>OY856411.1:1242220886-1243420886 GCA_963693085.1 Alisma plantago-aquatica
TGGCTGCTGAAAGATTGAGCTCCGTTTAGTTAGCATTGTGATATTACTTTAGAATGTCAGCATCAAGGCGGAAAACTCGTCCTCAGTGATCCATGAGATATCACAAAGTGGGCACTAATACCAACAGACGAGGTAACAACGAAGTGTGTCTTGGCTGGTGAAGACAGCATGATCCTCTAAGACAACCTCAATGCAGTCTGAAGGTGCAATGAGACCAATGAGACTCATGGGAGAACTAACTAAAGGGTGTTGGAGAAACACCATTGAACTACAGGAGCTACCACCGGAGGTGGAGGTGGAGGTGGAGGTGGAGGTGGTTGAAAAACACCTCGATAAGGAAATAAATCTTCGACATTGAGGGTAGCACTAATGCCCATATCTAATGGTGGATCCAATAGTGGTCCAATCTTATTAAGTATCTAAAATGGTCATACACCTCATGTATGGAGCGTTATGAAAGGATTTGTAGGGAATTGTTCTAGATGCACATGTATCATAACTGTTAGAGTTATAAGTATATATATTCCCTTTATTCATTATTCTTATTTCCTTGTATATTTTGTGTATATGGGATTAGTCCCACACTATGTAAACAGGCATTGGACACCACTTGTGTCCATATATAGGTGTGCCATGTCAATACAAAGGCATCTCATTCCGCACATTACTTTTTCTGTCTACATGGTATCAAAGCCAATGATACCCTAATTCCCTGGACAGAGCGTTTCGCAACATCAAGTAGTCGTCATCTCTATCAGTGTTGACGTCATCCTCACCAGGCTCCTCCGTTGCGGTCAACCCTCCTTCTCCGTCGTGAAAATCATCTCCACCCTAGAAGTCTTTCTCCTTCCCCATCGTGGAAATCATCTCCACAGTGGGAACCATCTCCGCAGTGGTGGGAGTCATCTCCATCACCTTCCGAAACGTCATTCTTGGAGACATCATGATGTGGAACACATCTTGAAGAAGAAGAAGAAAGAAGAAGATAAACGACAATTCTCAACATTCAATTCATATTGAACTGCCTGGAAAAAGGCCCCAAGGCAGGCTTTTGTAACAATACATGACTTGACCCTCAAGTAATGGAAATAAAATCCTATTTAACAAAATTCGGAATTAAATAAAACCTAAAATAAAGAAAAGCATAAAACATTTACGACTAAGTACATTAACTAGATAATTTGCACTTAGATCCCTAAATATAAAAATAAAGCAAAAACAAATAAAATAAAGCCTAATACAACGTGCATCAACTCCCTCGAGGTTCAAAAGATGAGCCACCGGTGAGTCAGGTACCAATCCTACGTAGGCTCTCCCAAAAGTGGTCGTTGGTAGGATAAATGGATCGGACGACGTCGGGCAATCAGAGTTGGGGTATTGTCAACCTCAAGTGCACCATAATGTTCACGCAATAGTAAAGACTTTATCTTCAGAGAGTCTGTAAACATCGGCGACACCAAGGTGGCAGTGTAGCCATCATCAAATGTAAGAGCAGAGATGTCATCGGGTGTGACAAATGATAAGGGCGTTGGTAATCAGCGTGGTGTCAGGTTGACATCAACAGCCACTAAAGGAAGCATCGAGGAACGAATAGGCACAACATCCATATTGGCTAGGACTGGTGAAGCCATCCCTTACTGGGGGTGGTGGAGGCTCTATCTCACACGTATTTGTCAGTTGTTGAATCACAAGTGGGGAGTGCATCTTCATCATCTTTCTCATCAACCTCGTCTGCATTGTTGTGGCTCTGGTCACTCGAAGGTAACAATCGTTGCACAAACAAAGGATGCAATCAAGGAATTTAATGACCGATACCGACGCCGTTTTAACAACTTGGATATAGATATTTACCGATATATAGACGAAAATATCGACAGATGCAATCCTGGCCATATCGAGGCCAAAATGAACGAATTAAATCATGAAATTTTACAGGTGCGGTCTCAACACCTAGATGCAACGTTTTATGCAATAAAAATTCTATATTGGGTATGTGGAAGGGGGTCAATCATGTGGGGGGTAAGGAATCTGTCCTGTTTTTTAGAGATTTTGATGAAGGATTTCGATGACAAAATGCAAGAATTAAGATCTGAAAGTTTACTAGCACAATCCATAAACTCATGTTTAGACACTTATGCAATATATTCAACTTACAACAAACATATAACAACATAGTAAATTACTAACTCACATCAGTTGTATGTTGAGTGGCGCGCTAGTTCTCTATACATTATATTGTTGATATGGGCCACATATTGCTCCCATGTCATGTAACTTCTGTAAGACTTGTTGTATGAAACAACATGCTCCTCATACACTTCAGGATTGCAAACTGTATCATCTCAAACTTTGGAAAATGTTCTTCCAAATCTTTGAGCTATTTTTCCTTGGTTGCTTAAATGAATGGAGGTTGAGTAGAAGCGGGATGAGGTGTCCATGCTTGAAGGAGCTTGAGGTTGACGAGCTTGAGGTTGAGTAGAAGCAGGAGGAGGTGCCCGTGCTCGAGGAGCTTGAGGTTGAAGAAAAGGAGGTTGTAATGGTACACCGGCAATAGGATAAACTGTAGTATGCCCACCACTCCATGTTTGACCTCCATCACCAGAGTATGCTTCGGTGTTCACCCGAAAGCATCCATAAGGGCTACGGACAAAGTATGCTTCGTGAGATCCCAAACCTACTTCTAATTGTAATCTTGGTGGTGGTTCAACTTGATATCCAGAATACCCATGGGACTGAGATGGGTATGGAAGTGTCTGCCCAAATAACATATTTCCAAATGAATGCTCAGATTGAGAGTCAGATATGCTCATGGTATCCATGGAATCAGCAAGATCAAAATAATAATCACTTCGACTATGGTATTGTGGTTGTGGTGGAGGTGCACCGCTGTAACCTTTCCCAGATCGAGTTTTTCTCCTTTGAAATGTTTTATCAATCATGGGATATTCCTGTTTTGGTGGAGGGGCAGCCCTAGTAACATGACTAACATAAGGTTGGTCATCATTTTAAGGATCAACAGCTGGAGGATATTCTGGAGAGCATTGGTTGCGATTATCACCATCATTACCACCATCATCAAACTTGGATTTCGAACCATATGTAGAAGAAGAAGAATCTGAGCTACCTAATTGTTCTTTCACTTCTCTATTGATTTCCATATCAATATTAACATGTGCAGCTTCAGGATCAAGTCTTTCTGGCAGGGTATCAATAATAATATCATTACCATTATTTGCATCAAATTGCTCTTCTATATATGGATCTGGACGTCCATCTAAATTATCAAGAACAGGACGACCTATCTCATTTATCCATTCCTCTAAAGGATTTTCTGAATCATCCTCCAGTCCTCTACGTCTTTCAGTGTTAAAAGTATATGCGGTGTCAATGGGATCATGGACAACAACAAAATTCACTTCCTTGTAGTTGGCATCTCGTATTGCTCTAGCCCTCAACCACATGTTGTAGTGAACGTAGACAAGATCCCTCAGCCTGTTTGCACCAAGCTTGTTCCTTCTCTTCGAGTGTATCAGATTGAAAGTACTCCAATTTCTTTCACAACCCCTGTAGATGTTGTTTGAGCAAGGATGTGAATAGCCACTTTTCTTAAATGGGGGGCACCTGTTCCATTCCAAACCCACCACTCACATGGATCACCTGCCTTGTGGTCAGCAACCGCATTTGGATGGCCAAAGCATCCAGTGCTTTCACGAAACTGGCGCAACTGCAAAAAATTAATATATACGATATTGAGATGATGAAATCAAAGGAAAGACTAATGAGAAATTAAGAATATAAGCTATATAGTTATATACCTCTTCCAGTACTAGCAATCGCTCTTTTGGAGAGGTAATGAATTTGTTAGTGACATCTCTCACTGCATTCATTAGAGGCGCTTTCAAGCCTAGTGTTTGTGAGTATTGGAACCTCATATTCAAATAGTAAGCTGTCACAAATGTAAATAAGGAAATAAGAATGGCATTTTATTTGTGGACTATGAGTTAGACCAATAACTTAGATGTTAGAACATAATTGAGATATATACCTGCTTTATGCAATGGATGCAAAAGCATATTTGACCAACGATTCCCATAAATTTTTATGTATTGCTCATTGAACCTAGGAGCTGCTTCTTTGATATTGTCCACCATTGAGGTCATTGCATCATATAGGAAAGGCATTGTTGCAGTGTTGTCACCATCTACCAGCCTCAATACTTTGACAATGGGTTCCATTATTCGCAGCACTCTAGTAACCTTATCCCAAAAAGGTCGGTTGGCAATCAACTCCTCAATTCTTCTGCCAACTGGGGTGTTGTGCTCCTTCATGGAGGTCCACTCCACTCCATTGAAGAGCCTCCTAAGTCCATCCTTTTTGGACTTTAACGATTGTAAGGCAAGAAAATTTGTTGCAAATCTAGTTGCCCCTGTTCTATTTAAATCGCCACCACAATACTCAGGTCGTCTCATTGCATATAGCATAAAAGAATGGTTGTAGATGAAACACGTGATCAACCTACCATCAATGACAACATATTTGATGAAATCAATTGAGCCCATGTCCTCAAGAATGAGATCTATGCAGTGGGCAGCACATGGTGTCCAATAGACCGGATATTTCTTCATTAAACTCTCGTCGGCCTTCTTGAAGGCAGAAGCATTATCATTAACTATTTGCACCACATTCTCCACACCAACATGCTTCATGTATGTCTTCATTAGTCTATTTATGTATCTGTGGTTCCTGACCTCACCTGAAGCATCAACAGAGTCTAGAAAAATTGTGGATCCACAACAATGTGCAAGAAAGTTGATAATTTGTCTTCTATTTCCACTAGTCCACCCATCACACATAAGTGTGACGCCATATTCAGGCCACATATGTTTTTGGTCTGAAATTCATGCTTGTAGATCCTTCTTCTCTAGTAGAAGATACTTGTTCATCAATTCATATGAACTGGGGGCCTTGATGCCCCTACCAGACTCCCCTATCACATCTACCATATGTTGTAGATAGGATTCAGTTGCAACATGTGCAGGTATACCATGAGCAAAGAAGAACTGACCCACTGCCTTGCCAACCTTATCTTTTGCACCAGTAAACATTGCTTCGAGGCTTTTTTGCCTAGCCTCTGGCTTCCTAACCCCTGGCTCATCAACATTCCTCAATCTCACACTAGCAGAACGGAATAGTGTATCAATGCCTCTTTTCTTCCTTTTACCGTGACCAGCTCGGTCTTCCTCGTCATCTAGGTCAACAACATGAATACGTGCAGTCCCACTGCCTCCACCTGCACCAGATGGCCCATACCTCCTTGTAATCCGAGTTGCCTCCTCCCTTTCCCACTCACTTCTGTGAGATTCTATGATAGCACGTCTATAGATACGACGTGAATAAGCTATATCACATTCAGGAGGATATCCAATATCATCATCAGATTCAGCAGAAGAACATGTGGGCCTAACATCAAATAATGTATGTGTGTAAGCCATGTCAACCTCCTTCATCTTTTGTTGTTTTTGTTTCTTTGCACCCATAAGTTTCTTGAAATCATCCCTAACACTTTGGGGACGCCTCTGGCACAATGCCACATTTTTGTCACCACTAGTAATTGACGTTTAAATCTAGTAATCCCCCCTCCACCAATTGTCTTCTTGCAGTAATTGCAAATTATCTTTCCCATGTTCATGTCAAGAGGCATGCAGTGATTCCATGCAAAATCCACATCCTTAGCTCCAACATTATCGGCCCCAACACCCTCACCATCGTTTTAAGTCATCTTCTCAAAGGTCAAAAGTCAACACTGCAAAAAGACAAAGACAAACAAAAATTAGGTGTATGAAATCAAACCCATTAAGTTGCAAGAAATTAATCTATTTGATGTATTATAGAATCAAACACAATATTGTGTGTATAAATGTTAAATGTATTTGTAGAATCATATACAATTTTTTTAAGATTTAAGTTACTAAGAAAAAAGGGTTAAATAAAAAAAATAAAAGTCTGAAATTATTTAAAAATATATAAAATCTGATATTTATCTAGTATTAAGGCAAGTGATGTGTTGCAAATTACTCATTCCATCTTATATAACACTAACACACATATTTTTGTAGAAAAAAACAAAAAATGTAATTTTTTTATTTTCAGCATTTTTAATAAATGAAAATTCGAAAAATATAAATATTTTTACTATATTTTTGTTTGTATTTGTTCATATTAGTATTTGGTAAAACTTCTTCTACTAAACCTAAGTTACATACCTATTATTAATAGTACTTATTGTATTATTACGAATTTTATATTAATTAGTGAAATTATATGATAATATAATTAACAGTAGTAGATCTAGTGATACATTAGTGGATCTATTTAACATAGATCTATTGTTAAATAGCATTAATCCTAATTTTTTTGGAGTATATCTAGGATTTGGGTGTATTTAGAGAATTTTCGAGAACTTCTATGGTGAAAATAGAAGGAAATAGATAGGGGAGGGGTTAGAATGATGAGAAATGAAAGAAATTAAGAAAACATACCTTGATCATAGCTGATTTGAGCTCCAAGGAAAGAAATCGCCCAAAATCCCCTTGTTTCTCCACTCCAACAGCAGCAGCAGGCGGCATACCGCCCTTAAGTGGGGCATTTTGCAGCGGCACCCTCGGTTTTCGCCGTTATCGGGCGGTTTTATCGATAAGTCCACCAGTTTACTGTTCCAACGGCAGACTTGCTTAAACCGATGACCGATGGCGTCGATATCGGTATACTGACAGTATCGTCGATATCTCTTTTATTGGATGCAGTTCAGACCATGTGTAGACGGGCTCGATTAGCTGTTGGTTGTTCCACCATGCTAAGGCAGCTCATCGAAACTTATCAGTAGCAATCAAGAGTTTGGTTACATCACCCATGGTTTAGATATCTGGAAATATTGGTCGGCACAGTGCAACCAATCAAGCACAATGTTGTAGTCACGCTCACCATAGAACTCTAGTATCTTCCTATGTTGTGTCTTGACATGGCTGGAGTACGGAGTAATCTAATTTTCATACTTGGTCAAGAGTTACATCCTATTATTGCGGGCTAGATGTTGCAGATATTTGTCTTGCTTCTGTACAAAGTCATCCAGTTGACATTGAATATCCGCCACAGTTGAACGAACTGCGTCCACCTTGTTGTAAACTTCTTCAAGAGACGCCATGATTTTATGGAGAAGAGAAGCTCCTTAAAGTCGATGTAGAAGGAGGGTTGATCCAGTGTGCCCTGACCCTACACGGATCCAACTCCGTAGTGAGTTGGCTAGGGATGACGGGGGGCAGCAGCCCCTTGCTTGGGGGTTCGGGGGTGAGATCCCCCAAAAAAAAATTTGGGCTGCTTACTAGCAGTCTGGACGTCAATTGATGGTTGCCATAGGCGTCGTTGCTAGGCGGGGAGCCGCCTGGAAAGAGGATGTTTGATGGTGGCTCTGACTGGAGAGGAAGACGGCATGATGCGATTGGAGAGGAAGACGGCTTGATGCAGGTTGTTGTTGACGGGAGCAGCCTAAACTGGTGGCGTCGACTTGGTGAGGAGGAAATTGTGCAATCGGTTTGCAGGAGAGGCTGACCTAGCGTGAAGGGAAGTTGGGCCGCAGGAAGAAAATGTCCAATTTCAACGCCATTTCGGTAGCCATAGAAACAGAAATTTCGACAAATTTTGACAGAAATTTCAATAGATGCATTCCTGGCGTTTCGACAACCAAATGATCGAATTATTTAGCAAAATTTCACCATAAGAATCTACTAGTGTAGATCTACTCAAATATGCAATAATATTTCATATTGGATGTGTGAGGGGGTGGGGCTCCTCATGTGTGAGTGAAGGAAGCTGAACAATTTCGATGGGGATTTTGATGGAGATTTTGAGGTCAATTAAATGTCAAAATGCCAGTGTTTTAAAAAGCGTTTGAGGCGCCCGCCTGAGCGGATCACATGCTCAGCCGCCTGGTTAAGGCTTTGAGCGGGTTGGCAGGCGGCAGGCCATTAAGCGCCCGCCTAAGACCCGCTTGGCCCGCCTATGCGTCAACCAGAAACCCTGCTTCGGGCGCCCGCTTATGGCCGCCTATTTTTTGGGCGCTATATTTAGCCTATCTGCTGTAATATAATACAAAAATATAAGTCTATAGTAGTATAATAAGTTAGTATGAATATGTAACATTACTGTATAATACATTCTATACTATAATATATTAATATATACACTATGTATCCAGTTATCGGTTGCATAATATATTTCTGTAACTTTCTACCTTATATATAATAATACATTAATACACATTATATTCTACTGTTTATATTAATACATTCTATATATTCTATAGTTTACTGCATAATGTAAACTAATACATTATATATTTTGTACTGTTTGTTGCCTTATAAATAATAATACATTAGTACATTATATAGACATGGTGTATTCTATTGTTTACTGAATATTAATATGCTCTATATATTCTATTATTTACTGCATAATATAAATTAGCACATTACATATATTCTACTGTTTGCTGCATATTAGTATATAATGTTGTAATTCTATAAATTTACTACAGTAAGAGTAAGAGGAGACTAAAAAATATATTTCTTATGTCTTAAACTTGTGCAATTGAACTGTATTTGCTTATTCATTATTTTTTAGTTGTGGTATCAACTATATAGGTGTTTTATTTTTATGTGTAGGGTGCTTAAATAAGTATACTTTTTGTTGAAAATGTGTTTATTACATACTAATATGTATAATTTCTACAAAATTACTTAAAATTTTCCGGGGGCCCTTTTTCAAAAAGCGCCCGTCTAGCGCTCAAGCGGCCACAAGGTGTTGTCCGCACGCCTCCCACTTCCCGCTATATAAAACATTGCAAAATGCATGAATTAAGTCATTATAGTTTGCAAACATAATATATAGACTGATAGACACAAATTTATGGAAACATGGCATGATCTAGGATGGTAGGACCTCTCGATAAGATGACATGACGTAGTACATAAACAATGTTGCAGTGGTATGTGAGTCAGTATCGAGGAAGCATGAGACAACTATGATTTATGCGTCTAGTTGAACCATGATGGTTGTCATCCACCTTGTTGATTATACTTATCAACATATTGGCTCCAATTTATTTTGTTTTATACAAGCATAGATGTGTCTCACTGTTAATCTCTATAAGCCTACAAGTGATCATATGCATTGCAGATGAATTAACTCAAGCTTTGTTCTTAGTCATGTGCTTTTGTAGTGATAGCCTATAAGGGGCAACCATGTAGTTACAAGTGTGATTGATAATGGCATACATACAAAATATCTCGATAGTCATGCTAATTTTGCGCACTATCAACATAGTTCATGTGACCTCAAAAATAAAAGTTAGCGGGTCATCATAGCCATAGATATCACTCCTACACCCATTTTTAAATATTTTCTTAGTAGATCTTTATTGAAGTGAGAGAAATAGGAGAGAGAGGTAGAATTAGGCTAGGAAGAGAAGAAACATAACTTAAATTGCCCCTAACAAGCCCAATGAATCATATAGTAAAACTTGCAGACATCGTACCCCATTTCTCAAAATAATACATGTGTTTCTCAAAATTTCGTCAAAATGCGGACGAAAAAAGGCCTTTTTCATCGAAATTTACCTAATTTTGTCGAAATTCAAAATAATTGTTGAAATTTAATTTTTTTCTGGCAAAATTCCCTACGTACAGACATGTAAGGCCATTTCTATGTCCGATGGTTGGAGGTATCGAAATAATTAGCGAAATTTTGCCAATTTTGAACATTGTTGGGTTGGGTCTGTTGAGAGGTGGAGAATCAGTTGTAGTGAAGATCGCAAGTGACGAAGTGAGGGTCGGGTAGAAGGGTGGTTGATGGGGCTACGCCTAGCGGCGATGCGGGAGCGGAAGGGTGTCGGGGTGGGAAAAAAGGATGGAATTAGCGAAGAAGCGGAAGTTGGAAACAGGTCTTGGGCTTGCGGAAAAGGGAGTTATCGGGATTAGAGGAAGTGAAAGACAGGAGTCCACATTTGTGCTGCGGGAGTCGGGAGTTGTGGACGGCGTGAGGGCGGTTTTGCGTGGTGTTGACAGGCGTTGGAGATGGTTAGCGGATTGGTGGGATGGTATGGATGATACCACTTGATGTGTGGATGATAGCAGCGGAAGAAAATGGGGGATGTGAATCGGCGCAGCAAAGATTTCTACTGAGTTGACGAAGAGGAACGCAACAGGACTTGCTGTCGTTGGGTAATAGGAAGAGGAAGTAGTGAAGAAAACGAGAGAGAAGGGGGAAGAAGAGGAAGTCGTGCCCTAAACAAATTTAAGGTTTGCCTCTGATACCACTAACTAGATAATTTGCACTTAGGTCCCTAAATATAAAAATAAAGCAAAAACAAATAAAATAAAGCCTAATACGTCCTACATCACATCACCATCCTCTCCTACCAAAGGATCTCCATCTTCTTCCCCAAATTTTCACTACCGTCATAGTGGTAGATAGATCTACGCCTAGGAGGTTCTCTCACTAAGAAGATCCATCCAAGGTGCGATACGTGGGTAGAAGACCTACAATTTTCAAGTGGCGGCGCAACACACGGCGTGTCCATCATCAAGACGACATGTTGACTGAAGACAGGGTTACACCCAGACAAGTCACTCACCGTGTCGTGTTAACGGGAGATAAAGTTACGCCTCCGGCAAGGTACACGTCGTGTCCATCCCTAACATGTTCTGTTGAGGGGAGACAGGCCCTCCAACAACATACACATCGTGTCCATCACCGACACGTCGTGTTGTCAGCATTCGGGGATCTATCTAGTAATTTTTACACGTCGTGTGCCTTTCCATACACACCGTGTAAGGCACCTGCTACCCAGTTTCATTCCTTTCCTTTATCATGTTAGAAAAGAAGAAAGTGCCCCTCCTTTTCTATGATCAGGTCATCACCACTTGGAAGCTCAATGAGAAAAACTTCACTCAATGGAGCCAAACAGTCAAGATATGATTCAAGAGACAAGGAATATACAAGCATCTCACAGAGGGTCCTCCAACCGGTGCCACTCTAGAACAATGGGAGCAGACCGATGCCAAACTTCTCTCCATCCTGTGGAATTTCATAAAGCCACAAGTTGCTGATTTCACCAGTCACTTTGAGAAATGTTAAGATATTCGGGATCATCTTAATCTCATGTGCGAGTCAAACATCTCCCGCATGTATGAGATGACCGTGGAGATGTACAATCTTCAACAAGATGACAAATCTCTAACTCAATACTTCGGGGAGGTAACTCGCATTATTGATGATCTCCATTCTCTTCTTCGGCTAATAGTGATGTCGAAGAACTCTAGAAGCAGAGAGATCAAATGGCTATCATCAAATTCTTGGCTGGTATTCGACGTGAATACAAAGGAGTACACAGCCAAATCCCTATTGAGTCTGAGCTTCCCATATTGGCAGAAGCATATCAAGGTGTCTCCCATGCTTTCATTGAACAAGCTCCACATTCTACATCGGACAAATTTGCCACAGTCTCTACCGTGAAGGGTCACATCAACAATGGCCCAGCTACTCATGAACGAGGACGAGGGGGACAAGGAGGTCGTGAAGGCAAGTCTCCTGGAGGACCTGGACACCGAGAATGCTCTCATTGGCCAAGGAACAAGGTGACTAATACCGACGCCGTTTCGACGGCTTGGAAATAGGTGTTTACCGGTATACCGACGGAAATACCGACAGATGCAATCATGGCCGTTTCGACGCCAATGAACGAATTAATTCATGAAAACTTTACATGTGTAATCTCTACACCTAAATGCAGTGTTTTATGCAATAAAATTCTATATTGGGTGTGTAGCCGGGGGGGATCCATCATGTGGGAGGTAAGAAATCTGTCCTATTTCGTTAGGATTTTGATGAAGGATTTCGATGAGAAAATGTAGGAATTAAGATATGAAATTTTACTAGCACAAACCACAAACTTAAATACACACAACTATGCAATAGTATACAATTTACAACATACGAGTAACACATTGACTTACAACTCACATCAGTTGTATGTTAAGTGGTGTGTTGGTTCTCCATACAATGAGTTGATATTACTGAGATATTGCAACCATGACATGTGCATCCTATAAAGGTGGTTGTATGTAGTCACATGCTCCTCATATACATCATTATTGGCAAATTGTATGAAGTTCCGTGTTGCTCATTCATGTGCAATACTGTATAAGTGTATATTACTCCTGTATATTATATTCACATTGCTCTTTAGTAAAACATCTTCCACTAAACATAAATAAGTAACTAATTATATCAATACTAATTGTAATATGCTTAGATAAATTGTATGTAATAGTAATTAATAGTGTTGTGAGTAGGTAGATCTGGTGATAATATTGCATATCTACATAATATACTTATAGATGTATGTATAGTTCGCGTAAACATATAAAAATTGGAGTAATACTAGGCTTTTGCGGTAAAAAACACTTTTTTTGGCGAAAGTGGAAGAAAAAAGTAGGAAAAAGAGATGGAGAGGTTGCTAATGGTAGAAATGAAAGAGATTA
Source organism: Alisma plantago-aquatica (assembly GCA_963693085.1). Classification (NCBI taxonomy): domain Eukaryota; kingdom Viridiplantae; phylum Streptophyta; class Magnoliopsida; order Alismatales; family Alismataceae; genus Alisma; species Alisma plantago-aquatica. Next base: position 1,242,233,483 of record OY856411.1, read on the forward strand.
GTTAGAATTACCTTGATTTGGGTTGGTATTAGCTCTAATCGACAAAAATCATCCAAATGTACCTTCTTTTCTCCTCCCAATAAGTATCAACAGTCATTCTCGCAAAAAACGGTATACCCGTCGGTATACCGCCGGTTTCGGTCGGTACAGTGAAGTTAGTAGTGCATTTTGCACCGAAACCATCGAAACATGGCGGTATTGGCGGTATACATGTCGGTATTATCGGTATTTGTGATCCTATCGGTACACACGCATGTTTTCGTGTCGGTACCCGTCGGCATGGTATTTCGGTCGAATATCGCCGATACCGACGAAACCACATTCCTTGATTGTGGCAAGATGGGGCAATACAAGGAAACTTGCTATGAATTTCATGGGTATCCTCCCAAAACCACATCTGCAAATGTGGCATCAATTGACGACCCTTCAAGGGACACTAGCCATCAGATTCAAGTGATAGATGAGGAGTACAATCACATATGTCAGTACAAAGCTTCTCAACAAGCCTCGTCTTTAGTTTCTTCAATGGCTTCCTTTGCACAACATCCTGGTGGACATACTGCATACATATCTCAATCTTCTAATGTGGATTTGTCTTCTTGGGTACTTGATTCAGGTGCAACATATCACATTATAGGTACAACCCATCTTATATCCAATCTATCCACCAGCAAAACACCTTTACCACCTATCACCATTGTCAATGGATCCAAAGGCATAGTACATGGTACTGGGGTTATCAAACCTCTACCTACAGTCACCTTGCAATCAGCGTTATTTGCTCCTGAGTTTCCTTTCAATTTAATTTCCATTAGCAAATTAACCCATTCACTTCAAGCCTCAACTACATTTAACCCCGATGATTGTGTTCAGGACCTCCAGGCACAGAAGGTGATTGGTGGCGGGTATGAAATTGCAGGTCTCTACTATCTTAGTATGGCGTCCAAGGCGTGTGTGGCAGCTTCTCTCCATATCCATAGTCGGCTTGGACACATGCCCCTGGACAAACTTCGGGTTTTTCACCCTCAGATATCTAGAATTAGTACACTCCAGAGTGAGTCATGTCAGTTAGGAAAGCATCATCGATCCACCTTTAAGTCTAAGGATCATATGACTACTAAGTCAAGTTTCAAAATTATTCATTCTGATGTTTGGGGCCCATGTTGGGTTCATCAAAACTTGGCCAAAAATATTTTGTCACTTTCATGAATGATTTCTCTAGTCACTTGGTTGTATTTGATGAAAGATCGTTCTGAAATTGTATCAGTAATGAAGAACTTTCATATTGAGATTGAAACCCAATTCTCTCAGCGTATTCATATTTTTCAAACGGATAATGCCAAAGAATATTTCACTAATGCCCTTGCTTAATTCTTATCTTCGAAAGGAGTTATACATCGGTCATCTTGTCCTCACACACCAACAAAATGGGTTAGTCGAGAGGAAAAGTTGTCACAGTCAAAACTGCCCATACTCTTCTTCTGCATACGAGCGTTCCCAAGGAATTACGGGGCGATGTTGTCCTCACTGTCGCATATCTCACCAATCGCATGCCATCGTCCACCTTAAACAAACGCATTCCCTTTCAACTTTTACGTCTTGGTCAGCCCATTTATATTGTTCCTCTTAAAGTTTTTGGATGTGTATATTTTGTTCACAATGTTGGGACGGGTCATGACAAACTTAGTCCAAAGGCTTCTAAGTGTGTCTTCCTTGGTTATTCCAAGACTCGGAAGGGATATCGATGTTATGATCTGGTTGATCACCGATGTCACCTTCTTTGAAGACACACCATACTTTAGAGATCCCCAGTCAGTGAGGGATCTTGAAGAAGCGCTCTCACGTTCGTTGTCATTTAGATCTCGACACCTGAACCCCTATCCAGGAAGAGTCATATCTACTTGTGTCCCAAGGAGAGAAACCCCCCATCACTCATTTGTACACATGTCGTGTGAAGGACAACAATCAAGATCAAGGATCAGACAACGCAAGTGTAAACCCTCCTTCAATCACCACTCAGTATGGAGCTCTAGGTAGCAGCAATAGTTCCCTTAACCTACCAATTGCTATTCGGAAAGGAAAATGTTTATGCACTCTTCATCCCATTTCTAACTTTGTTTCATATGACTGTTTATCTCCCTCAATAAAGTCTTCATGTCATCCATAACCGATATTCTCATTCCTAGTTTTGTATTTGTTGCCACAAATCACCCAGGATGGTGTCATGTTATGGAAGATGAGATGAATGTCCTTCGCTAGAATCACACTTGGAGTTTAGTTCCTACTCCAACAGACAAGGTTGTTGTTGAATGCCAATGGGTTTACTCATTCAAAGTCAGACCTACTGGTGTTGTTGATCGTCTGAAGGCTTGTTTGGTAGCCAAGGGATATACTCAAGTATATGGCGAGGACTATCATGAGACTTTTTTCATGTTGCTAAAATGTCCTCTGTTCATTTTTTTTATTTCTCTGGCAGCTAAATTTTCTTGGCCCTTGCACCAACTTGATATCAAGAATGCTTTTCTCGAGGTGACTTGTCCAAAGAAATCTATATGGAGCAACATCCTGGATTCGTTGCTCAGGGGGAGTCACACCTACCTTGTCATCTTCATAAGTCTCTATGGGCTCAAGCAGTCCCTAAGAGCTTGGTTTGGAAAATTTAGTCAGAATCTACTTGAATTTGGGTCTTCTAGAGTCAGGTCTTGAACATTCAGTCTTTCATCGGTGAGGATCTTCAAGTTGTGTTCTTATTGTCTATGTTGATGATATTGTCATTATTGGAGATGATCAACAGGGTATTCTGTAGCTAAACATATTCTTCAAAGTAAATTTCAAACTATGAAAGTGTGTCGTGTTTTCTATATTCACCAAGGAGGAAACTCACTCCTATAAATAGGAGGTTGTACACTAAAAACCGTAATGGGCCTCTTTATACAAAGGTCCATGTTACAGAATAAAGGAAAGACTTAAATAGAAATACAATAAACTGTAAATACAATAATATATCTCAATACTCCCCCTCAAGTTGGAGCATATATGTCAATCATGCCCAACTTGCAACACAGTTCCTCAACTCGCTTGCCAGAGAGAGGCTTGATGAATATATCAGCAGTTTGCTCATTTGATGGCAGGAAAGGAGTAGCAATCTTCTTATCAAGTACAACATCTTGAAGAAAATGACAATCGACTTCAATATGCTTAGTCCTCTCATGGAAAACAAGATTGCTAGCAACGAAAGTAGCAGCATGATTATCACAATACATCGGAATAGCGGAGGTGATAGGAAACCCAAAGTCTGCAAGAATAGATTTAATCCATAATAGTTCACAAGTAGTATGTGCCATTATCCGATACTCAGATTCAGCACTAGATCTGGCAACTACATTTTGTTTCTTACTTCTCCAAGTAACCAGATTACCACCTACGATTGTACAATAACCAGAAGTGGATCTTCTGTTGGACTTGCATCCTGCATAATCAGCATCAGAATATCCAATAACATCAAGGTGACCATTTCTTTTATAAAATAACCCCTGTCCAAGTGTGTTCTTCAAGTATTTCAGGACACAAAAGGCAGCCTCCCAATGACATTTTCGAGGGCAGTCCATAAATTGACTAAGAACTCCCACAACAAAGCATATATCTGGTCTAGTAACGGTGAGATACAAAAGTTTGCCAGCTAGTCGCTTGTAACAATATTTATCGTCTAAGAGATGAGTGGACTCAGCCCATAGATCATGTGCATGATCCATCGGTGAGACAGCAGGACGACAACCCAACATTCCTGTTTCAGATAATAAGTCTAGAGTATACTTCCTCTGTGAGAAAGATACTCCATTTTGGTTATATGCTACCTCAATACCAAGAAAATACCGAAGACATCCAAGGTTTTTGGTTACAAAATGGTTCATAAGGCATTTCTTTGTATCAGCAATCCCTGTGATATCACTACCAGATAAATTAAATCATCCACATATACAATAAGAACAATAATGCCAGAAGTTGTGGTCTAGATAAAAACAGAATGATCACATTGAGACCTTGTGAAATCAAATTGTTGCAGTATAAGAGAAAATTTGTCAAACCATGCTTGAGGACTCTACTTAAGACCATAAATAGCCTCTTAAGAAGACAAACTTTTCCAGAACACTCGCCCTTAGCAATATAACTTGGGAGGTTGGGACATATAGACAGTCTCCTGCAGGTCACCATATAGAATGCATTTTTGACGTCTAGCAGATGCAAACGCCGGCCTTGATTGACAGCAACAGAAATAAGAATCCACACAGAATTAAGACGAATAACGGGAGAAAATGTTTCAAAATAATCAACTCCATACTCCTGTGTACCCTTTGGCAACCAATCTAGCTTTTAAGCGTTCAATCGTTCCATCTGGCAGATATTTATCAGTATATACCCAGCGACATCCAACAGGATTGCTACCTGGGGGAAGATCAACAAGGGCCCATGTCCCACGGGATCAAAGAGCATCCAACTCCTCATCCATAGCCTTTTTCCATCCAGGATGTAGAAGTGCTTCCCGAACATTCTTTGGAATAGAGATAGCAGATATTGCAGCAGTAAATTTAGCCATGGAAGCATTGAGATGATCGGTAGAAACATGCTTAGAAATACAATATTTGGTACCAGACCGTTGTCCTTTTCGTTAGGTAATAGGCATGTCCAACTCAGAAATCTGAATAGAGTCAGTAGAATTACTATTAATTGGTGGTGGATCATCAATTTCCGAAAAGGTCATAGTAGGGGATACTTCAGGTAGAGTTCTTTTGGGCTGACGCTCATTGACTTTCAGAACAGGGGTGGAAGATTCATCTAAGGACGGGACGGTAGAAATTGGTACATTTGGAAGTGGTCCGTTAGGAAGAGGCACCTGTGAACGTGGCTTAGAAAAGAATGATGTATCTTCAAAGAAGGTGATATCCGCTCATACAAGCGGCGTGCAACATGATCAAAACATTTGTACCCCTTTTGTGTGCGAGAATACCAAAGAAAACAACAACGGATAGCTCGTGGAGACAATTTATCAAGTCCATGTTGGTGAATGTGGACAAAACAAAGGCAGACAAAAACTTTTGGTGGTAGGGCAAAAATAGATTCATGTGGGTAGAGTTGGTATGGAATCTGATTTTGGAGGATGGATGAAGACATACGGTTGATGAGGTAGTTGGCTAACAAGATGGCATCAGGCTAATAGGACTTGGGAACATTCATTTCAATTAGGAGAGTACGAGCGACATCATGTAGTTGTTTGTTTTTCCTCTCAGCAATACCATTTTGTTGTGGACTGTAGGCACAAGAGGTTTGATGAACAATTCCTTTGGAGGCACAAATCTTTAGAAAGCCATGTTGCACATACTCAGAAGCATTATCAGTGCGGACAAATTTAGGAGCAGGAGAAAAATGAGTCTTTATTTCATTTAAGTAGTTAGAGAAAATATCTAAAATTTCATAGAGATCTTTCAAAAGATAAAGCCAAGTGGCACGAGACCAATCATCAATAAAGGTTATAAAATATCGCACACCAATACGACTACCAATACGACATGATCCCCAAATATCGGAATGAACTAAATAAAACAGATTAGGACTCATGTTATAAGAACAAGGAGGATACACAGAGCGGTGATGTTTTCCAAGTTGACAAGATTGACAAGTAAACTTTTCAGAAGACAAACTAGGAAATAAGGACTTCAACTTTTGAGCGGAAGGATGACCAAGCCTCAGGTGCCATTGATAAAGGGAAGTAGAGTCAGCCATAAGAGCAGTAGCAAACAAATTTGACGAGGTCTGTAGATAGTACAAACCGTCTCCACCTTCATATCCCCCACCAAACGTCTTCTTCGTCCTGAGATCCTGCATGGAGACAGTATAAGGAAAGAACGGTACACTGCAATTTAAGGATTTGGTAATTTTACTAACAGACATCAAATTTCAATGGAAATCTAGGCACAAACAGAACAGATTTAATGACATGATTGTTAACATCCCCAATTCCAGTGACTGGATAAGTAGATCCATCTTCCAGATGCACTGGAGGATGATATGTAGATTTCTTTAGATGAGTGAATAGATTTTTATTACCAGTCATATGGGTTGTGGCACCAGAACTAGCAATCCAATCTTCTTTTGTAGAAGATAGACCTGTCAAACGGGGGTTGTGGCACCAGAACTAACAATCCAATCTTCTTTTGTAGAAGACTAGAAGACGAGGAAGCTTGAAGGCAAGAGGGAACACCAGAGTGTTGAGCAATGGTCGCATGAGGTGCGGTAGTAGCTGCAGAAGCGGCTTTGATAAGCTTGTCAAGGTCAAACGAACTTAGCGTAACCATCTGAGAAGCAGTAGATTCTTCATCAACATCAGTAGTGGAGACTTGGTTTGCCCATTTAGGATTTCCATGTTTCTTCCAGCATTTGTCCTCGGTATGATTGGTCCGTTTACAAAAATTGCAGTACCGAGGTTGAAGAGAAGAAGACCCTCTTCCATAGGGATGAGGAAGAGGAGCCCCCCTTCCACCAGTGTTAAGACCTCTGCCCCGTCCACGAGTAGAGTTACCACGCCCTCGTCCAGCAACAACTAGAGCAGTCGGCTCTTCTTTGGTAGCAGAAGACACCGAGCGAGATAGCCGAAGATACACATCAACCAGCATGGATAATGGTTTTGATGCAAGGATTTGTTGACTAACCAATTCATAGCCAGGTGGCAAGGATGCCAAAAACTGGAAAAGTTGAACTTCATCTTGTTGATTTTGTAATTTAGTGAGATCAATAGATAAAAGATGATGGAGTTTGAGCTCTCCCCAAATACCTTTGAAGGTATCAAAGAGTGAAGCAAATGAGGTAGCGTCGTCAAGTCTTAGAGAATGCAAGCGTTTATAGTGCTCAAAAACTCGGGAGGAATTTCCCTTATTGGAATAGACCTGAGCAATATGATCCCAGGCCTCCTTGGCGGTGTCAGTAAACAGGATATTGGTGGCTACATGGGATTCACAGCTATTTAGAATCTAAGACAGAATTTGAGAATCACATTATGCCCATTTCTTGTAGTCGGCTTTCTTTTTATCAGACGTTTCATCTCTAGGAGGAGGCTTCTCGGTGAGATGCTCAAGTTTGCCCGATGAGTGAGCATAAATCTTAAAGGATCGTCCCGACAAAATGTAGTTGGATCCATTGAACTTAACAGACGTGACATATCTAGGATGTGTCTCCATGATCTCAGAGGAAGGTGAAGTCATAAAGCAAAAGTGATATCCAAAGAATCTCCAGAAGCAGCAACACAGTAGAGAGTTTCCTGGAATGGCACACTACGTGTCAAAATTAAGACATGGTGTGTCAAAGAGCAGCAGATAGTTTCCTGGAATGGCACATGACGTGTCAAAAAATAAGACACAACGTGTCAAGAGCAGTAGAAAGTCGCTTAGAATGGCACACGACCTGTCAAAAATAAGACACGTGTTAGATGATTCACCGGATTGAGACACGGCGTCTCAAATAAAGACACGGCGTGTCAGTGGTCAGGACAGCAGCAGATCAAAGAATTTGCTGGATTGAGACACGGCGTGTCGAACAAAGACACAGCGTGTCAAATGTCGGAGCAGCAGCAAATCAGGAGCAGAAACAGTGAACCCGGCAAAATAAGGTCAAGGATGACCCAGAGTAAGTGGCAAATACTATGATTTACCAAGAAGAAAGGTGATATGTTGGATATACCCAATCATACCACTCATAAAGTGAGTAGAGCCCTAGAATAGGTGATCATGAATGACCACAAATCTGTCGAACGGTACTTCCAAACAACAGTTCTTCAGGGTATAAGAACCTTGGAAGGACCATCGGCCATATTCCTAGATCCTCTTGTTGGAGAAGAGAATAGGGCTTAGAAAGAAACTTAGATCTCCTTAGGAGCGATCAGCAGCGATTGTCAAGTAGGATGTCCACGGCAGCGGCGGCTGATGGAGGGAGAGAGAGAGAGAGAAGGCAGTAATGACTGGTGGAGATAGGCCTAGGTGACCCGCTCTGATACCATATGAAAGTGTGTCGTGTTTTCTATATTCACAAAGGAGGAAACTCACTCCTATAAATAGGAGGAGGTTGTACGAGGAAGCAAACTGAAAACCCTAATGGGCCTCTTTATACAAAGGTCCATGTTACAGAATGAAGGAAAGACTTAAATCGAAATACAATAAACAGTAAATACAATAATATATCTCAATACAAACTAAAGATTTAGGCCTCTTAAAATATTTTCTGGGTATTAAGGTTGTTTGATCTAATGATGGTATAGTCATCTCACAAAGGAAATACACTCTTGATCTACTTGAAGAGACTGGTATGCTTGGAGCAAAGCCTGCAGATACTACAATGGATCCCAAAGTCAAGTTGTACAAGGATGGGGAGCCACTTGAAGATCAATGGAGATATAGAAGACTGGTTGAAAAATCAAATTATCTAACAGTCACTCGTCCAAATATATCCTTTGCTACTAGTGTGGTTAGTCATGGATAAACCTTGCAGTCAGTCATATGGAGGTTGTTTATAGGATTCTTTGTTATCTCAAGAAGAGTCCAGGCAAAGGTATATGGTACACAATCATGGACATCTCAAAGTGCAGGGCTTCTCAGATGCTAATTGGGTAGGATGTATCATAGACCGCAGGTCAATATCTGGATATTGTGTCTTTGTGGGGAGGCAATCCCGTGTCCTGGAAAAGCAAGAAGCAAACAGTGGTAGCCTAATCTAGCGCCAAATATGAATACACAGTAATGTCTCATGCAACCAATGATCTCCTATGTACCAAGAATGTTTTAGAAAAATTGGGAATTAATCAGTCTAAAGCAATGGAACTCATATGTGATAATCAAGTTGTTGTCCACATTGCCTCCAACCCGGTTTTTCATGAAAGGGCCAAACATATTGAAGTCGATTGTCATTTCATTTGGAAAAAGGTACAAGATCACCAAATTGTACTTATTCCACTCTGTTCAGAAGATCAAGTGGCTGATATTTTCACAAAATCCCTCAATGGATGTCGAGTAAAATTCCTATGTAACAAGCTTAGTGTCTATGACATCTACGCACCAGCTTGAGGGGGAGTATTAGAATAATAAGTGTTATTTCCCTTTAATCATTGTTCTTTATTTCCCTATATATTCTCTATGTATATGGGATTAGTCCCACACTGTGTAAACGGGTATTGACCACCACCCGTGTCCATATATATAGGTGTTCCCTGCCAATAAAAAGGCATCTCATTCCGCTCAATACTTTTCCTGTCTACAATAGCATAATCACCAATTGTAAAATCTTGAAACCTACAATGGGCGCCAATTCTGTTTTTCATTACAACTGTACATTTTTCACCTAATCTGAGTGTGAAGAACATGAATGTGTTAGGCAAAAGATTTCGCGATGTCGGAGGGTTGGGCATCATGAGGTAATGGAATGAGGTCAAGTAGTTTTATAGGGTTGGTACTTGTGCACAATCTCAAAAGAACTTTTTCCTATAGAACCATTCACAAAACTATTGTAGGCAAATTCAGAGGCTAGTAGATTAGAGAGTATTGAACTGTAACGCCCATTCCCACCAAGCATAGTTTTGAAACCCGACCCGACCCGACCAGTTGAACCAGTTGGACCTCCACCCGACAAGTTTTACGGGTCGGGTGGGGCTAAAACCCATTTTTGGCCAAGACCCGGAGTTGACCCGATGACCCAGCCAGTTCAACCTCCAACCCAATGACCCAGACCTCAGGTCAGAGACCCGACCGGGTTTTTTTGGTTTTAGTTTTTCTTCCCTAAATGACCATTTGACTTATTTTCATGTCCTTTCATGCAACCCCAATTTTCCATACATTGATATATTCACTTATTTGTATTTTTCCACTTGTTTTAAGTATTGCAAGACCATTTTTTTTGCTTCTTTATGAATAGATAGTTGGTTTTGAATGTTTGGTGTTTCATAATTAATTATATCATGGTTCTATACAGTAGATTATGTACATATATATACACACTTATATAGTAATAAATGTATGGACATACATAATACTGTAACATCCATGCATATACTTGTTTGTATATAATAATAATATGTATATGGTGTCATGCTGACGTCACCGGGTCAACCGTGTCGACCCGGCGGTTGAACCAGACACCCGTGACCCAGGAGCTTTGTCGGGTCGACCTCCGGGTCGGGTCCGAAAATTTTGCCACCAAGGCTCTAGTAGAGTTTTAGAAATGATGACTAGTCTCATAAATCACCACTGGCCTCGACTGTGTGCTTTGTCCTCACGTACAGCCCGTGATCAACTTCCCAATTGATCACCCATCCTAGTACTACTCTGGGACAAGCGCACCTAACCGTAGAGTAGCTATTAATGAGCTACTTGAAAAGGAGGTGCACCTTGGTGATATGGATAGTCTAATCGTTCCTTTCAAGACCATTTTATCCAAGGCCTTATTACAACTTCCCCACTTAGACTGTTGACGTCTCGTCAAGGCTCAACGATATGGCCTCATAATCTCATCCCCATTTTAGTACAGGCCCAGAATGGCACATACACACCCAACTCCCATTAATGGTCACAAACACATGGGTGGCTCCATCTCACCTAAATGGATAGCCATTTCCTCATGCCAGGCCCGCATGTCTCAAGATTGTAATGCAACATGTCCACATGGGCCCCACCTACTAGATGGGAACTATCTTTAATACCATGGGTAACGTCCAGGTCAACCACCCAAGGCTCTAGTAGATCTTCAAGAATGATGATTGGCCCCACAAACCACCACTAGCCTCAGTTGTGTGCTTTGTCCTCACTCAAGCACAACTTAGCTTCAACTGTCTGACAGATCATCCATCCTAGTACTACTCTGGTCCGAGCATGTTTAACCACAGAGTCCCTATTGATGGGATACCTAAAAAGGAGGTGTACCTTGGCGGTATGCGTAGTATAATCAAAAGATTAATTAATTTTGAGGCCTCAAATCCAGGGATGTTCTAAAAATAGTAATGACAATATAAGGACTCTTGCTCGCATAGATAAAACCTTTGAGGAGGAGGGCATTGACATGCATTTCAATTCTGCACATTAAGTCGGTTCATGTGGTGGTGAGGTCGAGTAGGGAGTAATGAACCTAGGATTAAATCAATCTCGTGATGAATATCACACAAAGAGAGAAGATCATCTTGAAGCTTATTAGGTGTCATGTCATTGAACTCATCTAGAAGGGAAACGAGTTATGATATGGATGTTGAACTTTTTAGATAGGTGTTGCCTCCTGGATATATAATATAACACCAATGGATCCAAATCCCCGATTACATCCTCCAAATCTCTATGAATGACACTGTGCAGAGAATATTGAACCTGCTTTTGGAGAGTAGAAGAAACGAGTAGGGTTTGATGTATTTGCCTTTCTACTTACAGGTGTAGACATTGAAACGCCCTCATTGCAAGAATCTAAGTCATAGACCCAGGCGCGGCCAAGAATTGCATAGTCAATATCCATAGAAACACATCACAACATATGTGGTCTAAACAAGCACCCAAAGTGATGGCTAGGGGGAAACATTAGGTGATGGGTAAACTAATCGAGTTCACACATTGTACCTTATGTGGCTGAGGGTGGGTCTCTGAGCACACTTTGTGTGCTTTATACCAAGAGTCTCCATGAATGAGGAGCTTGCAGCTCGTTTCAACACGCTTAAAAAAGGTTTAGAATGGAGTGGTGTATTTCCATTTGTGACCATCAAAATGGGCAGTATCGACAGTACGACACACATAACATATTAGGCATAATCAGTGTCATCATCTGAAAGCTTTAATGTAGGTAGTAGTTCCTCGTCCTCATCATTATCCTTAGGAGATTCATCGTTAGGAAGATCATTGGCAATCATCAAGGCATGATGAGGACACTGAGAGGCAATGAGACTAACATTGTGGCAGCGGAAGCTTTTGGTGATCATGAGGAAAGGGACAAATAGTTGAGTGCACGGGCTCTTTATCCTTACTAGAGGAAGGATTGGAGAATACAATGAGCTGCCTTATGGGCATACAAGGAGTAGGAAGAAGGTGAAATGTGTGAGGGTTGTAGTAGAAGAAGAGGAATAGCGCAAGTATTTCCCGCTTGATTGAGTGGGCTCGTAGATCGGAATTTGCAAATATGCAGCAACTTGTTGACCACCATGGAAAGAATCATCTAAAGACTATGTGGTAACCCCGTCTCAGATCTAATGTCAACACATAAACGATGCATGAAGTGGGTTGTTATTTTCCAGTCTGAATCGTTGTGGTCACAGAGATTCTTTGCTTCCTCAAATTTGTAATGTTTTCATAAACTGGCATGGATCATTGGTTGTGGTTTATCCAGGCATCTAGCATGTGGTGTTGGTACTGTGTAGTATGCATAGCTCACGCAACTTGGTCTTCATTCCATCCTAGAATTGGGTAGGTGGTTGACTATGGCGTTATGTATCGTGACGTATTCCTTACCAATATTGTCTACTTGAACCTTCCAACTTCATCTTGGCAAAGTGAAACTATAGAAGATTGCAGAGAAATGTATTGGATGATTAAAAAGGTTTAAAGTGCATTCTCTTATATAGGATAAGAGAGGAAATACAAAAATAGAGATGAGCAATATGGGACAAAACCACACAAGTAAAAACATAAGTGAGGCACATGCTAGGCACATGACACTCAGTGAAACATAAACATATCTCTATACTCCCCCTCAAGCTGGAGCGTAGATGTCGAACATGCCCAGCTTGCCTACTAGAGTCTGGAAGTGAGCTTTTGGAAGAATTTTGGTGATGATGTCCGCTACTTGTTGCTCGGTGTTGAGATATGGAGTACAAATACGACCAGAAAGAACAGTCTTGCGGACAAAGTGGCAATCAACCTCGATATGTTTGGTCCTTTCATGAAATGTTGGGTTGCTCGCAATAAAAATAGAAGCATTGTTGTCACAAAACATCGGTATAGGACTGGAATAGGATATGTCAAACTCCTTGAGAAGACTCTGGACCCACAGAAGTTCACATGCAGTGTGGGCCATGGCTCGATATTCTGCCTGTGCACTGGACCTGACTACGACAGTCTGCTTTTTGCTTCGCCAAGTAACTAGATTGTCGCCCACAAATGTGCAATAGCCCGATGTAGATTTACGATCAGATCGACTTCCTGCATAGTCAAAATCTGAAAAACCAGAGAGATTGCTATGCTCGTGCTTCTTATATAATAAGCCTTCGCCTGGAGAGCTTTTGAGATATAGCAGGATGTGACACACAGCATCCTAGTGACACTGTCGTGGTTTGTCAAGATACCTACTTACGAATCCTACAGCAGCAGTGAGGTCAGCTCTCGTGGCAGTAAGATAAATAAGCTTGCCGACAAGTCTTCTGTACTGGTGGTGATCAGCATAAGGGGATGTTGGCTAATTTACAGCCAAGCATACCACTTTCCTGCAAAAGATCAAGGACATATTTTCGCTGGGAAAAGTAAAATCCTGCAGACGATCTGGATACCTCAATGCCTAAAAAATATCTCAGCTTTCCGAGATCTTTGGTGACAAAGTGTTTTTCCAAGTAAGTTATAGTAGCCTGAATGCCCAAGGTATCACTGCCAGATAAGATAATATCGTCAACATAGACAATAAGAATGACTAACCCTGCCACAGTTTGCAGATAAACAAAGAATGATCTGAGTGAGAACGACGAAAGCCAAAGGTTACTAAGATCTGACTAAGCTTGTCGAACCAAACACGAGGGCTCTGATTTAGGCCATAGATGGCCTTTCTCAATTTACAAACCTACGAGGAGGACTCCCCCTGAGTAACGAACCCCAGTGGTTGCTCCATGTAAACCTCTTCCTGCAAGTCACCATAAAGAAACGCAGTTTTGACATCTAACTGAAATAGGGGCCATTCTTTGTTGACAGCAACAGAAATCAGAATTCGAACGGAATTTAAACGTGCTACAGGACAAAAGGTTTCAAAGTAGTCCACACCATATGTTTGTGTATACCCCTTTGCCACAAGACGAGCTTTCAGTCGCTCAATTGTACCGTCTGGCTGATATTTCATGGTGAAGACCCAGCGACATCCAACAGTAGGGCAGGATGAAGAACGATCCACAAGTTCCCACGTCTTGCGATCAGAGAGTGCCTGCATTTCAAGTTTCATTGCTTGTTTCCATGCAGGAATAAGAAGAGCTTCTGCGGCAGTCTTGGGAATAGTGACAGCAGAGATAGTAGAAGTGAATCATGCAAAACTGTCATTCAGATTAGAGGATATGCAAAAATGACTAATAGGATGTTTCGTGCAGGAACGAACACTTTTACGCTGACTGATAGGTAGGTGTACGTCAGAAGTTACCTCAGTGGTTGCATGATCATCCGTAGAAGGAGGAATTGGTTGTGGAGGGGACATGGAGGGAGTATTGGTCTTGTTTCTTCGCTTATACACTTGTAGAGGTCGGGCTTCATGCAGTTCAGAAGATGGCAAAATCTCAACAACATCAGACAACGGCGTTGGTGCCAACATATCACTGGAGAGTGATGCTCCATCATCAGAGTAATATGGCATATGCTCAAAAAATACTACATCAGCACTCATAAACCATTGCTTCAGAATATGATCAAAACAGCGATAACCTTTCTATGTTCTAGAATATCCCAAAAGATACACTTGGTCCGCGAGGATCAAGTTTGGTTAACCTCGGGCGTAGGTTTTTAACAAAACAGGTACACCCAAAAATACGGGGGGACAGAGAAAAGTTGAGCATCGGGAAACAGAATGCTGTAAGGAATTTGATTGTGCAAAACAGAAGATGGCATGCAATTGATAAGATAGCATGTCGTAGAAACAGCCTCAGGCCAGAGACGGTGAGGAACTTTATAATGAAGAAGTAAAGTGCGAGCAACTTCTAACAAGTGGCAGTTTTTTTCATTCAGCAACTCCATTTTGTTGTGGAGTGTAGGGGCATGTAGTTTGGTGTAGGGTGCCATGGACAGAACAAAAAGATGTCACCGGTTTTTTTATAAATTCAAGGGCATTAACGATGCGGAAATTTTTAATGGCTTTGCTGAATTGTGTCTGTATTTCAGAGAAGAAAAACTAATATTATCTAAAACCGTGTTGCGATCTTTTAGTAAAAACAGCCAAGTAGCATGTGAGTAATCATCAATAAAGGTCAGAAAGTATTTAACCCCAGAATGGCTAGGAATAGAACATGGACCCCAAATATTCACATGAACAATATCAAAAATTGCTTTAGAACCAATATCTTTCTTAGAGGGAAACACAGTACGAGTTTGTTTACCCAACTGACAAGATTCACAAAAAAAGGTTTTTTCAGATTGAGTAGGAATAAATGTTTCAACTTTGCTACAGAGGGGTGACCAAGCCGGTAGTGCGACTGGAGTCATGTTATTGTTGTTGACAGAAGAGCAGACGCCGCTGGTGGTCCATCCAGATAGCAGAGTTCATCTAGTCCCTCATGACCCGAACCAATCCTTGTCTTCGTGCAGAGATCCTTCAAAACACAACCAGAAGGATCAAATTTAATGGAGCACTGAAGACTTTTTACAGTCATAATGACAGAAAGCAAGTTAACAGGAAATTTCGGGATATGTAAAACAGATTTCAAATGCAACTTCCAAGACAAGGGAACAGTGCCTACGCTGTGAAGAGAAGTTTTAGAACCATCAGCGACAGTAACAGGTGGAATCTGTGTAGTTTTAATAAGGGCAGAAAATAAGTTGATGTCGCCGGCCATATGAACCGATGCACCAGAGTCAATGCACCATTTATTGTTACCACAAGGAGAGATGAGCAAGGCAGAGGATCCAGTGGCAGACGTAAAGGGAAGCCGAGTCATGTGTTCTTGAAAAAATTTCTCGAACTCTAAGCGAAGCCACTCAGTTGAAGGCGTAGCAAATGGGTGTTCAGGTGTAGCGTCAGTTGAAGTCTCTACGGATGCTTGGTTTGCCTAAGTAGGTTTACCGTGCTTGATCCAGCATCAGTATTCATTGTGATTGTCGCGGCCACAGAAGTTGCAGAAGCGAGAACCAACAGATTGTCCGCGACCAGTAGGAGCATTAGAAGATGTGCGTCCATCATAAGGAGGGAGACGTCCTCCATGACCACGGCCGCGACCTCGTCTATGACCGGATTCAGTGGTGTGAACAGCCAGAGCAGGGTGTTCGATTGCAGGAGTGGAGGTCATAGATGGAAATCTTTGAACCCGATTGAGGACGTCGCGAAGAGTTGGCAGTGGGTCACTGGATAGACTCTGGTCGACCACCCCAGAGAAGGAAGCAGGAAGAGCATCGAGAAATTGGACTAGTTGTAGTTCATTGTACTGCTTCTGGGTTTCTTTGATGTCGACTGTCAAGGGGTGATAAGCGGCGGCAAGTTGGGGGGGGAGGGGGGGGCGAGTGGGGGGATGGGGAGGGAGGCGCTGGCGGCGGGAGAGGAGGGAGGAGGGTCGTGGCGGCTAGAGGGGATGGGGGGCTTAGTCATGAGGGGGGGAAAGGGTTAGGGTGGGAATTTGCACAGGGGAAAGAACCTGCTTTGGATACCATATAGAAGATTGAAGAGAAATGTATTGGATGATTAAAAAGGTTTACAGTGCATTCTCTTATATAGGATAAGAGAGGAGATACAAAAACAGAGATTAGCAATATGGGACTAAACCACACAAGTAAAAACATAAGTGAGGCACATGCTAGGCACATGACACTCAGTGAAACATAAACATATCTCTATAGAAACCATTGGGCATATGTCATGGTGTAATAGTTGAAGTAGTTCTTCATACTAGAAATCCAATCCAAAAATGCTTTTGGGTCCGATTTCCCACCCAAGTTGGGGCATCCACCTTGACAATGCAAGTAATATCGATAGGGTATAATGCATATGGGCGGTGTGTTTATTGTATGGGCCAAAATGATTGGGATGCAAAGCATGCCCTCGAGTACCATGATAGAGGTCATTATGTTCGGGGTCAATCTATGGACATTGTTGTTGAGGGGGGTTGTTGATCAACATGAGCATTGTAATGCATTTCTTGGACGTTAGGAACAGTGTTGTGGAGGAGTTAAGGAAAGTAGACAACATCTTGTTGGGGATGAGCAAATGTGGGGGAAGCAAAGTAGGGTGTGTGCTAGGGTTTGAGGGGGTAAAGAAACACCATGTTCTAGTTATCAAAAGAAGGGAGCATCTCGGGTTGTTGAGGCACAAATGATGCCAAGGGTGGCATAGGTTGAGGTGTTCGTAGAACTATAGACAGATCGAATACGGAGCGAATACTGCTATATTTGAATCTAAAAAAAATGTTCGGACCAAAATCCAACAGATATTAAGACAACATCTGAATTTGATCCGAGAGGATAATATCCGATCTGAATCGAAAATCATACATTTAATGTTAATAAATATATTATACACATGAATTTTTTCGTTAGAAGAGACATTAAGTCTCACCCCTCCCTAAAAGAGCGTGCCAGAGCCCGGATCACAATTTAAAATTTTGGCGAACTTGTCAAAATTTTGACAATTATTTCCATATTGATGGCCATTGGACATTGTGATGCACTGTTGAAACGCATTGACCATCGAAATTTTTCTTTCTTTTTAATGTCCTATATGGAGTTATGGACTACCTAGAGCATATTTTTTGCTTAGTTTTGTGTCTTTAAGCCTGTATATTGGGCTGGCAAACAATAATGACTTGATTCATTGATTTCACCATTGAAAAATGACATCAAAAATCTCCATCGAAATCCCCATCAAAACAATTCAGGGTCCTTCACTCACAAATGAGGAGACCCCACTCCCACATATTCAATATGAAATATTATTGCACATTTGAGTAGATCTGTAGTAGTACATAATTCTGGTAAAACTTCATAAATTATTTCGTTAATTTTGTCGTCGAAATGTCGAGAACACATTTGTCGAAGTTTCTGTCGAACTTTAGGTAAATTTCTATTTCTGTAGCCACCAAAACAACATCCAAATTGGACATATTCTTCCTTGAACCGGATGACCGCAAGTGTGGTAAATAATGTGCGCTAAGGGAGGTTTCAAACCCAGGTCCCCTAGGGAGGACCTACCATGCTCGACCATCTATGCTACACATGTCGGGTATATACATGAAATATTGATATTACATTAAATATATATGATGGTGTGTTTATATTTTAAATTTTTACACGTAAATAATATACATTTAATAATATGTGTATATATTTGTCGAATTCAAATTTTTTTTGGAGCGGATATAGCAATACCGATATCCAATTTGAAAATTTCGGATCCGAAATTCAATATCTGAAATCTGATCTGAATCCGGCGGATGTCTAATTTTTTTCAAATTTTCGGACTCGAATCTGGATCGGATGTGCAGGTTCTGAATATCCATTTACAAGTCTAGGTGTTTGTAGGCCATTGTTTGTAAGAGAATCATTATCATGAGATGGTACCCAATGTTTCCATATTGTTATGAGCCAGATAGGTTGGAGAGGGGTGCACACTTTTCAGCCACATCCCATGCGGGGGGCATCATGTACCCAAGATAAAGCGCAAGCGATTGAATAGTCTACATTGTACTAGACTGACAAAGAATGTGCAGCTCGCTAAGAACAGCACCAAATTGTTGGGCATTGGGTCTCCTTGTTTCCCTAAAGTGCAAGGTATAAGGAGGATTCGATAAAGAAGTCACGACAACATCGGGATTACGTTTAAAAGGGGTTATGTTCCATATTAGACGTCGTGATCCCTTGAACTAAGATGTGTGAATTTTATTGCAAGGTGTAACAGAAAAGAAAATGTTGCAGCAAATCGCAACTTCCAAGAAACAAAAGTTTGCAGGAATACACATCAAAATTTGGTAATTGGCAATATGGTAGGGGTTCACTCAACTATAAAGACACATTGTCGGTGCACTTGAACTAGAGAGTCGATAAGCAAAAATACGATTTCAAGTTGAAAGATATATATCAAATAAAAAGTAGCCATAAACCAAACCTCATGATGCATGCTATGGCGGTGTTAATTGATTGGCATTGATACTGGTGATTTCCATAGAAGGTAGATTCAAGCCCCCGATCCGCAGATCCAACTCCGCCATGAGTTGATTGGGGAGGCGGGGGTAGCGCCCCCATGCTCAAGGGTTTGGAAGTGAAGCCCTAGAAAAGATTCCAACAAGGTTGTGGGTCGCATGGTTGTATAGGCGGCCAGGCGTTCCAGGGGGACGCCTAGACAGCCTAGGCGCCCAGGCGGTGGCCCAGGCGTTTCTAGGCATTTTTATATATTTTTTATTTTTAACAGATACATGTAAAAATCCTGAAAAATACAATCCTTACACATAAATATACATGATAAATATGCAATCAATGTGCTAGCATCGAGGAAGCACAGACACGTTTTTAGACACAGACACTGACACGGATACGGACACGGGACACGGAAAATTTCTAAAATGCAGGACACGGACACGGCATTGAATGAGGGGAATATATTTTTTCAATATATACATATATGTAATGTATGAACTGAAATTTACTTTAAAAAAATTGTCCAGGTTAATGTATCTATATATGTATAATCTTATATGCATATAGATGTGTGTCTTCGTGTGAGTAGTAGAAACAATATGAAGTAGAAAACTAAACGTGTGTTTTGTGTAAATGTAGTATATTACAGAATAAATATATGAGTTCGTATTACTCATTTAACCCACTTATCAGACTATAATTTGATTCATAATATCTGGTTCAGCAGATTTGTTCGTACTTTTGATTAGACCTCAGCTGTATGTTACATTTTCTCAATAATAAGACATAAACAATAGCCGTATATTCAATATTTGCACTCTGAAATAAGCTATTGCAGCAGCAGCTGCTGCAGTGATGTGTCCAAGAAGTGTCTGGGTAATGTCCAGCTGTGTCGGGGTGCGGAAAAAGACCAAAATGAACTGGACACGTCCCGGCCGTGTCCAAAATGTTTTGGGCCGTGTCCAGGAAGTGTCGGAGTCCAAAACGTGTCCGACACAGACACGGGGGCTGTCTAGAAGTGTTCGTGCTTCCTAGGCTAGCATCATATGAAGAAAGCAACAAAATCATTAGATATGGATTGAATTGTGGAAGTTTTGCCTAAACAAAATTCATATAGAAATCAAAAAGCTAAACATGTATTATGTTTGTAGCCAAAACATGTATAATACTATTATGTAAAATTTAGGCTAAATCAAAACTAACAAGATCTAAACTAGAACTGATTGGCCCTAATTTGAATTAATTTAATCCAAATTTGATCAAATTTGGCCTAATTTACACTAATTTTTGCCTAAACTAGACCTAATTTTGTATAATCAATCCCAATTTCCATAAAATTTTCATATATTCACCTAAATGAGACCAAATTTAGCCAAATAAGACCTAGCCATCCAATTTAGAACAACTTCTCCCAAATCATACTTGTTTCCCCTAAATTAGACCTAATGTGTCCAATTTTGACATGATTTGACCTAAATAAAACCTAATTTTATATATTGTGAGCCAACCAGACCTAATTTCCCCAAATTTTCCCTATATTGAACTAAACAATATCGAATTTGGCCAAATTAGACCTAATCTCACCATATCAGACCATTTCCCCAAAACCAGACTTGTTTTCCCCAAATCAGACCTCATCTGGTCAAATTTGACATAATTTGGCCTAAAATCAAACCTAATTTGCATAACACGACCAAATCAAACCTAAATAACCCTATATTTCCCTATGATGAGCTAAACGAGGCCTTAAATGACCAAATCAGACCTGATTCCCCCAAATTAGACCTAATTCCCCCAAATCAGGCCTGTTTTCCCCCAAATAAGACCTAATTTACCCTAAATTGACCCCGTTTGGGATAAATCATACCCAATTTAACCATAAATGACTCAATTTGATCAAATTCGGGTCTAATTTATGCTAAATTAGCCTTGAATTGGCTTAATTTAGGGCTCAAAAGGCCTTAAGCAACAACTTAGGTCAATTAGGGGTCGGGCGCCCAGTTTGAGGCGGGCTAACTTAAGCCTAGGCGCCGCCCAGGCGGGCGTCGGTACAACACAGGTGGATCGGCGGCATGGGTCCAAGGCTTGCATTTGGTGTTGGTGAAGCCCTAGAAAAGATTCTAACAAGGTTATGGGTCGACGGCATGGGTCTAAGGCTTGCATTTGGTGTAGGTAGTATCCGTTGAAACTGTTGTTGGTGGCGACCTTGGGAGTGAGGTACCAGCAGCACGCTCAGGGGTATGTTGCTTGTTGTGGCACCCTTTTAGGGTGTTGTTGCTAGTGGTGTAGTGGCCAAGGAAGAAGAGAGACAGCATGGAGAATGAAGTAGCAACTACGATAGGTAGAGGGGCAAAGGACCTAAACCCTAGGGAGACAAAGGGGTTTTGGTTGTGGCGGCTGCATTGAGTGGTGATTATGTTGAGGTGGCCCTTGGATTGTTGAAGGTGGCGGCTATGAAGGGGAGGCAAGAATGAAACCCTAATAGTGGTCATGGTTAGGCTCTGAGACCAACTAATGGGGAGACTAATGGTAAACATCCAACTACATTAAAATTTCTAATAACTGTTACAAGTAACAAAATTCCATATGCATTCAATCATCAAGCGTGCCTTTTAATAAGGCTTACAGATATATGGGCGTCGAGACTAACTAAATAGGTTGGTAGCCAATGAGGACTAAATCACAAGACTAAACTAAAAGCCCAACAACATAAATATATAATATAAAAGCAAGTTGTAGAAAACTGCAATAAACTCGAACTTAAAGTGCATCAGAACAGTGATGCCTGCATACGCAAGTACACAAAGGTGGTGATTGTCCTGCATCATATATCTAGCATTGGTATCATTCAGTGATTAAAAAAGCGACCCGCTTCACGCTTATGGAAGGGGCATCCGCTTTTTTTGAGCTGAAGCGGGTGTTGAGGCATTTTGAACTGAAGCGGCCGCTTTTTTGCAAAAATTCCCGCCTCGACCCGCTTAATTAGGCTCGCTTTAGCGGCCCGCTTCAGCCGCTTTCTGGCAAAGTGTGGATCTATTATAAATGTAATTACATGATTACATAGCCCCTTAAACCCCAACACCCCATCAACTTCCTAATAGAAAATGTAAGAAGCCGACAACAATAATGTCGCTAGGAAATGGTATTTACGGGCTTTTGGCTACCGATTGGGAGTGGGAATCCATCCCTAGCCTTGGCGCCGTCGTCTGTTCATAAAGGAGAAGCAATGACTGCACAAAACACACAAACAACGACAATCACTTGGAGTTAAACAAGTCTATCCTTGGCGCCTGAAGGGAAAGTATCTCAAAAGGAGGAGATGCATTCCTGGAGTCCGCCTATAGTTTGACAAGCGCCCGGTCACCCCCCATTATGACGACAAGGCTAACGAAGGGGAAGCAAGGACCAAGAATAGCGCTTACAAAGCTTTCTCTAGGTCAACAAGTTAGTATTTCAACTGGTCGCTTCTCTTAAGTTAAACATCTAGCTTTGGATTTTTATATGAAACGACGTCTTATGTGTACTAGTTCTATGTTAGTGATTAATAATCAATGTTTGTGACTAACGTAATTGACTCAACATGCTTCATTTTAGTACACATGCACCACACTCCATTACTTCTTCTAGTTGTAATAATTCTCATTGTGTTGTAACAAACTGTCTATGTGCCTAGTGCCTACATATTCTCATTTCTTCTGAATTTTGTACTGAATTTGTATGTTCTAAATTGGTGATTAAAACTAATTATTAATTGAAGGTAATATGATTCATACCTATTCAATGCATTTGTACATGATGATTCTGTTTTTACTTGTTTTGGGAGTGAGGACTATGGGTTTTGTTTGATGTTTGAGTATTTTTATACTTGTAATCATTTATTTTTATAATTAGGGCCCTTTTTAATATGTGAAAGTCATTTTATGCAATGAAATATCATTCATAATGCTTGATTGTTCAGTAATGGTTCTTTCTATTAATAGTATGAAGGTTACTCAATTTTTAACAATTTTAAAACAATGCAAACCATTTTTTCAAAAAGCGCCCGCTTTAGTCCGCTTGAAAACCCGCTTCCCGCTTCGCGCTTTCAAAAAGCTAGGTATCATTTTTATCCTTGTTACAGGACAAACAAGGTTGTAACTTATAAGTGTGCCTGAGGTGATAAGGCATTAATATATTCTATAGATATACTGTGTTACTGTGTTATTTACTTGTTGTTTTACTGTTTTACGTTTAGTCCCATATTTCTCACTTGTACTTATGTCTCTACTCTCGTTAGCTATACTAGAGACTATCATGTAACATGTTTTACTCACTGAATAAACAATTCCATTTCCCTCTAGATGGTATCAAGAGCAGGTCTCTTTTTCCCTACCCACCTGTTCGCAGTGACGTAAGAAAACCAGCCCCTTCCCCCCCTCCCCCCACCTGCCAGCCCCCCCGCGCTGCAGCCCCTCCCCTCCTCTCTTTCAGCCGCCGCCGCCCCCCAACCCTTCCCCACCCACCCCCTCCCCTCCCCCACCCTCCAGCCGCCGCCCACCACCCCTCCTACCCCCCCTCCTCCCCTTCCTCTCCCGCCGCCGCCTCCCCTCCCCATCCTCCTTTTTCCCACCGCCAACCCTCCCCCCCCCCCCGCAGCCTCCTCCCTTCCTCCACCCTCCAAGCCTCCTCCCCTCCGGCTCCTCTTCCCATCCCTGCTCCGGCTGCCACTGGTTTTTACCTCTCCTCTCCCTCTACGTCCGGGTGATCTTCGTCTCCAAGTTCGGACATCCACTGGCCGTCTAAGTTGAGAGTCTTTCATCTCACCGTCTTCTCTGGCCTACGCCTCATTAAGGAACATTGAGCTTTCCTCATGACGGCGTAGGTTTCTCTATATATGCATATTCTACCCTATATGGGTTTTCTGATCTGACTCGTCAGATCCTTCTTGTTGTTATCTACCCCTTTGTGGGTCTCTGATCTACTCTGTTGTTGCGCCGACTACTGCCTCTGCCATGGCCTTATCTGAGCCTCCTCGCTCTCTGTGTGTCACCACGGTGAAGCTCGACGGCAGCTCCAACTATCATCTGTGGTCGGCGTCATTTGTTCTATATGTCAAAGCACAAGGCCGGTATCACCATCTTACGACAGAGCCTCCTGTTGTTCCTACTGCTGATGCGGATGACAAAACCAGACAAAGCTATGCACAATGATCCAAGGATGACTCCGGCGTCATGTCCTGGATCCTCAACAGTACCGAGCCCCGGATTAGCCAATCACTTCTCTGCCTTCATGATGCTAAGGCTATGTGGGATCAACTGTCCCACGTCTACTCTCATCAGGAGAATCCCAAGCGAGTTTTTGAAATTTTCAAAAACTTGGCTAAAAAGGAGTTCTCCCCTGACACTTCCATTGATGACTTCTACAATCAATGCTCGGCTCTGTGGAATGAGTTTGAACTCTACCACCCCTTGACAGCAGACATCAAAATTGCAAAGAAGCAACGCAACGAACTGCAACTTGTTCAGTTTTTGGCTGCTCTTCCTGCCTTGTTTTCTGGTGTGGTTGACCAGATCCTATCAAGTGATTAGCTGCCTACCCTTCGAGATGTTCTCAAAAGAGTCCAATACCTGCCGCCCATGACTCCTACTCCTGCTGTTGAGCACCCTACGCTTATTGCTCGCTCTGCTGATTCTGGCCGTGGCCGTGGTCGCGGTCGTGGCCGTGGCGGTCGCCCTCCTCCCTCGGGAGGTCGAGGATCATCTGCTCCTGGACGTGGTGCTCCTCCCGGCCCTCGCTATTGCAACTGGTGTGGTCGAGACAATCATAATTAAGATCGATGTTGGATTAAGCACGGCAAGCCCGCTTAGGCTAACCAGGCTGCTACAGAAACTATTGTTGACTCTACCACTGACGCACCTGCTGCTCCTGCACACGCGGAATGGTTACGTTCTAAGTTCGAGAAGATGTTCCAGGAGCGTCTCGCACAGCTGCCATCCTCGTCTACACCAGGACCCTCTGTCATGCTCGCTTCTCCATCATCTGGTAACAAACAGTGGTGCATTGACTCGGGTGCATCTACTCATATGGCTGGTGATCTTCGTCTATTTTCTGTTCTAAATAAAACTGCTACTATATCATTTGTTACTATTGCAAATGGCTCCAAAACTACAGTTCATGGCACTGGCACGGTTCCTATTTCACCAAAACTGCAATTGCATTCTGTTTTATATATTCCAAAGTTTCCTGTTAATCTGTTGTCAGTCAGTAAGATGATAAAACAACTCAAGTGTTCTATTAAATTTGATCCTTCTGGCTGTGTTTTGAAGGATCTCCGCACGAAGACGAGGATTGATTCGAGTCGTGAAGAACTAGATGGGTTGTATTATCTGGATGGACCTCCTGCTGCTTCTACTATGCTATCTACTTCAGTGACGGGGACTACAATGGCACTTTCGCCTGGGCCATCCATCTGCTACCAAATTAAAACATTTATTCCCTACTTTATCTGAGAACAGTTTTTCCTGTGAAACTTGTGTTTTAGGCAAACAAACTCAGTCTGTTTTTCCTGCTAAGAAAATTATTGCTTCTAAAGAAATTTTTGACATTGTTCATGCTGATATTTGGGGACCGTGCTCCGTATCGAGTCACTCGGGTGTGAAATATTTTATGACCTTTATTGATGATTATTCTCACACCACATGGTTGTTTTTACTTAAAGGTCGAGATACTATGTTGGATACTATTCGTACCTTCTTTGCTGAAATTCACACCCAATTTAACCGACCTATTAAAAAATTTTGTACTGATAATGCACTTGAGTTCATGCAACAATCTGTTACCTCCTTCTGTGCTGCCCGAGGAACCATACATCAGACTACTTGCCCTTACACTCCTCAACAAAATGGCGTTGTTGAAAGAAAAAATCGTCACTTACTTGAGGTTGCTCACACTCTTCTCATACACTACAAAGAACCCCATCATTTCTGACCTGAAGTTGTCTCTACGGCTTGCTATCTCATCAATCGCATGCCTTCCTCTGTTTTGAAAAATCAAGTCCCGTATGCCATTTTGTTTCCTGATAAACCCTTATTCTCTCTGCCTCCTCGCATTTTTTGGAGTACTTGTTTTGTGAAAAATCTTCGTCCTGGGCTCACCAAACTTGATGCTCGCTCGGTCAAATGTGTTTTTCTGGGATATTCCCGTACACAAAAAGGCCACCGCTGTTTTGATCCTATTAAACAACAGTGGTTTGTTAGCGCAGATGTGACCTTTTTTTAGCATATGCCTTACTATTCTACTGATGGCGCAAAATTGTCTGCTGATATTATGGCTACCACATCGTTACCGGTGATTGTTGAGGATTTACCGTCTCCTGATGTGCCTAAAGAACGCCCATTGCAAGTCTATCAGCGCAGGTCAAAGAACCACAATGCTTCTGAAGCCCCGGCCAAACCAAATCATGCGTCTGCGGATGATCCACCATCCACTGAGGTAGTTTCTGGCCTGGATCTTCCTATCAGTTTACGGAAAGGCGTTCGATCATGTATTAAGCATCCTATCAGTCATTTTTGTTCATCTGACAATCTCTGTGGTAGCTTTGCTTGCTTCAATTATGTTTTGCCTGCTGTGACAATTCCTCAATCAGCCGAAGAGGCCCTTCGCATTCCTGCCTGGAAACATGTTATGGAGCAAGAAATGCATGCACTCTGTGATCGTCACACCTGGGATCTGGTTGATCGTCCCTCTTCGCGCCATACCGTTGGCTGCCGCTGGATATTTACTATTAAATATCAATAGGATGGTACCATTGAACGCCTGAAAGTCAGATTAGTTGCAAAAGGTTACACACAGACATACGGTGTTGACTACTTTGAGACCTTTTCTCCAGTTGCACGCCTGAATTCTGTTCGTATTCTGATTTCTATTGTTGTAAATAAAGACTGGCCTCTGTATCAACTTGATGTCAAAAACGCTTTTCTTTATGGAGATCTTCAGGAGGAGGTATACATGGAGCAACCGTCGGGATTTGTTGCTCAGGGGGAGTCTACCTTCAAAATATGTAAACTCAGAAAGGCCATCTATGGTCTTAAGCAGAGCCCGCGTGCCTGGTTTGGTAAACTCAGTCAGATCTTAATTACTTTTGGCTTTCAACAAAAACAATCTGATCATTCTGTATTTATTCGTAAGTCAGCAGCAGGGCTTGTTATTCTGATTGTATATGTAGATGATATTGTTTTATCTGGCAGTGATAATGCGGGTATCCAGGCAACCAAACATTATTTGGCACAACACTTCATCACCAAGGATCTTGGCAAACTGCGATATTTTCTAGGTATTGAAGTTGCCAGATCATCTGTAGGAATTTGTCTTTCACAAAGAAAATATGTTCTAGATTTATTGCAGGAAACCGGCATGCTGGGCTGCAAGCCAGCCAACACTCCTCTAGATCCCAACATGGATTGGGATGATGATAGCTCTCCACCTTATGATGATCGTCACCAGTTTCGAAGGCTGGAAGGCAAGCTTATCTACCTGACGGTCACTAGGGCTGACCTAGCAGCTGTTGTGGGATTCATAAGCCGGTACCTTGATAAACCCCCGCAGTGCCACTGGGACGCTATGTGTCACATCCTACGATATCTTAAAAGCTCGCCAAGGAAAGATCTTCTGTATAAAAAGCATGGCCATTGCAATCTATCTGGATTTTCTGACTCTGACTATGCAGGAAGTTGATCTGATCGAAAGTCCACTTCTGGATATTGTACCTTTGTGGGAGGCAACCTAGTCACCTGGCGGAGCAAAAAGCAAACTGTGGTTGTTAGATCCAGTGCCGAGGCCGAATATAGAGCCATGGCTCATACTGCATGTGAGCTTCTGTGGGTCCGTGGCCTTCTTCAAGAGTTTGACATTGCTTATTCTAGTCTCATTCCTATGTTCTGTGACAACAAAGCCTCGATTTTTATTGCAAGAAACCCCACATTTCATGAACGCACGAAGCATATTGAGGTTGATTGCCATTTTGTTCGGGAGAAAGTTTTGTCTGGACATATCTGCACTCCATATATTGGCACTGACAAGCAGCTTGCGGATATCTTCACCAAGATCTTGCCTAAAACTCGGTTTCAAACTCTGATTGACAAGCTGGGCTTGTTTGACATCTACGCTCCAGCTTGAGGGGGAGTATAGATATATTGTGTTACTGTGTTATTTACTTGTTGTTTTACTATTTTACTTTTAGTCCCATATTGCTCACTTGTACTTATGTCTCTACTCTCGTTAGCTATATTAGAGACTATCATGTAACCTGTTTTACTCACTGAATAAACAATTCCATTTCCCTCTAGATATTCCAAAGAAGCATTGATGAACTATTTAGATGAAAATGTCTTTTTCTAGTTATAACTGAGAAATTGTTAACTTTTGAGACAAGACACTCTTTCCAAGTTGGGTTGTGCATTTTCAATATTGTTCAGTTGTGATAAATGGTGTCAAGATTGCTGTTTGGCTAAAGAATTCATCGCTTTGTTTAGTTTATGTATGTCCAAGGATATAGCAATATGTATGTGCTTCAAAGATGGCTATCAGGAGATTCTCTAACTGAAGACTGGCGAGGATCCATCATTTATCCTTGAGCAACTATCATGCCTATATAGCAAAAAAAATCTCTGGACTCTGCTGGATCTAGAGATGGTAGGCACCTCAAGTGGGAAACGGTAACGACTTTTGCTCAGTGCTGATGACAAAGTGCATCCTTATGAAATCATGATCATCATGGCCAAAATGATTTGGCGGACTGCTTTTCCCCTAAAAGTCAGTCTTTCAATGCATTCTGATTGCATAGGGCATGTTGTCAATAGCGTGAAGTCATTTTTCTATATATGAACCTGAGATTCCAGTCTCAAGAAAAAGGCCAGCAAGTTCTTTTAAATATTGGTTTGTTGCAGTTTTCTTTATCAACTTTGAAACTGTGTGATTAAACTCTATTCCCTATGACAACTCTTTAGCTACCCTTCAAACTCAAATTTGTTGTTCTTCATGCTTCACCAGCTGTGGGCATAGTCACAAATTCGGTATTCGGGATATGTACGGCCAAGTTGAAAAATTCGGAAATCGGGAATTATGTGGAAAATTCAGATAAAAATCGGTCAATGTACGGTAAAAGTTCGGTCAACTATTCGGAAAAAAGTCGGCAAAAAAGCGGAATATATACACACACACACACACACACACACACAAACATATATATACACCCACATATAATGATTGAAAATGTTAAATGACTAAACATCGAACTGATTACTCTAATATTGGACGAAGGGGAAGAAGTGGGAGCAACATGCACAAATCAGGGAAGAAAGGGGGAGAATGGAGGAGAAAGATGGAGCGTACATGTAGAATGTCGAGGGTTACTCCTCCTGGTGTGTCGAGGGATAGAGGAGAAAGGTTGGACGGTTTAGTGGAACCCTGCTACAAGTTAAAAAGGACGTGAAAAAATAATTGTGAAGCAAAAGTACAGAACTGTTTAAAACGGCAAAAAAACGTATTAAACGCGTTTAAAACACAATACGCGAATAAAACGTGAAATAAACGCGTTTAAAACGTATTATTCGGTTTGGAGTTTAAAACGGCCGTCATATACGACACATGAATAATACGCGTTTTAAACGCGTTTTTTTCAAAAAAACGGAGTATATTGTGATTATGGCTGTGGGAGGCTTAAAGTTCATAGATACTTCGATTAACAGCATAGGCTAGTAAGACTAATTGATAATTTTTTCAAATAGTTGCACCAAATGTTCATTGTTTGGTTTTCCCTCGTGACCGTGTGACCAATGAAAAACTATAAAGTGTGTGTGTATGTGTGTGTGTGCTTGCACCATTAAAGCAATAATGCAAAAACATTGATATCATTGTGAACAAGAATCTTACAATTTTGCACATTAAAATCCCGCTGAAAATGGAAATTGACCAAAGAACTTGCTCAGATGGTCCAGTATTTCTATCCATCTTGATCTGATGAAGAAAAGATTTGCTTCAGCAACTGCCAGATTGAACTAATCAGCGAGTAATTTAGTGGAGATAATATCACAATAAAAAAGCAGCTGCAATATGAACCATACAACAACAATGACAGAAATATTGGGATTCTAAAACCAAACTAAAAGTTCTGTGGTAAGATCAATCCAAGTAAATCCCGACATCACAGTATCTATCAATAGTCAGTATCCTGGAAATAGCAATCTGAATATAACCAACATACAAACTTGAAACAAAGAAGACTTTCCTGCTGTACATCTAATACAAGCCAAGTCTTAAAGAAAATAGCCTGGCAGTGGTCAGTCATTGTGAGTAAGATCTTCCTTTTATTGGGATGGAGATGTATGTTTTTCTTTGAGCTTAATTTCATTTGAGCTTCTTAGTTTTGAGGGAGACCAACGCCTCTATTTTGTCAGAAAGATAAGAATGCAGAAATGAATTGTGTTAATATATTCAGTTTTATGCTATTTACTTTGTGCTCTTTAGTATCTTGTCTTTCATCCCATATTGGTGAACTATGTATGTATTCACTGACCTCTCCTATCTTATACAAGGAGAGGGTCTATGCTTATTTTCATTATCACAATAATATAATCCTTTTATTATTTCACATGGTATCATAGCAGTTTAATCCTCCATAAGTCCACCTTAAACCCCTAATGTTCTCTTTCCTTCTTCATTTCTCCTTTCCACAGTAATCTCTTCCAGCCTCTCTACCCACCACCTCCCATCCCTGCCTTCCTTCTCCGCCTTCCCCCTTCCCTTCCCGCCCTATTTCTCCACCCACCACCTGTTAAACTTGTTAGGATTTGGTGGTGATGGGAGACCCGAAAAAAAGGCCCAACGAGCTTGTTGCGGAGATGCGGAAGCGTGAGATCGAGCAATCCAAACCGAACACGTACGACAAAGATCAACAACGAGCAAACAAGCACCCACAAACACGGAGATTTATAGTGGTTCGGCAAATTCCCAATGTGGGAGCCTACATCTATTGACGGAGATGATATTATAAATAGAGAGATTACAGAGATGAGGATTACAGAGAGAAGAAGAACTTGATCCCGTTTTACACCCAAAAGCCAACCATGGAAGAAGACGGTTGCTTGGAGAGGAGCTCTTGGAGGCATGAAACCCTAAGAAAAGTCCTAGGTCTGTTCGTGGCTTGAGGTCTTCAAAAAACGACATCTCTTGATGTCTCTTCGTTGCTCTTCATGCTTGGGATGAGTTGGGGGGTCTATTTATAAGTATAGGACTATATCCAAAATCCCAAAGTCATTAGCTTGTTTCCTTACCACATTTACAGACCTACTTGACTGTATACGGTTCGTAACACGAACTGTATTTTTTTTTAGAAATATTTACAATCCAGCGTTGGGTTGTATATGGTCCAGTTGGACCGTAAATGCATATACAACGGTAGACCATATATGGTCTGAAGTATGACTGTAAATACACATGTAGGTGCCCAAAATGCATCCCTAAGATGCCTTAGGTTTGGTGTAGATGTTCTTGTTCATCAAGGAAGCTTTTCTAGAGAGTTTAAGACACTCTCTCAACAAACTCCACCTTGTCTTCAACTCAAAAACAATGGAAGTAGAAAAGTACTTGCAATTTTCTCCAATATCAGAAATTGATTAAGATACCATCTCCTCCACATGCCATACATGGGAAAAGCTCAAGTAGAAAGAAGACCAACTAACTTTGAGCAAAGCTCAAACTTGGCTAATAGAAGAGTCTTCGTCATCATGCTGATTGGATTCTCAGACGTACCAATCTTCTTTATTTGAATCTTGCCTTCAGTTGTGACTTCTCTAATGAAGTGGTACTTGACATTAATGTGTTGCGTTCTCTCGTGGAACATTTGATCTTTGCTAAGATGTATAGCACTTTGACTGTCACAATGAACAATAGCTTGTTCTTGAACCATGCCCAACTGATTCATCAAACCCTTAAGCCATAAAGCCTCCTTCACGATTTCTATTGCCGCCATGTACTCTGCTTCGGTAGTACATAAAAGCAATAGTACTCTGTAGAGTGGCTTTTCAACTACCAGTTGTAGATCCCACTGTGAACATTAACATGTGAGAGATCTCCTCTTATCGAGGTCGTCTGCATAATCTGAGTCCACATACCCTGTTGTGATGACTTGAACTCCAACTAAACAAGTATTTAAAGTACCCTTCAAATACCTCAGAATCCACTTAATTGTTTGCCAACGTGCCTTACCAGGATGAGCCATGTAATGACTAACCACACCAAATGCATAAGCGATGTTTGGTCTAGTGCAAACCTTAGCATACATGATGCTACCAATGGCATTGGAATAAGGTACATGCGCCATTTCTTTCTCATCTTCATCAGACTGTGGAGACTACAAAGCCAATAACCTGAAGTAAGCGGCCAATGGAGTTGAAACAAGCTTCGCATCTAACATGTGGAACATGTGAACAACATTTTATGTACTTCTCTTGTGTTAGGATAAGCCTTCTATCTTTCCGCTCCCTTTGAATCTCCATGTCAAGAATCTTCTTAACTTCACCTAGGTCTTTCATATCAAATCTCCACCTAGAAGAGATTTCACCTTGGCAATCTTAGATGTGTGTCTAGAAGCGATCAGCATGTCATCAACATATAGCAGTAGGTAAACAAAGGAATTGTCATCCAGTCTTTTGTAGTAGACACGAGTGTGATAAATACTCCTGGAAAATTCATTATGCGTCATGAAAGAGTCAAATCTCCGATACCATTGTCTACGAGATTGCTTCAGCCCATAGAGTGACCTCTTCAGCAAGCAAACATGGTTCTCTTTGTTTTCAAAACCCTATGGTTGTTGCATGTAGAACGTTTCTTCTAGTTCACCATGCAAAAAAGTTGTCTTTACATCTAGCTGTTGCAACTCTAGGTCTTCAATGTGTAACACTTGGGCCTACTTCCCAAGACTTTAGTAGAGTTTCAGGAATGACGTCTGGCCCCACAGACCACCACTAGTCTCAACTGCACGCTTTGTCCTCACTCACGCGCAAATGCGGATAAACTTCCTGACTGGTCACCCATCCTATTACTCCTCTGGGTTGAGCATGCCTAATCACAGAGTTCTTTAGTGATGGGCTCCCAGAAAAGGAGGTGCACCTTGGTGATATGGTAGTCCAATCATTCCTTTTAAGATCATTTTATCTGAAGCCTCAAATCCTGAGACGTTAAAATCTCCCCCACTTAGACTCTTGACGTCCTTGTCAAGGCTCAACTATATGGCCTCATAATCTTTCCCCATTTCAATGCAGACCCAAAATGACCATGTACACCCATCTCCCGATCACGACTACCTGTACAAGGATGGCTCCATCACTATGGATAGTCCTTTCCAACATGTTTGGACGTACGGCTCAAAGACTGACATGCAACAAGTGTAAGTGGGCCCCACCTACTGGAGGTGAATTGGCTCTGATACCATTTGTAACACATGGGCCCACTGCCCAAGGTTTTAGTAGTGTTTCAGGAATGACGAGTGGCCCCACAGACCACCACTAGCCTTAACTTTGCGCTTTGTCCTCACTCATGCGCAAGTCAGGATAAATTTCCAGACTGGTCACTCATCCTAGTACTACTCTGGGCTGAGCACGCTTAACCACAGAGTTTTTTAGTCATGAGCTCCCTGAAAAGGAGGTGCACCTTGGTGATATGGGCAGTCCAATCATTCCTTTTAAAATCATTTTATCCGAGGCCTCAAATCCTGAGACGCTACACAATGGCTACCGAAGAAAGAAGCACACGAATGGAACTATGATTGATGACAGGTAAGAAAACTTCATTATATTCAATGTCTTCAAATTGACTGTAACCTTTTGAAACAAAGTGTGTCTTGTATCTATCACCTTCTTTCTTCTTATAGACTCACTTGTAGCCCACTACTTTCTTGCCTTTGGGAGGTATTCTCCCCATGACACAATGCTCGTAAAAATCTAACTTTCCAAAGCTTTCACCACACAACAACCCACTCTTTCTCAGAAGTATCATCCCTTTCTTAGACATGTGTCCCAAATGCATATGTCAGAGCCTTATGGTGACTTCAGATAAAGTTGTAACAACTGCAGAGCTTGATATAGTGGAACCTTGCAAGATGTACAATTTGTGCGGATTTCTCACTGCCTTCATGAGGACCCGATCAGCTTTAAGAACATCAATAACTATGTTTTCACCAGAGAACTTGTAGTCCTTGTCTTCAAGTGTGCCCAATGAGATGAGATTCTTCTTCAACTTGACACCATGTCGGACGTCCGTCAATGTTCTAACTTCACCATCAAACATTTTGATCTTCACTATGGGCAACACTAATCGCCTTGCAAGGACGATCGTTACCCATAAGGATATCTCCACCTTGATGTGACTCATAGGTATGGAAATAATCCTTACGCTCGGTCATGTGGTACGTGTGCATGCCGAATCAAGAACCAAATCCTTCTTGTAGTTGTAGGACGGCAATGAAGCAAGAATGTAACTGTCATCTTTAAAACCTCCATGAGCCACCTTTGTAAGAGTTGCAGCATCATTTTATTTCTCATGCTTTTGCTTGTTATACAACTTGTAGCATTCATCCCGGATATGGCATTTCTTGTGATAGTTGCACCTCTTTTATTGACGTGACTTTGACTTGTTCTTCTTTTACTTTGAACTTTCAAGGTCTTTGTCGCATGGACACTCCCTTCCTGTAGCGGTCAATGCTTCACCCGCTATTTTCGATGAAGTAAGATCCTTCACCAATTTCTCTTGAGACATCAAGGTCATGTTGACTTCATGGAGTGAAAGTCTTTGACTCACAGAATGTCATCATATCCCGGAAATTCGTGTAGGACAGTGGAAGGGTACAAAGCACCAAAATTGCTTGATCCTTGTCCTCTATCTTCACATCGATCATGCTGAGGTTATGAATGAGTTCATTAAACTCATCGAGAAGAGACTTCAAGGAACCACTTCCATGTGAAGCATAAAAAGACGCTTCTTTAGTGCAAGCTCGTCGGTGATTGACTTCTCCATGTAGAGTGCTTCAAGTTCATCCTAAACGTCTTTGGCGGCTTTCAGATGGACGACCTCACAGAGGACTTCATCCTCCAAATAGAGAGAGATGCATGTACAAGCATTTTGATCAATCTTCTCCCACCGCTCATATGTCATGGATTATGGTTTCTTCTCCTTCCTGAGAAGAGCTTTGTGGACTCCTAGCGTGAGGCAAGATTCACATTTGACTTGTCATACAGAGAAACTCTTCAAGCGGTCGAACTTGTCAATGTTGTATTTCAACGTTATGGTAGAAATCGGGAGGTAGAAATCGCTCTGATACCACTTGTTGGGATTATTGTAGTGATGGGATACCCAAACAACAAGGCCCAACGAGTTTGTTGCTGGAGATGCAAAAGTGTGAGATCGAGCAATCCCGAATACGAACGACGAAGATCAACAACGAGCAAGCAAGCAACCATAAAGACAAGATTCATAGTGGTTTCACAAACTCCCAATGTGGGAACCTATATCCAATGGCAAAGACGATATTATTGATAGAGAGATTACAAAGATGAAGATTACAGAAGAGAAAAGAAGAACTTGGTCCCCTTTTACACCCGAAAGTCAACCGTGGAAGAAGACGGTTGTTAGAGAGGAGCTCTTGGAGGCGTGAAACCCGAAGGAAAGCTCTAGGTCCATCTGTGGCTTTAGGTCTTCGAAAAACGATGTCTCTTGATGTCTCTTCGTTGCTCTTTATGCTTGCTACGAGTTGGGGGTCTATTTATAATGATAGGACCCATATCTAAATCCCAGAGTCACTAGGAACACCACAATACCAAAGGTTTATATTGATTATAACATTATATAATTAAAATTGAGTGAAAAATTGAATTACGGTGAAATTGCAGCTTGAAATTCTTGTGGCAGCAATCAACATCAAGGGGCTTTTACTTTTTAATTACATCCACCTTCATACACGATAGCAAAGCCACTGTTCCAACATGCATACAGGCTGATATTGTGTTATTTTGTGGTGGGTTATAATAAAGCTGATGTCTACACCTTTGAAATTAGTCTGGCATGCTTAATCCGATACTCTGGTTAGGGAAACACATCCAAGTTTACTTGTATTGATCTGGAGCCATTGATTGAATTTGTATGGTTTTATGTACAGAAAGGGAAATGCAGAACACCCGGGGTATGTGTTTACATTTCCTTCTTTTTTTTTTCTTGAGTTTTCTCTTCTCCTTATGGCTAGGATCAGGGGAAAGTTTTACAGACAATTAAAGAAAGGACTCAAACGCCAAGTGTCCATACAATCAATACTTGCCCCTCCCCACCCCCACAGCCCAACCAAAAAAGGTTAGTCAGAATTTCCGCTTTCTTTAAAAAGTTGGGACGAAACTATAAGAAGTATATCAGCATGTAGTAAGGTGAGCGCCAGAATGATTTTGACATCTGAAATTCCGCTGGTCTCTGTGATACTTGAGCAAAGTGCCTCGCGTATCACAACCTCCGTTTCCCATGCTTCCACCTGTTATATACATGTAGCCACCACCACATTAGGGTTCACGTCCCCTCTTCCTCACCTATCCTCAGCCAACTAAACTCCATTTGAGAGAAGAGACGACAGACAAACCAAACAACATATGCTTGGCGAGCAAGTTGGTACAAGTGGGGACGTATTGGAAGCATCTTAGGCAAGCGGAGTCCACCAAAACAAGGAAAGAGAGTAGGTACTCGGCTCACCTTTCTTTACCTGGGCGATAAGCAATCGGACGGCGAACGGCTGCCTATCCTTCGCAACTCCCCTGTCCGTCGGTGGGCAGCCTTGTCGCTCCCGGTGATGGTGACTAAAAAGGCGTTGTTTGGTTTACTAGGACGGAAAGATACAGCTGGCACTGGGATTTTTGGATTAGGCGCCACCTTCTGTACGGCGCTTAAATTCTGGTCTGTTTCGTCCTCCGTCCCAAATTCGCACAAGAAAAATTATCTGTGAAGTACCAAACCCAAATCGGACAAGAAAAATTATGTGCGAAGCAAAACTAATAAAAAGAAATGTGACATGATGCAAGGGCGGTCTACATGGCCTGTTACCGAAGGGAGACTAGTTATAAACAATATACTTACTCCAAGCGTCCAGGATCTCTCTATATTATATAGAGAAATCTGGATAGTTTTCTTTGCAACTTTTTCTTCAATTTTGTAACAAAATTGCCATTGTATTCTAATTTTCTATTATACAAGAAAGAATATATGAGGTAAATTTAGTATACTTTTAGTTATAAATATATTTTTACTTTAATAACACAGTCATGTAAGAGCATAGAAGGATCCGGATGAAATATTTTTTTTCCTAAATTACAATTTCATTTTTATTTAGTCTATCAAGGCTATATGAATGGCTGGAAGTGGGCTTGACTGTAAGTTTTTCTTTGAATTTGTAAATTATATATTATTTTCATCTTATATATGAAAAGTCGTGGGAAGAATTATATGCAATAAAAAAATAATACTAATTGAGCCTTACGCAATTTATAAAGCGGTACAATTGACACTCATACCAATCTTTACACTTGCACCGTCTTTTTAAGTTTATTATTAGGGTTGAAAGTATAACGCATCTAACGATCGCCCAACTTTATTACCGTGTAGGATACGCACCGGTAATGTTGTTGACACAAGATAACAATCATTTTTATTATTTTGATATCTTGCGTCTATTTTTAATGATCTTCTTCTACCCCGTTAACATTGTGTCCAATTTGCACATTACTATCTCCAAACAACCAGCCAAATCCTATTTGAATGTAATGAAGTGAACGAAATATAGTCCAAGGCACACTACTCGCAAGTGCTTCATAGTCACTAACATGGAACAGTTTGTTATCCCAAGTCCACACTCCTAATGGTTATATAGCCAAAGACGAGTGGATTAGGACGTCCGACCATAGAATGGTACAATATTTCACATAGTCAATATATATGTAAAAGCACTAACAACAAGATAATAAAACTAGAGATAAGAGATATGTACCTTGTCACACCCCGATCTCACACTAACCACTAATCACGAGATTAGGGCGCGACGGAGGGATTATCACATAAACAAATCACTGAGAACTTTTTCTTTTTAAAACCTCGTAATGATATCCGGATTATTGTTGTAAACTAAAACATAATAAACTATTGCGGAAGCATTTCAATTAAACTGGCTAGAGAACATAAACAGAGTTTACAACATGTAACATTGTTTAACAGAAAGTAAAACATAACAGTTAATTTACATCCTTTACACATTCGCCATACATACTCTCTCTCACCCACACCATGTCCCAAGGACCGAGGGAAAAGGACTAAGAGACCACTATCTAACTAACTACATATACCTTCTACTGACTAGGGTGGTAAGATCCTTCAGATTCCTGGAACTGTCGCTGACCTGAAAATGTTTGAGTAGAGGAGTGAGCCTACTCGCTCAGTGAATAGTATTTCATTTAGCTATCACTAAACAACTCATCATATATATAAAATTTAAATAAAGCATAAGTGCAGTACTAAGCAGGGCAGTTCTAATGACATAGCAGATTTACAGATAATAATCACATTTCTATGCAACAACAGATATTTTAAACAAATAAACAGTTATAGAGAATTGGCACAGAAGTTCAAATCTTTTAACATATTAAATTTATTGTGATCCTATATGATTACATTTTAGTTATGCCCCAAACATATGCAGCGCACTCTGCATATGAAGATCTGTAGCGAACTACGATCCCACCATACAATACTTAGCGACACACCCGGGAAATGCTAAGTCCGACTTCTCGTCCTAGTCTGCACAGGACTCTCAGGCTCACAAGGCCTCACTGCACTAACTCTGAGTGCTCTGGACTCCTCCCGCAACCTGTAGTGCACAGTCGGAGGGTCTAGGTTACCACCGTGACACACGCACGGATTATTGTTGAATAACCCCTATTTACTCCAGTGCCACCGTGACACACGCACGGATTATTGTTGAACACTGCCTCTCTGTCCTCGTGCCAGCGTGACACACGCACGGATTATTGTTGAACACGAGTCACCGACCATCTAGACACACGCTAGGTAGGTCGTTTCACCCCAAAGGTACAGACCACGCAATGGGGTTCTACGGTGCTGGGGCACCTAAGTCTATTAACTGATTAACATATAAACACTTAAACAGGAATATCACATTTCATACTTATTTCACATTCTGAACATCACTTGAAAACAGATATACATCATTTGTCATCTTTAAACATGACTCAGTATCAACTTATCCAGTTTCGATGCTAAACATCCATTTTATGCTCAACGTATACATTGCAGTTGTAATACAGGAAATTCTATGATTTTCATCAATCATATTACGTATTTCAAGTTCCAATGAATCTATCATACTCTATTGTATGCGTTACACTGTTTAGGAGTTATACCAACTGATACTGAAGCAATTAAGCACTTAAATTGAGTTAAATAATGATTTCTGAATGAACTGCCACTCACTACTCTGAAACTCGACCGATTGGTCAGAAACTCGACCGATCAGCTTGCAACTCGACCGATCAGCTTGTTGTTCCTGCAACTCGACAGTAGAATGGCTTCATCATGCACAAATATAAAATTGGCCCAAACAAAAGCTAAATCTTAGGCTAAGGCTGCGGATTTCTTGTCTAGGATCTAGATCAAGCACAAGGGCATCATCTCCTTGGCAAAAGCCACGCCATAGGGTTCTGATTCAAACCTATTTGTAGAACAGACACCTCTACGATTACTGACAGACTGAAAAGGAGAACTGTGCTTGATATTGGCACATCTATAGCTGCAAAGTCGAATCCATGGCCATGAATCGGAGGTAGAGAGTACCTTCCCGGAGTTTCAGATCAGCCAACGAACTCCTCCTTGGTCGTGTGCCGCTGCTACGTGCAGCTACTGTTGCTGCAAGGTAGGGGCACCGCCCAACTAGGTGAGCTTCGATTGGGTTGCTAGGTGCAGCTGGAGCTGCAATTGGGTGCACGAACCTCACGAACGGGATCAATCACACCTTCCTTGGTGCCTAGCTCGCCCAAAATGGCCCATGGCCGGCGCCGTGCAGCAGCCAAGCTGCTGCTTCTGCTGTCCGCCGCTCAGTTGGTCGAGGTGCTGCGCACCTAGGGCGAGGAGGAAGAAGATGGGAGACTCGATGCCAAGGTTAGATCGGTGGTGAGGGCTAAAGAGAAATCGCCAGCAAGCTTTTCCTTCGGAGGTCGCTCAATCGCAGGGTTAGGATGCCGCTACCATGCCCTAT
Organism: Alisma plantago-aquatica; assembly: GCA_963693085.1. Classification (NCBI taxonomy): domain Eukaryota; kingdom Viridiplantae; phylum Streptophyta; class Magnoliopsida; order Alismatales; family Alismataceae; genus Alisma; species Alisma plantago-aquatica. The sequence continues at coordinate 1,242,273,887 of OY856411.1, forward strand.
TCCATCGGGATCTAAATAGAAATGAAGAAGATAATCAACAGGCTGCCGACCCACTTAAATGGAAAATAATTGGAAAATTGCGTTTCAGTCCAGGATTCTTATAATTGCCATAACTATGGCCTCGGGGGTCCAAATTGATCGATTCTTCTTGCAATATTTCAAGCGCGAAATTCTCTACACCCTCAGAGCAATATATCATACTAATTTTACTATTCCTCCAGTTCAAAGTTTCAAATTGCATCCAATCATCACTTTACCCAAATTAATCACCTTAATTATGTACTAGTTGATCTTATGTGCTTAATTCAACTAAATCAAGTTAATGATGCACTAACCATCACATGAGCACATAAGTTAGCTCAAATAACTTTAATTAGGCTCAAATCATAATGCTTACCAATAAGCTTTGAAACGGGTCATAACAATCTCCCTCCCTTATAAGAATTTCGTCCCGAAATTCCTAAAAGAGAAAAGGAAACTTGTTGCGCATCTCTGACTCAAGCTCCCACGTAGCTTCCTCTAGGTTATGATTCCTCCACAAAACCTTCACCAAAGGTATCTCACGATTATTTAGTTTCTTGATCCTTCGATCAACTATCTGTACCGGTCCTTCAACATATGACACATTTGTTCTGAGCTGTGCCGGTTCTGGGTCTATTATTTTCTCTGTACCAGGGTGACATTTCCTCAACATAGACACGTGAAACACATCATGAAGATTGGCCAACTCAGACGGCAAATCCAACCTGTAGGCTACATGTCCAATCCTCTCAATGATAGGATATGGGCCCATAAACCTAGGAGTCAATTTTCCTCTCTTACCAAACCTCAACACTCCCTTCCACGGTGAAATCTTCACATAAACCTCGTCACCAACCTCAAACTCAAGAGGTCGATGTCGTCTCTCTGCATAAATTTTCTGCCTGTCCTGAGCAGCTTTCAACTGCTTCCTGATCACAGATATCTTCTCTGTAGTCATATCGACTATCTCAGGTCCAAGAATTTCTTTCTCGCCAACCTCGTACCAACAAACTGGTGATCTACACTTTCTGCCATATAGAGATTCATATGGGGCCATTCCAAGACTAGAATGGTAGCTGTTATTATATGCAAACTCCATCAGGCTTAAGTGTTCTTCCCAGTTACCTCTGAACTGCAGAACGCATGCTCTCAGCATGTCCTCGAGAGTCTGAATGGTTCTCTCAGACTGACCATCCGTCTGCGGGTGAAAAGTTGTACTGAACCTCAGCCTTGTGCCCAACGCACGATGTAACTGATTCCAGAACCTAGATGTAAACTTAGGATCTCTGTCAGAAATAATGGAAACTGGAATCCCATGTAATCTGATTACCTCATCCACATAAATCTTGGCCAGTTTGGAACATCAAAGGTTGACTTGACAGGAAGAAAGTGAGCAGACTTAGTTAGTATATCCACAATCACCCATATCGAGTTTGAACCTCTAGGCGTCCTGGGTAACCCTACCACGAAATCCATCGTGATGTGTTCCCATTTCCATTTAGGTATAGGAAGCGACTACAAGGTACCAGCAGGTTTCTGATGCTCAGCTTTAACCTGCTGACACACTCCACATCTAGCCACGTACTCAGCCACATCTCTCTTCATACCAGACCACCAATACAGCTCTTTGAGATTCCTATACATTTTTGTGTTACCTGGATGCATAGCATACATAGAAGCATGCGCTTCTTCAAGAATCTGCTCTTTCAGCTCACTGTTCCCAGGTACACACAACCTGTCATGAAGATACAGCACACCATCGTCAGAAAACCTGAATTTTGACCTTTTACCTTCCGACATATCCTGCATAACCTGCCATAGCTCATCATCACTCTGCTGTAACTCCTTAATCTGACTATAGAAAGTAGGTTTGACCTGCATCTGAGCAATCAACCCACTCTGTCCAGACACATCCAAGTCTAAGTTCAACTTTCGCATATCTACAAGCAAGTATCTCTTGAAACATGCCATAGAAAATGCATCAGCTGTTGAACTCGACTTTCTACTCAAGGCATCTGCCACAACATTTGCTTTACCAGGATGATAATCGATTGTCACCTCATAATCCTTGATCAGCTCAAGCCATCTTCGCTGTCTCAGATTCAAATCCTTCTGAGTGAAGATATACTTCAGGCTCTTATGGTCCGTAAACACCTGACATGTCTCACCATACAGATAGTGACGCCATGTCTTAAGAGCATGAACAATGGCAGCCAACTCCAGATCATGAGTAGGGTAGTTCTCTTCGTTCTTCTTAAGCTGTCTAGATGCATAAGCCACAACTTTGCCTTCCTGCATCAGCACACAACCCAAACCTCTCTTGGAAGCGTCGCAGAACACTGTATAACCTTTATCTGCCTCTGGCAAAACCAACACTGGCGTTGTGGTCAACTTCCTCTTCAAGATCTGAAAACTCTTCTCACAGTTATCAGACCAAACAAACAGTGCATTCTTCCTCGTCAAACGTGTCAAGGGTGATGCTAGCACACTGAAGTTCTGTATAAACCTTCTGTAATAGCCTGTTAAACCCAAGAAACTTCTGATCTCAGTAGGAGTCTTAGGCTGTTCCCACTGAAGTACAGAATCAACTTTCTTAGGGTCAACGCTAACTCCATCTCTCGAGATAACATGTCCAAGAAATGCTACCTCGGCCAGCCAGAACTCACACTTGCTAAACTTAGCATACAACTGATGTTGCCTCAACAACTGCAACGTTACTCTGAGGTGTTGCTCATGTTGTTCATCATCTCTGGAGTAGATCAGAATATCATCTATAAAAACTAAAATAAACTGATCTAAGAACGGTTTGAAGATCCGATTCATCATATCCATAAAGGCCGCTGGGGCATTGGTCAGCCCAAACGACATGACCAGAAACTCATAATGCCCATACCTGGTTTTGAAAGTTGTTTTGGGAATATCAGAAGCCTTTATTCTGAGCTGATGATATCCAGATCTCAGGTCTATCTTAGAGAAGATTGTCGCTCCACGCAACTGATCAAACAGATCGTCTATTCTCGGCAAAGGGTACTTGTTCTTAATAGTGATCTTATTTAGTTGCCTGTAATCTATGCAAAGACGCATAGTACCATCCTTCTTCTTAACAAACAGCACTGGAGCACCCCACGGTGAAGAACTGGGTCTGATGGAACCCTTATCCAGCAACTCCTGCAGCTGCACCTTGAGTTCCTTCAACTCTGCAGGTGCCATTCTATAAGCTGGCAGTGCCACTGGATGACTACCTGGATATACCTGAATCTCGAAATCAATGTCTCTGACAGGAGGTCAGCCTGGCAACTCTTCTGGAAAAACATCAGAAAACTCACTAACTACCGGCACATCATAAACATTGGCGATGCTCTTCTCTGCTCTAGTGTCAACCACATGAGCAAGGAACGCTTCACATCCTTTCTGTAGCATCTTATCAGCTACTACAGCTGATACAATGCATGTAGGCAGAACTTTCTTGTCTCCAGTAAAGACACAAGAAAATTCACCTTGTTGAAAGGTAACTTCCTTCTTCCAACAATCGATTTGCACTCGATATGTCTCAAGACAATCCATACCCAAGATGACTTGAAAAGTATTTACATCCAGGGGTATGAGATTAGCAGCAAAGGTGTAACCTCCAAAAGATAACAAACATCCGGGACAGAACTCAGATAAAACTGTTGGTCCACCTAGTGGAACCCTCAACACTAACTCATCTACCAACTCTTGAGTTAACAGATTAAGTTCACCAACTAAAGAACGTCGTATGAAAGAGTGAGTAGCACCCGGATCTATCAAAACTGAAACTGGTATACTATTAAACAAAAGCATCTCTCCTGTAACGACTTGTGAAGAGATTATACCTTCCTGAGGTGTCAAAAGGAAGAAACGTGCTGAAGCTCTCCCTCTGCCACGCTGTCCTCTCTGACCACTTCTTCTACTGGGCACACCACCACCTCTAGAATCGGAAGCCACAGAAGAACTCGGTTCTTCCACTGGAGGTTGTCTCTGGACATCATAAAACTGGGGCTGAGAAGCTGGTGATGCTGCTGGTTGAAGCTCAGGGCAAAACTTCTTTATATGTCCCATCTGACCACAGTAATAACAATCTCGAAAATCTGAACCCTGACACTGACTAGAGTGTGATCTTCCACAAGTATTACATACTCGCGTTTCCTGCCTCAGTGGACCAGTCACAGAGGTAGATGATCCAGATGGCCGCCCACTAGAAGAAGATGTCATCTCACCAGATCTTGGTCTGCTGAAACAACCAGCACTGCGTCCCAGCTTGGAGAAGAAACCTCTACCTCCACCTCCACCTCTGTACCCACTACTGGACTGTCTTCCACTAAAATCTGCAGACCTCTTCTTGGTCTCAGGTATCTTATCAGCATTCACAGATTCTTCAACCTGTCTGGCCGCCTCAACGAACTCACTAAAATTCTCTCTGTTCCTTCTACTAGTAGCAGAAACTGTATGCCGAATCTTTGGCCTCAGCCCTTCCTGAAACCTTCTGTATCTCTCTAAGTTATTAGGGACAAGATGAGGACAAAAGTTCGCCAGCCTGGTGAAAAGCGCTTCGTACTCAGTAACTGACTTGTTCCCCTGCTTAATATTCTCCAGCTGTCTTGTTTTCTCATTAATGAAAGTAGGTGGATAATATTTAAGATGGAACTCTTCAGAGAAATCCTGCCAAGTAAGCTCTGAACCTCTCCTTTTATCCTCCACACCGTGCCACCACAACTCTGCATCGCCTGTCAAAAGATAAACTGCGTGATTAATCTTTTTCTCTTCTGGAAGCTCCATCAGGCAAAAAACCTTCTCTATCTGCCTCCACCACTCATCATCCTCTGCTGGATCTGGAGTACCACTGAATTCTGTACCACCAAGCTTCTTCATAAGCTCATAAGATCGCATCAAATCCTTACTACTGGTAGAAGTAGAAGCTCGCCTATCAGCCTTATACCTCTCTCTGGTCTCCAGAAACATCCTGTACATACGGGATGCTTCATCCACGTGGTCACCACCACCTTGACCTAAATTACAATTTCATTTTTATTTAGTCTATCAAGGCTATATGAATGGCTGGAAGTGGGCTTGACTGTAAGTTTATCTTTGAATTTGTAAATTATATATTATTTTCATCTTATATATGAAAAGTCGTGGGAAGAATTATATGCAATAAAAAAATAATACTAATTGAGCCTTACGCAATTTATAAAGCGGTACAATTGACACTCATACCAATCTTTACACTTGCACCGTCTTTTTAAGTTTATTATTAGGGTTGAAAGTATAACGCATCTAACGATCGCCCAACTTTATTACCGTGTAGGATACGCACCGGTAATGTTGTTGACACAAGATAACAATCATTTTTATTATTTTGATATCTTGCGTCTATTTTTAATGATCTTCTTCTACCCCGTTAACATTGTGTCCAATTTGCACATTACTATCTCCAAACAACCAGCCAAATCCTATTTGAATGTAATGAAGTGAACGAAATATAGTCCAAGGCACACTACTCGCAAGTGCTTCATAGTCACTAACATGGAACAGTTTGTTATCCCAAGTCCACACTCCTAATGGTTATATAGCCAAAGACGAGTGGATTAGGACGTCCGACCATAGAATGGTACAATATTTCACATAGTCAATATATATGTAAAAGCACTAACAACAAGATAATAAAACTAGAGATAAGAGATATGTACCTTGTCACACCCCGATCTCACACTAACCACTAATCACGAGATTAGGGCGCGACGGAGGGATTATCACATAAACAAATCACTGAGAACTTTTTCTTTTTAAAACCTCGTAATGATATCCGGATTATTGTTGTAAACTAAAACATAATAAACTATTGCGGAAGCATTTCAATTAAACTGGCTAGAGAACATAAACAGAGTTTACAACATGTAACATTGTTTAACAGAAAGTAAAACATAACAGTTAATTTATATCCTTTACACATTCGCCATACATACTCTCTCTCACCCACACCATGTCCCAAGGACCGAGGGAAAAGGACTAAGAGACCACTATCTAACTAACTACATATACCTTCTACTGACTAGGGTGGTAAGATCCTTCAGATTCCTGGAACTGTCGCTGACCTGAAAATGTTTGAGTAGAGGAGTGAGCCTACTCGCTCAGTGAATAGTATTTCATTTAGCTATCACTAAACAACTCATCAGATATATAAAATTTAAATAAAGCATAAGTGCAGTACTAAGCAGGGCAGTTCTAATGACATAGCAGATTTACAGATAATAATCACATTTCTATGCAACAACAGATATTTTAAACAAATAAACAGTTATAGAGAATTGGCACAGAAGTTCAAATCTTTTAACATATTAAATTTATTGTGATCCTATATGATTACATTTTAGTTATGCCCCAAACATATGCAGCGCACTCTGCATATGAAGATCTGTAGCGAACTACGATCCCACCATACAATACTTAGCGACACACCCGGGAAATGCTAAGTCCGACTTCTCGTCCTAGTCTGCACAGGACTCTCAGGCTCACAAGGCCTCACTGCACTAACTCTGAGTGCTCTGGACTCCTCCCGCAACCTGTAGTGCACAGTCGGAGGGTCTAGGTTACCACCGTGACACACGCACGGATTATTGTTGAATAACCCCTATTTACTCCAGTGCCACCGTGACACACGCACGGATTATTGTTGAACACTGCCTCTCTGTCCTCGTGCCAGCGTGACACACGCACGGATTATTGTTGAACACGAGTCACCGACCATCTAGACACACGCTAGGTAGGTCGTTTCACCCCAAAGGTACAGACCACGCAATGGGGTTCTACGGTGCTGGGGCACCTAAGTCTATTAACTGATTAACATATAAACACTTAAACAGGAATATCACATTTCATACTTATTTCACATTCTGAACATCACTTGAAAACAGATATACATCATTTGTCATCTTTAAACATGACTCAGTATCAACTTATCCAGTTTCGATGCTAAACATCCATTTTATGCTCAACGTATACATTGCAGTTGTAATACAGGAAATTCTATGATTTTCATCAATCATATTACGTATTTCAAGTTCCAATGAATCTATCATACTCTATTGTATGCGTTACACTGTTTAGGAGTTATACCAACTGATACTGAAGCAATTAAGCACTTAAATTGAGTTAAATAATGATTTCTGAATGAACTGCCACTCACTACTCTGAAACTCGACCGATTGGTCAGAAACTCGACCGATCAGCTTGCAACTCGACCGATCAGCTTGTTGTTCCTGCAACTCGACAGTAGAATGGCTTCATCATGCACAAATATAAAATTGGCCCAAACAAAAGCTAAATCTTAGGCTAAGGCTGCGGATTTCTTGTCTAGGATCTAGATCAAGCACAAGGGCATCATCTCCTTGGCAAAAGCCACGCCATAGGGTTCTGATTCAAACCTATTTGTAGAACAGACACCTCTACGATTACTGACAGACTGAAAAGGAGAATTGTGCTTGATATTGGCACATCTATAGTTGCAAAGTCGAATCCATGGCCATGAATCGGAGGTAGAGAGTACCTTCCCGGAGTTTCAGATCAGCCAACGAACTCCTCCTTGGTCGTGTGCCGCTGCTACGTGCAGCTACTGTTGCTGCAAGGTAGGGGCACCGCCCAACTAGGTGAGCTTCGATTGGGTTGCTAGGTGCAGCTGGAGCTGCAATTGGGTGCACGAACCTCACGAACGGGATCAATCACACCTTCCTTGGTGCCTAGCTCGCCCAAAATGGCCCATGGCCGGCGCCGTGCAGCAGCCAAGCTGCTGCTTCTGCTGTCCGCCGCTCAGTTGGTCGAGGTGCTGCGCACCTAGGGCGAGGAGGAAGAAGATGGGAGACTCGATGCCAAGGTTAGATCGGTGGTGAGGGCTAAAGAGAAATTGCCAGCAAGCTTTTCCTTCGGAGGTCGCTCAATCGCAGGGTTAGGATGCCGCTACCATGCCCTATTCCATCGGGATCTAAATAGAAATGAAGAAGATAATCAACAGGCTGCCGACCCACTTAAATGGAAAATAATTGGAAAATTGCGTTTCAGTCCAGGATTCTTATAATTGCCATAACTATGGCCTCGGGGGTCCAAATTGATCGATTCTTCTTGCAATATTTCAAGCGCGAAATTCTCTACACCCTCAGAGCAATATATCATACTAATTTTACTATTCCTCCAGTTCAAAGTTTCAAATTGCATCCAATCATCACTTTACCCAAATTAATCACCTTAATTATGTACTAGTTGATCTTATGTGCTTAATTCAACTAAATCAAGTTAATGATGCACTAACCATCACATGAGCACATAAGTTAGCTCAAATAACTTTAATTAGGCTCAAATCATAATGCTTACCAATAAGCTTTGAAACGGGTCATAACAATCTCCCTCCCTTATAAGAATTTCGTCCCGAAATTCCTAAAAGAGAAAAGGAAACTTGTTGCGCATCTCTGACTCAAGCTCCCACGTAGCTTCCTCTAGGTTATGATTCCTCCACAAAACCTTCACCAAAGGTATCTCACGATTATTTAGTTTCTTGATCCTTCGATCAACTATCTGTACCGGTCCTTCAACATATGACACATTTGTTCTGAGCTGTGCCGGTTCTGGGTCTATTATTTTCTCTGTACCAGGGTGACATTTCCTCAACATAGACACGTGAAACACATCATGAAGATTGGCCAACTCAGACGGCAAATCCAACCTGTAGGCTACATGTCCAATCCTCTCAATGATAGGATATGGGCCCATAAACCTAGGAGTCAATTTTCCTCTCTTACCAAACCTCAACACTCCCTTCCACGGTGAAATCTTCACATAAACCTCGTCACCAACCTCAAACTCAAGAGGTCGATGTCGTCTCTCTGCATAAATTTTCTGCCTGTCCTGAGCAGCTTTCAACTGCTTCCTGATCACAGATATCTTCTCTGTAGTCATATCGACTATCTCAGGTCCAAGAATTTCTTTCTCGCCAACCTCGTACCAACAAACTGGTGATCTACACTTTCTGCCATATAGAGATTCATATGGGGCCATTCCAAGACTAGAATGGTAGCTGTTATTATATGCAAACTCCATCAGGCTTAAGTGTTCTTCCCAGTTACCTCTGAACTGCAGAACGCATGCTCTCAGCATGTCCTCGAGAGTCTGAATGGTTCTCTCAGACTGACCATCCGTCTGCGGGTGAAAAGTTGTACTGAACCTCAGCCTTGTGCCCAACGCACGATGTAACTGATTCCAGAACCTAGATGTAAACTTAGGATCTCTGTCAGAAATAATGGAAACTGGAATCCCATGTAATCTGATTACCTCATCCACATAAATCTTGGCCAGTTTGGAACATCAAAGGTTGACTTGACAGGAAGAAAGTGAGCAGACTTAGTTAGTATATCCACAATCACCCATATCGAGTTTGAACCTCTAGGCGTCCTGGGTAACCCTACCACGAAATCCATCGTGATGTGTTCCCATTTCCATTTAGGTATAGGAAGCGACTACAAGGTACCAGCAGGTTTCTGATGCTCAGCTTTAACCTGCTGACACACTCCACATCTAGCCACGTACTCAGCCACATCTCTCTTCATACCAGACCACCAATACAGCTCTTTGAGATTCCTATACATTTTTGTGTTACCTGGATGCATAGCATACATAGAAGCATGCGCTTCTTCAAGAATCTGCTCTTTCAGCTCACTGTTCCCAGGTACACACAACCTGTCATGAAGATACAGCACACCATCGTCAGAAAACCTGAATTCTGACCTTTTACCTTCCGACATATCCTGCATAACCTGCCACAGCTCATCATCACTCTGCTGTAACTCCTTAATCTGACTATAGAAAGTAGGTTTGACCTGCATCTGAGCAATCAACCCACTCTGTCCAGACACATCCAAGTCTAAGTTCAACTTTCGCATATCTACAAGCAAGTATCTCTTGAAACATGCCATAGAAAATGCATCAGCTGTTGAACTCGACTTTCTACTCAAGGCATCTGCCACAACATTTGCTTTACCAGGATGATAATCGATTGTCACCTCATAATCCTTGATCAGCTCAAGCCATCTTCGCTGTCTCAGATTCAAATCCTTCTGAGTGAAGATATACTTCAGGCTCTTATGGTCCGTAAACACCTGACATGTCTCACCATACAGATAGTGACGCCATGTCTTAAGAGCATGAACAATGGCAGCCAACTCCAGATCATGAGTAGGGTAGTTCTCTTCGTTCTTCTTAAGCTGTCTAGATGCATAAGCCACAACTTTGCCTTCCTGCATCAGCACACAACCCAAACCTCTCCTGGAAGCGTCGCAGAACACTGTATAACCTTTATCTGCCTCTGGCAAAACCAACACTGGCGTTGTGGTCAACTTCCTCTTCAAGATCTGAAAACTCTTCTCACAGTTATCAGACCAAACAAACAGTGCATTCTTCCTCGTCAAACGTGTCAAGGGTGATGCTAGCACACTGAAGTTCTGTATAAACCTTCTGTAATAGCCTGTTAAACCCAAGAAACTTCTGATCTCAGTAGGAGTCTTAGGCTGTTCCCACTGAAGTACAGAATCAACTTTCTTAGGGTCAACGCTAACTCCATCTCTCGAGATAACATGTCCAAGAAATGCTACCTCGGCCAGCCAGAACTCACACTTGCTAAACTTAGCATACAACTGATGTTGCCTCAACAACTGCAACGTTACTCTGAGGTGTTGCTCATGCTGTTCATCATCTCTGGAGTAGATCAGAATATCATCTATAAAAACTAAAATAAACTGATCTAAGAACGGTTTGAAGATCCGATTCATCATATCCATAAAGGCCGCTGGGGCATTGGTCAGCCCAAACGACATGACCAGAAACTCATAATGCCCATACCTGGTTTTGAAAGTTGTTTTGGGAATATCAGAAGCCTTTATTCTGAGCTGATGATATCCAGATCTCAGGTCTATCTTAGAGAAGATTGTCGCTCCACGCAACTGATCAAACAGATCGTCTATTCTCGGAAAAGGGTACTTGTTCTTAATAGTGATCTTATTCAGTTGCCTGTAATCTATGCAAAGACGCATAGTACCATCCTTCTTCTTAACAAACAGCACTGGAGCACCCCACGGTGAAGAACTGGGTCTGATGGAACCCTTATCCAGCAACTCCTGCAGCTGCACCTTGAGTTCCTTCAACTCTGCAGGTGCCATTCTATAAGCTGGCAGTGCCACTGGATGACTACCTGGATATACCTGAATCTCGAAATCAATGTCTCTGACAGGAGGTCAGCCTGGCAACTCTTCTGGAAAAACATCAGAAAACTCACTAACTACCGGCACATCATAAACATTGGCGATGCTCTTCTCTGCTCTAGTGTCAACCACATGAGCAAGGAACGCTTCACATCCTTTCTGTAGCATCTTATCAGCTACTACAGCTGATACAATGCATGTAGGCAGAACTTTCTTGTCTCCAGTAAAGACACAAGAAAATTCACCTTGTTGAAAGGTAACTTCCTTCTTCCAACAATCGATTTGCACTCGATATGTCTCAAGACAATCCATACCCAAGATGACTTGAAAAGTATTTACATCCAGGGGTATGAGATTAGCAGCAAAGGTGTAACCTCCAAAAGATAACAAACATCCGGGACAGAACTCAGATAAAACTGTTGGTCCACCTAGTGGAACCCTCAACACTAACTCATCTACCAACTCTTGAGTTAACAGATTAAGTTCACCAACTAAAGAACGTCGTATGAAAGAGTGAGTAGCACCCGGATCTATCAAAACTGAAACTGGTATACTATTAAACAAAAGCATCTCTCCTGTAACGACTTGTGAAGAGATTATACCTTCCTGAGGTGTCAAAAGGAAGAAATGTGCTGAAGCTCTCCCTCTGCCACGCTGTCCTCTCTGACCACTTCTTCTACTGGGCACACCACCACCTCTAGAATCGGAAGCCACAGAAGAACTCGGTTCTTCCACTGGAGGTTGTCTCTGGACATCATAAAACTGGGGCTGAGAAGCTGGTGATGCTGCTGGTTGAAGCTCAGGGCAAAACTTCTTTATATGTCCCATCTGACCACAGTAATAACAATCTCGAAAATCTGAACCCTGACACTGACTAGAGTGTGATCTTCCACAAGTATTACATACTCGCGTTTCCTGCCTCAGTGGACCAGTCACAGAGGTAGATGATCCAGATGGCCGCCCACTAGAAGAAGATGTCATCTCACCAGATCTTGGTCTGCTGAAACAACCAGCACTGCGTCCCAGCTTGGAGAAGAAACCTCTACCTCCACCTCCACCTCTGTACCCACTACTGGACTGTCTTCCACTAAAATCTGCAGACCTCTTCTTGGTCTCAGGTATCTTATCAGCATTCACAGATTCTTCAACCTGTCTGGCCGCCTCAACGAACTCACCAAAATTCTCTCTGTTCCTTCTACTAGTAGCAGAAACTGTATGCCGAATCTTTGGCCTCAGCCCTTCCTGAAACCTTCTGTATCTCTCTAAGTTATTAGGGACAAGATGAGGACAAAAGTTCGCCAGCCTGGTGAAAAGTGCTTCGTACTCAGTAACTGACTTGTTCCCCTGCTTAATATTCTCCAGCTGTCTTGTTTTCTCATTAATGAAAGTAGGTGGATAATATTTAAGATGGAACTCTTCAGAGAAATCCTGCCAAGTAAGCTCTGAACCTCTCCTTTTATCCTCCACACCGTGCCACCACAACTCTGCATCGCCTGTTAAAAGATAAACTGCGTGATTAATCTTTTTCTCTTCTGGAAGCTCCATCAGGCAAAAAACCTTCTCTATCTGCCTCCACCACTCATCATCCTCTGCTGGATCTGGAGTACCACTGAATTCTGTACCACCAAGCTTCTTCACAAGCTCATAAGATCGCATCAAATCCTTACTACTGGTAGAAGTAGAAGCTCGCCTATCAGCCTTATACCTCTCTCTGGTCTCCAGAAACATCCTGTACATACGGGATGCTTCATCCACGTGGTCACCACCACCTTGACCTAAATTACAATTTCATTTTTATTTAGTCTATCAAGGCTATATGAATGGCTGGAAGTGGGCTTGACTGTAAGTTTTTCTTTGAATTTGTAAATTATATATTATTTTCATCTTATATATGAAAAGTCGTGGGAAGAATTATATGCAATAAAAAAATAATACTAATTGAGCCTTACGCAATTTATAAAGCGGTACAATTGACACTCATACCAATCTTTACACTTGCACCGTCTTTTTAAGTTTATTATTAGGGTTGAAAGTATAACGCATCTAACGATCGCCCAACTTTATTACCGTGTAGGATACGCACCGGTAATGTTGTTGACACAAGATAACAATCATTTTTATTATTTTGATATCTTGCGTCTATTTTTAATGATCTTCTTCTACCCCGTTAACATTGTGTCCAATTTGCACATTACTATCTCCAAACAACCAGCCAAATCCTATTTGAATGTAATGAAGTGAACGAAATATAGTCCAAGGCACACTACTCGCAAGTGCTTCATAGTCACTAACATGGAACAGTTTGTTATCCCAAGTCCACACTCCTAATGGTTATATAGCCAAAGACGAGTGGATTAGGACGTCCGACCATAGAATGGTACAATATTTCACATAGTCAATATATATGTAAAAGCACTAACAACAAGATAATAAAACTAGAGATAAGAGATATGTACCTTGTCACACCCCGATCTCACACTAACCACTAATCACGAGATTAGGGCGCGACGGAGGGATTATCACATAAACAAATCACTGAGAACTTTTTCTTTTTAAAACCTCGTAATGATATCCGGATTATTGTTGTAAACTAAAACATAATAAACTATTGCGGAAGCATTTCAATTAAACTGGCTAGAGAACATAAACAGAGTTTACAACATGTAACATTGTTTAACAGAAAGTAAAACATAACAGTTAATTTATATCCTTTACAAATTCGCCATACATACTCTCTCTCACCCACACCATGTCCCAAGGACCGAGGGAAAAGGACTAAGAGACCACTATCTAACTAACTACATATACCTTCTACTGACTAGGGTGGTAAGATCCTTCAGATTCCTGGAACTGTCGCTGACCTGAAAATGTTTGAGTAGAGGAGTGAGCCTACTCGCTCAGTGAATAGTATTTCATTTAGCTATCACTAAACAACTCATCAGATATATAAAATTTAAATAAAGCATAAGTGCAGTACTAAGCAGGGCAGTTCTAATGACATAGCAGATTTACAGATAATAATCACATTTCTATGCAACAACAGATATTTTAAACAAATAAACAGTTATAGAGAATTGGCACAGAAGTTCAAATCTTTTAACATATTAAATTTATTGTGATCCTATATGATTACATTTTAGTTATGCCCCAAACATATGCAGCGCACTCTGCATATGAAGATCTGTAGCGAACTACGATCCCACCATACAATACTTAGCGACACACCCGGGAAATGCTAAGTCTGACTTCTCGTCCTAGTCTGCACAGGACTCTCAGGCTCACAAGGCCTCACTGCACTAACTCTGAGTGCTCTGGACTCCTCCCGCAACCTGTAGTGCACAGTCGGAGGGTCTAGGTTACCACTGTGACACACGCACAGATTATTGTTGAATAACCCCTATTTACTCCAGTGCCACCGTGACACACGCACGGATTATTGTTGAACACTGCCTCTCTGTCCTCGTGCCAGCGTGACACACGCACGGATTATTGTTGAACACGAGTCACCGACCATCTAGACACACGCTAGGTAGGTCGTTTCACCCCAAAGGTACAGACCACGCAATGGGGTTCTACGGTGCTGGGGCACCTAAGTCTATTAACTGATTAACATATAAACACTTAAACAGGAATATCACATTTCATACTTATTTCACATTCTGAACATCACTTGAAAACAGATATACATCATTTGTCATCTTTAAACATGACTCAGTATCAACTTATCCAGTTTCGATGCTAAACATCCATTTTATGCTCAACGTATACATTGCAGTTGTAATACAGGAAATTCTATGATTTTCATCAATCATATTACGTATTTCAAGTTCCAATGAATCTATCATACTCTATTGTATGCGTTACACTGTTTAGGAGTTATACCAACTGATACTGAAGCAATTAAGCACTTAAATTGAGTTAAATAATGATTTCTGAATGAACTGCCACTCACTACTCTGAAACTCGACCGATTGGTCAGAAACTCGACCGATCAGCTTGCAACTCGACCGATCAGCTTGTTGTTCCTGCAACTCGACAGTAGAATGGCTTCATCATGCACAAATATAAAATTGGCCCAAACAAAAGCTAAATCTTAGGCTAAGGCTGCGGATTTCTTGTCTAGGATCTAGATCAAGCACAAGGGCATCATCTCCTTGGCAAAAGCCACGCCATAGGGTTCTGATTCAAACCTATTTGTAGAACAGACACCTCTACGATTACTGACAGACTGAAAAGGAGAACTGTGCTTGATATTGGCACATCTATAGCTGCAAAGTCGAATCCATGGCCATGAATCGGAGGTAGAGAGTACCTTCCCGGAGTTTCAGATCAGCCAACGAACTCCTCCTTGGTCGTGTGCCGCTGCTACGTGCAGCTACTGTTGCTGCAAGGTAGGGGCACCGCCCAACTAGGTGAGCTTCGATTGGGTTGCTAGGTGCAGCTGGAGCTGCAATTGGGTGCACGAACCTCACGAACGGGATCAATCACACCTTCCTTGGTGCCTAGCTCGCCCAAAATGGCCCATGGCCGGCGCCGTGCAGCAGCCAAGCTGCTGCTTCTGCTGTCCGCCGCTCAGTTGGTCGAGGTGCTGCGCACCTAGGGCGAGGAGGAAGAAGATGGGAGACTCGATGCCAAGGTTAGATCGGTGGTGAGGGCTAAAGAGAAATCGCCAGCAAGCTTTTCCTTCGGAGGTCGCTCAATCGCAGGGTTAGGATGCCGCTACCATGCCCTATTCCATCGGGATCTAAATAGAAATGAAGAAGATAATCAACAGGCTGCCGACCCACTTAAATGGAAAATAATTGGAAAAATTGCGTTTCAGTCCAGGATTCTTATAATTGCCATAACTATGGCCTCGGGGGTCCAAATTGATCGATTCTTCTTGCAATATTTCAAGCGCGAAATTCTCTACACCCTCAGAGCAATATATCATACTAATTTTACTATTCCTCCAGTTCAAAGTTTCAAATTGCATCCAATCATCACTTTACCCAAATTAATCACCTTAATTATGTACTAGTTGATCTTATGTGCTTAATTCAACTAAATCAAGTTAATGATGCACTAACCATCACATGAGCACATAAGTTAGCTCAAATAACTTTAATTAGGCTCAAATCATAATGCTTACCAATAAGCTTTGAAACGGGTCATAACAATCTCCCTCCCTTATAAGAATTTCATCCCGAAATTCCTAAAAGAGAAAAGGAAACTTGTTGCGCATCTCTGACTCAAGCTCCCACGTAGCTTCCTCTAGGTTATGATTCCTCCACAAAACCTTCACCAAAGGTATCTCACGATTATTTAGTTTCTTGATCCTTCGATCAACTATCTGTACCGGTCCTTCAACATATGACACATTTGTTCTGAGCTGTGCCGGTTCTGGGTCTATTATTTTCTCTGTACCAGGGTGACATTTCCTCAACATAGACACGTGAAACACATCATGAAGATTGGCCAACTCAGACGGCAAATCCAACCTGTAGGCTACAGGTCCAATCCTCTCAATGATAGGATATGGGCCCATAAACCTAGGAGTCAATTTTCCTCTCTTACCAAACCTCAACACTCCCTTCCACGGTGAAAT
The DNA here is from genome assembly GCA_963693085.1 of Alisma plantago-aquatica. Taxonomy (NCBI): domain Eukaryota; kingdom Viridiplantae; phylum Streptophyta; class Magnoliopsida; order Alismatales; family Alismataceae; genus Alisma; species Alisma plantago-aquatica. Next base: position 1,242,290,753 of record OY856411.1, read on the forward strand.
CTTCACATAAACCTCGTCACCAACCTCAAACTCAAGAGGTCGATGTCGTCTCTCTGCATAAATTTTCTGCCTGTCCTGAGCAGCTTTCAACTGCTTCCTGATCACAGATATCTTCTCTGTAGTCATATCGACTATCTCAGGTCCAAGAATTTCTTTCTCGCCAACCTCGTACCAACAAACTGGTGATCTACACTTTCTGCCATATAGAAATTCATATGGGGCCATTCCAAGACTAGAATGGTAGCTGTTATTATATGCAAACTCCATCAGGCTTAAGTGTTCTTCCCAGTTACCTCTGAACTGCAGAACGCATGCTCTCAGCATGTCCTCGAGAGTCTGAATGGTTCTCTCAGACTGACCATCCGTCTGCGGGTGAAAAGTTGTACTGAACCTCAGCCTTGTGCCCAACGCACGATGTAACTGATTCCAGAACCTAGATGTAAACTTAGGATCTCTGTCAGAAATAATGGAAACTGGAATCCCATGTAATCTGATTACCTCATCCACATAAATCTTGGCCAGTTTGGAACATCAAAGGTTGACTTGACAGGAAGAAAGTGAGCAGACTTAGTTAGTATATCCACAATCACCCATATCGAGTTTGAACCTCTAGGCGTCCTGGGTAACCCTACCACAAAATCCATCGTGATGTGTTCCCATTTCCATTTAGGTATAGGAAGCGACTACAAGGTACCAGCAGGTTTCTGATGCTCAGCTTTAACCTGCTGACACACTCCACATCTAGCCACGTACTCAGCCACATCTCTCTTCATACCAGACCACCAATACAGCTCTTTGAGATTCCTATACATTTTTGTGTTACCTGGATGCATAGCATACATAGAAGCATGCGCTTCTTCAAGAATCTGCTCTTTCAGCTCACTGTTCCCAGGTACACACAACCTGTCATGAAGATACAGCACACCATCGTCAGAAAACCTGAATTCTGACCTTTTACCTTCCGACATATCCTGCATAACCTGCCACAGCTCATCATCACTCTGCTGTAACTCCTTAATCTGACTATAGAAAGTAGGTTTGACCTGCATCTGAGCAATCAACCCACTCTGTCCAGACACATCCAAGTCTAAGTTCAACTTTCGCATATCTACAAGCAAGTATCTCTTGAAACATGCCATAGAAAATGCATCAGCTGTTGAACTCGACTTTCTACTCAAGGCATCTGCCACAACATTTGCTTTACCAGGATGATAATCGATTGTCACCTCATAATCCTTGATCAGCTCAAGCCATCTTCGCTGTCTCAGATTCAAATCCTTCTGAGTGAAGATATACTTCAGGCTCTTATGGTCCGTAAACACCTGACATGTCTCACCATACAGATAGTGACGCCATGTCTTAAGAGCATGAACAATGGCAGCCAACTCCAGATCATGAGTAGGGTAGTTCTCTTCGTTCTTCTTAAGCTGTCTAGATGCATAAGCCACAACTTTGCCTTCCTGCATCAGCACACAACCCAAACCTCTCCTGGAAGCGTCGCAGAACACTGTATAACCTTTATCTGCCTCTGGCAAAACCAACACTGGCGTTGTGGTCAACTACCTCTTCAAGATCTGAAAACTCTTCTCACAGTTATCAGACCAAACAAACAGTGCATTCTTCCTCGTCAAACGTGTCAAGGGTGATGCTAGCACACTGAAGTTCTGTATAAACCTTCTGTAATAGCCTGTTAAACCCAAGAAACTTCTGATCTCAGTAGGAGTCTTAGGCTGTTCCCACTGAAGTACAGAATCAACTTTCTTAGGGTCAACGCTAACTCCATCTCTCGAGATAACATGTCCAAGAAATGCTACCTCGGCCAGCCAGAACTCACACTTGCTAAACTTAGCATACAACTGATGTTGCCTCAACAACTGCAACGTTACTCTGAGGTGTTGCTCATGCTGTTCATCATCTCTGGAGTAGATCAGAATATCATCTATAAAAACTAAAATAAACTGATCTAAGAACGGTTTGAAGATCCGATTCATCATATCCATAAAGGCCGCTGGGGCATTGGTCAGCCCAAACGACATGACCAGAAACTCATAATGCCCATACCTGGTTTTGAAAGTTGTTTTGGGAATATCAGAAGCCTTTATTCTGAGCTGATGATATCCAGATCTCAGGTCTATCTTAGAGAAGATTGTCGCTCCACGCAACTGATCAAACAGATCGTCTATTCTCGGAAAAGGGTACTTGTTCTTAATAGTGATCTTATTCAGTTGCCTGTAATCTATGCAAAGACGCATAGTACCATCCTTCTTCTTAACAAACAGCACTGGAGCACCCCACGGTGAAGAACTGGGTCTGATGGAACCCTTATCCAGCAACTCCTGCAGCTGCACCTTGAGTTCCTTCAACTCTGCAGGTGCCATTCTATAAGCTGGCAGTGCCACTGGATGACTACCTGGATATACCTGAATCTCGAAATCAATGTCTCTGACAGGAGGTCAGCCTGGCAACTCTTCTGGAAAAACATCAGAAAACTCACTAACTACCGGCACATCATAAACATTGGCGATGCTCTTCTCTGCTCTAGTGTCAACCACATGAGCAAGGAACGCTTCACATCCTTTCTGTAGCATCTTATCAGCTACTACAGCTGATACAATGCATGTAGGCAGAACTTTCTTGTCTCCAGTAAAGACACAAGAAAATTCACCTTGTTGAAAGGTAACTTCCTTCTTCCAACAATCGATTTGCACTCGATATGTCTCAAGACAATCCATACCCAAGATGACTTGAAAAGTATTTACATCCAGGGGTATGAGATTAGCAGCAAAGGTGTAACCTCCAAAAGATAACAAACATCCGGGACAGAACTCAGATAAAACTGTTGGTCCACCTAGTGGAACCCTCAACACTAACTCATCTACCAACTCTTGAGTTAACAGATTAAGTTCACCAACTAAAGAACGTCGTATGAAAGAGTGAGTAGCACCCGGATCTATCAAAACTGAAACTGGTATACTATTAAACAAAAGCATCTCTCCTGTAACGACTTGTGAAGAGATTATACCTTCCTGAGGTGTCAAAAGGAAGAAACGTGCTGAAGCTCTCCCTCTGCCACGCTGTCCTCTCTGACCACTTCTTCTACTGGGCACACCACCACCTCTAGAATCGGAAGCCACAGAAGAACTCGGTTCTTCCACTGGAGGTTGTCTCTGGACATCATAAAACTGGGGCTGAGAAGCTGGTGATGCTGCTGGTTGAAGCTCAGGGCAAAACTTCTTTATATGTCCCATCTGACCACTGTAATAACAATCTCGAAAATCTGAACCCTGACACTGACTAGAGTGTGATCTTCCACAAGTATTACATACTCGCGTTTCCTGCCTCAGTGGACCAGTCACAGAGGTAGATGATCCAGATGGCCGCCCACTAGAAGAAGATGTCATCTCACCAGATCTTGGTCTGCTGAAACAACCAGCACTGCGTCCCAGCTTGGAGAAGAAACCTCTACCTCCACCTCCACCTCTGTACCCACTACTGGACTGTCTTCCACTAAAATCTGCAGACCTCTTCTTGGTCTCATGTATCTTATCAGCATTCACAGATTCTTCAACCTGTCTGGCCGCCTCAACGAACTCACCAAAATTCTCTCTGTTCCTTCTACTAGTAGCAGAAACTGTATGCCGAATCTTTGGCCTCAGCCCTTCCTGAAACCTTCTGTATCTCTCTAAGTTATTAGGGACAAGATGAGGACAAAAGTTCGCCAGCCTGGTGAAAAGCGCTTCGTACTCAGTAACTGACTTGTTCCCCTGCTTAATATTCTCCAGCTGTCTTGTTTTCTCATTAATGAAAGTAGGTGGATAATATTTAAGATGGAACTCTTCAGAGAAATCCTGCCAAGTAAGCTCTGAACCTCTCCTTTTATCCTCCACACCGTGCCACCACAACTCTGCATCGCCTGTCAAAAGATAAACTGCGTGATTAATCTTTTTCTCTTCTGGAAGCTCCATCAGGCAAAAAACCTTCTCTATCTGCCTCCACCACTCATCATCCTCTGCTGGATCTGGAGTACCACTGAATTCTGTACCACCAAGCTTCTTCACAAGCTCATAAGATCGCATCAAATCCTTACTACTGGTAGAAGTAGAAGCTCGCCTATCAGCCTTATACCTCTCTCTGGTCTCCAGAAACATCCTGTACATACGGGATGCTTCATCCACGTGGTCACCACCACCTTGACCTAAATTACAATTTCATTTTTATTTAGTCTATCAAGGCTATATGAATGGCTGGAAGTGGGCTTGACTGTAAGTTTTTCTTTGAATTTGTAAATTATATATTATTTTCATCTTATATATGAAAAGTCGTGGGAAGAATTATATGCAATAAAAAAATAATACTAATTGAGCCTTACGCAATTTATAAAGCGGTACAATTGACACTCATACCAATCTTTACACTTGCACCGTCTTTTTAAGTTTATTATTAGGGTTGAAAGTATAACGCATCTAACGATCGCCCAACTTTATTACCGTGTAGGATACGCACCGGTAATGTTTTTGACACAAGATAACAATCATTTTTATTATTTTGATATCTTGCGTCTATTTTTAATGATCTTCTTCTACCCCGTTAACATTGTGTCCAATTTGCACATTACTATCTCCAAACAACCAGCCAAATCCTATTTGAATGTAATGAAGTGAACGAAATATAGTCCAAGGCACACTACTCGCAAGTGCTTCATAGTCACTAACATGGAACAGTTTGTTATCCCAAGTCCACACTCCTAATGGTTATATAGCCAAAGACGAGTGGATTAGGACGTCCGACCATAGAATGGTACAATATTTCACATAGTCAATATATATGTAAAAGCACTAACAACAAGATAATAAAACTAGAGATAAGAGATATGTACCTTGTCACACCCCGATCTCACACTAACCACTAATCACGAGATTAGGGCGCGACGGAGGGATTATCACATAAACAAATCACTGAGAACTTTTTCTTTTTAAAACCTCGTAATGATATCCGGATTATTGTTGTAAACTAAAACATAATAAACTATTGCGGAAGCATTTCAATTAAACTGGCTAGAGAACATAAACAGAGTTTACAACATGTAACATTGTTTAACAGAAAGTAAAACATAACAGTTAATTTATATCCTTTACACATTCGCCATACATACTCTCTCTCACCCACACCATGTCCCAAGGACCGAGGGAAAAGGACTAAGAGACCACTATCTAACTAACTACATATACCTTCTACTGACTAGGGTGGTAAGATCCTTCAGATTCCTGGAACTGTCGCTGACCTGAAAATGTTTGAGTAGAGGAGTGAGCCTACTTGCTCAGTGAATAGTATTTCATTTAGCTATCACTAAACAACTCATCAGATATATAAAATTTAAATAAAGCATAAGTGCAGTACTAAGCAGGGCAGTTCTAATGACATAGCAGATTTACAGATAATAATCACATTTCTATGCAACAACAGATATTTTAAACAAATAAACAGTTATAGAGAATTGGCACAGAAGTTCAAATCTTTTAACATATTAAATTTATTGTGATCCTATATGATTACATTTTAGTTATGCCCCAAACATATGCAGCGCACTCTGCATATGAAGATCTGTAGCGAACTACGATCCCACCATACAATACTTAGCGACACACCCGGGAAATGCTAAGTCTGACTTCTCGTCCTAGTCTGCACAGGACTCTCAGGCTCACAAGGCCTCACTGCACTAACTCTGAGTGCTCTGGACTCCTCCCGCAACCTGTAGTGCACAGTCAGAGGGTCTAGGTTACCACTGTGACACACGCACGGATTATTGTTGAATAACCCCTATTTACTCCAGTGCCACCGTGACACACGCACGGATTATTGTTGAACACTGCCTCTCTGTCCTCGTGCCAGCGTGACACACGCACGGATTATTGTTGAACACGAGTCACCGACCATCTAGACACACGCTAGGTAGGTCGTTTCACCCCAAAGGTACAGACCACGCAATGGGGTTCTACGGTGCTGGGGCACCTAAGTCTATTAACTGATTAACATATAAACACTTAAACAGGAATATCACATTTCATACTTATTTCACATTCTGAACATCACTTGAAAACAGATATACATCATTTGTCATCTTTAAACATGACTCAGTATCAACTTATCCAGTTTCGATGCTAAACATCCATTTTATGCTCAACGTATACATTGCAGTTGTAATACAGGAAATTCTATGATTTTCATCAATCATATTACGTATTTCAAGTTCCAATGAATCTATCATACTCTATTGTATGCGTTACACTGTTTAGGAGTTATACCAACTGATACTGAAGCAATTAAGCACTTAAATTGAGTTAAATAATGATTTCTGAATGAACTGCCACTCACTACTCTGAAACTCGACCGATTGGTCAGAAACTCGACCGATCAGCTTGCAACTCGACCGATCAGCTTGTTGTTCCTGCAACTCGACAGTAGAATGGCTTCATCATGCACAAATATAAAATTGGCCCAAACAAAAGCTAAATCTTAGGCTAAGGCTGCGGATTTCTTGTCTAGGATCTAGATCAAGCACAAGGGCATCATCTCCTTGGCAAAAGCCACGCCATAGGGTTCTGATTCAAACCTATTTGTAGAACAGACACCTCTACGATTACTGACAGACTGAAAAGGAGAACTGTGCTTGATATTGGCACATCTATAGCTGCAAAGTCGAATCCATGGCCATGAATCGGAGGTAGAGAGTACCTTCCCGGAGTTTCAGATCAGCCAACGAACTCCTCCTTGGTCGTGTGCCGCTGCTACGTGCAGCTACTGTTGCTGCAAGGTAGGGGCACCGCCCAACTAGGTGAGCTTCGATTGGGTTGCTAGGTGCAGCTGGAGCTGCAATTGGGTGCACGAACCTCACGAACGGGATCAATCACACCTTCCTTGGTGCCTAGCTCGCCCAAAATGGCCCATGGCCGGCGCCGTGCAGCAGCCAAGCTGCTGCTTCTGCTGTCCGCCGCTCAGTTGGTCGAGGTGCTGCGCACCTAGGGCGAGGAGGAAGAAGATGGGAGACTCGATGCCAAGGTTAGATCGGTGGTGAGGGCTAAAGAGAAATCGCCAGCAAGCTTTTCCTTCGGAGGTCGCTCAATCGCAGGGTTAGGATGCCGCTACCATGCCCTATTCCATCGGGATCTAAATAGAAATGAAGAAGATAATCAACAGGCTGCCGACCCACTTAAATGGAAAATAATTGGAAAAATTGCGTTTCAGTCCAGGATTCTTATAATTGCCATAACTATGGCCTCGGGGGTCCAAATTGATCGATTCTTCTTGCAATATTTCAAGCGCGAAATTCTCTACACCCTCAGAGCAATATATCATACTAATTTTACTATTCCTCCAGTTCAAAGTTTCAAATTGCATCCAATCATCACTTTACCCAAATTAATCACCTTAATTATGTACTAGTTGATCTTATGTGCTTAATTCAACTAAATCAAGTTAATGATGCACTAACCATCACATGAGCACATAAGTTAGCTCAAATAACTTTAATTAGGCTCAAATCATAATGCTTACCAATAAGCTTTGAAACGGGTCATAACAATCTCCCTCCCTTATAAGAATTTCGTCCCGAAATTCCTAAAAGAGAAAAGGAAACTTGTTGCGCATCTCTGACTCAAGCTCCCACGTAGCTTCCTCTAGGTTATGATTCCTCCACAAAACCTTCACCAAAGGTATCTCACGATTATTTAGTTTCTTGATCCTTCGATCAACTATCTGTACCGGTCCTTCAACATATGACACATTTGTTCTGAGCTGTGCCGGTTCTGGGTCTATTATTTTCTCTGTACCAGGGTGACATTTCCTCAACATAGACACGTGAAACACATCATGAAGATTGGCCAACTCAGACGGCAAATCCAACCTGTAGGCTACAGGTCCAATCCTCTCAATGATAGGATATGGGCCCATAAACCTAGGAGTCAATTTTCCTCTCTTACCAAACCTCAACACTCCCTTCCACGGTGAAATCTTCACATAAACCTCGTCACCAACCTCAAACTCAAGAGGTCGATGTCGTCTCTCTGCATAAATTTTCTGCCTGTCCTGAGCAGCTTTCAACTGCTTCCTGATCACAGATATCTTCTCTGTAGTCATATCGACTATCTCAGGTCCAAGAATTTCTTTCTCGCCAACCTCGTACCAACAAACTGGTGATCTACACTTTCTGCCATATAGAAATTCATATGGGGCCATTCCAAGACTAGAATGGTAGCTGTTATTATATGCAAACTCCATCAGGCTTAAGTGTTCTTCCCAGTTACCTCTGAACTGCAGAACGCATGCTCTCAGCATGTCCTCGAGAGTCTGAATGGTTCTCTCAGACTGACCATCCGTCTGCGGGTGAAAAGTTGTACTGAACCTCAGCCTTGTGCCCAACGCACGATGTAACTGATTCCAGAACCTAGATGTAAACTTAGGATCTCTGTCAGAAATAATGGAAACTGGAATCCCATGTAATCTGATTACCTCATCCACATAAATCTTGGCCAGTTTGGAACATCAAAGGTTGACTTGACAGGAAGAAAGTGAGCAGACTTAGTTAGTATATCCACAATCACCCATATCGAGTTTGAACCTCTAGGCGTCCTGGGTAACCCTACCACGAAATCCATCGTGATGTGTTCCCATTTCCATTTAGGTATAGGAAGCGACTACAAGGTACCAGCAGGTTTCTGATGCTCAGCTTTAACCTGCTGACACACTCCACATCTAGCCACGTACTCAGCCACATCTCTCTTCATACCAGACCACCAATACAGCTCTTTGAGATTCCTATACATTTTTGTGTTACCTGGATGCATAGCATACATAGAAGCATGCGCTTCTTCAAGAATCTGCTCTTTCAGCTCACTGTTCCCAGGTACACACAACCTGTCATGAAGATACAGCACACCATCGTCAGAAAACCTGAATTCTGACCTTTTACCTTCCGACATATCCTGCATAACCTGCCACAGCTCATCATCACTCTGCTGTAACTCCTTAATCTGACTATAGAAAGTAGGTTTGACCTGCATCTGAGCAATCAACCCACTCTGTCCAGACACATCCAAGTCTAAGTTCAACTTTCGCATATCTACAAGCAAGTATCTCTTGAAACATGCCATAGAAAATGCATCAGCTGTTGAACTCGACTTTCTACTCAAGGCATCTGCCACAACATTTGCTTTACCAGGATGATAATCGATTGTCACCTCATAATCCTTGATCAGCTCAAGCCATCTTCGCTGTCTCAGATTCAAATCCTTCTGAGTGAAGATATACTTCAGGCTCTTATGGTCCGTAAACACCTGACATGTCTCACCATACAGATAGTGACGCCATGTCTTAAGAGCATGAACAATGGCAGCCAACTCCAGATCATGAGTAGGGTAGTTCTCTTCGTTCTTCTTAAGCTGTCTAGATGCATAAGCCACAACTTTGCCTTCCTGCATCAGCACACAACCCAAACCTCTCCTGGAAGCGTCGCAGAACACTGTATAACCTTTATCTGCCTCTGGCAAAACCAACACTGGCGTTGTGGTCAACTTCCTCTTCAAGATCTGAAAACTCTTCTCACAGTTATCAGACCAAACAAACAGTGCATTCTTCCTCGTCAAACGTGTCAAGGGTGATGCTAGCACACTGAAGTTCTGTATAAACCTTCTGTAATAGCCTGTTAAACCCAAGAAACTTCTGATCTCAGTAGGAGTCTTAGGCTGTTCCCACTGAAGTACAGAATCAACTTTCTTAGGGTCAACGCTAACTCCATCTCTCGAGATAACATGTCCAAGAAATGCTACCTCGGCCAGCCAGAACTCACACTTGCTAAACTTAGCATACAACTGATGTTGCCTCAACAACTGCAACGTTACTCTGAGGTGTTGCTCATGCTGTTCATCATCTCTGGAGTAGATCAGAATATCATCTATAAAAACTAAAATAAACTGATCTAAGAACGGTTTGAAGATCCGATTCATCATATCCATAAAGGCCGCTGGGGCATTGGTCAGCCCAAACGACATGACCAGAAACTCATAATGCCCATACCTGGTTTTGAAAGTTGTTTTGGGAATATCAGAAGCCTTTATTCTGAGCTGATGATATCCAGATCTCAGGTCTATCTTAGAGAAGATTGTCGCTCCACGCAACTGATCAAACAGATCGTCTATTCTCGGAAAAGGGTACTTGTTCTTAATAGTGATCTTATTCAGTTGCCTGTAATCTATGCAAAGACGCATAGTACCATCCTTCTTCTTAACAAACAGCACTGGAGCACCCCACGGTGAAGAACTGGGTCTGATGGAACCCTTATCCAGCAACTCCTGCAGCTGCACCTTGAGTTCCTTCAACTCTGCAGGTGCCATTCTATAAGCTGGCAGTGCCACTGGATGACTACCTGGATATACCTGAATCTCGAAATCAATGTCTCTGACAGGAGGTCAGCCTGGCAACTCTTCTGGAAAAACATCAGAAAACTCACTAACTACCGGCACATCATAAACATTGGCGATGCTCTTCTCTGCTCTAGTGTCAACCACATGAGCAAGGAACGCTTCACATCCTTTCTGTAGCATCTTATCAGCTACTACAGCTGATACAATGCATGTAGGCAGAACTTTCTTATCTCCAGTAAAGACACAAGAAAATTCACCTTGTTGAAAGGTAACTTCCTTCTTCCAACAATCGATTTGCACTCGATATGTCTCAAGACAATCCATACCCAAGATGACTTGAAAAGTATTTACATCCAGGGGTATGAGATTAGCAGCAAAGGTGTAACCTCCAAAAGATAACAAACATCCGGGACAGAACTCAGATAAAACTGTTGGTCCACCTAGTGGAACCCTCAACACTAACTCATCTACCAACTCTTGAGTTAACAGATTAAGTTCACCAACTAAAGAACGTCGTATGAAAGAGTGAGTAGCACCCGGATCTATCAAAACTGAAACTGGTATACTATTAAACAAAAGCATCTCTCCTGTAACGACTTGTGAAGAGATTATACCTTCCTGAGGTGTCAAAAGGAAGAAATGTGCTGAAGCTCTCCCTCTGCCACGCTGTCCTCTCTGACCACTTCTTCTACTGGGCACACCACCACCTCTAGAATCAGAAGCCACAGAAGAACTCGGTTCTTCCACTGGAGGTTGTCTCTGGACATCATAAAACTGGGGCTGAGAAGCTGGTGATGCTGCTGGTTGAAGCTCAGGGCAAAACTTCTTTATATGTCCCATCTGACCACAGTAATAACAATCTCGAAAATCTGAACCCTGACACTGACTAGAGTGTGATCTTCCACAAGTATTACATACTCGCGTTTCCTGCCTCAGTGGACCAGTCACAGAGGTAGATGATCCAGATGGCCGCCCACTAGAAGAAGATGTCATCTCACCAGATCTTGGTCTGCTGAAACAACCAGCACTGCGTCCCAGCTTGGAGAAGAAACCTCTACCTCCACCTCCACCTCTGTACCCACTACTGGACTGTCTTCCACTAAAATCTGCAGACCTCTTCTTGGTCTCAGGTATCTTATCAGCATTCACAGATTCTTCAACCTGTCTGGCCGCCTCAACGAACTCACCAAAATTCTCTCTGTTCCTTCTACTAGTAGCAGAAACTGTATGCCGAATCTTTGGCCTCAGCCCTTCCTGAAACCTTCTGTATCTCTCTAAGTTATTAGGGACAAGATGAGGACAAAAGTTCGCCAGCCTGGTGAAAAGCGCTTCATACTCAGTAACTGACTTGTTCCCCTGCTTAATATTCTCCAGCTGTCTTGTTTTCTCATTAATGAAAGTAGGTGGATAATATTTAAGATGGAACTCTTCAGAGAAATCCTGCCAAGTAAGCTCTGAACCTCTCCTTTTATCCTCCACACCGTGCCACCACAACTCTGCATCGCCTGTTAAAAGATAAACTGCGTGATTAATCTTTTTCTCTTCTGGAAGCTCCATCAGGCAAAAAACCTTCTCTATCTGCCTCCACCACTCATCATCCTCTGCTGGATCTGGAGTACCACTGAATTCTGTACCACCAAGCTTCTTCACAAGCTCATAAGATCGCATCAAATCCTTACTACTGGTAGAAGTAGAAGCTCGCCTATCAGCCTTATACCTCTCTCTGGTCTCCAGAAACATCCTGTACATACGGGATGCTTCATCCACGTGGTCACCACCACCTTGACCTAAATTACAATTTCATTTTTATTTAGTCTATCAAGGCTATATGAATGGCTGGAAGTGGGCTTGACTGTAAGTTTTTCTTTGAATTTGTAAATTATATATTATTTTCATCTTATATATGAAAAGTCGTGGGAAGAATTATATGCAATAAAAAAATAATACTAATTGAGCCTTACGCAATTTATAAAGCGGTACAATTGACACTCATACCAATCTTTACACTTGCACCGTCTTTTTAAGTTTATTATTAGGGTTGAAAGTATAACGCATCTAACGATCGCCCAACTTTATTACCGTGTAGGATACGCACCGGTAATGTTGTTGACACAAGATAACAATCATTTTTATTATTTTGATATCTTGCGTCTATTTTTAATGATCTTCTTCTACCCCGTTAACATTGTGTCCAATTTGCACATTACTATCTCCAAACAACCAGCCAAATCCTATTTGAATGTAATGAAGTGAACGAAATATAGTCCAAGGCACACTACTCGCAAGTGCTTCATAGTCACTAACATGGAACAGTTTGTTATCCCAAGTCCACACTCCTAATGGTTATATAGCCAAAGACGAGTGGATTAGGACGTCCGACCATAGAATGGTACAATATTTCACATAGTCAATATATATGTAAAAGCACTAACAACAAGATAATAAAACTAGAGATAAGAGATATGTACCTTGTCACACCCCGATCTCACACTAACCACTAATCACGAGATTAGGGCGCGACGGAGGGATTATCACATAAACAAATCACTGAGAACTTTTTCTTTTTAAAACCTCGTAATGATATCCGGATTATTGTTGTAAACTAAAACATAATAAACTATTGCGGAAGCATTTCAATTAAACTGGCTAGAGAACATAAACAGAGTTTACAACATTGTTTAACAGAAAGTAAAACATAACAGTTAATTTACATCCTTTACACATTCGCCATACATACTCTCTCTCACCCACACCATGTCCCAAGGACCGAGGGAAAAGGACTAAGAGACCACTATCTAACTAACTACATATACCTTCTACTGACTAGGGTGGTAAGATCCTTCAGATTCCTGGAACTGTAGCTGACCTGAAAATGTTTGAGTAGAGGAGTGAGCCTACTCGCTCAGTGAATAGTATTTCATTTAGCTATCACTAAACAACTCATCAGATATATAAAATTTAAATAAAGCATAAGTGCAGTACTAAGCAGGGCAGTTCTAATGACATAGCAGATTTACAGATAATAATCACATTTCTATGCAACAACAGATATTTTAAACAAATAAACAGTTATAGAGAATTGGCACAGAAGTTCAAATCTTTTAACATATTAAATTTATTGTGATCCTATATGATTACATTTTAGTTATGCCCCAAACATATGCAGCGCACTCTGCATATGAAGATCTGTAGCGAACTACGATCCCACCATACAATACTTAGCGACACACCCGGGAAATGCTAAGTCTGACTTCTCGTCCTAGTCTGCAGAGGACTCTCAGGCTCACAAGGCCTCACTGCACTAACTCTGAGTGCTCTGGACTCCTCCCGCAACCTGTAGTGCACAGTCGGAGGGTCTAGGTTACCACTGTGACACACGCACGGATTATTGTTGAATAACCCCTATTTACTCCAGTGCCACCGTGACACACGCACGGATTATTGTTGAACACTGCCTCTCTGTCCTCGTGCCAGCGTGACACACGCACGGATTATTGTTGAACACGAGTCACCGACCATCTAGACACACGCTAGGTAGGTCGTTTCACCCCAAAGGTACAGACCACGCAATGGGGTTCTACGGTGCTGGGGCACCTAAGTCTATTAACTGATTAACATATAAACACTTAAACAGGAATATCACATTTCATACTTATTTCACATTCTAAACATCACTTGAAAACAGATATACATCATTTGTCATCTTTAAACATGACTCAGTATCAACTTATCCAGTTTCGATGCTAAACATCCATTTTATGCTCAACGTATACATTGCAGTTGTAATACAGGAAATTCTATGATTTTCATCAATCATATTACGTATTTCAAGTTCCAATGAATCTATCATACTCTATTGTATGCGTTACACTGTTTAGGAGTTATACCAACTGATACTGAAGCAATTAAGCACTTAAATTGAGTTAAATAATGATTTCTGAATGAACTGCCACTCACTACTCTGAAACTCGACCGATTGGTCAGAAACTCGACCGATCAGCTTGCAACTCGACCGATCAGCTTGTTGTTCCTGCAACTCGACAGTAGAATGGCTTCATCATGCACAAATATAAAATTGGCCCAAACAAAAGCTAAATCTTAGGCTAAGGCTGCGGATTTCTTGTCTAGGATCTAGATCAAGCACAAGGGCATCATCTCCTTGGCAAAAGCCACGCCATAGGGTTCTGATTCAAACCTATTTGTAGAACAGACACCTCTACGATTACTGACAGACTGAAAAGGAGAACTGTGCTTGATATTGGCACATCTATAGCTGCAAAGTCGAATCCATGGCCATGAATCGGAGGTAGAGAGTACCTTCCCGGAGTTTCAGATCAGCCAACGAACTCCTCCTTGGTCGTGTGCCGCTGCTACGTGCAGCTACTGTTGCTGCAAGGTAGGGGCACCGCCCAACTAGGTGAGCTTCGATTGGGTTGCTAGGTGCAGCTGGAGCTGCAATTGGGTGCACGAACCTCACGAACGGGATCAATCACACCTTCCTTGGTGCCTAGCTCGCCCAAAATGGCCCATGGCCGGCGCCGTGCAGCAGCCAAGCTGCTGCTTCTGCTGTCCGCCGCTCAGTTGGTCGAGGTGCTGCGCACCTAGGGCGAGGAGGAAGAAGATGGGAGACTCGATGCCAAGGTTAGATCGGTGGTGAGGGCTAAAGAGAAATCGCCAGCAAGCTTTTCCTTCGGAGGTCGCTCAATCGCAGGGTTAGGATGCCGCTACCATGCCCTATTCCATCGGGATCTAAATAGAAATGAAGAAGATAATCAACAGGCTGCCGACCCACTTAAATGGAAAATAATTGGAAAAATTGCGTTTCAGTCCAGGATTCTTATAATTGCCATAACTATGGCCTCGGGGGTCTAAATTGATCGATTCTTCTTGCAATATTTCAAGCGCGAAATTCTCTACACCCTCAGAGCAATATATCATACTAATTTTACTATTCCTCCAGTTCAAAGTTTCAAATTGCATCCAATCATCACTTTACCCAAATTAATCACCTTAATTATGTACTAGTTGATCTTATGTGCTTAATTCAACTAAATCAAGTTAATGATGCACTAACCATCACATGAGCACATAAGTTAGCTCAAATAACTTTAATTAGGCTCAAATCATAATGCTTACCAATAAGCTTTGAAACGGGTCATAACAATCTCCCTCCCTTATAAGAATTTCGTCCCGAAATTCCTAAAAGAGAAAAGGAAACTTGTTGCGCATCTCTGACTCAAGCTCCCACGTAGCTTCCTCTAGGTTATGATTCCTCCACAAAACCTTCACCAAAGGTATCTCACGATTATTTAGTTTCTTGATCCTTCGATCAACTATCTGTACCGGTCCTTCAACATATGACACATTTGTTCTGAGCTGTGCCGGTTCTGGGTCTATTATTTTCTCTGTACCAGGGTGACATTTCCTCAACATAGACACGTGAAACACATCATGAAGATTGGCCAACTCAGACGGAAAATCCAACCTGTAGGCTACAGGTCCAATCCTCTCAATGATAGGATATGGGCCCATAAACCTAGGAGTCAATTTTCCTCTCTTACCAAACCTCAACACTCCCTTCCACGGTGAAATCTTCACATAAACCTCGTCACCAACCTCAAACTCAAGAGGTCGATGTCGTCTCTCTGCATAAATTTTCTGCCTGTCCTGAGCAGCTTTCAACTGCTTCCTGATCACAGATATCTTCTCTGTAGTCATATCGACTATCTCAGGTCCAAGAATTTCTTTCTCGCCAACCTCGTACCAACAAACTGGTGATCTACACTTTCTGCCATATAGAGATTCATATGGGGCCATTCCAAGACTAGAATGGTAGCTGTTATTATATGCAAACTCCATCAGGCTTAAGTGTTCTTCCCAGTTACCTCTGAACTGCAGAACGCATGCTCTCAGCATGTCCTCGAGAGTCTGAATGGTTCTCTCAGACTGACCATCCGTCTGCGGGTGAAAAGTTGTACTGAACCTCAGCCTTGTGCCCAACGCACGATGTAACTGATTCCAGAACCTAGATGTAAACTTAGGATCTCTGTCAGAAATAATGGAAACTGGAATCCCATGTAATCTGATTACCTCATCCACATAAATCTTGGCCAGTTTGGAACATCAAAGGTTGACTTGACAGGAAGAAAGTGAGCAGACTTAGTTAGTATATCCACAATCACCCATATCGAGTTTGAACCTCTAGGCGTCCTGGGTAACCCTACCACGAAATCCATCGTGATGTGTTCCCATTTCCATTTAGGTATAGGAAGCGACTACAAGGTACCAGCAGGTTTCTGATGCTCAGCTTTAACCTGCTGACACACTCCACATCTAGCCACGTACTCAGCCACATCTCTCTTCATACCAGACCACCAATACAGCTCTTTGAGATTCCTATACATTTTTGTGTAACCTGGATGCATAGCATACATAGAAGCATGCGCTTCTTCAAGAATCTGCTCTTTCAGCTCACTGTTCCCAGGTACACACAACCTGTCATGAAGATACAGCACACCATCGTCAGAAAACCTGAATTCTGACCTTTTACCTTCCGACATATCCTGCATAACCTGCCACAGCTCATCATCACTCTGCTGTAACTCCTTAATCTGACTATAGAAAGTAGGTTTGACCTGCATCTGAGCAATCAACCCACTCTGTCCATACACATCCAAGTCTAAGTTCAACTTTCGCATATCTACAAGCAAGTATCTCTTGAAACATGCCATAGAAAATGCATCAGCTGTTGAACTCGACTTTCTACTCAAGGCATCTGCCACAACATTTGCTTTACCAGGATGATAATCGATTGTCACCTCATAATCCTTGATCAGCTCAAGCCATCTTCACTGTCTCAGATTCAAATCCTTCTGAGTGAAGATATACTTCAGGCTCTTATGGTCCGTAAACACCTGACATGTCTCACTATACAGATAGTGACGCCATGTCTTAAGAGCATGAACAATGGCAGCCAACTCCAGATCATGAGTAGGGTAGTTCTCTTCGTTCTTCTTAAGCTGTCTAGATGCATAAGCCACAACTTTGCCTTCCTGCATCAGCACACAACCCAAACCTCTCCTGGAAGCGTCGCAGAACACTGTATAACCTTTATCTGCCTCTGGCAAAACCAACACTGGCGTTGTGGTCAACTTCCTCTTCAAGATCTGAAAACTCTTCTCACAGTTATCAGACCAAACAAACAGTGCATTCTTCCTCGTCAAACGTGTCAAGGGTGATGCTAGCACACTGAAGTTCTGTATAAACCTTCTGTAATAGCCTGTTAAACCCAAGAAACTTCTGATCTCAGTAGGAGTCTTAGGCTGTTCCCACTGAAGTACAGAATCAACTTTCTTAGGGTCAACGCTAACTCCATCTCTCGAGATAACATGTCCAAGAAATGCTACCTCGGCCAGCCAGAACTCACACTTGCTAAACTTAGCATACAACTGATGTTGCCTCAACAACTGCAACGTTACTCTGAGGTGTTGCTCATGCTGTTCATCATCTCTGGAGTAGATCAGAATATCATCTATAAAAACTAAAATAAACTGATCTAAGAACGGTTTGAAGATCCGATTCATCATATCCATAAAGGCCGCTGGGGCATTGGTCAGCCCAAACGACATGACCAGAAACTCATAATGCCCATACCTGATTTTGAAAGTTGTTTTGGGAATATCAGAAGCCTTTATTCTGAGCTGATGATATCCAGATCTCAGGTCTATCTTAGAGAAGATTGTCGCTCCACGCAACTGATCAAACAGATCGTCTATTCTCGGCAAAGGGTACTTGTTCTTAATAGTGATCTTATTCAGTTGCCTGTAATCTATGCAAAGACGCATAGTACCATCCTTCTTCTTAACAAACAGCACTGGAGCACCCCACGGTGAAGAACTGGGTCTGATGGAACCCTTATCCAGCAACTCCTGCAGCTGCACCTTGAGTTCCTTCAACTCTGCAGGTGCCATTCTATAAGCTGGCAGTGCCACTGGATGACTACCTGGATATACCTGAATCTCGAAATCAATGTCTCTGACAGGAGGTCAGCCTGGCAACTCTTCTGGAAAAACATCAGAAAACTCACTAACTACCGGCACATCATAAACATTGGCGATGCTCTTCTCTGCTCTAGTGTCAACCACATGAGCAAGGAACGCTTCACATCCTTTCTGTAGCATCTTATCAGCTACTACAGCTGATACAATGCATGTAGGCAGAACTTTCTTGTCTCCAGTAAAGACACAAGAAAATTCACCTTGTTGAAAGGTAACTTCCTTCTTCCAACAATCGATTTGCACTCGATATGTCTCAAGACAATCCATACCCAAGATGACTTGAAAAGTATTTACATCCAGGGGTATGAGATTAGCATCAAAGGTGTAACCTCCAAAAGATAACAAACATCCGGGACAGAACTCAGATAAAACTGTTGGTCCACCTAGTGGAACCCTCAACACTAACTCATCTACCAACTCTTGAGTTAACAGATTAAGTTCACCAACTAAAGAACGTCGTATGAAAGAGTGAGTAGCACCCGGATCTATCAAAACTGAAACTGGTATACTATTAAACAAAAGCATCTCTCCTGTAACGACTTGTGAAGAGATTATACCTTCCTGAGGTGTCAAAAGGAAGAAACGTGCTGAAGCTCTCCCTCTGCCACGCTGTCCTCTCTGACCACTTCTTCTACTGGGCACACCACCACCTCTAGAATCGGAAGCCACAGAAGAACTCGGTTCTTCCACTGGAGGTTGTCTCTGGACATCATAAAACTGGGGCTGAGAAGCTGGTGATGCTGCTGGTTGAAGCTCAGGGCAAAACTTCTTTATATGTCCCATCTGACCACAGTAATAACAATCTCGAAAATCTGAACCCTGACACTGACTAGAGTGTGATCTTCCACAAGTATTACATACTCGCGTTTCCTGCCTCAGTGGACCAGTCACAGAGGTAGATGATCCAGATGGCCGCCCACTAGAAGAAGATGTCATCTCACCAGATCTTGGTCTGCTGAAACAACCAGCACTGCGTCCCAGCTTGGAGAAGAAACCTCTACCTCCACCTCCACCTCTGTACCCACTACTGGACTGTCTTCCACTAAAATCTGCAGACCTCTTCTTGGTCTCAGGTATCTTATCAGCATTCACAGATTCTTCAACCTGTCTGGCCGCCTCAACGAACTCACCAAAATTCTCTCTGTTCCTTCTACTAGTAGCAGAAACTGTATGCCGAATCTTTGGCCTCAGCCCTTCCTGAAACCTTCTGTATCTCTCTAAGTTATTAGGGACAAGATGAGGACAAAAGTTCGCCAGCCTGGTGAAAAGCGCTTCGTACTCAGTAACTGACTTGTTCCCCTGCTTAATATTCTCCAGCTGTCTTGTTTTCTCATTAATGAAAGTAGGTGGATAATATTTAAGATGGAACTCTTCAGAGAAATCCTGCCAAGTAAGCTCTGAACCTCTCCTTTTATCCTCCACACCGTGCCACCACAACTCTGCATCGCCTGTCAAAAGATAAACTGCGTGATTAATCTTTTTCTCTTCTGGAAGCTCCATCAGGCAAAAAACCTTCTCTATCTGCCTCCACCACTCATCATCCTCTGCTGGATCTGGAGTACCACTGAATTCTGTACCACCAAGCTTCTTCACAAGCTCATAAGATCGCATCAAATCCTTACTGCTGGTAGAAGTAGAAGCTCGCCTATCAGCCTTATACCTCTCTCTGGTCTCCAGAAACATCCTGTACATACGGGATGCTTCATCCATGTGGTCACCACCACCTTGACCCAAGTACAGTGGATCAGGGCCAACATGACTCTCGGCCTGGTCATCATGACCATAACCTCTTCCTGCCATCTGCAATAATATAACAGAATATTTCCTGTTAGAAAACTACAGATAGAAGAAAGACACCTAAACCTTAATCCTATTGGTCTCTTATCGTCCCCTGACCTGGACTCTGAGTAACTATGTACTCAACCTATGCTCTGATACCAAAGATGTCACACCCTGATCTCACACTAACCACTAATCACGAGATTAGGGCACGAAGGAGGGATTATCACATAAAAAAATCACTGAGAACTTTTTCTTTTTAAAACCTCGTAATGATATCCGGATTATTGTTGTAAACTAAAACATAATAAACTATTGTGAAAGCATTTCAATTAAACTGGCTAGAGAACATAAACAGAGTTTACAACATGTAACATTGTTTAACAGAAAGTAAAACATAACAATTAATTTACATCCTTTACACATTCGCCATACATACTCTCTCTCACCCACACCATGTCCCAAGGACCGAGGGGAAAGGACTAAGAGACCACTATCTAACTAACTACATATACCTTCTACTGACTAGGGTGGTAAGATCCTTCAGATTCCTGGAACTGTCGCTGACCTGAAAATGTTTGAGTAGAGGAGTGAGCCTACTCGCTCAATGAATAGCCTTTCATTTAGCTATCACTAAACAACTCATCAGATATATAAAATTTAAATAAAGCATAAGTGCAGTACTAAGCATGGCAGTTCTAATGACATAGTAGATTTACAGATAATAATCACATTTCTATGCAACAACAGATATTTTAAACAAATAAACAGTTATAGAGAATTGGCACAGAAGTTCAAATCTCTTAACATATTAAATTTACTGTGATCCTATATGATTACATTTTAGTTATGCCCCAAACATATGCATCACACTCTGCATATGAAGATCTGTAGCGAACTACGATCCCACCGTACAAGACTTAGCGAAACACTCGGGAAATGCTAAGTCTGACTTCTCGTCCTGGTCTGCATAGGACTCTCAGGCTCACAAGGCCTCACTGCACTAACTCTGAGTGCTCTGGACTCCTCCCGCAACCTGTAGTGCACAGTCGGAGGGTCTGGGTTACCACCGTGACACACGCATGAATTATTGTTGAATAACCCCTATTTACTCCAGTGCCACCGTGACACACGCACGGATTATTGTTGAACACTGCCTCTCTGTCCTCGTGCCACCGTGACACACGCACTGATTATTGTTGAACATGAGTCACCGACCATCTAGACACACACTAGGTAGGTCGTTTCACCCCAAAGGTACAGACCGCTCAATGGGGTTCTACGGTGTTGGGGAACCTAAGTCTATTAACTGATTAACATATAAACACTTAAACAGGAATATCACATTTCATACTTATTTCACATTCTGAACATCACTTGAAAACACATATACATCATTTGTCATCTTTAAACATGACTCAGTATCAACTTATCCAGTTTCGATGCTAAACATCCATTTTATGCTCAACGTATACATTGCAGTTGTAATACAGGAAATTCTATGATTTTCATCAATCATATTACGTATTTCAAGTTCCAATGAATCTATCATACTCTATTGTATGTGCTACACTGTTTAGGAGTTATACCAACTGATACTGAAGCAATTAAGCACTTAAATTGAGTTAAATAATGATTTCTGAATGAACTGCCACTCACTACTCTGAAACTCGACCGATTGGTCAGAAACTCAACTGATTGCTTCACAACTCGACCGATCAGCTTGCAACTCGACCGATCAGCTTGCTGTTCCTGCAACTCGACAGTAGAATGGCTTCATCATGCACAAATCTAAAATTGGCCCAAACAAAAGCTAAATCTTAGGCTAAGACTGCAGATTTCTTGTCTAGGATCTAGACCAAGCACAAGGGCATCATCTCCTTGGCAAAAGCCACGCCATAGGGTTCTGATTCAAACCTATTTGCAGAACAGACACCTCTACAATTACTGACAAACTGAAAAGGAGAACCGTCCTTGATATTGGCACATCTATAGCTGCAAAGTCGAATCCATGGCCATGAATCGGAGGTAGAGAGTACCTTCCCGGAGTTTCAGATCAGCCAACGAACTCCTCCTTGGTCGTGTGCCGCTGCTACGTGCAGCTACTGTTGCTGCAAGGTAGGGGCACCGCCCAACTAGGTGAGCTTCGATTGGGTTGCTAGGTGCAGTTGGAGCTGCAATTGGGTGTACGAACCTCACGAACAGGATCAATCACACCTTCCTTGGTGCCTAGCTCGCCCAAAACGGCCCATGGCCGGCGCCGTGCAGCAGCCAAGCTGCTGCTTCTGCTATCCACCGCTCAGCTGGTCGAGGTGCTGCGCACCTAGGGCGAGGAGGAAGAAGATGGGAGACTCGATGCCAAGGTTGGATCGGTGGTGAGGGCTAAAGAGAAATCGCCAGCAAGCTTTTCCTTCGGAGGTCGCTCAATCGCAGGGTTAGGATGCCGCTACCATGCCCTATTCCATCGGGATCTAAATAGAAATGAAGAAGATAATCAACAGGATGCCGACCCACTTAAATGGAAAATAATTGGAAAAATTGCATTTCAGCCTAGGATTCCTATAATTGCCATAACTATGGCCTCGGGGGTCCAAATTGATCGATTCTTCTTGCAATATTTCAAGCGCAAAATTCTCTACGCCCTCAGAGCAATATATCATACTAATTTTACTATTCCTCTAGTTCAAAGTTTCATATTGCATCCAATCATCACTTTACCCAAATTAATCACCTTAATTATGCACTAGTTGATCTTATGTGCTTAATTCAACTAAATCAAGTTAATGATGCACTAACCATCACTTGAGCACATAAGTTAGTTCAAATAACGTTAATTAGGCTCAAATCATAATGCTTACCAATAAGCTTTGAAACGGGTCATAACATACCTATTTTTATATTCAAGTATACCCATTGGTAGTTCATTTCAGAGCTTAGAGTCTTGAGGATCTTCATTTGACAACTATAAATTCAATAAACACAACATATTAATGCTAAAGCAATAAGTACACTATGAAAGGGTGATTAAACACAATTTAAGAGTAATATAAAATTATTTGACTAAAAACATCATAATAAGCAAGAAGTAGAAATAAGGTGAGAATACTTAACAACGTTGTTTTATACAAATCATATTTTAGGTGTATTTTCATTATACTCAACAACATATTATGATCATTGACCAACTTCCCATTGGAAGGGTATGTAAGGGTGCTCAAGATTAGCTAACCCTTTTATCGATGTGGTATGTCTTATCTTGACATCTCAAGTAAGGCGCCCAACCTAGTGCCCGTACTCAGTCCAAGAATACATGCAGGTAAACAAGGTTTGTATAATAGACATGTTCAATTATGTTTGAGGTTTGTTCAACATATTTCAAGCAAAATGAACACACTAATCACAGGGAACAAGTAGCTCAAACAAGTAATTATCTATCCAAGCATTCATACGAGCATACAAACAAACAAGACAATATCATAGTAGGATCAAGAGATTAAGCATACCTTGCGGGTAGAGTACAAGTTAACCAATGATTAGAAAGTACAACTAGCAACTTTGACTAGATCTTGGCAATAGAGTCAATCAATTGATCCTGAGATTACACATAAGTATAATTGGATTAAAGATCAGCAAGATTAGGTTTCATTAATAATAATTGTGGTGGTTGGATCTGTCACCTATACCTAGGCATCAAAACCTTTACTAATGATTTCATTATCTCAACTAAACATGCAAGCTCATTATCAAGTTGAATTATGCATCATGGATTCATTTAGCACTCAGGGTGACACATCACAACTAATATATGGATCATAATATTAGAGTTTCATGATCTTAGATGGGGTGCCATTATGATTTAAGCTATATTAGCAACATAGGCATTAACGTAGTCAAATTAGTCTTATAGAGTCAATATCATGCAAGATTGTCACTATTAGAGTATGATGGGGTCTACTTGAGAATTGGTGTCACCAAGATCAATAAGTTATTGATTTGGAGGTATAATGTAGCATGGTTCATCATTAGAGAAAGATTGGACAACATTAGATCTCTAAAACAATGACATGCACTTTAATTCACATATATGTCAAGATTAGGTTACTTAGTCATAAGAGTGCACAAGAATTGTCAACATAGAATTTGGGGTTATAAAGCATGTAAGATTATTGATTTAGGTGTTCACATAATCATTTTAGACATAGAAGACCCACATGTGAGCTTGGGTTTAGATTCAACATCAAAGTATCCATGAAAAGCATGTTTCAAGGTTCAAAGTACATCATAAGGTCAATTTAGGATGTTAGCATGGACAAGTTCGAATCTTAGTTTAACATGCATCAAAATTTACTGATTTAGACCAAGCATGGGTATTTGAGACACATTCAACAAGGTTAAGCGTGAAGGAAAGTAGTCTTTAGCATCAAAAGTCCATTATAGGTCATATGCAACATTAGACCATTTAAGGGTGTAAGGAGAGGTAAACTTCAAATATTTATGCATATGGACGTTCAAGATACTGAAATTAGGCTAGCATCATATTTTGGTACATACAAGATTAAGATCATGCTATCAAATAGGATAACATCTTAAGAAGACTTCAAAGGTATGTTTTTAGGATTATCAATAGAAAAGAAAGTAGATTTAGATTTTGAAGGTAGTTATGTTGGATAGATCTCGTCGAGAGGATCAAAATTTATATATCACATGCTAGATTTGACCAAAGGATGTGCAAGATATGATATTTGTCACTTTTGCATCGAAACTATAGGAAAAATTATTACGGTGTTACATTTCCATTCATCGATGAATCGTGGTCGTTGGTTCAAGATTGTGGTCTAGCTTCCTAGCCGCATCGAGCGGCCAGAAGAGACGGCCCGCAGTCTGCCACCAGCCCGTGAGCAGAGGAGGGGGTGCCCAGAGCAGGGCCTCGCGATTTGTGGCCGCTCAGTCAGGACCTGGAGACGCTCTGGTCGTGTAGCGGTCGTCGGCCGTATCCCTCACCCTGCACGACCCGCACACTCACAGCGGCGGCGGTATTATGGATCCTCCTCGCTGGAGCCAACGAAGTAGAGAAAGGGGGAGGTGGAGACCCCGAGAGCAGGCCGCCCACCACCGGTCTGGTCCTGCGAGCAAAACCTTGGCCTCAGCTGGGTGTGAGGGTGACCGAGGACAAAGCCCTACCCGGCACCTTAGAGGAGGCGCCATGATTGGGCTGAAGCAGAGAATCAATGGAGAGGAGTGCTCTAGGAGACGAGAGATGGGAAAAAGCGAGAGAAAATGCTAGAAGAAAGCGAGAGGAACTCGTTGGGTGTGTTAATTTATCAAGGAGATGCAAGAACACAGGTGATTGGTGGAGAAAAAAGTGAGGTTAAGTGGCTCCGGCACCATTGGCGTCGAGCTGTTGTACGGAGCAAGGAGATGAAGGATACCCCTTGGATCTTGGGCAAAATCCGTGGCACAAAGGGTGCATGGCTGAGATTAGCCGAAAAACAAATTAGAGAGATTGATGACATGGCAGGGGGCACCCAATAATTGGGCCAGCGCCCCAAATTTGGGCCCATTAAGCTCAAATTCGTTTCAAAAAAGCCAGAAGTTGAGTTAATTCACGGTGATTTCAAACAAGCATATATGTCTCATACTAGCTTGGATTTGAATGAAATTTGATGTGTTGGAAACATGAGAGAGATATCTATAACAAGAGTACAAGACAAAGGATATGTACAAGGGAATGATAAACAAATCCAAGAAAAGATGATAAAGTTTGACATGAAGGTAAATTTGATTCTTGTCAAATTGAGTATCATCAAAGTGATACCATGTATACTAGGCGGGCAAATTATGCATCAAGACACATTCCAACATGAAAGTGAAGGCAAGGCGATAATAAGAGCGACGTCAAAATTAGAAGTCATATTGAAAGTGCAAAATTCTAGGTTATTACAATATCCTTACGGACATAAATTGTCTTATCAAAAATACATTAGGGAGGCATTGCTTTTGCATCACCACATTCACCAAGTGTGGAAGATGACAAACTCTATAAACTTTTAGAATTGTATCTTGAATTTCATTGTGGAGTGCTAGTAAAGTCGACACTTTGTTCACCTCATCAACATGTATAGATAGGTGAAAGTCTAAGTGTTGATCATGTTTCTTGTACATACGAATCCTCCCAAATGATAAAGCCTCGGTTCTTACGGATAACAAAATTGTTTGGTATAGCATTAATCAAAACATGTTCAACACATGTCATTTTCTTCCGGCCTACCTTATTCATAATATAATTTCTTATTAACTTTGACGACAAGGAGTGGTTCAAGTGGTCAAGCACGGTGTCCCCTAACAAAAAGACTTGGGTTCAAATCTCAGTTGTCGCTTTGATTTACCACCCTCCCAGACGTTCGACCTCTGCCACAGATGTGGGAGAGGGGGGAGAAATCTTTCTCTCTTAATACCATAATTTCTTATTAACTTTAGTTTATTTTTTAAAATTATCTAAATAAAGTGATGCAACATTGCTTTTATGGGCTTATGTAATCAAATATTCTCAAACTTGTAAAATACACGAGATATACCTATCCTAACTTGAAAAGGTCCACCCTGTCGCTTCCCTCAATTTGAAATATATAGTATTCTATGCAATAGATGCAACTTCACGTTAGGTGGGTGCATTTGATTATTATTAGCGATGAAAATATGTGGATATTCGGTTAGGTTAGGCCGCCTAAACCAATATTCCATTGTTGCTTAACTAATTAACGATATTGGGCACGAAGTTAATGTCCAAGCTCAATTATAGACATCGTACTTGATTCCTCCTAGTTTGAGAGTCACTAGGTCACGTTATGGTCTTGGTTGTGATTAGTGTTGATTGTTATAGAACAATGTGATCATATATTTTTCAAACATTAAACTCATGATGGTTAGAAAGATGTGATTGCATGCATAACCAGTTTGTAAGAATGGGATAGAGCAAAATTTATTATAGGCTACCACCGAAGACAAATTTACAAAGTGAAGTGCATGTGAGGTCCCACTCCATAGGTAAACAACGATGTTAGTTTCAGTTTCCAGTTGAAGAGATTCAAAAGATGAAACAATTGAGTTCGGGTCTTTTGTGAGGCACGTCATATTTTCATCATGCAAGGTCCTCATTGACTAGTTCTCTTGACACTTTATATGACTTGTTTAAACACATTTGAGTTCTTTTAATATTAAGTATAAGAGTTGAGTGGGTTAGTTTTAAACTCAAAATATAATGAGTGGGACTTAGGTCACACACTACATAGAGAATACATGAAAATGTTCACATAAAACTTAGCAAAATGGCCATTCAATTTTTCTCATGGGATGAAATAATTATTCTTGTACTAAAATTATAAGTGTGGTAATGGAATGAAAAATCACCTATTACAAAATTAAACTTAAAGGCCGTTCATCACCTAACATGGGTGGATACATGTAAGAAAACTATCAGAATATATGTGGTCATTGAGGCCGCCAAATAGCAGGTGTTCTACAACAAGAAGAGAGAGTAAGTATTGGAATCACCTTTTGTACATGCATGATAAGCTACTGGATGGTGAACAACAACCCTATTGTCCACGAGTCCCTTTTTCCATGTGATTGTTACAAAAAGGCGTTGTGTGGCTTATAGGAATGGAAAAATACTCCTGGCACCTTAAATTTTGGCTCAGACTCCATGTCCATTGCCACATTCAATTTCTAGTTTGTTTATTCTATGACTGAAAATTTGACAAGAAAAAATATATGCGAAGCATTTAAACGTAAGGGAAGTGTATTGTTTGTCCAATATTTGGGAGGTGTGGTAAATCGTTGAAAGGATCAATGTAAATTGTCAAGCATATCACATCAAACCGAGTCTACTTGGACTACTTGTGATATCTAAAAATGGTTTTTTGTCCTTTAATATGTGATATGAATAAGAAGTGCAAATGGCCGTTTATAGAAGACTTGTGATAAAACCAGACCTAACTATAAAAAAATCAAGCATTCTGGGTATTATGGTGTGCATATCCTGATGCTTTATCCTTTAGCTTCTCCTAATTTGTGTCACGAAATACATTAAACTATTGGTGCAACTTTACCTTGTGTAGGTATAAATGATATGATTACGATTATGATTATTACTGTTATTGTTGTTAGTATTATTAATATAATTATCATTATTAGTAGTGATGGTGGTGGTAGGAGGAGGAGCAATTAATAAATATGGTACTTTGATCGGGTTGTGTAACATCCCTGACCTGGGTTATGAACTAACCCTAGGTGTTTTGCTTAATTATGTAATTAAATACTTGTGATTATCTTTTGGTATGTAATTAAAGCTTCTAAGGAACATATAATTCTATTTCTGCTCTTTTTGAACAATGTTATAATATTGTTTTGTTAATAGGGACTTATGTGCAAATTACCCAATTAGAGGGGTTAACTTGCAAAATTTCACATGTTTAGATGTTCCTCTGATGATGAGACATCATAAGAATGAATATGATGAAGTATGATGGATTCTCCAAGTTTGGGCACCAAAATGCAACTTGTGGAGCAATCCTTGTACTTAAAACCCTAGTTTTGGTGTAAAATGCAATTTACCCAAAATATGGGGTGCAACTTGTAAAATAAACCTTCTAGAGTATCTTTTATGACTCTTGGCATCATTTAGAGTAAGAATGATGAAGAGGGCACTTCAATGGAATAATCAAATAAGAATGATAACCCTTATAAATTAAATAATCAAGTTATAAGCCTAATAACCCTTCTATATGTGCAACTTAGTAAGAAGTTGGCTTTATTCACCTTTAGACCTTGGGTTTAATATGAGTTTTGCTTAAGTATGGAAGGGAGAAACGTGGCTTAGAATAAGGGAAGGACCTAGATGAGAAATGGAGAAACAAGTTGTCCTTATGTTGGAATTTCACCCAAAGTATATATACACCTTTCTTTTACAACCAACTGACCAAGGGATTGTTTCCCTTTCTCTCTTCACTTATCTCTTGCTGTGGCCGACTAAGGAAGGAGCTCAGGAGTAGGGGAGAATGGCCAAGTAAAGTTGGGTAAGCTTTGGTTATCTTCTAGCTCAGATTCATGGAGGAAAACATGATATAAGGTTGGTTTGCTAGTTTTTCTTACTTAGTTCTTCTTTCTAGCCATCCTTTCCAACCAATTCTTGAAGAATAAACCTTGGAAGACCTGTGGAGATCAAGCCACCATTAAATATTTGAAGCTTGGAGCTCTAGAGCTGGTTCTAAGGCGGGTTTTATAACTCTAAACCCTTAAACTTTGTTATGCATCTTTCTTTCTTGCAAACGTAGCTTGTCCTTCTTTCCCCCATCCTTCCTTGCTTTCTTGCAACTAAAACCATGAAGAACAGACCTTGATCTGGAGGTAGTAGAAGATGGTCATGATTACCAATGCTACTTTAGCAAACGGTCTTGCCCCCCCCCTTGGCCAAACGGTTTGCAAAACCGTTTGAAGGGCAAACGGTTTCACAAGGTCGGTTGGAGAAAACGGTCTCCAAGACCATTTGGTTGAGTTGACCAAGGGTTGACCGTTTGAGATTTCTATTCATAATTATGTTGGTTGATAACCCTCCAAATTTGAGGGATTAAATACAAAGGAATCGTGAGTTGAAGGCTAATCAATTAGGTAAACCTGATTGAATTAAGGGCTGATTTTCAACCTGATTAACTTGACCTTTTTGGGAAAACGGTTTCAAAACCGTTTGAGTGAGTTGCCCAAGTGTTTACCATTTGGGATTCCTGTTCATAATTATGTTAGTTAATAACCCACCAAATTTGATAGGTTAACTCCCAAGTAATCATGAGTTAAAGGCTAATCAATTAGGTAAACCTAATTGGATTAAGTGCTGATTTTCCAACCTGATTAACTTGAACGTTTTGGGCAAACGGTTTCAAAACCATTTGAGGGCGTTGACCAAGGGTTGACCGTTTGATATTACTGTTCATAATTATGTTTTTTAATAACTCACCAAATTTTATAGGTTAATTCAAAAGGAATCATGAGTTGAAGGCTAATCAATTAGGTAAACCCTAATTGGATTAAGTGCTGACTTTCAACTTGATTGATTTGACTTTTTGGGTTTTCTTGCCCAAACGGTCTCAAAACCATTTGGGGATCACCCAAACGGTATCAAGACCGTTTGGGGGTCACCCAAGACCGTTTGAAGGTCTAGGGACAAGTATGGATATGTGTTTGAAGATCCAAAGATGTGGTATGAACCCTAATCGGCTAAGTGCTGATTTTGCAAGTGATGAGTTGATTGTTTTGGGTTGATTGGCCCAAACGGTTTCAAAACCGTTTGGGTATCACCCAAATGGTCTCGAGACCATTTGGGGATCACCCAAGACCATTTGGAGGTCTGGGGTTAAGTATAGTTGACCAATTGAAGGTCCAAAGGTACACAATTACAAAGCAATCAATTGCTGATTTGATGATCAACTCAATAGCTCAAACCCTAATGATTTTTCACTAGAATCCAAGGGTTGGGTGAGCCAAACGGTCTCAAGACCATTTTTAACTCATAAAAATGGTATCAAGACCATTTGGAGGTCACCCAAGACCGTTTGGAGGTCTAGGGGTGAGTATGGTTAAGAAATTGATGATCCAATGATACTAAGTTGGAGTGTAATCAATTGTTGTTTTGGTGATCAATCCAATGATCCAAACCTTAATTGGTTGACTTGGATTTTGATGATATGATGGGAAAACGGTCTCAAGACCGTTTGGATTTCATCCAAATGATCCCAAGACCGTTTGGGGTCAGGTCATGTCCCAATGGAATGACGGTTCAATGGGTTCAAATCAATTAAACCCACATTGAAATATGTTGAAGGGTTATTGATTCCAAACCCTAATTCAATTGATTTAAACCCTAATTGATGGTCAATTGAGGGTTGATTGAGGGTCAAATCAGTTGAAGGTTGACCTATTAAACTCAATTGAGGTATGAGTATAGGTCCAATTGATGATTGGTTCCATGAATTCAATGATTGAAGTAATCAACATTGGAAACCCTAATTCAATTGGATACCTTATGTAATGGAGGTCCAATGTGATTGAATCTTTGGGAATTAAGATGATGAATGTTCTATTGATCCAATGATGATTAGTAATGACAAACAATGAAGGCACAAAGGTTGAAACCCTAATCGTACCTAAGTGACTAGTACCAATTAAAGGGAGAATTCTTAATTGTTTATAGGATTAATAGCTTGATACACTATGTTAACCATAGTAGTATGTACTTGATTGAAAGGTTGATGTGACCTAATCAAGTTGAAAGAATGAAAGATTAGAATACATATATATATATATATATATATAAATATGAATCATGTAATGATCTTCTGTAGCATGACCGTGTAAGGGAGCACGACCGTGGTAGCCTTACTTTGCAGGACTGTGCAAGGTGGCATGGCTGTGGTGTCCTATAAAGAAATTGAAAAGTTTTGGTATTGTGCTGACATTGTTATATATATGCATGTCCTTAATTGTATAAGTCATACAGGTTGATATTATGAGGTGATCATAGCCAAGTAAGAGTTATGATGTCATATTCC
Organism: Alisma plantago-aquatica; assembly: GCA_963693085.1. NCBI lineage: Eukaryota > Viridiplantae > Streptophyta > Magnoliopsida > Alismatales > Alismataceae > Alisma > Alisma plantago-aquatica. The sequence continues at coordinate 1,242,322,604 of OY856411.1, forward strand.
TTGAAAACAATTATAAGCTTTTAGAGTAATGATATGTGAAAAGTATATACATTTCTTCAATCAAGGTCATGTTGTTAGATGACTTGATGCTTATATGTCACTTGGTATCAAGTGTTATGATAATCTGAGGGATTGAATAACCATGTTCCTGAATCATATGATAAGATGGTTAAGAATTAATATCCATATGATGACTGATGTGAGTTAAACTTGAAACATTTAGTATTCTTCTTTTATAGTAGTATTTTAATGATTAATGATTGAAAACATGCTTGATGCTAAAAGAATGCTAAAATGTACCTAAATAATCAAGTATAATCATATCATGTAGAGCCCTGATCATAGATCCATCATTGTCAGAAGCCAAATGATGGTGAAACATGTTTTCCTAAGGGAACTCCTGGAACACATACTTTTGAGTATGCGGGGGATTATGGACGGGAATATCCTTACGTCCTAGTGTAGGAATTGATGTAGATGTATCTTAAATCTATCAACCCTTCACTATATGTTTATGCCGGGATGATGTATCACTAATCTCCCGAGGGAATCTTTAATGTCGCATCGATGAGAGATAAACAAGAGATCTTTCGATGACGAAGAGAGTACAGAACGCCACTGTAACTCTAATAGCGGAGTGCCAGAATACCCTGGTAAGCTATTGTAGCAGAGACACGAGATGTCCTGCATGTTGATCCTCACACTGACTGAGGAAGATGAGGTCATAAGAATCCGACTCTTTTGATGACCTATGTATGATACCGATGCGACTTAGTAGTGATCGGTTGGAGTATAAGCGACATACCTCATCTCCGCAGGGCATAATAATGATTCAAAATCATAATCAGCCACGTAGCATAACTGCTTAGGTTGAACTACGAGAAACAATGATTGATGTTACATTGTTTATAAATGTTCTAGTCAAGTATCTAGTATACATGTTCTTCATATTCCTTATTGAAATAATTGCTTAAGTAAATGTTGTCTTACTTAATACCAAATCTATTGTTGAATTCCTTAAAATTATATCGCTTATGTTAATCCTTTATTGCTATAACAAAGCTTCTGGCAGAGAGTTATAACTCTCGCTGGGACAATTATTCAAATTGTCTCACCCCCGTGGGTTTCGACTTTTTAGGTGGACGTCGAGGACGGAGGAACCAATCTGAGGGTGGGCAGTATCAGCAACAGCAACACCAGGGGCAGCAGTGAATCTTAGGTGGAGATACTGAGTGCCAAGTCTTATAGATAGTATGTCTTATGTTGTCTCTGTACTCTCAGGTCCTAGGAGTCAGTAGGTCTGAGGTTTTTGGCTTAGTGCCTCGAGATTTTGTATCTTGCCTTCTTCAGATAATAAGGCAATGGATGTATGTAATCACATAGATGTAATGTCAAGCTATGATGTAAACAGTTTACCTTGTTTTCTTATAAAGGAGTTATGGTTTAAAGATCTCTTTCCAAAAAGTTTTAATTTTCAGAAATTTTCATAATTCCGCTGCTAATAATTCGCTTCCGCATTAGTTAATCTCGTTTTCTGCGACGGGTCATCTCAATTTAGTGGTATCAGAGCTCTAGGTTCGCTGAGTCTACAGAGACATAGGACTTAGGATGTCGAGTCTATTCTTAGTGTTTTCAAGTATATATAATAGTGTCTTCTGCTCCTCAGGAGAAGAAGATAAGTTAAGGATGTCTGGACCACATGAGGAATATGTGGCAGAGAGTAGCGTTGCTATACCACGAGAAGGTGCAAGGAACCAGGAGATAGAACAATATGTACCTGAGCCACCCCAGTTCAATCCAACTGACATGGGGAATCCAACCGTCCAGACCATGTTTGGGCAGTTTATGACTGCCATGACACACATAACAGATAGGATGCCCATGCCTGCACCTAGGGCACCTACCCAACCTGAAGGACAAGGAATCGGCAAGACGTTTGAACGACTTCGCCGAGTTGGAGCAACCGAGTACTTTGGAACGGCTGATCCCACAGATGCTGACCTGTGGTTGACCGAACTAGAGAAAGCTTTTAGAATCCTAAACATCCCAGGATCTGAGAAGGTTAGACATGTTGTCTATCTTCTCAAAGGGAGTGCCGGGCACTGGTGGACCATGGAAGAGCAGAAGAGACCTGGTGTGGAGGTTGCATGGGAAGTCTTTCGATGGGAATTTATCAATAGATATTTCCCTAAGACGTTCTTGGATGAGAAAATCTCTCAGTTCGAGAGGTTAAGGCAAGGTCTGATGAACATTAGTGAGTACGAAGCTAAGTTCATGGAGTTGCTGTAGTTTTGTCCGCATATGGCTGCTACAGATGAAGAAAGGATCAGGCGGTTCGAGAAAGGGTTGAACGCTGAGTTGACTACTCCCGTGTCTACCCTAGAGAACCGGGAGAGGTTTGCTACCTTCGTTGAGTCAGTCTGAAGGATAGAGAGGTCCGTAGCAGAGAAGAGGCAAACCGATAAGAGATATCCTCAGTTCTAGGGATCTTCATCTAGAGACTTCAAGAAGCCTAGATTTTCTGCGCCTATACCACCACCACCTAGACCTAGTGCTTAGACATAGTGGACACCAAGTAGAGGTAGAGGACGAAGCCTACCGCTACAAGGGGATCATAGTTCAACATCTATGTCGGTTATAGGACCACCCAGACCACAACAACAAGATAGAAGTTGTTATATATGTGGGAATATGGGGCATCTGATGAAAGACTGCAGAGCTAGACCATCGAGTGTAACCCAACCACAGAGGCAGGTTCAGCAAGGATCGCAAAGGATACAGTTTCCAGGAGGATCTAGAGGATGTGGACAAGCATCCCAAGCTGGATCGTCATCACCGAATCAACCACAAGCAACAAAAAGATTCTATGCAATGAATCCACCTGATGCAGTGATCAACCCTCGGGTTGTGGCAGGTCAGATGAAGTTGTTATATTCTGATATGTCTACATCCTACATTGTATCTATTTTGATTGATCCGGGTGCTACACACTCCTTTATCACTCGAAGGATGATTCGTAACTGCAATATGATAGTCAGTCATAGAGCAAATAGTCTGTTGCTAGAGACTCCGTTGAGAGGGTCTGCTGTGTTATAGGAGGTATGCTCTTCCTACATCCTTTTCTTTTCTGAACACCGCATTCAAGTGGATCTTATACCACTTGAGATGTAAGGATTTGACATAATCCTTGGGATGGATACCTTGGAAAGGTATAAGGTTGTTTTGGATTGTGAATCCAAGCAAGCTGTGTTTGCTGATGAAAGTGACACATGGATCTTTCAAGGAGAGAGAAAGATTCTACCCACCTGTCTCGTGTCAGCTATGGTTGCTGAGAAGCTGATGAGGCAAGGATGTTACGCATTCTTGGCCCATGTGGTAGATACTACCATGGAAATTCCTAACCCTGCTGAAGTTCCTATAGTCAGGGAATTTGAAGATGTATTTCCTAAAGAACTTCCAGGTGTACCACCACCTCGAGAAATTGATTTTGAAATCAATTTGATCCTAGACACACAACCTATAGCACAAACACCATATAGGATGGCACCTGCTGAGATGGCAGAACTCAAGAAACAGCTGCAGGAGTTGCTTGAGAAGGGTTTCATCCGACCGAGTACTTCACCTTGGGGTGCTCCAGTGCTCTTTGTTAAAAAGAAAGATGGATCAATGCCGTTATGCATTGATTACAGACAGTTAAATAAAGTAACAATAAAGAATAAGTATCCTCTGTCGAGGATTGATGATCTTTTTGACCAGTTACGTGGTGCAACTATCTTCTCAAAGATAGATTTGAGACCGGGATATCATCAACTCCGTATTAAGGACAGTGACATACCCAAGTCTGCCTTTAGAATGAGGTATGACCACTATGAGTTCACAGTTATGTCGTTTGGACTAACTAATGCACCAACTGCATTTATGGAACTCATGAATAGAATCTTCCGACCTTTCCTCGATCAGTGTGTTGTTGTCTTTATAGATGACATTCTAATCTATAGTAGAGATGCTCCGCAGCATGAACAACATCTTCGACAAGCCCTAACTTTGCTAAGGAAAAACAAGCTTTATGCTAAGTTTAGCAAGTGTGAGTTTTGGTTACCAGAAGTATCTTTCCTTGGACATGTGATATCTGCTTCGGGTATTCATGTTGACCCTAAAAAGGTAGAATCTATTCTACAATGGGAACAACTGAAGACACCGATAGAGATCTGTAGTTTCTTAGGGTTGGTAGGTTATTACCAAAGGTTCATTGAGAACTTCAGTTCCATAGCCCTACCTTTGACTAAGTTGACCTGTAAGGATGTTCCTTTTATTTGGAGTGATAAGTGTTAGCAATCCTTCCAGTTACTGAAGGAGAGGTTGACAAGTGCACCTGTACTTGTGTTACCTGAGCAAGGCAAAGGATACATAGTTTTCTGTGACGCCTCCAAGATTGGAATCAGATGTGTGTTGATGCAGGATAAACAAGTGATTTCTTTTGCTTCTCGACATCTTAAGAAACACGAGGAGAATATTCTGACACACGATCTGGAGCTAGCTGCTGTAGTTCATGCCTTGAAGATCTGGAGACACTATTTCTACGGAGAGACATTCCAGATTTTCACTGATCATAAGAACCTTAAGTATATCTTCTCTCAGTACGAACTGAACATGAGGCAACGTTGCTGGATGGAGTTAATCAAAGACTACGATTGTACAATTGATCACCATCCAGGGAAGGCCAATGTAGTTGCAGATGCTTTGAGTAGGAAATCAGCAACACCAGCCTTAGATAGGGCACAACTAAACTCTTTAGTATGCTCTAGGAGAGATATGCTTATCTCCTTAAGGCAAGACAATGTACAATTGAAGGTGTCACTGTTAACCGGGTTGTTAGCTGAGATGCATATAAAACCTACTCTGAGAGAGTAGATCAAGGAGGCACAACAAGTTGATGCTGCAGTTCAGCAGATCAGATCGGAGTTTGGTAATGAGAAACGAGATGGTTTCCATGACTCTGATGACCAAGTAGTCTGTTATCATGGGAGGATAATAGTGCCAGATGTGGATAACTTGAGAAAGTTAGTCCTGGAAGAAGCTCATTCTTCGATGTATGCTATGCATCCAGGAAGCACCAAGATGTATCGAAACTTGAAAGATATGTATTGGTGGCCTGGGATGAAGAAGGATGTTGCTGAATTTGTTATGCGGTGTCCTGTGTGTCAGCAAGTTAAAACTGAACACCAGAAGCCTGCAGGGACAATGCAACCATTGCCCATACCACAGTGGAAGTGGGATCACATAACCATGGACTTTGTTGTTGGCCTACCTAGGACAAGCAAAGGGTATGATTCCATTTGGGTAATAGTTGATAGGTTGACAAAGACAACACATTTCTTACCTGTAAAAACAACCTATTCTGCTGAGAGGCTAGCACAGTTGTATATTCAGGAGATAGTGCGACTGCACAGAGTTCCAGTCACTATAGTTTCAGACATGGGTCCCCCGTTTATGAGTCGTTTTTGGGAACGACTTCATAAAGCTTTAGGCACCCAATTAAGGTTTAGTACGGCCTTTCATCCTCAGACTGATGGACAGTCTGAAAGGACTATACAGACCTTGGAAGACTTGCTGAGGGCATGTGTTCTCTAGTTTATAGGGAGTTGGGATCTGCACCTAAGCTTGATAGAGTTTGCCTACAACAATAGCTATCAACATAGCATTGACATGGCACCTTATGAAGCTTTATATGGTAGACGTTGTAGATCACCCCTATGTTGGTATGAAACCGGTGAATATCAACTGTTAGGTCCTGATCTTGTGCAACAAACCACAGAAAAGATCAAAGTAATACAACAACAGATCAAGATTGTACAGGATAGGCAGAAATCTTATGCTGACAAGTGTCGTAGACCTTTGGAGTTCCAGGTTGGAGATAGAGTGTATCTCAAGGTCTCACCTTGGAAGGGAGTTCTGAGGTTTAGAAGGAAAGGGAAGTTAGCTCCTATGTTTATGGGGCCTTATCTAATCATTGAAGAGATTGGAAAATAGCCTATAAACTAGAGTTACCCCCAGAGTTACAGAGGTCACACCATGTGTTTCACATTTCTATGCTGAGGAAATGTCACCCTGATACTGAGTCAGTTCTACAACCTATGGAGGTAGAATTGAATGATGACATATCTTATGAGGAAGGACCAATGTCAATCCTTGATAAAAGAATTAAAAAGTTGAAAAAGAAAGATATAAGTCTTGTTAAAGTCCTCTGGAATCACCGTGGTGTTGAAGAAGCCACTTGGGAACTAGAGGAAGAGATGAGAAGGAAATACCCTGCTCTTTTCTCTTAATATGTTTTGTTGATTTCGGGGACGAAATCCTTGTAAGGGGTGGATAATTTGTAACATCCCTGACCTGCGTTATGAACTAACCCTAGGTGTTTTGCTTAATTATGTAATTAGATACTTGTGATTATCTTTTGGTATGTAATTAAAGCTTCTGAGGAACATATAATTCTATTTCTGCTCTTTTTGAACAATGTTATAATATTGTTTTGTTAATAGGGACTTATGTGCAAATTACCCAATTAGAGGGGTTAACTTGCGAAATTTCACATGTTTAGATGTTCCTCTGATGATGAGACATCATAAGAATGAATATGATGAAGTATGATGGATTCTCCAAGTTTGGGCACCAAGATGCAACTTGTGGAGCAATCCTTGTACTTAAAACCCTAGTTTTGGTGTAAAGTGCAATTTACCCAAAATATGGGGTGCAACTTGTAAAATAAACCTTCTAGAGTATCTTTTATGACTCTTGGCATCATTTAGAGTAAGAATGATGAAGAGGGCACTTCAATGGAATAATCAAATAAGAATGATAACCCTTATAAATTAAATAATCAAGTTATAAGCCTAATAACCCTTCTATATGTGCAACTTAGTAAGAAGTTGGCTTTCTTCACCTTTAGACCTTGGGTTTAAGATGAGTTTTGCTTAAGTATGGAAGGGAGAAACGTGGCTTAGAAGAAGGGAAGGACCTAGATGATAAATGGAGAAACAAGTTGTCCTTATGTTGGAATTTCACCCAAAGTATATATACACCTTTCTTTTACAACCAAGGGATCATTTCCCTTTCTCTCTTCACTTATATCTTGTTGTGGCCGACTAAGGAGGGATATCAGGAGCAAGGGATAACGGCCAAGTAAAGTTGGGTAAGCTTTGGTTATCTTCTAGCTTAGATTCATGGAGGAAAACATGATATAAGGTTGGTTTGCTAGTTTTTCTTACTTAGTTCTTCTTTATAGCCATCCTTTCCAACCAATTCTTGAAGAAGAAACCTTGGAAGACTTGTGGAGCTCAAGCCACCATTAAAGCTTCGAAGCTTGGAGCTCTAGAGCTGGTTCTAAGGAGGGTTTTATAACTCTAAACCCTTAAACTTTGTTATGCATCTTTCTTTCCTGCAAAAGTAGCTTGTCCTTCTTTCCCCCATCCTTCCTTTCTTTCTTGCAACTAAAACCATGAAGAACAGACCTTGATCTGGAGGTAGAAGAAGATGGGCGTGATTACCAATGCTACTTTAGCAAACGGTCTTGCCCCCCCTGGCCAAACGGTTTCACAAGGTCGGTTGGAGCAAACGGTCTCCAAGACCGTTTGGTTGAGTTGACCAAGGGTTTACCATTTGATATTTCTGTTCATAATTATGTTGGTTGATAACCCTCCAAATTTTAGGGATTAACTCCAAAGGAATCGTGAGTTGAAGGCTAATCAATTAGGTAAACCTAATTGAATTAAGTGCTGATTTTCAACCTGATTAACTTGACCTTTTTGGGCAAACGGTTTCAAAACCGTTTGAGTGAGTTTACCAAGCGTTGACCGTTTGGGATTCCTGTTCATAATTATGTTAGTTAATAACCCACCAAATTTGATAGGTTAACGCCCAAGTAATCATGAGTTAAAGGCTAATCAATTAGGTAAACCTAATTGGATTAAGTGCTGATTTTCCAACCTGATTAACTTGAACTTTTTGGGCAAACAGTTTCAAAACCATTTGAGGGCATTGACCAAGGGTTTACCATTTGAGATTCCTGTTCATAATTATGTTGGTTAATAACTCACCAAATTTTATAGGTTAAATCCAAATGAATCATGAGTTGAAGGCTAATCAATTAGGTAAACCCTAATTGGATTAAGTGCTGACATTCAACTTGATTGATTTGACTTTTTGGGTTTTCTTGCCCAAACGGTCTCAAAACCGTTTGGGGATCACCCAAACGGTCTCAAGACCGTTTGGGGGTCACCCAAGACCGTTTGAAGGTCTAGGGACAAGTATGGATATGTGTTTGAAGATCCAAAGATGTGGTATGAACCCTAATCGGCTAAGTGCTGATTTTGCAAGTGATGAGTTGATTGTTTTGGGTTGATTGGCCCAAACGGTTTCAAAACCGTTTGGGGATCACCCAAATGGTCTCAATACCATTTTTGGATCACCCAAGACTATTTGGAGGTCTGGGGTTAAGTATAGTTGACCAATTGAAGGTCCAAAGGTACACAATTACAAAGCAATCAATTGCTGATTTGATGATCAACTCAATAGCTCAAACCCTAATGATTTTTCACTAGAATCCAAGGGTTGGGTGAGCCAAACGGTATCAAGACCGTTTGGAACTCATCCAAACGGTCTCAAGACCGTTTGGAGGTCTAGGGGTGAGTATGGTTAAGCAATTGATGATCCAATGATACTAAGTTGGAGTGTAATCAATTGTTGTTTTGGTGATCAATCCAATGATCCAAACCTTAATTGGTTGACTTGGATTTTGATGATATGATGGGAAAACGGTCTCAAGACTGTTTGTAGGTCATCCAAATGATCCCAAGACCGTTTGGGGTCAGGTCATGTCCCAATTGAATGATGGTTCAATGGGTTCAAATCAATTAAACCCACATTGAAATATGTTGAAGGGTTATTGATTCCAAACCCCAATTCAATTGATTTAAACCCTAATTGATGGTCAATTGAGGGTCAATTGAGGGTCAAATAATTTGAAGGTTGACCTATTAAACACAATTGAGGTATGAGTATAGGTCCAATTGATGATTGGTTCCATGAATTCAATGATTGAAGTAATCAACATTGGAAACCCTAATTCAATTGGATACCTTATGTAATGGAGGTCCAATGTGATTGAATCTTTGGGAATTAAGATGATGAATGTTCTATTGATCCAATGATGATTAGTAATGACAAACAATGAAGGCACAAAGGTTGAAACCCTAATAGTACCTAAGTGACTAGTACCAATTAAAGGGAGAATTCTTAATTGTTTATAGGATTAATAGCTTGATACACTATGTTAACCATAGTAGTATGTACTTGATTGAAGGGTTGATGTGACCTAATCAAGTTGAAAGAATGAAAGATTAGAATACATATATATATAAATATGAATCATGTAATGATCTTCTATAGCACGACCGTGTAAGGGAGCATGACCGTGGTAGCCTTACTTTGCACGACCGTGCAAGGTGGCACGACTGTGGTGTCCTATAAAGAAATTGAAAAGTTTTGGTATTGTGCTGACATTGTTATATATATGCATGTCCTTAATTGTATAAGTCATACAGGTTGATATTATGAGGTGATCATAGCCAGGTAAGAGTTATGATGTCATATTCCTTGAAAACAATTATAAGCTTTTAGAGTAATGATATGTGAAAAGTATATACATTGCTTCAATCAAGGTCATGTTGTTAGATGACTTGATGCTTATATGTCACTTGGTAGCAAGTGTTATGATAATATGAGGGATTGAATAACCATGTTCCTGAATCATATGATAAGATGGTTAAGAATTAATATCCATATGATGACTGATGTGAGTTAAACTTGATACATTTAGTATTCTTCTTTTATAGTAGTGTTTTAATGATTAATGATTGAAAACATGCTTGATGCTAAAAGAATGCTAAAATGTACCTAAATAATCAAGTATAATCATATCATGTAGAGCCTTGATCATAGATCCATCATTGTCAGAAGCAAATGATGGTGAAACAGGTTTTCCTAAGGGAACTCCTGGAACACATACTTTTGAGTATGCAGGGGATTATGGACGGGAATATCCTTACGTCCTAGTGTAGGAATTGATGTAGATGTATCTTAAATCTATCAACCCTTCACTATATGTTTATGCCAGGATGATGTATCACTAATCTCCTGAGGGAATCTTTAATGCCGCATCGATAAGAGATAAACAAGAGATCTTTCAATGACGAAGAGAGTACAGAATGCCACTGTAACTCTAATAGCAAAGTGCCAGAATACCCTGGTAAGCTATTGTAGCAGAGACACGAGATGTCCTGCATGTTGATCCTCACACTGACTGAGGAAGATGAGGTCATAAGAATCTGGCTCTTTTGATGACCTATGTATGATACCGATGCGACTTAGTAGTGATCGGTTGGAGTATAAGCGACATACCTCATCTCCGCAGGGCATAATAATGATTCAAAATCATAATCAGCCACGTAGCATAACTGCTTAGGTTGAACTACGAGAAACAATGATTGATGTTACATTGTTTATAAATGTTCTAGTCAAGTATCTAGTATACATGTTCTTCATATTCCTTATTGAAATAATTGCTTAAGTAAATGTTGTCTTACTTAATACCAAATCTATTGTTGAATGCCTTAAAGATTATATCACTTATGTTAATCCTTTATTGCTATAACAAAGCTTCTGGCGGAGAGTTATAACTCTCGCTGGGACAATTATTCAAATTGTCTCACCCCCGTGGGTTTCGACTTTTTAGGCGGACGTCGAGGACGGAGGAACCAATCCGAGGGTTGGCAGTATCAACAACAGCAACACCAGGGGCAGCAGTGAATCTCAGGTGGAGATACTGAGTGCCAAGTCCTATAGATAGTATGTCTTATGTCGTCTTTGTACTCTCAGGTCCTAGGAGTCAGTAGGTCTGAGGTTTTTGGCTTAGTGCCTCGAGATTTTATATCTTGCCTTCTTCAGATAATAAGGCAATGGATGTATGTAATCACAGAGATGTAATGTCAAGCTATGATGTAAACAGTTTACCTTGTTTTCTTATAAAGGAGTTATGGTTTAAAGATCTCTTTCCAAAAAGTTTTAATTTTCAGAAATTTTCATAATTCCGCTGCTAATAATTTGCTTCCGCATTAGTTAATCTCGTTTTCCGCGACAGGTTGTCTCAGGTTGGGCCGTGGAAACTTAAAAATATGATTTCCCACTGGGATCTAGCACATGGAGGAGGGATTCTAGCATAGTTACAAGTTAAGCCTACATTAGGGTTGCATATATTGTGATTGTAAGGACCCCGCCTCCCGATAACCCCCAATTAAGGGAGACTGTTACAACCCCAAATTTTGGGTTCTTTTAGTGAGAAATGTAATTTCTCCTATTAAAGATATTTGAACAAATAATGGTATAATTTTTTTGGAATAAAGGGATTTTGTTTACAATAGCCTTGATGATTGTATTGTGGGCTTTATTGGCTATTGGGCCTAAATAACAAGAAAATTCAATTAGTAAATGAATAATTGAATATTTGAGAAAAGAATGAAATAGAAACCTCTAGAAGGAAAAATGATGTAATCCAAAGATGGATTTCGTGCCTCTTGGGTTCCTTGGGTTCCAAGGAGTCCAAAGTTGCAAAGATAATGCAAAAAGAAAAGAAAATATCAATTTAATATTTCTTTATTAAGAAAGAAATTGAAAATAATGATAAAATATGGAAATAAGTGAAAAGAGGTATTATTGAGTTATCCTTGGTGGAATTTCGTATCCCAAGGATTCCTAATGTTAAACGGAATGCCAATGAGGAAAATAAAAAGAAAGAAAAAGAGAAATCCTCAAAAAGAGATATTTTAATAAGAAATAAACAAGATAATGTGAAATAATGCATATTGATGCATCTAGAAGGATAATAAGTATCCTTATGAAGGAATTTCAAAATCTTGGAGTATCTTGGGGGTCCAAGGAGCCCCAATGAAGAAAGAGGAAGAAAGCAAAAATACCAATAATAGAAAATAAGAAGATAATATGATGATTAATGAATGAATTTTGTGTTATTATTAAAAAGGTGGTATTTTCTATTAAAAGAAAACATGATTTCATTCTTTTGGAGTTAAAGTCGAGTATAAGAGAGAATAAAAGAAAGGTTTTTCATATTCCTAATTATCCAAGAAATAGGAAATATCAAGGAAGTAAATAGGAGAGAGAAGAATTACTTCTCCTTGAAGGAATATGATTCCTTTTGAGAAGGAACTTCATTTCTTTGTGACAAGCCATCTTAGGGCATCAAACCCTCCCCTATATAAGGGGTAGAGCCCTGGTTTGAAGGGAGGAGAGAGATCCCACGTAGCATCCTTTTTCTTCTTCTTCTTCTTTGTTCAAAACCCTAGTATGGGGGAATAGCGTGGCCATGGAACCACTAGGAGTTGTAAATGATCTTGATGAAGGAAGGAGGCACCCACGATGACCTAGGAGAGATCGGCCATCCTTCCCTGCCCTAGACCTTGCACGATCTCTCGCAACAGCAGCTGCACGGCTGCAACTCGGCCGTGGGTTGTAGCTCTCCCCAGCCCAGGCCAGCCGTGCTGGTCATGGGCTATTTGGCACCCCAAGGGCGGTAGAGGGCGATGAAGCTAAGGAGGGGGTCAGTGGTGGCCATCGGGCTCAGGGAAGAGGAGAAGAAGCTGCGCCCCACGCGGCTAGGGTGGAGCATCTGCACCTGCGTGAGGTGGAAGAAGGCAGAGGTCCCTTTGGACCGTTCTGCCCCTCCCTGTTATAAAGAGATGGCCGTTTAAGTGGGGGGTACAACTATCTTTTGATTCTAAATTCTCAAATGGGCTGCTTTGCATGGAATTGACGACGTGGCGCTCTCGGATTGGTCAAAAGGTAATTCCTTCGATAATTCCTAATTAATTATGGGTAACTCCGATTAGGACAAGTAATATATGAAAATTGATCCTCAGAATAAGAGGAACACAAAGAAATTATTGTTGAAGCCTAATTCTGATTGCAATTCAAAAATTGTATAAAGTTATCATCTTTAATGGTTTAATTAATGAGAAACCCTAATATTTGATTATTAATGAATTGAGAAAGGCTATATGAATGCTTAATGTTGATATTAACCTGTTAATTGTCAAAAGGTACATTAAGAACAAAAAGGATGAACTTTGCGCGTAATTGGCTTAATTTAGGGTTTCATATACCTAAGTTTGCATTAATGGGCTTAGAAACCCTAATTTAGGAGAATACGTCTCTTAATGGTTTTAATTGTACAAATCCATGAATAAGATAGAGTTATGTTGTTATAAACCCAATTTGGGTATAAAAGATCATTAATGTGGATAATTTGTCTTTCCTAGTATATAAAGTGGAATTAATGATAAATTGGGATTTGCTGACATAAAAGATGAGATATGTAGTAATTAGGGTTCCTTTGGGAATCGAACTATAATTCTTTGTTGAGTTGTTAATTCAAAGAAACCTGAACATGATAATTGGCCTTAATGATCTTAACATGATTTAAAAGGGCAAAGATGGTAGTTTTAGTATATAAGCGATATATTAGATTTAACTGACTTTTAAATTGTGCCTATGATGTTGAAGGTAGGGTTTGTGGTTTAAAAGAGCATTAAAAATAGTAAATGCATAATAAAACCCTAATGTCGGCCTAGAAATCATAAGGCAGAATCCAAGTCAATCCTGAGAATGTTTTGAATAAAATAATGACACTTGGATGTTATGCATTATTTTCAGGATATTGTTGATTGCTTGTTTGACTGTATTGAATATTAATGCTTGGATATCAAGTTTCTTTGGATCAGGTATGTGGTTACGCTTATGAATAATCGCTTTAGTTTCACAGCAATTTCCGAACGTGTTTATCGGTTGCTTGAAAATAACTGTTGGATGCCTTTTATTTCATGCAACTATAAAGTGACTATGATTATCACCATAAATATACATATAACTGGCTAGATCCGGGTCCACCTCTATTGCTTTGAAAAGGCTAAAAAAGGGGTAATCCTAGAGCAAGGTCTAGGTTACCGTGAGTTAGAAACTGGGCTACCTACGTGTAGTGCCATGAGACTCTTTAGCATACCATGAGTTAAGGAGTGGTCTACCTAAGGGTAGTGCCATGTGACTCAACCCTAGAAATTGGTTCACCTATTAGGTGGATCATGAGGGGTTTAATGGGGATCTACCATAAGGAAGGTAGTATCCAGGTCCACTGTAGGGACAACACAGAGGATAGGGTACTCATGGATCACGGAGTTATATTTAAACTGTAATCTTGTTTGTTAAATGATTAATTGAATGAATACGTTGTTAACATATTTGCATGATTATTGTTTCCCCCACATACCAGCTTTGGCTGACCGACATTTTATTTGTTGGTGTTTTAGGTACAAAACCAAAAGGACAAACAGTAAATCGTCACACTGAGAAATACATGAATTGAAATACAAGGAGGATTAGTAGAGTAGAAATTCATATGTGGATAGAAGTTTAGAGATCCAAAATTTTCAAAAGGTATGCAAAAGTTTATTTTCTTACAACTTTCCAGTATAGTATGTTAAAATTTAATAATTGTTCTTGGTTAAATGTCGAACCTTTGATCCGGAAATTATGGGTGTGGCTTCGACCTCTCAGTCTCCCTTAATTGGGGGTTAACGGAAGGTGGGGTCGTAACATTTGGTATCAGAGCGTAGGTTCCTCACTTAACCATTAATAATTATTAAATTTTACAAACTCCATAGAACCCAAGGGAGTTATTAGAGGATTATCCGAAAGACAGAGGTGTCTAGAAAAGGATCACAACTGGGGGTTGGCAATATTTTCCTCCACATCGCTAGTCAGAATACGAGGACTCCCGGATCCGTGTGACTGCCTGGCCAAAGTCTTAGGGTATAAATCGAAATAAGATACCTTTAGGAATTTCTCATCTTATTCATCCCTTCTCATCACAAATTTTGTTAAGGACCTTAAGGATTAGGGTTTTGTCTCTTCTCCTCACCCTCTTGAGGTATGGGTAAGGTTAATAAGGTCTAAAGAATCCTCCACCAAATTAATGAAAAGCATGTAAATAAGATATCATGGACATAAGCTTAATAGGTTAAGCACAAATTAAAGGATAGATACATGCTTAGGTCGTATGACATAAGTTGTCATGACCTCAGAAGAGACCTGAGGTTAGACCTTCTTGTTGGGTGGATAGATAAATAGAGTTAGTCTTGGAGATAGAGATCTCCAATACAAGTAGAGACCTGGCACATCCTCTGAGGATGATGTTAACCCTAACCCTAAGTGTTGTTTAGAGAGTGATAACGTGGTGAATAGATGCCACGATAGACTGGGTGTTTGGAAGAACATACCTTTGAGTTGCCATATGATCCCTGGGTGACCTAGCACCTTTGGCAACCCAACCATGGAAAGGGTCGTGCATGTTAGAGTAAAGGATAGCTCCTTCAATGATGAGGTTAGTGAAGGACCTGTAGAAACCCTATGGGCTTATGCGAGTAGGGCATAACATGCACCCAGAGTACGTTAGTAGTGCGAGCAATAGGTTGGAACCCTGACTAGGAGAGTATGAAGGATAGCTTATAAGATAAGCATAAAGAGCTATGGATAACCTTGAGCAAACGTAATAGGCTTCACCCACGTGGAGGTATGCTTGTGAGCTTGATCCTTCATGAAGAGAGGACCTCTAATGGTGAGGTTGGTTGTAGGGTTAGCTCTAAAGAGAGAGCAGGAAACCAAGCAAGAAGGTTGGAATCCTAGACTCCGAGATATGAGGAAAAGTAGGGAGTTGAGGATGATGCAACCTAAGTGGATGATAGTGGTCACCACATGCTTGATCCTTAGAGGTGGATGATGTCTTGGTTGCCATGAGAGGAACCAAACCCTAGAGAGAGGATGAGTCTGCTGGTACCTCTGTACCTATGGTATAGATGAGAAGAAGAGTTCCTTAGACATGGAGAGGTATAGTAACATGTTATGAGGCCTTGCACCTTGTTGATTGTCCTTGAGGAGGACTCAACTTTAAAGTGTTGATCGAGGAGAAGGATGACAGGAAGTGTATGCCATATCCGGTACATGTTTGGTTTGTGGTTAAGAGGTTGAGCAGATAGTTGGACATAAGGAAAGTGAACCTATGGTTCCTAGGCCTAAGAGGGGAAGTGGTGTACCTAATGCTCATGATGAGAATTAAGTTGCTATAGTTTTGAGCATGGTACTCCTCATGTATAGAGGAAAAAGGGAAACTCCTTAAGTCAAAGGCATGATGAACCCCTTACAACTAAGTTGATGACATGGGAAGGTATAATCTTGACCCAATGTTGAGGACGAGAATAAGTGTGACCTAGCATGGTTTAGAAGGTAGTCCGATTGTGCCTTAATGTCTTTCTAGGGTCAAGCATGCTCATATGGATGTAAACCCTAGACCTAAGGGCGTTTGTGACCTTGTTGTCAAAAGATAGTTTCCTCCCATCCTGGGAAAGGGAACCTTTTGAAGGGTGTACACCAGTTTTTGCGAAAACCTAAAGAGGTCTCATAGGATATTGAGAAGCTAAGTGAAAAGTACATGGTATGAAAATGAGCCTATAGACCCATCGATAACCATCTCTATGTGCATGTGGATGTGTTACCATGGAGGTAACCGGTATGGGGCTTGACCAAGGTAGGCAGGTTGCCATGATCCCTATGAAAGGATGAAAGTCAACCCATGAATGTAGAGAGAGAGATGATGAAGGCTTGGGTAAGGTTCTAAGTTAAACATGTACTATAAGAGAATCCTAAGTCTATCCTAGGATCAGGTAGGGATAAGACCGATGGAAGTAGGAGTTGCCTAATTCCCTAGTTGCACATGACCATAGGGTCGGGAGGTAACAACTATCATTGTCTGAGGGCCATGGGTTAGGATATTGATCACCTTCATGAACTCATGGACCCAAAGGGAAGATGAGTAGGGCACTCTCTGGATGCATAAGGGAAGAGGGATGACCCTCAAAGTGCTGGCACCCTATAGACCTAGAGGAGATGACCAAGGATTGTGTGGTGACCCAAGTAGGTTCGAAACCAGTTTTCCATGGAGGCAACTTTGATAGCAAGATGATTGTAATATAGAGGCATAAACGACACATTTCAACTTAGATTTAAAGGTGTATTGGCAAGGTAGGATGTACCATCTCTACTCTTGGAACATGAAGAACTTTGTGTTTGGACGACCGCCAAATGCTTATTTCCTCTTGTTATGGGAGTGAGAGATAGGACAGTACGCATGCCATACACCAAGGATAAAAGATGATGTGAGTTGGAACGATGCTATGAGGTATGAGGACAAAGATGATAACATACCCTTGTGGAGTGAATAATACATGGATGGTTTAACAATACTAAAGAGGAATAAGGTAGTCGTCTTATAAGGATGTTTTTAGCATGAGCTATGTGGAATTTTCAAGTGATGCAAGGTTGAGTTTGATCATCATGAGGATGAGCTCAGAGTTTTCTTGATGAAAGTAGACTTAGAGTTTGAGATGATAAGTGAAATACATGGAGGTGTATGTCTTCAACATTACCTAATACCTGAGGATGTGAAGTGGTAATGGATGCTCTGGTTGAGATATATCTACCTTGTTTGGCTAGGGGCTAGAAGAGGTTGTTAGGCTAACCCTAAGTTTAGAAAGAAGATATGTTTGGCTAACACTCAGAGGTAACAAGATATGTTGAACAAGTTAGTGTTTGTTTGGTTAGTCAGCCTTGTCCTTAATATAATGAAAGGATGGTGATAGAACCTCAGATACACCTCTTTGGATAGGAAGGTAATAAAACCCTGATGAGAGTGGTTTTGGGTTTCCGAGGAATCTATCTTGAGGAATCATGACATACATGAAATCATGAATTTAAGATCACCATACACCATGGTACTACTGAGATAATGAGTGGTAGCAGTACTATGGATGCTAGAGATGAGGCTGCATGTGGTATGTTGCCATGCATGACAGAAGGTGAAGGATGAGCACGGATAACCCAGTGCATTGATATAGAGGATAAAGAGCTCCCGAGAAGGAATGGGAGTTCATCACTATGGATGTTGTGATAAGTCTCCCCTAGACCAAGGAAGGTCAAGATGCAATGTGGGTTATGGTAGATCGCCTTACCTAGATGACATGAGAAAGAAAGAGTACTATCAAGGGACAGATCAGGTTGAACTACATATGAGAGAGATGGTTCAACTACACCAGGAAGTGAGTTCAAAAGTTCTTGAGTATAACCTAAGGATTCATTTCCGTGAGGTGGAAGTAGAAACATGAAGAACTCTATGTTAGTATAGTTTATCACCCCTAACTAATGGTTAGTATGATCCAGATTAAAAAGGGTCTGATGAGAGCATGTGTGCTCATTCAAGGTGATATCTAGAGACAGTTCTTGTCCTATGAAAGATGTGATGATAACCACCATAGCCAATATCGGGATTTAAAAGAAGCTTTGTAAGTGAGGTTGTGTCGGTCACCACTTCAGTAAGGTGATGTTGGTGAAAGGACCACGTGATGGTTAGAAAAGGACCACAGTGCGTGTAGATGAAGTCTCTTTGATTGTGCAATGGCTGAAAGGAGCCTAGAGACGACGAGAGTCGTGAGCGGATGCAAAGTAGACTGACATGCAGTTCACTGTGGGAGAATATGTGACATGAAAATCTGACCCCTCTGAGCTATAGCTAAGAAACTGAGTCCCCGATACATGGGTCCATTGAGATGGATTGGTGGAGAAGTTTAACCTTACCCCTCAGGATAAAGAAATGTGTGATGAGTTCCAGATGTACAATTTAGAGAACTATGTGAGGTACCCCAACCATGTGTTGAGCAATGAACCTAGTGAGCCCCAAGGGAGGCTGAAATGGCATGAGTCACCTGTGCAGTTTATAGATGCCAGGATGAAAGAACTCAGAGAAAAGAATATGTGATGATAAAGGTTCTTTGGAAGTGCCATGAGTAAGGTGAAGCCACATAGGGGCCAATGATGGACATGGAAAAGTCTTATGTTGAATTGTTTATTTGCTTGATAGAATTTTGAGGACAAAATTCCTATAAGAGGGGAAGGATGTTACAACCCCAAATTTTGGGTTCTTATAGTGAGAAATGTAATTTCTCCTATTAAAGATATTTGAACAAATAATGGTATAATTTGTTTGGAATAAAGGGATTTCATTTACAATAGCCTTGATGATTGTATTGTGGGCTTTATTGGCTATTGGGCCCAAATAACAAGAAAATTCAATTAGTAAATGAATAATTAAATATTTGAGAAAAGAATGAAATAGAAACCTTTAGAAGGAAAAATGATGTAATCCAAAGATGGATTTCGTGCCTCTTGGGTTCCAAGGAGTCCAAAGTTGTAAAGATAATACAAAAAGAAAAGAAAAGATCAATTTAATATTTCTTTATTAAGAAAGAAATTGAAAATAATGATAAAATATGGAAATAAGTGAAAAGAGGTATAATTGAGTTATCCTTGGTGGAATTTCGTATCCCAAGGATTCCTAAGGTTAAATGGAATGCCAATGAGGAAAATAAAAAGAAATAAAAAGAGAAATCCTCAAAAAGAGATATTTTAATAAGAAATAAACAAGATAATGTGAAATAATGCATATTGATGCATCTAGAAGGATAATAAGTATCCTTATGAAGAAATTTCGAAATCTTAGAGTATCTTGGGGTCCAAGGAGCCCCAATGAAGAAAGAGGAAGAAAGAGAAAATACCAATAATAGAAAATAAGAAGATAATATGATGATTAATGAATGAATTTTGTGTTATTATTAAAAAGGTGGTATTTTCTATTAAAAGAAAACATGATTTCGTTCTTATGGAGTTAAAGTCGAGTATAAGAGAGAATAAAAGAAAGGTTTTTCATATTCCTAATTATCCAAGAAATAGGAAATATCAAGGAAGTAAATAGGAGAGAGAAGAATTACTTCTCCTTGAAGGAATATGATTCCTTTTGAGAAGGAACTTCATTTCTTTGTGACAAGCCATCTTAGGGCGTCGAACCCTCCCCTATATAAGGGGTAGAGCCCTGGTTCGAAGGGAGGAGAGAGATCCCACGTATCCTCCTTTTTCTTCTTCTTCTTCTTCTTCTTCTTCTTCTTTGTTCAAAACCCTAGTATGGGGGAGTATCATGGCCATGGAACCACGAGGAGTTGTAAATGATCTTAATGAAGGAAGGAGGTGCCCACGATGATCTAGGAGAGATCGGCCATCCTTCCCTGCCCCAGACCTTACACGATCTCTCGCAACAGTAGTTGCATGGCTGCAACTCGGCCGTGGGTTGCAGCTCTCCCCAGCCCAGGCCACCCGTGGTGGTCGTGGGCTATTTGGCGCCCCAAGGGCGGCAGAGGGTGATGAAGCTAAGGAGGGGGTCGGTGGCGGCCATTGGGCTCAGGGAAGAGGAGAAGAAGCTACGCCCCACGCAGCTAGGGCGGAGCAGCAACACCTGCGCGAGGTGGAAGAAGGCAGAGGTCCCTTTGGACTGTTCTACCCCTCCCTATTATAAAGAGATGGCCGTTTAAGTGGGGGGGGGGTACATCCGTCTTTTGATTCTAAATTCTCAAACGGGCCACTTTGCATGGAATTGACGACGTGGCGCTCTCAGATTGGTCGAAAAGGTAATTCCTTTGATAATTTGTAATTAATTATGGTAACTCCGATTAGGACAAGTAATATATGAAAATTGATCCTCAGAATAAGAGGAACACAAAGAAATTATTGTTGAAGCCTAATTCTGATTGCAATTCAAAAAGTGTATACAATTATCATCTTTAATGGTTTAATTAATGAGAAACCCTAATCTTTGATGATTAATGAATTGAGAAAGGCTATATGAATGCTTAATGTTGATATTAACCTGTTAATTGTCAAAAGGTACATTAAGAACAAAAAGGATGAACTTTGCACGTAATTGGCTTAATTTAGGGTTTCATATACCTAAGTTTGCATTAATGGTCTTAGAAACCCTAATTTAGGAGAATACGTGTCTTAATGGTTTTAATTGTACAAATCCATGAATAAGATAGAGTTATGTTGTTATAAACCCAATTTGGGTATAAAAGATCATTAATGTGGATAACTTGGCTTTCCTAGTTTATCAAGTGGAATTAATGATAAATTGGGGTTTGCTGGCATAAAAGATGAGATATGTAGTAATTAGGGTTCCTTTGGGAATCGAACTATAATTCTTTGTTGAGTTGTCAATTCAAAGAAACCTGAACATGATAATTGGCCTTAATGATCTTAACATGACTTAAAAGGGCAAAGATGGTAGTAGTATAAAAGCAATATATTAGATTTAATTGACTTTTAAATTATTCCTATGATGTTGAAGGTAGGGTTTGTGGTTTAACAGAGCATTAAAAATAGTAAATGCATAATAAAACCCTAAAGTCGGCCTAGAAATCATAAGGTGGAATCCAAGTCGATCCTGAGAATGTTTTGAATAAAATAATGACACTTGGATGTTATGAATTATTTTCAGGATATTGTTGATTGCTTGTTTGACTGTATTGAATATTAATGCTTGGATATCAAGTTGCTCTGGATCAGGTATGTGGTTACGCTTATGAATAATCACTTTAGTTTCTCGGCGATTTCCGAACGTGTTTATCGGTTGCTTGAAAATAACTGTTGGATGCCTTTTATTTCATGCAACTATAAAGTGACTATGATTATCACCATAAATATACATATAACTGGCTAGATCCGGGTCCACCTCTATTTCTTTGAAAAGGCTAAAAAAGGGGTAATCCTAGAGCAAGGTGTAGGTTACAATGAGTTAGAAACTAGGCTACCTACATGTAGTGTCATGAGACTCTTTAGCATACCATGAGTTAAGGAGTGGTCTACCTAAGGGTATTGCCATGTGACTCAACCCTAGAAACTGGTTCACCTGTTAGATGGATCATGAGGGGTTTAATGGAGATCTACCATAAGGAAGGTAGTATTTAGGTCCACTATAGGGACAACACATAGGATAGGGTACTCATGGATCGCGGAGTTATATTTAAACTATAATCTTGGTTGTTAAATGATTAATTGAATGAATACGTTGTTAACATATTTGCATGATTATTGTTTCCCCCACATACCATCTTCGACTGACTGATGTTTTGTTTATCGGTGTTTTAGGTATAAAGCCAAAAGGACAAACAGTAAATCGTCACACTGAGAAATACATGAATTGAAATACAAGGAGGATTATTAGAATAGAAATTCATATGTGGATAGAAGTTTAGAGATCCAAAATTTTCAAAAGGTATGCAAAAGTTTATTTTCTTACAACTTTCCAATATAGTCTGTTAAAATTTAATAATTGTTCTTGGTTAAATGCCGAACCTTTGATCCGGAAATTATGGGTGCAGCTTCGACCTCTCGGTCTCCTTTAATTGGGGGTTAACGGAAGGTGGGGTCGTAATAGAGACCAAGAGGCCAGAGCCGTTATCCCCATTAACAGGATCAAAGGTTCGACAAATAATCAATAACAATTATTAAATTCTACTAACTAAACTGAAAGGTTGTTAATAAAATAAAACTTTGCATACCTTTTTCAAAAACTCGGATATCTATTTCTATCCACATTTGGAGTCTATTCGAACTGATCCTCCTTTGTACTTTAGTTCTTATTTAATTCCACATATGCCACTTTACTGTTTGTCCTTTTCAATCTCGCACCTAAAACGCTGACAAACAAAATGTCGGTCAGCATATCGAAATATGCCGGTATGTGGGGACAACCAAAATTTCGCAAATATGGCTAACAATCTAAATGTCACAATCAAGTTAATTAACAAGCCAATTTACGCTTTCAATGTGACATTCTCCATTGCTTTTGCCCTAACCTTAGCATACCCCCTTTTGGATTTCACTTTTGCTATTGACTTAAGGCCACCTTCTCAAACCCGATCTTGGTGCCTGGGGTCACCCTTCATGGTGCCTTTTACTCATGCAATATCATAGGCCACCTTCTCAATCCCGAGCTTGGTGCCTGGGGTCACCACTCATGGTGCCCATGGGTCTTCTCTCCTGGGCTTGACCTTTTTGCATCATCCATCAGGGTGGCATGTAGGTGTGAGAATACACACTTCTATTATTATTGTGATAATCATAGTGACTTTATGATTTGCAAGTATGAATATCCAAACTGTTAAGTTGCATTCAATGCGATGAATCATCCGGGAAACTCTTCGGAAAACTAATGCGATTAACCATAATTAACCACATACCTGTCAGGCTGATTTGAGATAGAATAATCCAATCAAGAAATCCAAACAGGCAAGCAAGCACATTATGAGATCCTGAAATATGCATACAATTTCTTATTATTAATCATGCCATCAAATCTATTAAACCTAGCTCGCTTCCTAGGGTTTCTAGTCCACTTTTAGGGTTTCCATTGCAATTAGGGTTTCCCTTCATCTTTTACTATTTTAAACCCTAATTTTATACAATTACTCATAAACCCTAATTATCTCATCTATTCTTCACAAAAGATATTAAGGTTATCCTTTAACAACATTTAACCCTAATTTCAGAAAAAGCATAATTAACCATCAATTAAGTCCATTAAGCCTCTTTTACATTAAAGCTACCATTTTTTATCCTTTTAATCCATGACAAGATCATTATGCTCATTTATCATCAATTCATAGTTCATTGTGGTCTAATCACCTATGAACTCCATTTATTACTAATTCCACATTTTATCCATTAGAAAACCCTAATTACCATATTAAGGGTATTTATTCACAATTAGGAACCTTTATACTCAAAATAGCTTAGAATCATCATATCTTAGCTTTATTCACGATTTTAAATAATATAAAGCCATTAAGAGTCACATCTACTAATATTAGGGTTTCAAGGTCCATTAAAGCATATTTATGCACATAAAACTCTAAATTAAACCAATTATGTACAAAGATCATCCTTTTTGTTCTTAATGTACCTTTTTACAATTAACAGGTTAGTATCAACTTTAATCATCCATTAAACCCTACTAAATACATTAATAATCTCAAAATAGGGTTTCTTAATCTTTAATTCATTAAAGTTGATAACTTACACTAATTTTCAAATAGCAAGAGGAATTAGCTTCTAAATATATTTTTAATGGATTCTTCATATTTTTATGAATAAATTTCATATATTACATGTTTTCGTTGGGGCTACAAATAATTTGTACAAATTATTGTGAAATTACCTTTAATCGACCAATCGAAAACTGACACGTCATCTGTTTCTTTTCTTTTTTTCCTTCTATTCTTCTCCCAGATCGCGGGTCTTCCTCCGGATCCGTTTAACTAGATACCCAGTCTGGCCCTCGTTTTCTTCTTCGCGGAACCTAGTGTGACGCTGCTATGTTTTTGTGGCAGAACAGGGGTCCGCTGCCTCCTCCTCAGCGGCGCCCTCTCTGGCCCAACTTATTGGTTTGCGAGGCTGCTCATGATAGGAAATGACCACCCTTCCCACACGCCCTGATCCTCCCAGCCTGCACTGATCCCTACTTCGGTTGGCAGTGGTAGGAGCGACAACACAGGGATGTCGCCCTTCAGCCTTCTTGCCAGCAGGGCACATAGGGAAAGGAGGGAGACAATACACTTCGGCCCTCACGCCCTTTGGGGTGTTGGTTCCAAACTCGTGGGACTATCTGGGGTCTTTTATAGACATGGATCCAAGGAATACCTCAAGCCATTGAGTTTGCTCCTCTATGAAAAATAGAGAGAGTCCCTGATTCCCATCGAAACATGGACTTCTTGGGATGCCTGCGTCCGTTTTCTCACCCTGAATGCAATGAAGAAAACTCCAGATTCGCTCAAGGATCGGGTGTAAAGAAAATCAATTGAGAAATTTCCATTTACTATTCCCCCTTTCCCAATCTAACTCAGAAAGCAGCTACCATTGGATCCCTGATCCAATGTCTATCAAGCCTCGTATTAGAACATAAGTTGTGACATTTAAAGTTATCCTTTACACTTTAGGAAACTTACAAAATTTGTATCTCTCAAACCGTTTATCCTTTTAATTCCAAATTTTAAAGGAAATTCCTTGATGACTTTAGATACTTGTGTGCCAAGTTTGGGACTCAAACTCGAAATTATGAAGGACTTTTCTTCATATGCAAGTTATCTCATAATAAAGCATATTTTGAGCATATTTTCTCTGTCTTAATCTTTTATTTTGATTCCTTTTTTTCATTAGAAACTATGTGGACACGAAATCTCATCCAAGATGGATTCATTATCCATATTTCCACATTTTTCTTGTAATATTATCCTTATCTCACATTTCTTCTAAATAAAGAAGTATTTAATTAATCCTTTCTCTTTCTTGTCACATTATCTTTGCAAAGAACATAGGCCAAGTTGGCCTCGAATCCCAGATCGCGCACCATCTCCCGATCCACATAACGGGTGGGCTCGATCTTCCTCCTCATTATCTCCTCGTAGATCTTTCGAATCTCCGGGGAAGGATGGATGAGTCGGGGACAAGAAACTGATGCCGTTGGTGGTGGGATGAATTCCCTCGGAGTTGCGTGTGAGGACGATTCTCTGGCTGTATGCACCATGGTGGCGACGAGAAAGGGGTTGAAGAAGTAGAGATCGGGGAGATGGAGACTTGATTCTCCGCTCGGTGAAGATCTTTGCTCGATGTTGCTGCTCTTCGATCTTGGATGGCTCGGGGAAGTGCTCGGCGCGAAGGAGGAAGTTCACTCTGAAGGTGTGACGTAAAATGACGTAATAACTCTCCTTATATAGACTTGGCCGGTGCTACTGTAGACCCGTCGATACCATCGACGCGGGTCGATGGTATCGACATGTCTCGATGCTATCCGCCTCCCTCGCGAGTATCGATGACTGACGATTGCTGGATCGTGAAACCCGGATTGCTGACCTGTCGATACCATCGACGCAAGTCGATAGTATCGACGCAGCACCCGGATCGCTGATGTGGACTTCACGATCGCCGTCGATGTCGTTGTGCGGATCGATGACATGGATGTCGATACCATCGATGGGTGTCGATGGTATCGACTTGACTTCATTGCGACACCGCCACTTTTTCACTTCAACCTGTGCCCATGTCGATACCATCGATGAGGCCGTTGATGGTATCGAGTTGACTGAGACAAATCGTTCTGAACTTCTCCTGAGATCTCGATGGTATCGACTGGCATGTCGATACCATCGACAATTATTGCGCAACCTGCCTGTAGGTCTGTCGATACCATCGACGGGACCGTCGATAGTATCGACTCAGAGTGATTTTGGCAGCTGTCAACCTGAACCTATGTCGATACCATCGACCAGTGTGTCGATGGTATCGACCCTGCCTGTGCCTGCACATTGAACAAACGGATCAAGGTATCTTCTTTACACTAGAATTTGAACGAAATGAAAGCAATCTATGACTATAATTAAACTATCCTAATGTACCAATGGTTGGGTTGCCTCCCAACAAGCGCCCTTATTTAACGTCTTAGGCTAGACGACTTCCCAGCATCTCATTCATCCACAAGTGCAATGAGTTTGACCTCATTCACTTTTCTCTTGTAATTTTCACCAAAATACAACTTCAACCGCTGTCCGTTCACCAAGAACGTGGCATCTCCATCACGCACAAGAATCACACCGTGCGGTCTCACCTCTTCCACTACGAATGGTCCACTCCACCGGGACTTCAGCTTCCCGGGATGCAACTTGAGTCGGGAGTTAAACAACAGAATGCTATCTCCCTTCTTGAACGTGCGCAGCTCGATATGGCGATTGTGGATCAGTTTTGTGCGCTCCTTGTATATGCGGGCATTCTCATATGCCGTCATGCGCAACTCATCTAGTTCATTCAACTTGAACATCCTCTTTCTCCCAACTTCATCATAACTCAAATTCAGCCTTCTGAGCACCCAATGGGCCTTGTGCTCCAACTCCACCGGAAGGTGGCAAGCCCGGCCATACGCCAACCTAAAAGGCGTGGTGCCTATAGGTGTTTTGTACGCCGTTCTATACGCCCAAAGTGCGTCCGGTAGTAGGGCACTCCAATTTTTCCTTGTGGATGCCACTATCCGTTCTAGAATCTTCTTGATTTCCCGATTTGAGACCTCCACTTGGCCTTGCGTCTGTGGATGATATGGGGTGCCGATGTTGTGCTTGACCCCATATTTCTTCAAAAGTGTCGAAAATTTCTGATTCCGGAAGTGTGTGCCCCCATCACTTATTATCATTCGGGGTATCCCGAACCTGCAGAATATATTTTCCTTCACAAACCTGCACACTACATTAGAATCATTAGTCCTTGTGGGGATTGCTTCCACCCACTTCGACACATAGTCAACAGCTAGCAAGATATATAAATTTGAATTCGAGGACACAAAGGGTCCCATGAAGTCTATGCCCCACAGGTCAAATACCTCAACTTCCTGAAATACATTCAGGGGCATTTCTTGTCTCCTTGAAATGTTACCTGCTCGCTGACACGGGTCACATTGCCTCACAAAATCGTAGGCATCCCGAAACAAAGTTGGCCAATAAAGGCCTCTTTCCAACACTTTGGCTGCTGTCTGCGAACTAGCATGGTGCCCTCCCGTAGGCGACGCATGGCAATGGTGGAGAACACTCTCATACTCCACCTCCGGCACACACCTGCGTAGAATACCATCCCTGCACTGCTTCAAAAGAATTGGGTCATCCCAAAAATAGTATCTCAAAGAATGAAAGAATTTCTTTTTCTCTTGATAAGACCAGTCTTCCGGGATGATCCCGCAAGCCAAATAGTTAACAATTTCAGCAAACCACGGTTCTTTAGAATTAATTTTTAAAAGCTGTTCATCGGGAAACGTCTCGGTTATGGGTATGTGTAAATCTTTTTCATCTACCCTGTCTAACCTAGACAAATGATCAGCCACCACATTTTCAATTCCGGACTTGTCCTTGATTTCAATATCAAATTCTTGTAAAAGCAAAATCCACCTAATGAGTCTAGGCTTTGCATCCTTTTTCTCCATCAAATATTTTATCACAGCATGATCGGTCCATACAACTACTTTAGATCCCACTAAGTACTGTCGAAATTTTTCAAAAGCAAACACGACGGCAAGTAATTCTTTTTCTGTAGTTGTATAGTTCAATTGAGCATCATTAAGAGTTTTGGAAGCATAGAAAATCACAGCGGGCTTATTCTCTACCCTTTGTCCCAAAACGGCTCCTACTGCATAATCTGAAGCGTCACACATCAATTCGAATGGTTTTGTCCAATCCGGCGTTTGAACAACCGGAGCCGAAATCAATTTTTCTTTCAAAACTTCGAATGCGTGAAGACACTTATCGTTGAAATAAAAAACTACATCGTTTTCCAACAATTCGGATAAAGGTTTTGCAATTTTAGAAAAATCCTTAATGAATCGCCGATAAAACCCGGCGTGTCCCAAAAAGCTTCTCACCCCTTTTACAAAATTTGGTGGGGGTAGCTTGGAAATCATTTCAACTTTCACTGGGTCTACCTCAAGACCCTTGCTAGACACCTTGTGTCCTAGCACTATTCCCTCCGTCACCATCATGTGACATTTCTCCCAATTGAGGACCAAGTGTGTGTCCTCACAACGCTGCAGCACCTTGTCCAAGTTATATAGACACTCATCAAAAGACACCCCATAAACCGAGAAGTCGTCCATGAAAACCTCAAGACAATGCTCCACCATGTCAGAGAATATGGCGAGCATGCAGCGTTGAAACGTCACCGGTGCATTACATAATCCAAACGGCATACGTCGGTAAGCAAAAGTCCCATAGGGACAGGTGAACGTAGATTTTTCTTGATCCAAAGGATCAATCGAAATCTGGTTATACCCCGAATACCCATCCATAAAACAAAAATGCGATCGACCGGTAAGACGTTCCAAAATTTGATCGATAAATGGCAAAGGAAAATGATCTTTAAGAGTGGCGGCATTCAGTCGGCGGTAATCAATGCAAACTCGCCACCCGGTTACCAATCGGGTGGTGACAGGTTCATTCAATAGATTTTTAGTAACAGTAATTCCCCCCTTCTTAGGGACTACCTGTGTGGGACTCACCCACGTCGAGTCTGATATGGCATATATAATACCTGCAGCAAGAAGTTTTATGACTTCCTTCTTCACAACCTCCATCATGCTCGGATTTAGACGTCTTTGAGGCTGAATGACTGGCTTGGCTCCCTCCTCGAGCCGAATCTTATGCTGGCAAAGTGTAGGGGAGATCCCCTTGATGTCTGCAACAGATCACCCAAAAGCTCCACGGTGGTTCTTGAGCACTCTCAGTAGTTGCTCCTCCTCATCCGCACTCAAGTAGGCAGATACAATTACCGGTAACTTGTCCTTCTCAGCTAGAAAGACGTACTTAAGATGCGGGTGCAGCTGCTTCAGCTCCAACTCAGGCGGGCAAATAAGAGATGATTGCAGCGGTGGGGGAAGTGTACCTAAATCTTCATAGTGCTTCGTGTAGAAACATGGAAGCATATGAAGCATTTTGGCACACTCCTTGAGTGATTTAATCCGCATCCAATCATAGGTGACATTCAACAAACACGCCTCCAACGGCAATTCTGGATGTGCATCAACAACTGAAGTAGTAATCGCATCATCCTCCCAAGAAGGTGGAATGTCCTCATTCTCGTCACTCGGAAATCCAACAGCTTTGTACAAAGAGACAACTTTAGTTTGCTCCATGATGTCCACAGCTAAGGTTCCATTATCCATCTTGCTCATCACATGAGCCATATCCAAGAATGGTTTCCCAAGGCAAAGTGAGATGTTGTGATCCACATGTTTCACCATGTTACAATGTTCTTTTGCTTTAGTAGACACAGTGCTAGTGGGCATGACCATCTCAAAGCGATCATCTGTTATGCCCAAGGTCAAGCGACCTCTGCCCATCTCCAAGATCATGTCGGCTATAGCTTGGAATGGACGTCCAAGTAGCAGCTCATTACCATGCTCATCCTGCATTTCCATAACCACAAAATCAGCTGGAAAAACAAATCGGTCCACCTTTACTAAGACATCTTTGCAGATTCCATAAGGTTTCACCACAGAATTATCGGCCAATTGGATAGTCATATTGCTCGGCCTTGACTCCTTTAATCCCAGCTTTTTAAATGTAGAAAGGGGCATCAAATTGATACTTGCCCCAGAATCACATAATGCCTCTCCGAATTTGCACTTCCCGATAAAACAAGAAATGTTGAAACACCCGGGATCCTGTCTCTTTGGCGGTAGAGTGCCCATAATGAAAGCACTCACTTGCTCCTTCAACACCACGACCTCCGTGTCTGGTATTCTCCTCTTCTTGGTGATGACATCTTTTAGAAACTTCCCGTATGACGGGATCTGCTCAATCGCTTCCAACAACGGAATATTGACCGAAAGCTTCCTAAAGCTGTCCAAGAATTTCTTGAATTGTGCATCTACCTTCCTTGCCTTTTCACTATTCGGATAGGGGACCGGAACGGTATGTGCCCTTTGATGGGGTGGCACATAGGGCATCAATTTCTGAAGTTCCTCCTCAGTAGCTTGTTCTTCACTACCATCCCCAACTATATCTTCAGCTTGCCCTGTGACAGGTGTGGGCTGCTCCTTAGTGGTTGCATCTTCAACTTTATCCTGTGGTGTGCTTGTGTCATCCGTCCTTGGATTCAACACCTTCATGCCGCTTCTCAGTAAAATGGCCTTGGCCTGCTGGTTTCCCCCGGGAACATTGGTGTTCCCCGGAAAACCCGGATGCGCTGGCTTCTTCAAACTTGCAATTTCAGCTGCCATCTGCGCCATGGAGGTCTCTATGGTCCTCATTTGAGCCCCGTGGCTCTACAAAGTCTGCCCAAATTGGTTCATGTATTCACCCTGTTGCTTGATTTGTTGCCCGAATGTGTTCATTAACTCCTGGTTTTGCTTGATGACCTGATTGAGCAACTCCGTGCTCTTATCCTCTGTGGCTGGTGCAGGCTTGGCGTCCGGATCCTGGAGAAAATTGTTAGGATCCTTCCATGAGAACTTTTTGTCCTTACGCCATGAGTAGTCATTGTTCCTATACCCTTGTTGTTGTCTCATGTACTTGACTTGAGCCTCATCCTCAGACTCATTTTCTTCTTTTTGCAAGAACTTCTTTGCGAGAAGATCCATCTTCTCATTCAGCTCTCTCATTGCCTTTGATTCGCTAGCGACACGTACTTGCTCAACTGGACCTCTGTCACCCATGACTGTTTCCTAGCCATGTTCTTTAGTATCTCCCAGCATCTAGTGTCAGTGTTATTTAGGAAAAATCCCGACTCGGCTGAGTCCAAATTACTCCTATCATGCTCGGAGAGAGCAAAATAGAAGATTTTTACCTGTGTCTCTTTGTCCAAACCATGATGCGGACATCTCCTCAACATAACCTGAAATCGCTCCCAGGTCTCAGAATATGTTTCACCTGCCTGTTGGGTGAAATTGTGAATCTTCCTAATCATGTCGTTGGTCTTCTCAGGAGGGAAAAACCTCTCGAAGAAAACCTCCACCATATGATCCCAAGACTCCACAAATTTGTCATCGAGGTTATGTAGCCACTCTCTTGCTGCTCCTGCCAAGGAACTCGGGAACAGCTTGAGGTACAAAGCATCTTGTGGAAACCTGTCTATCTTCACCATGTCACCGTTTTCGACGAACTGGCTGATATGTGCAACAGGATCCTCGTTCTTCAACCCATGAAATGCATTTGATTTTACCAAGTTAATCAACGCTGGATCGATCTTGTATGTCGGTATGTTGATCGCCTGCTTTTTTATAGGCCCCTTTGAAGCTGATGAGGAAGAAGCTTTGATCTTCTCCCATATAGTCTGTGGCTCGACCATGTCTTCTGCTTCAGATTCAGAGTCTATCTCTTCTTGGTACTCATGCTCAGAATGCTCCTCGTCTCCAGGTCCCAGAAACGGAACCTCTGGTGTGTGATTGTTGTAGTCTGTACTACGTGTATGCACCATACATAGTACCTGAAATAAGAAAATTCGAGTTCAGTACTATGCTTAGACGAGTATAACAATTATAGTGCAATGTAAAAATATTTGAATTTGAATGAAAATTAAAAAGAAATTTGTGGCCTAGAGTGGCCGCTTGTAGCACTCGAAGTGCCAACAATTCGCCGTATCCCCGGCAACGGAGCCAAAAACTTGACGTGTATTTTACTACGCGCTAAAAATGCAAGTGTACGCGTCGAGTAGTACATGCCTTGTGAGGCCTGAGTCGAACACAGGGATACGTGAATTGTTGGAGACTCCTACTAACTAATTGCGATCAGCTAAGCCGGATAACAAAGTAGGGTTTGTTGTCGAAAAAAAATAAAATAAAACAAAGCAAACAATCGATTAAAGGTTAATTTAATCAATTCAAAAGGATATCTTTAGGATTTCGGTTTCACCGCGGGTCAACATTGCATTAGGTTTCATATAACTCCTCAATCTTCTCTCTCTTTCCAGGTAGTGGCCTGAAAACAGAATTACTCACTGTCGTGGTGTAATTCACTACTTAGGTTTAGGTTGATTCCACCGTTGTAGTAATCATTCCCCTAAACTAAGTGCATTACAAACGATCTCTCAGTTTCCACCATTAATTTTACACCTCCTTTGTCAAGGGATTTGTCGATTAATGTAGGTTTCGTCTCTTTTCAACCGTTAATCCTTCTGTCGAAGTGATTAAGGGCATTAAGTTATTATTATGGTGATCAAGCATAACAATATATGGAGAAAACGAAACTATACCACGGATTTAAGAGAGAAAATATGAATTATTAATATAAAACTGTCATACAATGCATTCCCGGGCTACTCCCGGTCCTAAAGATGGAGGGGATTAGCCCCGCATGTTCATCTTGCACAAATACATGGTAGAAATAGGGGAAATCATATGAAAAACGTGAATTGAATGGGAAAACCCCTGAACGGAGAAGAACCGGTGGATCCTTTGCGTAGAACACGAGCTTTCCTGCCTCTCGGTGGCGAAATTCGTCTTCGGCAGCGTCCAGAACGACAGGGATGAGTTTCTGGCCTCCGTTCTCCTTTTTCTCCCTCCTCGGCACTTGTGCAATGGTCAATGAGATGATGATCTCCTCTCGGCGGCCGTCATTAGGTATAAGTCCCTAATTAGGTCGTCATTTAACTCTAGCCGTCCGATTGAGATCG
Organism: Alisma plantago-aquatica; assembly: GCA_963693085.1. Taxonomy (NCBI): domain Eukaryota; kingdom Viridiplantae; phylum Streptophyta; class Magnoliopsida; order Alismatales; family Alismataceae; genus Alisma; species Alisma plantago-aquatica. The sequence goes on from OY856411.1 coordinate 1,242,355,853, forward strand.
AAATGAATCCAACGCATATCTGCCAGCGTCGATACCATCGACGCGGGTCGATGGTATCGACCCTCCCTTTTTGGCGTCGGTTCTGTCATTAAGCGACGCTGTAGCCTCCATGTGTCGATGGTATCGACTTGGTGTCGATACTATCGACTACTCCTTCGCCATGAATCTGAAGACGTCTCGATACCATCGAAATCAGTGTCGATGGTATCAACTCTTTGCTGCTTCTTTTGGCTGGCAACCTGTGGCTTGGTCGATGGTATCGACTCCCGTCGATGGTATCGACGGAAGCAGATACTTGTTTTTCCTGAAATTCCAAGACAAGACCAAATAAATCCACACAAATTATGATAATGTGATAAATAATGCTCGAAATGATAAAACTAAGGGAATTTGACATAAAATGATGGCAAAGACCGAAATGAGTGAATTATGCAATATTATCCATAAAAATGACTAATAAGAGCACAAACCACATATAAAACAGGTCTATAAATGCGACTCAAAATCATCGCATCAATTATCAAGGTTTTAACTGAATTTATGTTGATTTAATGCAGGTCTTGATAAGGTTGAACAGTCAGCTGGGGCCCACCTTCACTCACTTTTGATCTTGACCAATCAGTCTTAACCAAACAGTTTTCTCTAACGGTTTTTACCTCTCGGTTTTAAGATATTCACCTATACGACCTCAAGACCGTTTAAGCCCATTCGGCTTTAAGACTGCATGAGCCTAAACGATCTCAAGACCATTTGAGTCAATACAGTTTCAAGACCGAATAAACCCAAACGGTCTCAACGCCGGATGATGCCTAACGGTTTCGAAACCATTTGGATCGAAACCGTTTGAACCAAAACCGTTTGGACCGAAACTGTTTGAACAACGAGACTGTTTGACAACAGGACCGAATGAATTACCAAACCGAATGAAGCAGCAAGACCGTTTGAGGAATTTCGGTCTGCGAAACCGTTTGAAGAGTTTTCGGTCTACGAGACCGTTTGAATTTCCAAAACTAAATGGAACTGGGAGAATGCTAGACCGAATGAACACATGCACGTAGACCGTTTGCTTTAACAAAGTAGACCGCTTGCATGAAACCGGTGTGAGACTGTTTGCGATTGATTAAGTACAACAACAAACCGTTTGATACAGATCACGTGCATGCATGCATCGGGTATGACATACACTTCCTACCATCATTCTCCTCGATCAACACTTTAAAGTTGAGTCCTCCTCAAGGACAATCAATAAGGTACAAGGCCTCATAACCTGTTACTAAACCTCTCCAGGTCTAAGGAACTCTTCTTCTCATCTATACCATAGGTACAGAGGTACCAACAGACTCATCCTCTCTCTAGGGTTTGGTTCCTCTTATGGCAACCAAGACATCATCAACCTATGGGGATCAAGCATGTGGCAACCACTATCATCCACTTAGGTTGCATCATCCTCAAATCCCTACTTTTCCTCATATCTCAGAGTCTAAGCTTCCAACCTTCTTGCTTGAGTCCTGCTCTCTCTTTCTAGAGCCAACCCTACAAGCAATCTTACTACAAGAGGTTCTCTCTCCAAGAGGGATCAAGCTCACAAGCATACCCCTACATGGTGAAGCCTATGTTTTCTCACGGTTATCCATAGCTCTTTACGCTTATCTCATAGGCTATACTTCATACTCTCCTGGCCTATTGCTCGCACTACTAACGTACTCTAGGTGCCTATCATGCCATGCCCATATAAGCTCATGGGGTTTCCATAGGTTCTTCTCTAACCTCATCAATGAAGGAGCTATCCTTCATTGTAACATACACGACCCTTCCTAGGGTTGGGTTGCCAAAGGTACTAGGTCATTCAACATCTCGTGGCTCATATGGCATCCCAAAGGCATGTCCATCAAAACACCTGGTCTATCGTGACATCTAACTCATCATGCCGTCTCTCTCTCTCTCTCTCTCTAACCTTCACTTAGGGTTAGGGTTAACATCATCCAGAGGTCTCAGGAGGTTGAGATGCTGAGTCATATTGAGCAGAAAGAAAACATTCCTGATGTGAAGATGAAGCAATCACACGAATTGAAAGTATTCATTTGGCGACTGTTTCAGATTTTGTGTTACTCGAGGACGAGCAACGTTTAAGTTCGGGGTATTTTGATGAATGTGTATTCATCATGGAATTCAATTACCATCTTGGGCTCATTTGTACTTAACACATCAAATTTCACTCATTAAATATCAAAATACATCATAATATGCAAAATTACTTAATTGATTCGATTATTAAGGTTTTAACTGAATTTATGTTGATTTAATGCAGGTCTTGATAAGGTTGAACAGTCAGCTGGGGCCCAGCTTCGCTCACTTTTGATCTTGACCAATCAGTCTTAACCAAACGGTTTTCTCTAACGGTTTTGACCTCTCGGTTTTAAGATATTCACCTATACGGCCTCAAGACCGTTTAAGCCCATTCAGTTTCAAGACTGCATGATCCTAAATGATCTCAAGACCATTTGAGTCCATACGGTTTCAAGACCGAATAAACCCAAACGGTCTCAAGGTCGGATGATGCCTAACGGTTTCGAAATCATTTGGATCGAAACCATTTGGACCGAAACCGTTTGGAAAATGAGACCGTTTGACAACAGGACCGAATGGATTACCAAACCGAATGAAGCAGCAAGATCGTTTGAGGAATTTCAGTCTGCAAAACCATTTGAAGAGTTTTCAGTCTGTGAGACCGTTTGAATTTCCAAAACCGAATGGAACTGGGAGAATGCAAGACCGAATGAGCACGTACACAAATCGTTTTCTTTAACAACGTAGACCGCTTGCATAAAATTGGTGTGAGACCGTTTGCGATTGATTAAGTACAACAACAAACCATTTGATACAGATCACGTGCATGCATGCATACCGGTTGATCCCGAGGTCACGAAGACCATTTGAGTACTAATTAAAGACCGTTTGCTAAGCAACGAGCAAGCAAACCGATTAGAAAAGCCATGTGCATGGGAGGGCATGCCTGCATGTAAAACTCAAAGCAAACCGAATAAAGTAGGATGACCGTTTGGGTATTTAGCTGAAACCATTTGCACAAGCAAAGCATGCAATACCGAATGAAGAAAAGCATGCATACGTACCAGACCATTGATGTTGCAAACCGTTTAGGATTAGAAAAGACATACATTGCCAAACCGTTTAAATAAAACACTAAGAAATAGACGGTATGGCCATAGCTACATGCATGTGAAACCGATTGGATAAGGCTGAGCAAACCAAATGGAGGTAGCTGGCAGACCGAACGAGCTTGCTGCAGGACCGTTTGAATTAGATACTAATGAAGACCGAATGGGTAGAAATAAAGACCGAATGAACAGCCAACAGATCGTTTAATCTATTGCTAGGTACAAGATCGTTTGTGTAAGACCTGAAGACCATTTGGATTAAATATATGAAGACCGAATGAGCATCTCGTGAAGACCGTATGGGCTATGAGACCGTTTGAGTAAACAAACAACAAGGAGACCGAATGGCCTTAGTGTGAAACCGTTTGCTGCAAACCGAATGACCTGCACATGCAAACCGAATTAAGCAAACCGAATGGAGGGGAGTAAAATGCAAACCGTTTGGATAAAGATATTTTCGGACTGGAATCACACAAAAAATGTGAGGGCCAGTCCAGTGCCTATAAATAGGGCCAGCATGGTCCCTTTTTTTGGCATTGGTTCCGGGACGCCGACAGGCTGCCTATACACGGGTCCGATCCAAATCCAGTGCCATCCACACTAGTTTCATTCCACCTATTTCCCGTGTTGCAACCAAGGAGGTTGAAGAGAGAAGGAAGACGGAGCGAGGGAGACTATCTGGTCTGTCTTGGCAACTCCCGTTCGCGTCCAGATCTGCTCCGACACGACATAGAAGGCCGTATCTTCTTCACCGAGCTGTGACTACCTTCTGCACTGATTTCATGGCAGATTTCTCTCTTTCTCATTCTTCTTATTTCTCGCATCATGAGCGAGTAGTACCTTTTCGTTGGGGTGCGGGGACTAGCCCCGCTGCCCATGAAAATCATGTTCTTTTGTTAAACTCTCCATGACAATGAATATAACTTTCCATTTCGTTGTTAATTGGTATGTTCGTAGATGATTATCTCCTTGCACTCATCTTGTTCTTTCCTATATTGTGAAATCTTCTATATGTGGGATAGAATGGCAGTTTACAAAGTTTGACTCTTTGACGAGAACTTCTGATAAGATTCCTTGAGGTCGTAAGTGTATGATCTGTAAGGGGACAAGACATATAGACTACAATGACGCTTCTGTGGTCTAAACATACCTCAAGGAGGATCACAACCTTAGTTGGATTTTGTATTGTCTTTGCTTATCGTCGATGTTAATTTGTAGATCTATCACCTGCTTGCTTATCGATTAATGCGGTTGACTCCCAAACTAAAAATAGAATGAGATTTCTTCGAGGTCGTAAGTATATGATCCGTGAGGGGACGAGCCATCTAGCCTTCGGTGACACTTCTGTGTGCCTAACACCTGTATAGGGGGCTCACAACCTTTGTCAGATTTCTGTATCTTTGGAGCCGTAAGAAAGTGATCCAGTTGGTGACGAGACATCTGATGCCTAAGGTGATGCTTACGCGAACCTAACGCCCGTATGGGGGGTTCTACAACAGCTCTATTTGGATTGTTATTTCTTGTCTGGATTGTTAGCTATTGAATGTGTTTGCATGCGTAGCGGTGGTTAAACCCGATACCATTCCAGCGATTCCATATCATTGATCTAAATCCAAACTTTATTTTGGCTTTTACTTTCTTGCAATTAGTTTAATTAACCTCAAATCAGCCTATCATTTTCAATATTAGCCTTAACTTGAATTAGACTAGATTGACAAAGATTCTTAAAAACATTGTCCTTTGGGTTCGATCCTTAACTATACTATGATAAAACTCATCCGCTTGCAGGTGGTGTTATTGTACTTTGGTTTTAGTAAAAGCTTGGGGATTTTAACCCCGAGTGAGTTTGTTAGTACGATAAAATCCCACGTCAAATTCTGGCACCGTTGCCGGGGACAACTGAATCAGTTAGTCAAATCTAGTCCTTTTAAGACTGATTTAAGTTTTTGCTTTTTCTTTTGACACAATCGATCATCTACTTGAAATTTGACTCTACGCTGTGGTTCTCACTTTTGAAATCTTTCTATTTTTAGGTACATTCCAAGGCGTAGTGCATGCACCGTTCGGACAACCCCAGACTAACAACGAGCTTTGATCTCGAGATAGACAGAACTTTTCATCATCAGATCAGAGAAAATCAAGCAAGGATGGCTCAAGAAGAAGAAGTAGCCCGAAGGGTGGCTCAAGCCATCAATGCACAAAGAGAAAGGCTCATGCAAGAAGCCAGGGCTGCAGTTCAACAAGAAATCCTAGCAGCGCAAGCAGTAGCACAAGCAACTGAACTACAAAAGGATCTTAGAGAGTTCTCAATCCCTGAAGCTGCGAATGTTCATCATCCAGTACAACCTCCTCCTACCAACGCTACTAATTTCGAGATAAGAGCACATTGGATCACCCTACTTCAGAATAACCCTTTCTATGGAAAGCAAGGTGAAGATAGCCAAGAACATCTTCTGAGATTTATTGATGTATGTGCTATGACAAATCAAAATGGAGTGTCTGATGATGCCATTAGACTACGCCTCTTCAAGTACTCCCTTGCTGATAGAGCCATAAGTTGGTACAATTTGCTGCAAAGTGAAATACCCATCACCACCTGGGAACAACTCCAAAATGCATTTTTAGAAAAGTTCTACCCTCCATCTCTTACCTATGAAATTAGAGGGCAGATAACAAATTTCACTCAAGTTCCTGGAGAAACCCTTGCTAAAGCTTGGGATAGATACAAAGAGCTTCTACGCAAGTGTCCACACCACGGAATTCCCAAAAACCAACTCATTGAGATTTTCTATAGGGGTGTGGATGATGATATTTAGAGATTCCTCGATTCCTCATCTGGAGGAAATTTCATGCATCAAAGTTATGACAACGCATGGAGAGTCGTCACCCTGGGAGCAGAAAATCAAGCCAATTGGGGTAGATCTGTAGGTAAAGGAGTTTTGAAAGTAGCTATGGCCGCAGCTACTCCCGAGTACAAGTCTATCGTTGAAACCTTGAAACTCTTAGTTGCCAAGCAAGACCATATTGAATCATCTCTTGCTCCTATTGGAAGAGGACACTCACCCACTTGACAACCGGAACAGGTCAAGTATGCTTCCCTGTTCTATGAAGCATGTAAGAGCACCGATCATTCCACTTTATCATGCAATGTTCTCTATGATGTTGTTCTGAGCAATGTATGTGGCCAAGGAGATAATGGTCAGATGGAAAATCTTAATGCTATCAACACCATTCCTGGTCAAAGTTATTACAATTTGAATCAGAATAGGAATCACTCCGGTTTTCAATATGGAAACCCCTCTGGAGCAGTAAACTTGCATCAATTTGGTTCAAACAATCAACCAAGAGGCCCACCAGGATTCCAGTATAATCAACAACCAAATTTTGGAAATCAAAGAAATTTCAAGGGGAACTTTCAGAATAGAAACTACAATAATTACCAAAATAACTCTCAGTACCACAATCTTAATCAACAACAAGGACAACAAGCAAGTCCAGTTTCTCCTGATGAAAAGCTATCAACCATTGAGAAGATGTTGCAAACTAAGCAAACCATGATAGCTAACCAACAAGCTCAGTAGAAGGCTATTGAATCTCAATTAGCTCAACTCGCAGCTAGCATAAAACCACTTGCTGGAGTCTTTGCTGGCCAACCCGAGAACAATCCTAAGCATCTTGAACAGTTGAAGGCAGTCACCACTAGGTCAGGGAAAGACTATTCAGATCCCCCTAAAAAGACACCTGTGGTTATTACAGACGGGGATGAACCTGTGATTGCCCAAGACTCAACAACATGAGAGACTCAATCAAAAGATGATAAGTCAGAAAAAGGAAATTTTGAGAAGCCTACTCAAGAAGATGAAGAAACTGAGACTCTAGAACCTGATATCCCTATGTACAAACCTCATATACCTTTTCCATCTCATCTAAGGCAAACAAAGCTTGATACCAGATTCAATAAGTTTAAAGAAGCTATGAAGAAACTTCATGTTGATATACCCTTTTTGGATGCTCTGGCCAAGATACCAGCATGGACAAAGTACTTAAAGTCACTCCTCACCAGGAAGTATATAACCGAAGAGTATGAGACAATAAAACTGGTGACAACTACATCTGATATCATATTGAGCAAGATGCCCAAGAAACAAAAAGACCCGAGATCCTTTAGAATTTCATGTCACATTGGCGACTCATCATGTAAGAAAGGATTGGCAGATCTCGGCACAAGCATCTCTATTATGCCACTTAGCCTGTGCAAAAGACTAGGGTTTGCAGAATTGCTTCCTACTGGCATGACTATACAGCTTGCAGACAATTCGATAAAATGTCCGTTAGGAATCCTCGAAGATGTTCCAGTCAAGGTAGGTAAGGACACATATGTTCCATGCGACTTTGTCATTATGGACATAAAAGAAGATGCTAGATATCCTCTCATCTTTGGTCATCCGTTCCTCGCCACTGCAAGAGCCCTGATTGATGTTGAAGCTGGTACCTTACTGCTCAGATTAGGCAAAGAAACTCTCGAATTTAAAGTTTTTGAAAGTATGAGAAGACCAAGTATGCAAGAATAAGTCTATCTGATTGACTGCATTGAGAAAATGTCACTTCTGACTCAAGAGCATCATGAATCAGACGATCCTTTAGAAGTTGCTCTAACGAACCCATCAATTGATGAACCAATTGACGAACAAGTAAGGGATTGCATCGAATCCCTCAAATCTGCTAAAGAAGATGTTGAAGCCACTAGGGAAGAACTCAAAGCTATGGAAGCTACAGAAGAAACATGCGAAAAACCAGAGGCTCCCGAAATGAAGCCCCTGCCCGAGGAATTAAAGTATGTGTTTTTGGATGATCTCAAGGTTTGTCCTGTAATAATAAATTCCGATCTTACAACTAAACAAGAAGATAAACTCCTGAAAGAATTGAAGGAAAGAAAGAAAGCCATCGGTTATAAAATGAGTGACCTCACTGGGGTCAGTCAAGTGTTGTGTATGCATAAGATCCCTATGATAGAAGATCACAAGCCTACTATTGAGCATCAATGGAAATTGAATCCAAATATGAAGGAAGTGGTCCGTCACGAGGTCATTAAACTGCTCACAGTTGGAATAATCTATCCGATATCAGATTTTCCATGGATAAGCCCAGTGCATGTAGTCCCGAAGAAAGGTGGAACAACTATTATAAGGAATGAGAAAAATGAAATCATCCCCACTCAAATAGTCATAGGGTGGAAGATGTGCATAGATTATAGAAAATTAAACAAGGCAACTCAAAAAGATCATTTTCCAATGCCTTTCCTTGATCAAGTCCTAGAATGGTTGGCTCACCAAGAATACTTCTGTTATCTTGACGGTTACTCTGAATTCTATCAAATACCCATACATCCAGATGACCAAGAGAAAACAACTTTTACCTACCCATTCGGAACATACACATTTAAAAGAATGCCGTTTGGTCTCTGTAATGCACCCGCAACTTTCCAACATTGCATGGCTGCCATATTTGCTGGTCTCACCAAAACCATTATGGAAGTTTTCATGGATGATTTTTCTGAATACGGAGATTCATTCGATTAATGTCTAAAGCCACCTCTCCCTAGTCCTCAAATGTTGTGAAGAAGCACATCTTGTGCTAAATTGGGAAATGTGCCACTTTATGGTAAAGGAAGGCATTGTCCTCGGCCATAGGGTAAGTAATAGAGGAATTGAAGTAGATAAATCCAAGATTGAAGTGATTTCTAAACTGGCTATCCCAACAAATGTAAAAGAATTCTGTGCTTTCCTAGGTAATGCATGATTGTACAGAAGATTCATAAAGGACTTTTCTAAGATAACGAAGCCAATGACGAATCTATTACTAAAGGATACTGATTTCAATTTCAATGAAGAATGTGTCAAAAGCTTCAACACACTGAAGCAGGCCCTTACAACCACCCCCATCATTAGAGCTCCTGACTGGGACCATCCTTTTGAAATTATGTGCGATGCCAGTGACTATGCTGTGGGCGCTATTTTAGGGCAATATATAGAGAAGAAACACTATGTGATCTATTATGCATAAAAACTCTCGATGAAGCCCAGAGGAATTATGCAACTACCGAGAAAGAACTTCTAGCAGTTGTGTATGACTTTGACAAGTTCAGATCCTACCTAATTGGTTCGAAGGTCATTGTCTACACAGACCACGCTGTCATCCGTTACCTTCTGGCAAAGAAAGATGCAAAAACCAGGTTGATTAGATGGATCCTCCTATTACAAGAATTTGATTTAGAGATAAAAGATAAAAAGGGTACATAGAATGTTGTAGTAGACCACCTCATTCGCATCCACACTCTAGATACTGAGAAGATTCCGATCAATAATTCCCTACTGGATGATCAACTAATGAAGGTCTCAGAAGCTATAACATGGTACTCGAATTTTGTGAACTACCTTGCTGCTGGGGTTATCCATCCTCAATGCATCAGGAATGCACTAAAGAAGTTCATGCATGATGTGAAGCAATATCACTGGGATGAGCCGTACCTCTTCAAACTATGTGCTGATGGTCTGTATAGACGATGTATCACCGAAGAAGAAGATCAACTCATTTTGGAACAATGTCACTCGGGACCAGTGGGAGGACATATGAGATCTAAAAAGACTACCTTGAAGGTTTTGCAATGTGGATTCTTCTGGCCAACCATATCCAAGGATTCCTACGACTTTGTCCTATCATGTGACAAATGTCAAAGATCAGGCAATATAACAAAGAGAGATGAGATGCCGCTGAATCTATGGTAAGAAGTGGAAATATTCGATGTATGGGGGGTGGACTACATGGGTCCATTCCCATCTTCTCATGGATTTTTATACATCCTAGTGGCGGTGGACTATGTCTCAAAATGGGTTGAAGCCATACTAACTGTCACTAGTAATTCCAAACCATTCATCAAATTATTCAAGGATATTATCCTTCCCCGTTTTGGCACCCCACACATGGTGATATCCGACGGAGGCTCCCATTTTCTTGAAAGAAGCTTCGAAGCATTGCTAAGAAAGTATGGTGTTACTCACAAGGTAGCCTCACTCTACCATCCACAGACAAGTGGACAGGTGGAGGTTTCTAATCATCAACTCAAGAGTATCTTAGAAAAGACAGTTGGCCGCAATCAGAAAGATTGGTCGGAGAAAATCAATGTCGCATTATGGGCCTATCAAACTGCTTACAAAACTCCCCTCGGGAGTACACCCTTCCGATTAATATATGGAAAGGCTTGCCACCTTTCTGTCGAACTGGAACAAAAAGCATGGTGGGCAATTAAGCAGCTGAATTTCAACATGAAAGAAGCAGGACAAGCCATGATTCTACAACTTCAAGAGCTGGATGAACTCCGGATGACATCATATGAAAATGCACGAATCTACAAAGAACGCACAAAACTTTGGCACGATGGACATCTGAAAAGAAAAGGCATACAAGTGGGAGACCAAGTTATGATATTCAACTCAAGGTTGAAGTTATTCCCAGGAAAACTCCGCTCACGCTGGTCTGGACCATACATCGTCAAGAGCATCTTCCCACATGGTGCCTTCTAATTGTGGAATGAAAAGTCAGGTGAATTTGTAACAAATGGTCACTTCTTAAAGAGATATTTTACCTCAACTGACATAGGCACTAAAGCAACACTGGAACTCACCAATCCAAAGGATCCACCGAGAAGCTGAAGGATTCAGTTGAGCCATCGACATAAAATAAAGGCGCTTGTCGGGAGGCAACCCGATCAATAAATTTGTTTTACTTCCCTTTTCAAATTAGAATGTTTCTTCAATTTTATTTTTACCTTCTAGTTAATTTTTCATTAAATAAAATTAGCATCGCAAGATGCTATTTTAAGATCTAATTGCTCTTTACCTTTGAGATTTTCAGATAAGAGGATGCGCGCTGATTGGAACGCAACCACATCTGGTGGTCATTCTGGCATGATTTTTCCCCTCCATCTTGGATTTAGGGTTTGCTCGGGACGAGCAAATCTCTAAATTCGGGGTGGAGAGTGGGTGGTACATACCTCACTTTCCACCTACACCCATCCTTTTCATACTTAAGTTTTCACTATCACATTCTTGATAATTTTTTTTCAAAATTTTCAATTTCAAAATTCTTTAATGTTTCTTAAAGAAATTGAACAGATACTTGATGAATTTTTGACGCTTCCTGGTTTCATTAAAAGTCACTAACTAACCTTCTATGCATTTAGAATCATTATATCCTCCTTATTCGAAGTAAATCCTCAAAAGGACCACTTTTTGAAACAAGCCTTTTGATTGAAAGCATTCTGTGAAGCTTATGATTCCTAACATCATGATACTTTTGCAAAAATGATAAGTGTCTATCAAACTGATAGGGATCAAACACGTCGTGCTTCCTAATTGATTTGTGGAACAATAGCATGGAATCCCCACCAGATCCTCATCAAGTCATTATTTGAGCGAAGTTTGATAAAGAGAACAACCCAGTGCACTGAATTGTAAATCAAGTTGCATTTTGATCTGAACTCTCTTCTACACTTCTTCTATCATCTTCATACCCCTACATCCATAAAAAAGAAACAAAAATAGCCAAAATAGTGTCAAACCCTAAGTTCGGGGTGGCATACCACTTCCCTCTATATCTGCTTCTTCCATACCCCTAAAAAATAAATAGGGGCGTACTACCATAATTGCAATCTCGAGTCGAATAGAGGAGAGATTTGTAAACAAAAAGATGCCAAAGTGCACACAAAAAGAAATGCAATCTCGAGTCGAATAGAGGAGAGATTCACACAAAAAATGCAATAAATGAAATTGTGAACAAAATAATAAAATCCCGAGTCAAATAGAGGAGAGATTTATTTCTTCCTTCCATACCACCATTCCCTCCATTTTCTACCTAATGGTACAAAGCATGCCCCCTCTACCCTGAAAAACACCAATGTCAGATCAGATGCACACTTGTTGTTCTGCGGGTATCTCTAGACTCTTACAAAACTCTTTGACATGCTTGTAGTTGGAAAAAGTGAGGAGGAAGTGATATTGGAAAACGAACTCATGAACGAAGATATGGTAAGATGTGTTTAGTGGTTTCAGGAGGTTGAGATGCTGAGTCATATTGAGCAGAAAGAAAACATTCCTGATGTGAAGATGAAGCAATCATACGAATTGAAAGTATTCATTTGGTGACTGTTTCAGATTTTGTGTTACTCGAGGACGAGCAACGTTTAAGTTCAAGGTATTTTGATGAATGTGTATTCATCATGGAATTCAATTACCATCTTGGGCTCATTTGGACTTAACACATCAAATTTCACTCATTAAATATCAAAATACATCATAATATGCAAAATTACTTAATTGATTCGATTATTAAGGTTTTAACTGAATTTATGTTGATTTAATGCATGTCTTGATAAGGTTGAACAGTCAGCTGGGGCCCAGCTTCGCTCACTTTTGATCTTGACCAATCCGTCTTAACCAAACGGTTTTCTCTAATGGTTTTGACCTCTCGGTTTTAAGATATTCACCTATACGGCCTCAAGACCGTTTAAGCCCATTCAGTTTCAAGACTGCATGATCCTAAATGATCTCAAGACCATTTGAGTCCATACGGTTTCAAGACCGAATAAACCCAAACGGTCTCAAGGTCAGATGATGCCTAACGGTTTCGAAATCATTTGGATCGAAACCATTTGGACCGAAACCGTTTGGAAAATGAGATCGTTTGACAATAGGAACGAATGGATTACCAAACCGAATGAAGTAGCAAGACCGTTTGAGGAATTTCAGTCTGCAAAACCATTTGAAGAGTTTTCAGTCTGCGAGACCGTTTGAATTTCCAAAACCGAATGGAACTGGGAGAATGCAAGACCGAATGAGCACATACACAAATCGTTTGCTTTAACAACGTAGACCGCTTGCATAAAATTGGTGTGAGACCATTTGCGATTGATTAAGTACCACAACAAACCATTTGATACAGATCACGTGCATGCATGCATACCGGTTGATCCCGAGGTCACGAAGACCATTTGAGTACTAATTAAAGACCGTTTGCTAAGCAACGAGCAAGCAAACCGATTAGAAAAGCCACGTGCATGGGAGGGCATGCCTGCATGGAAAAGTCAAAGCAAACCGAATAAAGTAGGAAGACCGTTTGGGTATTTAGCTGAAACCATTTGCACAAGCAAAGCATGCAAGACCGAATGAAGAAAAGCATGCATACGTACCATTGATGTTGCAAACCGTTTAGGATTAGAAAAGACATACATTGCCAAACCGTTTAAATAAAACACTAAGAAATAGACGGTATGGCCATAGCTACGTGCATGTGAAACCGATTGGATAAGGCTGAGCAAACCAAATGGAGGTAGCTGGCAGACCGAACGAGCTTGCTGCAGGACCGTTTGAATTAGATACTAATGAAGACCGAATGGGCAGAAATAAAGACCGAATGAACGGCCAACAGATCGTTTAATCTATTGCTGGGTACAAGACCGTTTGTGTAAGACCTGAAGACCATTTGGATTAAATATATGAAGACCGAATGAGCATCTCGTGAAGACCGTATGGGCTATGAGACCGTTTGAGTAAACAAACAACAGGGAGACCAAATGGCCTTAGTGTGAAACCGTTTGCTGCAAACCGAATGACCTGCACATGCAAACCAAATTAAGCAAACCGAATGAAGGGGAGTAAAATGCAAACCGTTTGGATAAAGATATTTTCGGACTGGAATCACACAAAAAATGTGAGGGCCAGTCCAGTGCCTATAAATAGGGCCAGCATGGTCCCTTTTTTTGACATTGGTTCCGGGACGCCGACAGGCTACCTGTACACGGGTCCGATCCAAATCCAGTGCCGTCCACACTAGTTTCATTCCACCTATTGCCCGTGTTTCAACCAAGGAGGTTGAAGAGAGAAGGAAGACGGAGCGAGGGAGACTGTTTGGTCTGTCTTGGCAACTCCCGTTCGCGTCCAGATCTGCTCCGACATGACATAGAAGGCCGTATCTTCTTCACCGAGCTGTGACTACCTTCTGCACCGATTTCATGGCGGATTTCTCTCTTTCTCATTCTTCTTATTTCTCGCATCATGAGCGAGTTGTACCTTTTCGTTGGGGTGCGGGGACTAGCCCCGCTGCCCATGAAAATCATGTTCTTTTGTTAAACTCTCCATGACAATGAATATAACTTTCCATTTCGTTGTTAATTGGTATGTTCGTAGATGATTATCTCCTTGCACTCATCTTGTTCTTTCCTATATTGTGAAATCTTCTATATGTGGGATAGAATGGCAGTTTACAAAGTTCGACTCTTTGACGAGAATTTCTGATAAGATTCCTTGAGGTCGTAAGTGTATGATCCGTAAGAGGACGAGACATCTAGCCTACGGTGATGCTTCTGTGGTCTGAACATCCCTCAAGGAGGATCACAACCTTAGTTGGATTTTGTATCGTCTTTACTTATCATCGATGTTAGTTTGTAGATCTATCACTTGCTTGCTTATCGATTAATGTGGTTGACTCCCATACTAGAAATAGAATGTGATTTCTTCGAGGTCGTAAGTGTATGATCCCTGAGGGGATGAGCAATCTAGCCTTCAGTGACGCTTCTGTGTGCCTAATGTCTGTATAGGGGGCTCACAACCTTCGTCGGATTTATGTATCTTCGGAGCCATAAGAAAGTGATCCAGTTGGTGACGAGACATCTGATGCCTAAGGTGATACTTACGTGAACCTAACACCCGTATGGGGGGTTCTACAACAGCTTATTTGGATTGTTATCTCTTGCCTGGATTGTTAGGTATTGAATGTGTTTGCGTGCATAGCGGTGGTGAAACTTGATACCATTGCAGTGATTCCATATCATTGATCTAAATCCAAACTTTAATTCGGCTTTTACTTTCTTGCAATTAGTTTAATTAACCTCAAATCAACCTATCATTTTAAATATTAGCCTTAACTTGAACTAGACTAGGCTGACAGAGATTCTTAAAAATGTTGTCCTTTGGATTCGATCCTTAACTATACTGCGATAAGACTCATCCACTTACGGGTGGTATTATTGCACTTTGGTTTTGGTAAAAGCTCAGGGATTTCAATCCCGAGAAGGTTTGTTAGTGCGATAACATAATTATTATTAGAACCAAGTGGATTTGTAATATCAAGCCCAAAGAAGTTAGTAACATAGTACAAAATAACATCTGACTTGTGGTGCATGATTGATATATTAATCAAGAAGGAACTAATTATGATGAAAATATGCTCCAGTAGCTAGGCTTGGAGCTATATGTATGTTTTTGGTCATATTTATATACCTTAGCATAAAATGTTTTCAGATGGAAATCAAGAGAACATTCGAATAGAGATACTTGAATAAGAATGTACTTCACTTAAACTTCTACTTTTCAAGATGTAAAACATGATCATCATGTTTATATACTAATGAAAGATTTGTATGAGTTAAAACAAGCTCCAATGACGCGGTGTGCATGGCTATTTTTTTTTGGAATAAATAATGAATATGTTCTTCCAGATAAGCATGTTGTACATTATTTGTTAAAATTATTGATAAATCACTCGTATGTGGACACATATTTTTTGATTTGATTATTTTTAGATCTAATGATGATACTTTTTGTAATGATTTTGTTACGTTGTAGAATAACTCTAAAATGAGTTCAATTAGACAATGCAAATTCTTCCTCAAATTTCAAATTAAACAAACATAGAAAAGGACGTTATTTGTAAATAAAATAAACTAAAGAGGTGCTTCAAAGATTAAAATTGTAAACCACTGAGTGCACCTATGGATAAATATGCTAAAATCAATAAGCATAAATGTGGAAAATCCATAAATACTCATCTATATGTAGTACTTGTATGTATTTTTAATTGAACATACAGCCTTTAAATCTAATTTATCCTTATCCATAATAATTTGTACTAGATTTCAAGTTAAACCCAAGAAATCACATCTTGCTACATTCATTTTCTAAGACATTTTACTACAACCACAAACTTTGGTCTTTGGCACTAGTGATTGAAGATTTTGAGTTTGTAGCCTATACCTATGTGGACTATTCTAGATGTAGAGTTGATAAGGAAACTACTAGAGGTGCATGCCTTATATTCATATCTCGATTTATCAAGAAACAAAATGTTACCTCATTATTAGCAACCAAAGTTGAATCTAGAAAAAGTTTTTTTTTTTCACAAATTCTTTGGATGTAACAAGTTTTGAGGGACTCCATATAGATACATCACATAGTACATCTATTTTCATAGCATAAGTGCAACACAAGTACAAAAACTATAACAAATATTATATTGCATAGTCATGCTAAGCACATTCAAAGCATACCTTTTCTATGTGATCACTATGCATGGGCGCATAATGCGCGTATGTATGCTATGCACGTATGTATCGCGTACCATACGCGATACTGTGAAAAAAAATCAAATTTGTCTTGAACATGTGGACACTAAAAATAACTTGACGGATACACTAAGAAAACTATTATCTCTAAAAAAATAAATGTAAAAAGACATATTTCTAATTGACCCTTTATCATCATCTATATAGTTTACAAATATTTGTACTTTGTCACTAAAAATTGACTATGTAAGTGAATTTAAGATTATTTTGTGTAGTCATTTTCATGATCTTAAATGCATGGGCATCTCCCTAATGATTCATATCCTATTTATGCCAATATTTTTTCTATGATACATATATTTCACATGTGATTTGTCCAAATTGCCAAAAAAGTCTCACATTCCTAGTAAAATTATAATATAACTTTTTATACTCATTATATATAGGGTTTTTCTTCATAAATCTTCATTTCTAGTACTATACATGTCTATATCACTATTTCTAATTTTGAATTTTCATCCACAATTTCAAATATTTGTGAATTCAATATTTTTTTCCAGTTGAACTATGAGCTTCAATGCACAGGGTATCATATGGACTAAGAGTTTAAGTAAGAGAGTTCTAGGTTAAGGGAAACCAACAAACACTTCAGCCACAAAATGATCACATGATTTTTATTCATATTTATATTCTATATAAAAAGGATAGCAATGTATTCCATATTTCACTAAATTAACTTGTTTCCTATTATACCTCTCTTAAGTCTAACATATGCTATTCTACTAGTCCATATATAGTCTTTTTGAGGAAAAATACTTATTCTTTCTCCACTTTCCTCATAACTACTTCATAAGAAAAATATGACCCCCAATTCTACTTTCCCCACCAAGAAGGCTCCTTGTGGGAATAAGACAACATCCACCATCTTGGACATCAAATGAGTCAAATTATTTGACTCAGATGTGGAAAAGAGATACACCAAACTTTCCATCCACAATCCTATTCCCTCAGCCCCTTATCCATCATTGGCATCAACATTGTTGAGATTTTCAAGTTCAAACAAATGTATGACATGTTACAACCATCTGACCTTTCTTGGTCTTCCAATATAGGATAAAAAGGACATGCCATCTATCACAAGTATAGTAGAAAGTAAGATTATCACTTTCTAGGAGGAGAGTATTCTCAGTATTCTTGGGCCTGGTTCCATTTTTTTAATATTTCTTGATACTTCTATGGGAAACCCTCTTGAAGACTTCTTCACCTGCAAAATTTTGTAGGGGTACACTAATGAGAAAATTGGTTATCCCCTAGCCCATTTCATCAATTTGATTGTATCCCACTATTGGGTTTTAGTGAAGGGGGTGGAATGAAACAAGAAAAAATATCTTACCTTAATACCCAAGCCATTGGATTTGTTGTAGCTATAAAATATTAGTGAATAAAAAACATAATAGGGAATAAAGGTGATACCTTTGAGCACACTACATGTCCAATGAGTAGAATCATCTTATGTCAGTGAATAATTTAAACACTCAGATCTAGATCCAATTTACCCACCAAGAAATCCAAATGGATCACCAATAGATCCAGACTGTCCCTCAACTTGTTGTCTTTTTTTGATCGTTAAGCGCAATACTCCTCATTAGTTGAAACAAAGAATATGTACAAGTAGTAATAGAGATGCCCAAGGACCTATTTATACATATAAATATTTGGCATCTTGTTTTATTTGATTCCAAACTCTACTGATAAAGACAATCTTGTCTTAAAAAATAAATTTGTTTTTGGCATTCGGCAAAGGCATAGTACAAAAATTGCAAGTGTATCTTTTCTTCTTTCTCCACATTCAACAAGTCAACAATGCTTTCTGTCTTTAGACGCAGGGTAGGAAAGGGTAGATCCCATATCTCCTTGGTGAGTGGAAAAGGCCACAACAAATGGTTAGTGTCTTCTTCATCTAATTGACACAAACAACACCTTGATGCATAATTGATCCCTCTGTGTTTTAGAAGGCCTTCTTTAATCAGCCTCCCTTGGAGAACTTTCTAAGAAAGGATTATGCATCTATGAGGGGACTTAGATGCCCAAATCCAATGTTCCCATTCAAGTACATGATTCTGGGTTCTACACATATCCCACAATTTGCGTAGGGATATTTCCCATAATTTTTTGTAAAAAGTAGTAGTTAGCTTTGTGAATTTGGATACTTTTACAAATTTCCTTTAAAGCTTTAGTAGCACAAATTTGGGGTACACACCACCCTGAATTGTTGATTATGCATTAAGAGTCTGAGTGTCCCCAAATCCTCTCTTCATGAGGCAAACCTGAGACAATGATGTCTTTTAGAAAACTTCCATCCACCCACAGATCATGCCAAAGAGATAAATTATGCCCACTTCCTACATGGAAACGAACCATATGTAATAAGGTGTTTCTATATATCATAAGGTTTCTATAGAAGCATGTATGATCTTATTTTCTTTTATAAGAACGGAAAGTCCTACCATTCAAATATTTGTTGTAGATTCAGGAAACCCAAAGGAAGGTTGTGTTGTTTGCAATATCCCATATATTAGAAATCACCCCATCCTTGACCCAATCTTCAATCCATCAGATGGCTAGTCCACCTTCATACTTGAGTCTACATACATCACCCCATGATGAAGTTTGAAAATGTTGAATGTCCTTCCTATCACCCCATAGGAAGCTACGAGATAGACTTTCAATTTCTTCAAAAACTTCTTTAGGAAATGAGAAAATCCCTATCCTAAAAAAATGGTTTACAGTGTGTAGATATGATTAATTCCAATCTCCCCACCATGGAAATAAGGTTGGATATCTAGGGATATAGCTTCTTCTTGATCTTGTCGATAACATGTAAGAAATGGACCTTTGTCTTCTGTCTAGTAAATAAGGGAAGACCTAAATATCTTATTAGGAAATTAGTCAATTGCACTCCAAGAACATCCTGTATTTTAGGGGGTGCTTTTGAGCCTAGAAAAAGTTGAATTTTATCTAGGTTTAGCTTGAGTCCAGATGCTACAGAGAAGGCATTCATATAGTCCAAAATCCCTTTTGCATTATCTTCTTCCCCTTTAGAAAATATCAACAGATTGTTGACACATATGAGATGAGAGATATTTGAAGTTCCTATAAAGATGGGAGTAATTAACCCATCTACATTATCCTTCTCTAGGATAGATGTCAGCCCCTACATGCCAATTATAAAGAAATAGGGGGCCATCAGGTTGCTTGGATAAGTTGAGTTGGAGATCCATTAATCAGAATTTGGAAGGAAGTACAATCCATACATTCCAGGTCCAATTTAGCCAACATCTAGGGAAGCCCATAAGTTTCATGGTGTGTATAATATACTCTATATTAATGGAGTAGTATGCCTTACTAAGGTCTTCTTTGAGGCATAACTTAGGTTTGGCACTAGATTTCCTGAAATCACTAACTAAATCGTTAGCCAAAAAATAGAATCAGAGATTCATCTACCTTTTACAAAAGCACATTTCTTGATGATAATTAGGTCAAGGAGTACATCCCTCATATGTTGGCCATAACCTTAGATATAAGCTTGTAGAGGCATTTGCATAAAGAGATAGGTTTCTATTAACCAATATTTGATGGTTGGCTAGTCTTTGGGATCAAAGCAACGAACGTCTTGTTCAATTATTTCAACATTCTCCCCTTAAAAAAGAAATCTTTGACAGCCACAATGACATCCAGACCAATGGTGTCCCTTGTCATTTTGAAGAAATGCATGTTAAAGCCATAAAAGCCTGTAATTTTATCCCCATCAGAGTTCTTTATGACTTCTTCAATTTCAACTTTCATGAATTCTTATGATAAATTGTGGACTTGCAAAGGTGTAATCTGAGATATTTTACTATAACGGATGTTCACAGACACATGCACATCGATTGTCAAAAAGGCTACAATAGTTATTTGTAAACTTCCTTGCAATAACTTCTTCATCAGTTAACATGTCACCATCAACATCAAGACATTAAATTTGGTTTCGAATCCTTCTCATTTTCAGAGATGCATAAGAGAAGTGTGAGTTCCTGTCCCCAATTTCATCCAAAACACCTGAGATTTTTGTCAAATGATGGATTCTTCTATGGCTCAAGCACTAATGGATTCATCAATTTTTCTTTTAGCAATCTACCAAAGGATCTAGTCATTAGGGTGCTGGTCAACTTTAAGTTGTGCTTGCAATGCTTCTTTTTCTTTGTTCTTGGCTGAATCCATGAGGTCTCCGGTATGGTCCTAGTTCCACCTTTGCAGGGCATCTTTGGTCAATTTTAGTTTTTGGCAGACACAATATAAAGGGCAACCATTAATCTTAGTCTTCCATACTTCTTTAACAACCTCCTAGAATCTTAGGAGAGTTGTTCATGCATTGAAGAATATTAAGGGAAAGCTTTTATTCTTCTTCAAATCATCTAGATGGAGGATCTGCATATAGTGATCACCGTGTATCGTAGGTAAGCACCAAATTCACAATTTTAGATATACATTCAGAAAATGTAAAATCCTAAATGTTCTATGAATCTTTTTGTGAGTATTCTTGTCTCCCATTTGCTGGTTATTCCATGTAAAGTGAGGCCCCTTAGATGGGACTTCAACTAGATCAGTGCTCTTGATAGATATATTAAACTCCTCCATAGATCTCACAGAAGGGGATGAGCGGTCAACTCTTTCAGTAGCTGTCGCTGCTGCATTGAAGTCTCCAACTATCACCCATGGGGTTGTTTTTTTCTTGCTAATATCAACAAGGCCATGCCAGAGTTCTAATCAATGTTTATCTTTATTCACAACATAGATGAAAATGATCTCTAGTCTATCAGAGTTTTCTTCCAGCATGACGTGGAACAGCTCATTTGTATGATACAACATCTTAACATTGTAAGAAGGGTTGTCCCATAGAGCAAGAGTGCGAACCTTGCCACAAGACTATGAATTGTCTAATTAGAATGAATTAGGCCATAGTCTTTGACTAGATCTAATCATCTTCTTTCTTTGTATCTTGACTTCTATGAGAAGGGCTAGATCGATATTTTCCCTTCTGATTTTGGATCAGACAATGTCCTACTCACCCACCCGGTGAGAACCTAGACATTTCAAGCTAGGATTCTAGGTTTGTCTGACATTACCCTCCCTTCCTGGCTTGCCACCAGGCTGGGTAGTAGGTTTTGGGGTATCCTGTATTTCAACAGTTTCATCATTGAAGGTACTTAATATATCACTAGAGATTCGTGCATCATCTATCATTTCTCTTTCACTTCTTGTCTTCCTTCTAGAGATATTAGTTGTATTTTTGGGAAGCTGAAACTCATTCTCTTTGTTGGTACCCTTAGTGGATTTTTGTTTGGTATGTTCTGTCTATGGAATCACCAATGAATGATCATGCTGCATAAGTTCATCACCATCCCTTACAGGCTTAGAGTGGTTGCTTCTTTATTCACTACACATAAATATAATTGGATTACACATGGTTTTGTCATGCCCAAATGTACCAAAATGGGGACATCATTTCAATATCCATTCATATTGGATGTTAGCACAATAGTCATGACCCTTATCCATTCTGAGTTTTACGTTCCTAGGGAACTTAAAGGCAATATCCATAAGGACACAGAGCCTTGCATAGTCCATCTATGTGCATGCCTTGGTTTGGAAATTGAGACATTGAGGCTTCCCCAACTAGGGTTGATATTAGGAAGCATCACATTACTCCATAGTTCTAGCGGTAGATTTTCTATCTTTAGCCAAACTGGGACTGATGTAAAATTTTCTTGTTCGAGTGGTTCCCCCTTCTACCACTTTTAAAGGATCATTTCGTAGAACATGTTCTATGAGCCTCCACACATATGGCTCAACCTCTCCATAGTCACATATGAGTTGTGTCCAACAAGGTAGGAACCAAAGTGGTGTTTAATGAAAAGACTCGGTTGATCACTACACACACAATTACAAAATGTATGATGTGCATTGGTTACACAAAATCTCAACAAAGCATCCAAAAGGGACTGATTCCCCCTTGTCTTCCTTGACTAGGTCCTTGAATTATTAGCACATAAAAAATTCTTATGCTATCTAGATGGTTACTCATGCTATTAAAAGATACCGATTCACCCCACTAATTAGGAGAAGACCACATTTACATGATCCTATGTGACATACAACTTTAGCATGATGCCATTTGGGTTGTGCAATGCCATTACTACTATCTAGCACTACATGGAAGCCATCTATACAAGGTTGAATGAAACTATCATGTATGTTTTCATGGATGACTTCTTCATATATGATGATTCATTTGGATCTTGCTTGGTTCACTTGTTTATGGTCCTTGAAAGTTGTAAGGAAGCAAATTTGGTGCACAATTGGTAAAAGTGACACTTATAGGTGAAGGAAGGGTATTGTATTAGTAAACAAAGTTAACAAAAGATTGATGTCACTGAAATTCTTGTTCCCCCATCTATCATCAGAGAGGTCAGGGATTTCCAAACCATTCAAGTTTTTATAGAAAATTTATTCATGACTTATTAAGGATTGCAAAACCACTAGAGAACCTCCTTTTCAAAGACATATGTTTCCATTTTCATGCCAATTTCTTAATAAGCTTGATATATATAAGAAAGTGCTGACTACATGTCAATCATTTTGAGTGTTGGAATGGTCTCTTCCCTTTGAGATGATGTGAAACACCAATAGTTATATAGTGAGAGTTTTTCCTGGGATAGTGGATTGATAAGAAGCATCATGTGAACTACTATGATTCAAAAACATTGTACGAAGATAAAAGGAATTATGATTAGGATAAAAATGAGCTCCTCACTATTGTATATGATATTCACATGTTCTAATAAAATCTCAAGGGTTTGGCAATTATTGTTTGTACATGTCATGCTACTATTAGGTATATTTTGTCTTAGAAATATTGGAATCCTAAGTTAATATGGTGAATTCTTCTTTGATAAGAAATAGATCTTGAGAATTAGGACATGAAGGTTAATTAAATGTAGTAGATGACCATCTTATCCAACTCCACATAGATTATAGTGATTCCATTCTGATCAAGGGATTCCCTTCCAAATGATTAATTCATGAGATTATTTTTGTTCACTCCTCCATATATAGATTTTGGGAATTATATATAAGTGCACATCATTCAACACAATAATGAGATGATCTATATATTTTCTACCTATGATAGATGGTCTCTACCAAAAATATATTTCTTAGGAGGAGGCACCTCTTATTCTGGAGAACTATCACTTAGACCCTATTGGGGCCCACATGAGCTCTAATAAGATGGTAGACAAAGTGTTATTGTGAATGTTCTTTCAGAGGATCGACTTTAAGGATGACCACACACATTTGGGGTCCACGTTCAGTAGGCCAGGTTGGACGCCAAAGGGTTTGACACAAAAATGTGTCAAACCAATTCACACAGATTTGGTTTTTTCAGAAAATGAGCACTTGGGCGCCAAACCCTTTCATGCCAAAAAGTGGCAACCAGATCCGCGTTCATCCAGAACATGATGGTCATGGGAAATGTGAGTGATGGGCACTTGGCATCTCATGGACCACCCTAATAAAGAGTAGGTCGTCAGTTGGGAGAAGAGGGAAAAATAACCTCGACAACTCCCTCAATTATTCGAAAAGAAGAGAGGAGACCCCCCCCCCAAAAGGTCGCTTCCCAACACTCTAGACGACCGAGAGAGAATAAGAGAGAGTATAGAGAGTGAGAGAGAGACCACCACAATAGAGTGCAAAATCGGCTTGCACTCAGAAGTGCGAGACCCCTTTGTGATCAACAGTGTGAGACCTATTTTTTTTGAGAAGTGCCAAAGCGATTGGCACCCAGAAGTGAGAAAGGTGCCAACATTGAGAAGCACATATTGGACAGACATCTTCTCCAGTTCTATCATTAGAGACTTCCTAAGTGCCAATGTGATCCAGCTCAGAAGTGTGAAAGCCTTTCACATACGAAATACCAAAGCAAGGTGAGAGCACATAAATCATTTTTTCTTCCTCATTTTTTATGAAACCATGAAATACTATTTCGACAGGAAAATTGGGGTACCGACTTCTGACCCTTTCCCAATTTATAAATGAGTGTGCCGAATCTAGATTTTTGTACACCATCCTTCCTTATCTGCATGAGTCACCCTTTTATGGTTTTTTAGGTTTTCTCTAACTAAAATTCGATGGCGAATCATTCCTGATTTTAATTTTCAATGTAAACAAAATGGTGACTCCACTGGGGAATTGTCACACTTGAGTTGCTATTTTTTTTCCAGATCTGCTAGTACAGATCTGTTTGGCATTTGTCAGTGTTGTTTAGTTTCACTAGGATTTTTTTCCTTCTTCTTCTCTTCTTCTCCGAGTTAGAAGAAACATGTCACAAATTTCATTCACGTCCATATCACTATCATTATCACATGAAATTGATGTTCATTCTGGCAATCTTAAGATTTTTCTTTTGGTCTAAAAATATTAGTGCATATTGGTTTTGCACACAAAGTTAGTGCAAAACTAGTTGCCACTTGAAATGTTTTTTTATGTCAGATCTAATGAGGTATGAATTATTTTCACTTCTTGCTGCATATGATAATAGTTACTTATAGATAATTCATATTCATTAAAATAGACCCTACATGTTGAGTGCAAAAGGTTTGACACATTGATTCATTCCTATTTTAGGGCTTCATCTTGTGTCATATTGCATTTCAATCACATCTATACCTTTCAGATTACATGTTATTTCCCCTTATATGTGCATTTGTATAAAATGCATTTATGGACAGTATTTGTAGGTTTTTTAGGCATTTGGACCATGCTTGATGGAAGAGAGAGAGAGAGAGAGGAGTGATCCTAGGGTTTATCTACCCTTGAAGAGGCCTAAAGTAAAGTCCAAGGCTCCCTCAACCTACCCCTAGTGGACAAAGCTCCATTGAAGCAAAGGTGTCCAAGAATGAACAAAGAGTCAACTCAAAGTGCTGCAACAGAGACTACCACATCCGTGGTGCCTCAGAATGGTCGTGCTGGCTCATCCAAAGTCAACAGAGACACAACAGAGCAAAGCAAGAATCACCATGTTCATGCCACTCAGAATGGTCGTGGTGAACTGACCCAGAATGGTGGCACGGTCATGTGACAGCTGAAGCAAAATGGCCATGGAGCCAAGAACATGGGGCCAAGAACATGTTTATATACTAAAGAAAGATTTGTATGAGTTAAAACAAGCTCCAATGACGCGGTGTGCATGGCTATTTTTTTTTGGAATAAATAATGAATATGTTCTTCCAGATAAGCATGTTGTACATTATTTGTTAAAATTATTGATAAATCGCTCGTATGTGTACACATATTTTTTGATTTGATTATTTTTAGATCTAATGATGATACTTTTTGTAATGATTTTGTTACGTTGTAGAATAACTCTAAAACGAGTTCAATTAGACAATGCAAATTCTTCCTCAAATTTCAAATTAAACAAACATAGAAAAGGACGTTATTTGTAAATAAAAGTAAACTAAAGAGGTGCTTCAAAGATTAAAATTGTAAACCACTGAGTGCACCTATGGATAAATATGCTAAAATCAATAAGCATAAAAGTGGAAAATCCATAAATACTCATCTAAATGTAGTACTTGTATGTATTTTTAATTTAACATACAACCTTTAAATCTAATTTATCCTTATCCATAAGAATTTGTACTAGATTTCAAGTTAAACCCAAGAAATCACATCTTGCTACATTCATTTTCTAAGACATTTTACTACAACCACAAACTTTGGTCTTTGGCACTAGTGATTGAAGATTTTGAGTTTGTAGCCTATACCTATGTGGACTATTCTAGATGTAGAGTTGATAAGGAAACTACTAGAGGTGCATGCCTTATATTCATATCTCGATTTATCAAGAAACAAAATGTTGCCTCATTATTAGCAACCAAAGATGAATCTAGAAATTTTTTTTTTTTTCACAAATTCTTTGGATGCAACAGAGACTACCACATCCGTGGTGCCTCAGAATGGTCGTGCTGGCTCATCCAAAGTCAACAGAGACACAACAGAGCAAAGCAAGAATCACCATGTTCATGCCACTCGGAATGGTCATGGTGAACTGACCCAGAACAGTGGCACGGTCATGTGACAGCTGAAGCAAAATGGCCATGGAGCCAAGAACATGAAGAGTGATCTAAGCCACCACAGCAGTGGTGACCACCACAGTCGTGCTATCTTAGCCTCACCATGGCCGTGCTACTTCATGTACAATTTTGACCAAGTTACTGTGATTATTTGGCATTTCTCATCACAGCCATTCCACACCACCACGACCATTCTCACCCCTTCCCACCACGACTGTGCTACTCACAAAAACCTAGCTACTTTTGCACTGTATTTCCCACTTTACTCCTACTTGACCTATTGCTTCCCCCACACCTATATATACCTAGGTGGCGGCTAGAGAAAAAGGTTAGCTACATTCTACCACCTCCTAGCTCCCCATTTTCACATTCCACCCATTCCACTCCATTTCCACCTCCATTCCACTCCATTTCATCATTTCCACCATCAATACCCTAGTTTCCTAGTGTTTTGACCATATTCTACCTTCACCCAATACCCTTGCACCTTGGAGGAAGGATGACGACGTCTTGCAGCCACTGAAGTGGACAATTGCTCCATCTACAATGAGCTCCATGGCTTCTTCTACCTCTTTCTCCCTTCTTTTTGTATTTTGCATTCGTATGAGTAGCTAGCCCCCTTGGGTGGGCTGTTTGGGGTCACAAATGTTACTTTGATACCATGTTGGGGGAAAATGATATGTAAACATTGTAATATCATTTGCTAATGATTTTTTTTTCTATTTCCATCCCACTCTTCATGAATTTCTTGTTGGTTTGTGCTTGAAATCACCTAGGAATTTAGAGGAATTGCTTATATGTGTGAATTTTGGGATTTGCTCCTAGGTCTAATTCTTAGATCCATAGCTAGATACCCATCCTCCTACATTCTAATCAGTTCTCCTAATCCTATTCGAGAGATCTAAGTAGCTATTTTAGATGAATTTAGTGTGCTTAGCATAGAGCTTTCTCAAGGCTAGAATGTGGGTGACGGGAGGCCTAAAACCTCACTTCCACTCCCATTACTAACCTTTGCCCCTAATAGTCCTAAGATCATATAACCTAGAAACCTAGGCTTGTTTAGACTCTAATTAAATTACACCTAAACCCTAACCCAATTGAGTCTCTCAAGGGTAGTAGGGGGTGTTTGGGACTAGTTGCCCTATAAACAACCTAACATATCCATGGCCAGGGGTAGTGGGGGTGTTAGGGACTAGTTTCCTTATAAACAACCTAACATATCCATGGCCAGTCAGTAGCTTAGGATAATTCACTAGACTTTGTATTGTTCTTGGTTTGATAATCTAAATGAAAGCATAATGTTCACGTGTCACCCCCAACCTAATTGATAAGTGCATCCCCTAAACAACCCACACCTCTCTTAATTGCTTTGAAACCCTAGTTGTCTTCTTTCTTAGCTAGTGTTAGCTTAGTTGGTTCTTTACTTTCTTAATTAGCTTCTTTCTCTGTTCTTGCTTTACTCTTTCTATTTTATGTGTTTAATTGCTCTTTTTCCTTGCTTTCTATCTTATGTAGTGTAGTTCCCTTTCTTTATTGCCTTAGCATAGCTTGTTCTTTTACTTCTTGCCTTGTCTTTTCCTAATCAATAGAATAATCTTTCTAGGGTTAACTTAGGTTTTCATCTTTCTATCCTTCCTTTAATTTCTTTCGCGCTCAACTTAGTGTAACAATCAAACAAACCCTCAAACACTTAATCTAGACTCCACAATTAGCATTTATTCTTTATTCTTTGCATTCTTTGTGCATATTAGTTTGCTAACTTTGTTCTCTTTTGTTTGGTTGTGCCTTGTGCATTTGACAAGCTACTCGGGAGAAGACAAGATGGAAGGACAAAATGTACCTCACAATCCACTTTAGGATTACTTCATACCTTGCAACTACAAATCACCAATTGCTAGTAGAGTTGATCAAATGCCAGGGGAGCAATTCTCCATCCCTCTAGGACTTCTTGGGCTCCTGCCCATCTTCTATGGCTTAGAGAGTGTGAACCCCTACAAGAACTTGGACTCATTTCTTGAAGTATGGTCCACCTTCAGGACATCGATGCAAGTGATGATACAATCTGATTGACCTTGTTCTCTTTCTCCCTCAAAGACAAAGCCAAAGATTGGTATAATTCAATAAGGGACTGTTGGATCTAGGGATCTGGGGGGGGGGGTGAATAGAGCTTCAAAAATTCTCACAAGATAGATTAGACCTTCAAATTATATCAAATTAAAACCAATAGCTTAAGTGAAATTTGAAGTCCTAACTAACAAGCATAGCAAGGATGAGAGGAATTGATAGTAAGCACTTGACAAGGTCATGTAGAGTGGTTCCACTCTCCAAAATAGGAGAGAGTCAGTCCACTACCTAGAGAGGTCATCCTCTAGGACTTTGCAAGTGCTTTTCTCTATATATTCACCAATTAAAGTTACAACACAAGACAACCAAAGGACTTACCCATCCAAGCACTAAGAGTACTCCACATTACCAAGGACTTACCCACTTTGCAAGAGTCTTCTACCTTCTTCCAAGGCCTTACCCACTCTAGCACAAGTCTTTTGCCTTCAAGGACTTTTCCACTCTTCTTGGATCTTCAACCTTTGCCTTCTCCTTCACCTGGAGAAGATCATCACCTCTTCTTAAACCTTGAAGAGGAACAACAACAACTCCACCTTCACTCGGAGTAGCTTTCTTCACCTTTACTTCATGGAGGAAAGGGGTAGGGAAGATGAAGTAGATGAGAGATTTACAAGCACAAGGAAGTAGCTCTCTTACAACAGACCTATCTCACTCATAATCACGAAATGAAGTGTAAATTAGAGAGAGAAAGGGGCTCAAGGAGTTTCAACACACTCAACTATAGAAAGGACTTAGAATATCATGAATGAGCAAACTTGGAATGAACTCTAAGGGGTTCAATTTATAGATGGGGGTGTTTCCTTGAGTTTGGGATCACTTAGGGTTGAAATATAGCCATTTTCCACAATAAAAAAGATCTATTTTCACCCAAAATAACTCACCAATGGTTACAATTACTTTTTTTGTATTTTCGATATAGTACATTCGGTCAAGTTTCAATAAAGGTAACTCGACTGATCAACTAAAAGACAAAGCTAATTTTCAAACTATCGGTCGAGTTTGTTCTGGGAAACTCGACCGATGAGCTAAAATTAGATTTTCTTAGTGAGCCAGTCAGTCGAGTTCTATGAGTGTGCAACTCGACCAATGGGTCATCTTTAGAAAATCCATCATAGGACCGATCAAGTTTCCAACTCGACCAATGAACATCTTGTGACAAATTTTCTAAATTGACTTTAGAGTGACTAAACCTTGGAATTAAGTGTCCCTAATATTTTTCTCATCTTAGTTACAAGTCATATCTTCAATACAAGGGATTGCAAAAATCATCTAAGGTCATTTGGAGTGATTTCCCAAATTGCACACTTACATTGCATTTGAATTGAACTTGAACAAGCTAGGGCTTGTATAATTTGATCCTTTTCATGTACCTAAAGCTTGAAATAAATCTTGACAAACATATCAGATACATAGGAATGGAATGGTTAAGCCATTATCAAAATATGGGCAATGTATAACTCTCAAGTCAATAATCTCCCCCTTTTTGACAATGACAAACCATTCCTCAATCATATTGAAAAGGATATTGAAGTTATACCTTTGCCTTGTGAAATGTAAGGTTTTTCAAGATTTGAACCGTGTGAATTGCTCCCCCTCAAACTATGCTTACTTTAACATGCATAGTTAGTCTATCTACACAAATCAATATAACACATATGTACTATATGGTCCTTTAACAAGTCACATGATAAAAAATATAATGAGCAAGAAAAGGATCACATAGGCAATAAAACAATATGGTTGAGCTTCAAAAACATTGAATTTCTCTCCCCTTTTGACATTATCAAAAAGGAAGGGGGTAGAAGAGCATAGAAACAAGTCTTCTCCAAGCACAACCAAAACATACATCCATAACATGAAATCTCAAATCATACACCAAACAGAGACAAGAGAAACAAACAGTCTAATGCATAATCAAAATATGGTAAAACATGGCACCAACTCATGAGATATAGTAAATCAAAGAGTAAGTGTGCACAAAATTAGGATTACAACCCACAAAGCAAGTTTTCATAAAACAACTACAAGCAAAAATGATAAAAGCTAAGATGATAAAATAGTACAGCTCAGAACATGTGCCCAGATGTCGCTAATACAAAATAGCCTAGAAAGATATATATGATCGTCATCTAGACTAAAAACTAAGAACAACTAGACATCTAAGCTATCTATGTCCACAACATCATGATCATCATCATGCTCATAGTCATCATCTCAGTCTGAAGGTGCAGAAACATCACCTTCATCACTGGAGTCACCAACAAAGCCACCAGAGCCATCATCATCAGAACATCACCATCCTCCTCCTCATCACCAACAACCTCATCAACATCAACAACCTCCTCATCATCCTGGTTTGCCATCTCTTCATCAGAAGAGGGACTGAAACCACGACCGGGCCAACGAGCATTCTTCTCATCCCACGACATACGAAGAGCATGGAGCTCATTGGCATGTGGGAAGGAAGGAGAATAACTACCGAGGCTGGAAAGCAGAGTGGATAAGGGGCCAACAGGCAGATGCAACACACCAGGGGTAGATTCACCAGCAGTTGAGGGTGTAGTAGCAGAAGGTGCAGGTGGAGGGGCAGGGTAAAAGTGATCATATGCAAAGGATGCATAGTCACCTCCTAGGTAGGGTTGGTAGGACAGGTAGGGGTGAGCACATGATATGCTCATGTTGGACATGATTGAACATAGGTCCTGATGCAGGTGCCCCTAAACCTGAAGGTTGTATGCTTATTAATGCATCATGTAGCCCATAAGGGTTTCATTTGACACATGGAATGAGACATGGGTAGGTCGGGAAGGCTGAGGCGGTGGAGGTGATCGGGTAGAGGCTAAGGTAGAGGCACCAGGTGTGGTGGAGGAGAGGATAGGCACATACTTCTAAAGAGTGGTCTCACTAATACAAACTCCTTTTCAGACATGTGTATAATGAAAGTCATGGAAATGAGATTTGCTAGTGGCAAGCTAGAATAGACTACAAATCAGGGCTGGGTAGGGAGGGTGGGTGCCACATGTGTTCTTTCCTGAGTCAAAGTAGGTCATATGGTGGAGGATATATATTGACCACTTGACTCCGATGTTCTCTAAAAGACAATACATGATCACTGTAGTGTTTTCTACAATCTCAGTATGGTTCTTCTTAGGATGGATATTGCAGTTAAAAACTAAGGTGAGGATGCATCTCTTAAGGTCCAAGGCAGAGGAGGGAAGGGTGCACTTCTTCCTATAAGGGAATTGAGGCTTCTTCAAGAACCTATGAATATTAAGGAGAGTAAGATCATATTGCTTGTATAAGGCCTCAGGCTCAACTAAGTCAAAATACTCTGGGTAGTCCTTACGCCAGGTGTCAGTTTTGTCAGTACCCGAAAAGAAGATGTTCAAGGTATCCTCAGAAACTTGAAATTTCTTCCCAGCTATCATGGATGTGAGGACTGCTTGAGTATTAGGTGGGGGTACGAGGGTGTTGTAATTCCAACCCAAGTTAGCATAGAATTTGTGAACCACTTTCATGATAGTGATGCAATTATTGTAGAACACACGTTCAACACTCAAGGCTGAGAGATGGCGATCATTAAGCAACTTCATTACTTGATCTATGACCTCTTGTCTTCTAGGTCTAGGCTCAAATATGGCACGAAAAGGGAAAAGATTCTGGGAAAGGAGATCCTTATACCTATTTACAACCTCATTTGAGACAAAAAGAGTGTCATCAAATGAAATCAAGTGGGAGTTGGACGAAGATGAAGGTGCATTAACTGGGGTGGCCCTCTTCCTCCTATTCGATGCCATAGAGATGAAAAAGAGAGGAAGGAGAGAACAAAAGCTAAATAATCACCACCAAAACTTGTCCACAAACCTAGGTTAGCAAGGGGGAAGGTTAAGGGAGGTCAAGCTAGGTCGGGCTAGGGCTAGGTTGAGGAAGGTTAGGGTAAGGGTAGAGAGATTAGGGGAACTGGGGGTGGAATTAGTCGACTTTCTCTAGTTGAGAGGGAGAATCGTCGGACGAACCCATCTTAAAATTTCTCCAGCCCATCCATCAGTCGAGTTCTGTGAACTCAAAAACTCGACCTATAGGCCCTTTTAAAAATCTCTCGGCCTCCGATCGGTCGAGTTGGCAAATCGACCGACTGATCTAAACATAACAAACTTAGTTTCTAGCCATTAGAGAGCTAATTAAATTTATTTTTCAAGTCCATTATGTATTTTGAACATACTTAGGGACATATCACTCGGCATTAGGTACTATTTTGTGGTAAAACATGCATTTGTGAAAAATACCCAAAAATAAGAGAAAAACAAGGCAAAAAGAACATGAAAAAATGGAATTTTAGCATATTAGCAAGCAAAGATGATCAAAATAGGGGCAAAACATATAGGATAGATGACAACTAACTAGAGGGCATATCATATTCATTCAAAGTAGTTATAATCAATTTTGATCTAATAAAGTTTAATTGCTCTCTAGCTAGAGGTTTAGTGAAAATGTCTTCCAATTGATTTTTAGTTTCCACATACGTGATATAGATAACCTTCTTGGTAATGTGATCATAGAGAAAATGATGATGAACCTCTATATGTTTAGCTATACTATTAAATATAGGATTGTATGACAAGTTAATTGCACTAGTATTATCACACTAGATAGGAGAAGTATCAAAATAAATGTTAGAGTCTTGTAGAATTTGCTTCATCCATAAAACCTGGGCACAACAACTCCCGACTGCAATGTATTCATCCTCGGTGGTTGATAATGCCACTATGCTCTATTTCTTAGAGAACCAAGAAACTATGCATGGTCCTAGGAGAAAGCAAGTGCCAATTGTGCACTTTCTATCAATCAAGCACCCTGCATAATCCGCATCACTATAAGTAGTAAGAGTAAAGTCCCTTGACTTGGGATACCATAGTCCAAAATTTTGGGTTTTGGCCAAGTACCCTAAAATCCTCTTAACAACTATAAGATGTGATTTCTTAGGATTTGATTGAAAGTGAGCACACAAGCCAACACTAAATATTATATCAGGTCTAGAGGCAGTTAAGTAAAGTAAACTTCCAATCATACATATATAGAGCTTCTCATCTACCTTTTCACCTTCTTCATCTTTGTCAAGTTTGGTAGTGTTTGACATGGGTGTGTCCATCGACTTGATATTCTCCATCCCAAAGCTTTGAGTAGTTCACTTGTGTACTTGCCTTGGTTGATGAAGTTCCCATCTTTCGTTTGCTTGATTTGAAAGCCGAGGAAGAATGTGATTTCACCCATCATACTCATATCAAATACACTCTGCATAAGATCACTAATTTCTTTGCAAAGGTCAAGGTTAGTTTTGCCAAAAATGATATCATCAACATATATTTGTATGATAAGAAAATTGTTAGAAGTGTGCTTTAGAAATAAGGTAGAATCCACTTTGCCCATGATATACCCATGATCTAACAAAAAGTTCTTTAATTTCTCATACCAAGCTCTAGGTGCTTGTTTGAGTCCATAGAGAGATTTTTGCAACAAATAAACATGGTTAGGTAAACTATAATGTTCAAAGCCCAAAGGTTATGAAACATACACTTCTTCCTCAATTGTACCATTCAAAAATGCACTTTTAACATCCATTTGATATAGAAGAAAGTTTTTATAACTAGAAAAGGCAAGCAACATACAAATGGACTCAAGTCTATCTATAGGTGCATATGTTTCATCAAAATCTATACCTTCCTATTGATTGTAGCCTTGAGCCACTAACCTTGCTTTGTTCCTTACCACTTTTCCGCTTTCATCAAGCTTGTTGCGGTAGACCCATTTGGTGCCAATGATCTTTACATCACTTGGTCTTGGCACTAGGGTCCAAACTTTGTTATTTTAAAATTTCTCCAACTCTTTTTGCATAGCTAGGATCCACTCATCATCCCCAAGAGCTTCCTTGATGTTCTTTGACTCAAGTTGTGAGATGAAGGCGTTGTTGACTTGTTCTTTGTTGAATGCAGCCCGCGTCTTCACTCTTTCAAATGGATCACCTAAAATTAGCTCCTTTGGATGATTCTTTGCAAATCGGGGGGGGGGGGTTGGATCCTTCTATTCATCTTTCTCTTCTTCTTTTGGAGTGATCACCTCTTTTCCCTTTTGGGTGATGTTGAGCTCTTTTAGAATAGGAATTTTTTCAGCTACAACATCATCATTTGGAACAACATCTTTGGGAATAGAGGGGTTACTCTCAATAAAATTTACATTTATGGATTCTTCTACTTTAGCAAGATCAACATTAAAAATTCTATAAGCCTTGTTAGTAGTGCTATAGCCAAGAAAGAAATCCTTGTAAGATTTCGGATCAAACTTGTTGAGAGAATCTTTCATATTCAAAACAAAATAAGGACATCCGAAAACATGGAAATACTCGATAGAAGGCTTTCTACCATGCCATAGCTCATAGGGGGTTTTCTTCAAAGAAGCATGAGTAAAAACCTAATTTTGCACAAAACATGAGGTACTAACAACTTCATCCCAAAACTTCTTTAGAGTATCATACTCTAGAAGCATGGTCCTAGCCATTTCCTGTTAAAACCTATTCTTCCTCTCTACAACCCCATTTTATTGAGGTGTTCGAGGTGAAGAGAAGTTGTGTTCATAACCAGATTCTTGACAAAAATGTTCAAAAGGCTCATTTTCAACTTCTCCCCCATGGTCACTACAGATGGAAACAATGCGGCAAGAAGCTTCATTCTCAACTTGTTTATAAAAGCTCAAGAAAATATCAAGCATATCACTTTTAGAAATGAGAAATAAGGTTCAAGTTTATCTCAATAAATCATCAACAATAATAAGGCAATACTTGGAACCATGAAGTGATTGAGTTCTCATTGGTCCAAATAGATCAATGTGAAGAAGCTCAAGAGCTCTGTTGGTACTAAAGACTCCTTTGGATTTGAAGGAGGACTTGGTTTTCTTTCCCTGGGTACAAGGTTGGCATTCCTCATCCTTTTCAAAATCTAATTTGGGAAGCCCCTTGACCAAGTCTCTTACGACCCCACCTTATGGTAACCCCCAATTAAGGGAGACCGAGAGGTCGAAGCCACACACATAATTTCCGGATCAAAGGTTCGACAATTAACCAAGAACAATTATTAAATTTAAACAGACTAAACTAGAAAGCTGTAAGAAAAAAAACTTTTTCATACCTTTTTGAAATGTTGGATATCTAAACTTCTATCCATGTAAGAATTTTACTCGAACTAATCCTCCTTGTATTTTAATTCATGTATTTCACAATATGACAATTTAATGTTTGTCCTTTTGGCTTTGTACCTAAAATGCCGACAAAAAAAATGTCGGTCAGCATAAAGCTGGTATGTGGGGGAAATAATAATTGTGCAACTATGATAACAATGTATTGTAGCCAATTACCATTTAACAAACAATTTTACATTTTAAATATAACTGCACGATCCATGCATTCCCTATCCTCTGCGCTGTCCCTGCAGTGGACCTGGATGCTACTTTCCTTATAGTAGATCCCCATTAAACCCCTCATGGTCCCACCTATAGGTGAACAAGTTTCTAGGGTTGAGTCACATGGCACTACCCGTAAGTAGCCCACTCCTTAACTCATGGCATGCTAAAGGGTCTCATGGCACTACACTTGGTAGCCCAGTTTCTAACCCACAATAACCTAGACCTTACTCTAGGTTACCCCTTTTTAGCCTTTACAAGCCACAAAGGTGGATTCAGATCTAAGCCAGTTATATATGTATATTCATAGTGATAATCATAGTCACTTTATAGATGCATGAAATAAAAGGCATCCAACAGTTATTTTCAAGCAACTGATAAAATCATTCGGGAATCACCGTGAAACTAAAGAGATTACTCATAGACGTAACCACATACCTGTTCAGTAGATCAATTCCAACCAAGAAAGCAATCCAAGCAAGTAGTTCAACCACACAATCAAGAATCCTAAAAAACACATGTACTCTATTTAATACACACTTTATCAAGATTCTTTCTATTCAACTTGAAAATTTCTTCCTAAGGTTTCCGTATCCATTTTAGGGTTTCGTTTGCAATTAGGGTTTCACTTCATTTACTATTTTAAACCCTAATTCTATACAATTACTTACAAACCCTAATTTCAGATTAAAGGCACGCTTAAACATTAATTAAGCCCATTATGCCTCTTTTATATTAAAACTATCATTTTTATCCTTTTAATCCATGGCAAGATCATTATGCACATTTATCATCAATTCATAGTTCATTATGGTCCAAGTCACATATGAACCCTATTTGTCATCAATTTCACATTTTAGAAAACCCTAATTATCAAATTAAGGATTTTCATCCATACTTAGGAGCTTTTATACTTGAAAGAGCTTAGAACCATCATTTAACAACATATTTTCACATTATTCAAATTAAATATGATCTTCTCCTATTTTACCCTAAGTTAGGGGTTCTAACAGCTTAATCATTCATAATTGGTGTAAAATCCTAAACCGTGCAATAATTCATCTACATCAGGTTCAAGTTCCTCATTAATGTTCAACAGGTTGCTATTACTTAATTTCATCAATTAAGTACCATGAATTTAACCATTAACTTCAATTATGGTTCCTAACACGATTTCAAAGCACTTTTCATTAATTTAGCTTACTTTTGCAAATAGGAATGAAATCAGATTCTTACAATATTTTTATTGAATTCTACGTGTTCTCCAGATCAATTTTCATATTTTGCCCATTCCCATTAGAGCTACCAATCTTTAGATATGATTTTTGTAGGAAATCACTTACCACAGCCAATGAGAGGCCGACAAGTCAGCCCATGCATGCCTTTTTCTCCAGTGTGAGCCAATCCTACTTAAAACATAACGAAAGGTCACTTTTTCCCCTCGCGTGATGCTCGGCCTCATGACGCCTCGGGGGTATTTCCGTCCAATTGCTCCTGTTCATCTCCTACCCCCCGAACCCTTGCGTTGCCGTCGACTGCAGCCGTCCGTGGGGATCTATCTCCTCCTCCCCAAGGCATTAGGTCACTGAGGACCATTGCCATGCCCCCACCGCCCTATGACGCGCCCGCCAAGGCCTTGACCTACGGCTGAGATGGTCGGGCTCACGTGTGTTGGGCCTGCGACCCGTAGCGAGGGTGCAGACCTCCTGCAGGTGCTGCACGAGGGTCAGAGCAGGGAGATGTCGATCGAGTCCCTCCCCAACGGTGTGGGAGCTTCCGACCTCCTTCGTACTCCCTTCCACGACTCCATGTTGTTCAAGGGGGTTGCACTCCTTCTTAATCTGGTGTGAGAGGAAGGAAACACATTGGGGTCTACTGGATGTAGTCCATGATGTGGGCCATGCAATGAGGTCTGATTGACTCCTCTCGTCCTCGCCTTCTGTCCTTATACAGGTTGTGAATATCAAGAAAGAGAGATTCATAGGGTTTAGGACTACACCCTCTTTGTTAGGGTTGAAAGAATAAAACAAAGGAGAAGAGGGAGAGAGATACGTATGAGTTCTCTTTAACTTGAGCCAGAGGCTCTTCCCTTTATATAGGGGAGGGTATTCACACCCCAAGATGTGCATCCACAAGGACTCCAGTCCTTTTTCCCAAAAGGAAACATGTTTTCCTTAATAAAAAAGCAACCTCCTGTCTCTTCATTATCTCCTAAGATAATTATATTCTTTGGATGATTAGGAATTCAAAAACTCTTTCCCTTATTCTCTTTATTCTTGGCTTTTAATCCATTAGCCACGAAATAATATTTTCCTTTAGTAGAAAATACTCCCTTTTTATCAATATCACAAAATTCATTAATAATATATCACATTATCCACTTATTTTGCAATTTTGGTATTTTCTCTATCTTTCTTCTTTATTGGGACTCCTTGGATCCCAAGACACTCTATTATTTCGAAATCCTTTTTACTGGATACTTATTGTCCTTCTAGATGCATCTATATGCATTATTCTTCATTATCTTATTTTATTCTTATTAAAATATCTCTTTTTGAGGATTTCTCTTTATTTCTCTTTTATTTTCATCACGGGCATTTCTTTTACCATTAGGAATCCTTGGGATATGAAATTCCACCAAGGATCACCCAATTATGCCTCTTTCCACTTATTTTCCACATTTTATCATTGTTTTCAATTTCTTTCTTAATAAAGAAATGTTTAATTAATATTTTCTTTTATTATTGTCTTTTCTTTGCACTTTGGACTCTTTGGAACCCAAAAGGCACGAAACCCATCTCTGGATTACATCCCTTTGCCTTCTAGAGGTTTCTACCTCATTCTTTTCTCAAAAACTCAATTATTCATTGAATTTCCTTTCTTCATTTCCTTGTTATTGGGCCCAATAGCCGGTAAAGCCCACAACACAATCATCAAGGCTATTGTAAACGAAATCCATTTATTCAAAACAAATTATATCATTATTTGTTCAAATATCTTTAATAGGAGAAATTACATTCCTCACTAAAAGAACCCAAAATTTGGGGTCGTAACATCCTTCCCCTCTTATAGGAATTTTGTCCTCAAAATTCTATCAAGCAAACAAACAATTCAGGATAAGACTTTTCCATGTCCATCATTGGCCCCTATGTGGCTTTACCGTACTCATGGCACTTCCAATGAACCTTTATCATCACATATTCTTTTCTCTGAGTTCTTTCATCCCAGCGTTTATAAACTGCACATGTGACTCAGGCCATTTCAGCCTCCCTTGGGGCTCACTAGGTTCATTGCTCAGCACATGGTCTGGGTACCTCACATAGTGCTATAAATTGGACACATGGAACTCATCACACATTTCTTTATCCTGAGGGGTAAGGTTAACCTTCTCCACCAATCCATCTCAATGGACCCATGTATCGGGGACTCAACTTTCTTAACTATAGGTCAGAGGGGTCGGATTTTCATGTCACATATTCTCCCATAGTGAACTGCATGTCAGTCTACTTTGCATCCACTCACGACTCCCGTTGTCTCTAGGCTCCCTTCAGCCATTGCACGATCAAAGCGACTTCATCTACACACATTGTGGCCCTTTTCTAACCATCACATGTTCCTTTCACCAACATCACCTTACTGAAGTGGTGACCGACACAACCTCCCTTACAAAGCTTCCTTAAATCCCGATACTGGCTATGGTGGTTATCATCACAACTTACAGAAGACAAGAACTATCTCCATGTATCACCCTGAACGAGCACACATGCTCTCATCAGACCTCTTAGTCTAGATCATACTAACCCTTAGTTAGGGGTGATGAACTATACTAACATCGAGTCCTTCATGTACCTACTTCCTCCTTACGGAAGTGAACCTTTCGGTCAAACTCAAGAACCTTTGAACTTGCATCATGGTGTCATTGAACCATCTCTCTCATGGGTAGTTCAACCAAATCTGTCCCTTGAACTTAAGGGGCTTCCATTTTCCTCTATACATGAGGATTACCATGCTCGAAACTATAGCAACTTAATTCTCGTCATGAGCATTAGGTATACCACTTCCCCTCTTAGGCCTAGGAACCATAGGTTCACTTTTCTAATGTCCAACTGTCTGCTCAACCTACAAACCAACATGTATCGGGTATGACATACACTTCCTACCATCATTCTCCTCGATCAACACTTTAAAGTTGAGTCCTCCTCAAGGACAATCAATAAGGTACAAGGCCTCATAACCTGTTACTAAACCTCTCCAGGTCTAAGGAACTCTTCTTCTCATCTATACCATAGGTACAGAGGTACCAACAGACTCATCCTCTCTCTAGGGTTTGGTTCCTCTTATGGCAACCAAGACATCATCAACCTATGGGGATCAAGCATGTGGCAACCACTATCATCCACTTAGGTTGCATCATCCTCAAATCCCTACTTTTCCTCATATCTCAAAGTCTAAGCTTCCAACCTTCTTGCTTGAGTCCTGCTCTCTCTTTCTAGAGCCAACCCTACAAGCAATCTTACTACAAGAGGTTCTCTCTCCAAGAGGGATCAAGCTCACAAGCATACCCCTACATGGTGAAGCCTATGTTTTCTCACGGTTATCCATAGCTCTTTACGCTTATCTCATAGGCTATACTTCATACTCTCCTGGCCTATTGCTCGCACTACTAACGTACTCTAGGTGCCTATCATGCCATGCCCATATAAGCTCATGGGGTTTCCATAGGTTCTTCTCTAACCTCATCAATGAAGGAGCTATCCTTCACTGTAACATACACGACCCTTCCTAGGGTTGGGTCGCCAAAGGTACTAGGTCATTCAACATCTCGTGGCTCATATGGCATCCCAAAGGCATGTCCATCAAAACACCTGGTCTATCGTGACATCTAACTCATCATGCCGTCTCTCTCTCTCTCTAACCTTCACTTAGGGTTAGGGTTAACATCATCCAGAGGTCTCAGGAGGTTGAGATGCTGAGTCATATTGAGCAGAAAGAAAACATTCCTGATGTGAAGATGAAGCAATCACACGAATTGAAAGTATTCATTTGGCGACTGTTTCAGATTTTGTGTTACTCGAGGACGAGCAACGTTTAAGCTCGGGGTATTTTGATGAATGTGTATTCATCATGGAATTCAATTACCATCTTGGGCTCACTTGGACTTAACACATCAAATTTCACTCATTAAATATCAAAATACATCATAATGTGCAAAATTACTTAATTGATTCGATTATTAAGGTTTTAACTGAATTTATGTTGATTTAATGCAGGTCTTGATAAGGTTGAACAGTCAGCTGGGGCCCAGCTTCGCTCACTTTTGATCTTGACCAATCAGTCTTAACCAAACTATTTTCTCTAACGGTTTTGACCTCTCGGTTTTAAGATATTCACCTATACGGCCTCAAGACCGTTTAAGCCCATTCAGTTTCAAGACTGTATGATCCTAAATGATCTCAAGACCATTTGAGTCCATACGGTTTCAAGACCGAATAAACCCAAACGGTCTCAAGGTCGGATGATGCCTAACGGTTTTGAAATCATTTGGATCGAAACCATTTGGACCGAAACCGTTTGGAAAATGAGACCGTTTGACAACAGGACCGAATGGATTACCAAACCAAATGAAGCAGCAAGATCGTTTGACGAATTTCAGTCTGCAAAACCATTTGAAGAGTTTTCAGTCTGCGAGACCGTTTGAATTTCCAAAACCGAATGGAACTGGGAGAATGCAAGACCGAATGAGCACATACAAAAATCGTTTTCTTTAACAACGTAGACCGCTTGCATAAAATTGGTGTGAGACCGTTTGCGATTGATTAAGTACAACAACAAACCATTTGATACAGATCACGTGCATGCATGCATACCGGTTGATCCCGAGGTCACGAAGACCATTTGAGTACTAATTAAAGATCGTTTGCTAAGCAACGAGCAAGCAAACCGATTAGAAAAGCCACGTGCATGGGAGGGCATGCCTGCATGGAAAAGTCAAGGCAAACCGAATAAAGTAGGATGATCGTTTGGGTATTTAGCTGAAACCATTTGCACAAGCAAAGCATGCAAGACCGAATGAAGAAAAGCATGCATACGTACCAGACCATTGATGTTGCAAACCGTTTAGGATTAGAAAAGACATACATTGCCAAACCGTTTAAATAAAACACTAAGAAATAGACGGTATGGCCATAGCTACGTGCATGTGAAACCGATTGGATAAGGCTGAGCAAACCAAACGGAGGTAGCTGGCAGACCGAACGAGCTTGCTGCAGGACCGTTTGAATTAGATACTAATGAAGACCGAATGGGCAGAAATAAAGACCGAATGAACGGCCAACAGATCGTTTAATCTATTGCTGGGTACAAGACCATTTGTGTAAGACCTGAAGACCATTTGGATTAAATATATGAAGACCGAATGAGCATCTCGTGAAGACCGTATGGGCTATGAGACCGTTTGAGTAAACAAACAACAGGGAGACCGAATGGCCTTAGTGTGAAACCATTTGCTGCAAACCGAATGACCTTCACATGCAAACCGAATTAAGCAAACCGAATGGAGGGGAGTAAAATGCAAACCATTTGGATAAAGATATTTTCGGACAAGAATCACACAAAAAATGTGAGGGCCAGTCCAGTGCCTATAAATAGGGCCAGCATGGTCCCTTTTTTTGGCATTGGTTCCGGGACGCCGACATGCTGCCTGTACACGGGTCCGATCCAAATCCAGTGCCATCCACACTAGTTTCATTCCACCTATTTCCCGTGTTGCAACCAAGGAGGTTGAAGAGAGAAGGAAGACGGAGCGAGGGAGACTGTCTGGTCTGTCTTGGAAACTCCCGTTCGCATCCAGATCTGCTCCGACACGACATAGAAGGCCGTATCTTCTTCACCGAGCTGTGACTACCTTCTGCACTGATTTCATGGCGGATTTCTCTCTTTCTCATTCTTCTTATTTCTCGCATCATGAGCGAGTAGTACCTTTTTGTTGGGGTGCGGGGACTAGCCCCGCTGCCCATGAAAATCATGTTCTTTTGTTAAACTCTCCATGACAATGAATATAACTTTCCATTTCATTATTAATTGGTATGTTCGTAGATGATTATCTCCTTGCTCTCATCTTGTTCTTTCCTATATTGTGAAATCTTCTATATGTGGGATAGAATGGCAGTTTACAAAGTTCGACTCTTTGACGAGAACTTCTGATAAGATTCCTTGAGGTCGTAAGTGTATGATCTGTAAGGGGACAAGACATCTAGACTACAGTGACGCTTCTGTGGTCTAAACATTCCTCAAGGAGGATCACAACCTTAGTTGGATTTTGTATTGTCTTTGCTTATCGTCGATGTTAGTTTGTAGATCTATCACCTGCTTGCTTATCGATTAATGCGGTTGACTCCCAAACTAAAAATAGAATGAGATTTCTTCGAGGTCGTAAGTGTATGATCCGTGAGGGGACGAACCATCTAGCCTTCGGTGACGCTTCTGTGTGCCTAACGCCTGTATAGGGGGCTCACAACCTTTGTCAGATTTCTGTATCTTTGGAGCCGTAAGAAAGTGATCCAGTTGGTGACGAGACATCTGATGCCTAAGGTGATGCTTACGCGAACCTAACGCCCGTATGGGGGGTTCTACAACAGCTCTATTTGGATTGTTATTTCTTGTCTGGATTGTTAGCTATTGAATGTGTTTGAATGCGTAGCGGTGGTTAAACCCGATACCATTCCAGCGATTCCATATCATTGATCTAAATCCAAACTTTAATTTGGCTTTTACTTTCTTGCAATTAGTTTAATTAACCTCAAATCAACCTATCATTTTAAATATTAGCCTTAACTTGAATTAGACTAGATTGACAAAGATTCTTAAAAACATTGTCCTTTGGGTTCGATCCTTAACTATACTATGATAAAACTCGTCCGCTTGCAGGTGGTGTTATTGTACTTTGGTTTTGGTAAAAGCTCGGGGATTTTAACCCCGAGTGAGTTTGTTAGTACGATAAAATCCCACGTCAAATTCTGGATCCGTTGCCGGGGACAACTGAATCAGTTAGTCAAATCTAGTCCTTTTAAGACTGATTTAAGTTTTTGCTTTTTCTTTTGACACAATCGATCATGTACTTGAAATTTGACTCTACTCTGTGGTTCTCACTTTTGAAATCTTTCTATTTTTAGGTACATTCCAAGGCGTAGTGCATGCACCGTTCGGACAACCCCAGACTAACAACGAGCTTTGATCTCGAGATAGACAGAACTTTTCATCATCAGATCAGAGAAAATCAAGCAAGGATGGCTCAAGAAGAAGAAGTAGCCCGAAGGGTGGCTCAAGCCATCAATGCACAAAGAGAAAGGCTCATGCAAGAAGCCAGGGCTGCGGTTCAACAGGAAATCCTAGCAGCGCAAGCAGTAGCACAAGCAACTGAACTACAAAAGGATCTTAGAGAGTTCTCAATCCCTGAAGTTGCGAATGTTCATCATCCAGTACAACCTCCTCCTACCAACGCTACTAATTTCGAGATAAGAGCACATTGGATCACCCTACTTCAGAATAACCCTTTCTATGGAAAGCAAGGTGAA
The DNA here is from genome assembly GCA_963693085.1 of Alisma plantago-aquatica. NCBI lineage: Eukaryota > Viridiplantae > Streptophyta > Magnoliopsida > Alismatales > Alismataceae > Alisma > Alisma plantago-aquatica. The sequence continues at coordinate 1,242,400,746 of OY856411.1, forward strand.
GATAGCCAAGAACATCTTCTGAGATTTATTGATGTATGTGCTATGACAAATCAAAATGGAGTGTCTGATGATGCCATTAGACTACGCCTCTTCAAGTACTCCCTTGCTGATAGAGCCATAAGTTGGTACAATTTGCTACAAAGTGAAATACCCATCACCACCTGGGAACAACTCCAAAATGCATTTTTAGAAAAGTTCTACCCTCCATCTCTTACCTATGAAATTAGAGGGCAGATAACAAATTTCACTCAAGTTCCTGGAGAAACCCTTGCTAAAGCTTGGGATAGATACAAAGAGCTTCTACGCAAGTGTCCACACCACGGAATTCCCAAAAACCAACTCATTGAGATTTTCTATAGGGGTGTGGATGATGATATTTAGAGATTCCTCGATTCCTCATCTGGAGGAAATTTCATGCATCAAAGTTATGACAACGCATGGAGAGTCGTCACCCTGGGAGCAGAAAATCAAGCCAATTGGGGTAGATCTGTAGGTAAAGGAGTTTTGAAAGTAGCTATGGCCGCAGCTACTCCCGAGTACAAGTCTATCGTTGAAACCTTGAAACTCTTAGTTGCCAAGCAAGACCATATTGAATCATCTCTTGCTCCTATTGGAAGAGGACACTCACCCACTTGACAACCGGAACAGGTCAAGTATGCTTCCCTGTTCTGTGAAGAATGTAAGAGCACCGATCATTCCACTTTATCATGCAATGTTCTCTATGATGTTGTTCTGAGCAATGTATGTGGCCAAGGAGATAATGGTCAGATGGAAAATCTTAATGCTATCAACACCATTCCTGGTCAAAGTTATTACAATTCGAATCAGAATAGGAATCACTCCGGTTTTCAATATGGAAACCCCTCTGGAGCAGTAAACTTGCATCAATTTGGTTCAAACAATCAACCAAGAGGCCCACCAGGATTCCAGTATAATCAACAACCAAATTTCGGAAATCAAAGAAATTTCAAGGGGAACTTTCAGAATAGAAACTACAATAATTACCAAAATAACTCTCAGTACCACAATCTTAATCAACAACAAGGACAACAAGCAAGTCCAGTTTCTCCTGATGAAAAGCTATCAACCATTGAGAAGATGTTGCAAACTCAGCAAACCATGATAGCTAACCAACAAGCTCAGTAGAAGGCTATTGAATCTCAATTAGCTCAACTCGCAGCTAGCATAAAACCACTTGCTGGAGTCTTTGCTGGCCAACCCGAGAACAATCCTAAGCATCTTGAACAGTTGAAGGCAGTCACCACTAGGTCAGGGAAAGACTATTCAGATCCCCCTAAAAAGACACCTGTGGTTATTACAGACGGGGATGAACCTGTGATTGCCCAAGACTCAACAACATGAGAGACTCAATCAAAAGATGATAAGTCAGAAAAAGGAAATTTTGAGAAGCCTACTCAAGAAGATGAAGAAACTGAGACTCCAGAACCTGATATCCCTATGTACAAACCTCATATACCTTTTCCATCTCATCTAAGGCAAACAAAGCTTGATACCGGATTCAATAAGTTTAAAGAAGCTATGAAGAAACTTCATGTTGATATACCCTTTTTGGATGCTCTGGCCAAGATACCAGCATGGACAAAGTACTTAAAGTCACTCCTCACCAGGAAGTATATAACCGAAGAGTATGAGACAATAAAACTGGTGACAACTACATTTGATATCATATTGAGCAAGATGCCCAAGAAACAAAAAGACCCGAGATCCTTTAGAATTTCATGTCACATTGGCAACTCATCATGTAAGAAAGGATTGGCAGATCTCGGCGCAAGCATCTCTATTATGCCACTTAGCCTGTGCAAAAGACTAGGGTTTGCAGAATTTCTTCCTACTGGCATGACTATACAGCTTGCAGACAATTCGAATAAAATGTCCGTTAGGAATCCTCGAAGATGTTCCGGTCAAGGTAGGCAAGGACACATATGTTCCATGCGACTTTGTCATTATGGACATAAAAGAAGATGCTAGATATCCTCTCATCTTTGGTCATCCGTTCCTCGCCACTGCAAGAGCCCTGATTGATGTTGAAGCTGGTACCTTACTGCTCAGATTAGGCAAAGAAACTCTCGAATTTAAAGTTTTTGAAAGTATGAGAAGACCAAGTATGCAAGAATAAGTCTATCTGATTGACTGCATTGAGAAAATGTCACTTCTGACTCAAGAGCATCATGAATCAGATGATCCTTTAGAAGTTGCTCTAACGAACCCATCAATTGATGAACCAATTGACGAACAAGTAAGGGATTGCATCGAATCCCTCAAATCTGCTAAAGAAGATGTTGAAGCCACTAGGGAAGAACTCAAAGCTATGGAAGCTACAGAAGAAACATGCGAAAAACCAGATTCTCCCGAAATGAAACCCCTGCCCGAGGAATTAAAGTATGTGTTTTTGGATGATCTCAAGGTTTGTCCTGTAATAATAAATTCCGATCTTACAACTGAACAAGAAGATAAACTCCTGAAAGAATTGAAGGAAAGAAAGAAAGCCATCGGTTATAAATAGAGTGACCTCACTGGGGTCAGTCAAGTGTTGTGTATGCATAAGATCCCTATGATAGAAGATCACACGCCTACTATTGAGCATCAATGGAAATTGAATCCAAATATGAAGGAAGTGGTCCGTCATGAGGTCATTAAACTGCTCACAGTTGGAATAATCTATCCGATATCAGATTTTCCATGGATAAGCCCAGTGCATGTAGTCCCGAAGAAATGTGGAACAACTATTATACGGAATGAGAACAATGAACTCATCCCCACTCAAATAGTCACAGGGTGGAGGATGTGCATAGATTATAGAAAATTAAACAAGGCAACTCGAAAAGATCATTTTCCAATGCCTTTCCTTGATCAAGTCCTAGAAAGGTTGGCTCACCAAGAATACTTCTGTTATCTTGACGGTTACTCCAGATTCTATCAAATACCCATACATCCAGATGACCAAGAGAAAACAACTTTTACCTGCCCATTCGGAACATACACATTTAAAAGAATGCCGTTTGGTCTCTGTAATGCACCCGCAACTTTCCAACGTTGCATGGCTGCCATATTTGCTGGTCTCACCGAAACCATTATGGAAGTTTTCATGGATGATTTTTCTGAATACGGAGATTCATTCGATTAATGTCTAAAGCACCTCTCCCTAGTCCTCAAACGTTGTGAAGAAGCACATCTTGTGCTAAATTGGGAAATGTGCCACTTTATGGTAAAGGAAGGCATTGTCCTCGGCCATATGGTAAGTAATAGAGGAATTGAAGTAGATAAATCCAAGATTGAAGTGATTTCTAAACTGGCTATCCCAACAAATGTAAAAGAAGTCCGTGCTTTCCTAGGTAATGCATGATTTTACAGAAGATTCATAAAGGACTTTTCTAAGATAACGAAGCCAATGACGAATCTATTACTAAAGGATACTGATTTCAATTTCAATGAAGAATGTGTCAAAAGCTTCAACACACTGAAGCAGGCCCTTACAACCACCCCCATCATTAGAGCTCCTGACTGGGACCATCCTTTTGAAATTATGTGCGATGCCAGTGACTATGCTGTGGGCGCTGTTTTAGGGCAATATATAGAGAAGAAACACTATGTGATCTATTATGCATAAAAAACTCTCGATGAAGCCCAGAGGAATTATGCAACTACCGAGAAAGAACTTCTAGCAGTTGTGTATGCCTTTGAAAAGTTCAGATCCTACCTAATTGGTTCGAAGGTCATTGTCTACACAGACCACGCTGTCATCCGTTACCTTCTGGCAAAGAAAGATGCAAAAACCAGGTTGATTAGATGGATCCTCCTATTACAAGAATTTGATTTAGAGATAAAAGATAAAAAGGGTACATAGAATGTTGTAGTAGACCACCTCATTCGCATCCACACTCTGGATACTGAGAAGATTCCGATCAATAATTCCCTACTGGATGATCAACTAATGAAGGTCTCAGAAGCTATAACATGGTACTCGAATTTTGTGAACTACCTTGCTGCTGGGGTTATCCATCCTCAATGCATCAGGAATGCACTGAAGAAGTTCATGCATGATGTGAAGCAATATCACTGGGATGAGCCGTACCTCTTCAAACTATGTGCTGATGGTCTGTATAGACGATGTATCACCGAAGAAGAAGCTCAACTCATTTTGGAACAATGTCACTCGGGACCAGTGGGAGGACATATGAGATCTAAAAAGACTACCTTGAAGGTTTTGCAATGTGGATTCTTCTGACCAACCATATCCAAGGATTCCTACAACTTTGTCCTATCATGTGACAAATGTCAAAGATCAGGCAATATAACAAAGAGAGATGAGATGCCGCTGAATCTATGGTAAGAAGTGGAAATATTCGATGTATGGGGGGTGGACTACATGGGTCCATTCCCATCTTCTCATGGATTTTCATACATCCTAGTGGCGGTGGACTATGTCTCAAAATGGGTTGAAGCCATAGTAACTGTCACTAGTAATTCCAAACCAGTCATCAAATTATTCAAGGATATTATCCTTCCCCGTTTTGGCACCCCACACATGGTGATATCTGACGGAGGCTCCCATTTTCTTGAAAGAAGCTTCGAAGCATTGCTAAGAAAGTATGGTGTTACTCACAAGGTAGCCTCACTCTACCATCCACAGACAAGTGGACAGGTGAAGGTTTCTAATCGTCAACTCAAGAGTATCTTAGAAAAGACAGTTGGCCGAAATCAGAAAGATTGGTCGGAGAAAATCAATGACGCATTATGGGCCTATCGAACTGCTTACAAAACTCCCCTCGGGAGTACACCCTTCCGATTAATATATGGAAAGGCTTGCCACCTTTCTTTCGAACTGGAACAAAAAGCATGGTGGGCAATTAAGCAGCTGAATTTCGACATGAAAGAAGCATGACAAGCCATGATTCTACAACTTCAAGAGCTGGATGAACTCCGGATGACATCATATGAAAATGAACGAATCTACAAAGAACGCACAAAACTTTGGCACGATGGACATCTGAAAAGAAAAGGCATACAAGTGGGAGACCAAGTTATGATATTCAACTCAAGGTTGAAGTTATTCCCAGGAAAACTCCGCTCACGCTGGTCTGGACCATACATCGTCAAGAGCATCTCCCCACATGGTGCCTTCTCATTGTGGAATGAAAAGTCAGGTGAATTTGTAACAAATGGTCACTGCTTAAAGAGATATTTTACCTCAACTGACATAGGCACTAAAGCAACACTGGAACTCACCAATCCAAAGGATCCACCGAGAAGATGAAGGATTCAGTTGAGCCATCGACATAAAATAAAGGCGCTTGTCGGGAGGCAACCCGATCAATAAATTTGTTTTACTTCCCTTTTCAAATTAGAATGTTTCTTTAATTTTATTTTTACCTTCTAGTTAATTTTTCATTAAATAAAATTAGCATCGCAAGATGCTATTTTAAGATCTAATTGCTCTTTACCTTTGAGATTTTCAGATAAGAGGATGCGCGCTGATTGGAACGCAACCACATCTGGTGGTCATTCTGGCATGATTTTTCCCCTCCATCTTGGATTTAGGGTTTGCTCGGGACGAGAAAATCTCTAAATTTGGGGTGGAGGGTGGGTGGTACATACCTCACTTTCCACCTACACCCATCCTTTTCATACTTAAGTTTTCACTATCACATTCTTGATAATGTTTTTTCAAAATTTTCAATTTCAAAATTCTTTAATGTTTCTTAAAGAAATTGAACAGATACTTGATGAATTTTTGACACTTCCTGGTTTCATTAAAAGTCACTAACTAACCTTCTATGCATTTAGAATCATTATATCCTCCTTATTCGAAGTAAATCCTCAAAAGGACCACTTTTTGAAACAATCCTTTTGATTGAAATCATTCTGTGAAGCTTATGATTCCTAACATCATGATACTTTTGCAAAAATGATAAGTGTCTGTCAAACTGATAGGGATCAAACACGTCATGCTTCCTAATTGATTTGTGGAACAATAGCATGGAATCCCCACCAGATCCTCATCAAGTCATTATTTGAGCGAAGTTTGATAAAGAGAACAACCCAGTGCACTGAATTGTAAATCAAGTTGCATTTTGATCTGAACTCTCTTCTACACTTCTTCTATCATCTTCATACCCCTCCATCCATAAAAAAGAAACAAAAATAGCCAAAATAGTGCCAAACCCTAAGTTCGGGGTGGCATACCACTTCCCTCTATATCTGCTTCTTCCATACCCTAACAAATAAATAGGGGCGTACTACCATTATTGCAATCTCAAGTCGAATAGAGGAGAGATTTGTAAACAAAAAGATGCCAAAGTGCACACAAAAAGAAATGCAATCTCGAGTCGAATAGAGGAGAGATTCAAACAAAAAATGCAATAAATGAAATTGTGAACAAAATAATAAAATCCCGAGTCAAATAGAGGAGAGATTTATTTCTTCCTTCCATACCACCATTCCCTCCATTTTCTACCTAATGGTACAAAGCATGCCCCCTCTACCCTGAAAAACACCAGTGTCAGATCAGATGCACACTTGTTGTTCTGCGGGTATCTCTAGACTCTTACAAAACTCTTTGACATGCTTGTAGTTGGAAAAAGTGAGGAGGAAGTGATATTGGAAAACGAACTCAGGAGCGAAGATATGGTAAGATGTGTTTAGTGGTCTCAGGAGGTTGAGATGCTGAGTCATATTGAGCAGAAAGAAAACATTCCTGATGTGAAGATGAAGCAATCATACGAATTGAAAGTATTCATTTGGCGACTGTTTCAGATTTTGTGTTACTCGAGGACGAGCAACGTTTAAGTTCGGGGTATTTTGATGAATGTGTATTCATCATGGAATTCAATTACCATCTTGGGCTCATTTGGACTTAACACATCAAATTTCACTCATTAAATATCAAAATACATCATAATATGCAAAATTACTTAATTGATTCGATTATTAAGGTTTTAACTGAATTTATGTTGATTTAATGCATGTCTTGATAAGGTTGAACAGTCAGCTGGGGCCCAGCTTCGCTCACTTTTGATCTTGACCAATCAGTCTTAACCAAACAGTTTTCTCTAATGGTTTTGACCTCTCGGTTTTAAGATATTCACCTATACGGCCTCAAGACCGTTTAAGCCCATTCAGTTTCAAGACTGCATGATCCTAAATGATCTCAAGACCATTTGAGTCCATACGGTTTCAAGACCGAATAAACCCAAACGGTCTCAAGGTCGGATGATGCCTAACGGTTTCGAAATCATTTGGATCGAAACCATTTGGACCGAAACCGTTTGGAAAATGAGACCGTTTGACAACAGGACCGAATGGATTATCAAACCGAATGAAGCAGCAAGACCGTTTGAGGAATTTCAGTCTGCAAAACCATTTGAAGAGTTTTCAGTCTGCGAGACCGTTTGAATTTCCAAAACCGAATGGAACTGGGAGAATGCAAGACCGAATGAGCACATACACAAATCGTTTGCTTTAACAACATAGACCGTTTGCATAAAATTGGTGTGAGACCGTTTGCGATTGATTAAGTACAACAACAAACCATTTGATACAGATCACGTGCATGCATGCATACCGGTTGATCCCGAGGTCACGAAGACCATTTGAGTACTAATTAAAGACCGTTTGCTAAGCAACGAGCAAGCAAACCGATTAGAAAAGCCACGTGCATGGGAGGGCATGCCTGCATGGAAAAGTCAAAGCAAACCGAATAAAGTAGGAAGACCGTTTGGGTATTTAGCTGAAACCATTTGCACAAGCAAAGCATGCAAGACCGAATGAAGAAAAGCATGCATACGTACCAGACCATTGATGTTGCAAACCGTTTAGGATTAGAAAAGACATACATTGCCAAACCGTTTAAATAAAACACTAAGAAATAGACGGTATGGCCATAGCTACGTGCATGTGAAACCGATTGGATAAGGCTGAGCAAACCAAATGGAGGTAGCTGGCAGACCGAACGAGCTTGCTGCAGGACCGTTTGAATTAGATACTAATAAAGACCGAATGGGCAGAAATAAAGACCGAATGAACGGCCAACAGATCGTTTAATCTATTGCTGGGTACAAGACCGTTTGTGTAAGACCTGAAGACCATTTGGATTAAATATATGAAGACCGAATGAGCATCTCGTGAAGACCGTATGGGCTATGAGACCGTTTGAGTAAACAAACAACAGGGAGACCGAATGGCCTTAGTGTGAAACCGTTTGCTGCAAACCGAATGACCTGTACATGCAAACCAAATTAAGCAAACCGAATGGAGGGGAGTAAAATGCAAACCGTTTGGATAAAGATATTTTCGGACTGGAATCACATAAAAAATGTGAGGGCCAGTCCAGTGCATATAAATAGGGCCAGCATGGTCCCTTTTTTTGGCATTGGTTCCGGGACGCCGACAGGCTGCCTGTACACGGGTCCGATCCAAATCCAGTGCCGTCCACACTAGTTTCATTCCACCTATTGCCCGTGTTGCAACCAAGGAGGTTGAAGAGAGAAGGAAGACGGAGCGAGGGAGACTGTTTGGTCTGTCTTGGCAACTCCCGTTCGCGTCCTGATCTGCTCCGACATGACATAGAAGGCCGTATCTTCTTCACCGATCTGTGACTACCTTCTGCACCGATTTCATGGCGGATTTCTCTCTTTCTCATTCTTCTTATTTCTCGCATCATGAGCGAGTAGTACCTTTTCGTTGGGGTGCGGGAACTAGCCCCGCTGCCCATGAAAATCATGTTCTTTTGTTAAACTCTCCATGACAATGAATATAACTTTCCATTTCGTTGTTAATTGGTATGTTCGTAGATGATTATCTCCTTACTCTCATCTTGTTCTTTCCTATATTGTGAAATCTTCTATATGTGGGATAGAATGGCAGTTTACAAAGTTCGACTCTTTGACGAGAACTTCTAATAAGATTCCTTGAAGTCGTAAGTGTATGATCTATAAGAGGACGAGACATCTAGCCTACGGTGATGCTTCTGTGGTCTAAACATCCCTCAAGGAGGATCACAACCTTAGTTGGATTTTGTATCGTCTTTACTTATCATCGATGTTAGTTTGTAGATCTATCACTTGCTTGCTTATCGATTAATGTGGTTGACTCCCATACTAGAAATAGAATGTGATTTCTTCGAGGTCGTAAGTGTATGATCCGTGAGGGGATGAGCAATCTAGCCTTCAGTGACGCTTCTGTGTGCCTAATGTCTGTATAGGGGGCTCACAACCTTCGTCGGATTTATGTATCTTTGGAGCCATAAGAAAGTGATCCAGTTGGTGACGAGACATCTGATGCCTAAGGTGATACTTACGTGAACCTAACACCCGTATGGGGGGTTCTACAACAGCTTGTTTGGATTGTTATCTCTTGCCTGGATTGTTAGGTATTGAATGTGTTTGCGTGCGTAGCGGTGGTGAAACCTGATACCATTGTAGTGATTCCATATCATTGATCTAAATCCAAACTTTAATTCGGCTTTTACTTTCTTGCAATTAGTTTAATTAACCTCAAATCAACCTATCATTTTAAATATTAGCCTTAACTTGAACTAGACTAGGCTGACAGAGATTCTTAAAAATGTTGTCCTTTGGGTTCGATCCTTAACTATACTGCGATAAGACTCGTCCACTTACGGGTGGTATTATTGCACTTTGGTTTTGGTAAAAGCTCAGGGATTTCAATCCCGAGAAGGTTTGTTAGTGTGATAAAATCCCACTTCAGACATGAAAGACTTGTCTCCATTTGAATAGTAGATAGGAATCATGCATATTCTTAATTTTGTAATCATATTTATTAGTTGTCTAGTGCACCAATAAATGGAGAATAACATCGCCATGTAAGTGGATTGAACTAAGGTGTCAAAAGAAGGATGTTTATTTGAAGGTTTTGGTATAATTACTCCCAATCCACTTAGGTGGTGGTGGGGTTTCCTAAATTTACATAACAATCTAGCCAAGGCAATTTCTATTACTCGAGAAAAATATAAAACATGAACTAAGTCACCAACCCAAATGAAAATGTCAAAGAAAATGCTAGAGTATGTGAATAACATAACAGTTGGAAGGTGGACAGTAAGACTAGAAGCTTGCATTTTTGAATTCCCCCTTTGATAGAGAACAATGTCCCTTTTCCCTTATGAAGGTACCTAGTGGCCCTTTAGGTCCCATGAAAATTTTGTTTTCATTGATTCAAGAAGTGAGTATGAAGAATGTTGGTAAGAGGTGATTGTGACTTAGTTGTTGAATTGATTTTGACCATTTTTCAGTTTTGGCATCAGAAAATTTTCTCATTGAGAAATTAATTTCTTTATAATACTATATGTACAAAGAATAATAATTTTTATGTAATTTGATCGATGATTTCTTGGCTAAGTCACAATCAAGGAGATATCAAAAATTTCTAGAGGAGAGTCTCATGGAAAACTACAAGCCTAGAGTTTGGTGTAGGGAATATTTAAGGGAAAGTGAAAGATATTTCATTGTAGTTGACATGCCTATTTAGATTTTAAGTTTAATCCTTTTAAGGAGTGGAGAGTTTAATAGGTTAGATCCATATATTTGAGGATGAAATCACTTTAAGGGGTGGAGAGTTGTAACATACTAGATTTTGGTACTAAATATAATTTTGAACTGTTACACATAATCTTTGAGAATTGAAATTATCTTTTACTAGATTTGGATTGACATTTGCACTTCACTGAAATATCTTGAAGTTCAAGAATCAAGATAGAATATGTCCTAATTTTGATCTATTCATCCCATGTGGGATCCAAAATTTAAAAGTTGAACTCAATGGTAGACTCTTGGCTTTGGAATCACACTAAAATATGATTTTTATTATTACATAATTACATTTGAATTATAAATTTATTAGTCGTCTTGAAATATATATATATATATATATATATATATATATATAAGAGTAAATATTTTCAGAATTTAGCTTAATACAAATTAAATGCATGGTGAAAATTTTGGGAAAAAATGAGAGATAACCTAGGAGCTATAAATCATCAAAATAAATGAGACCAAGGTATAAAATTTGGTGAAATTCCAAAGTAAATTTACCATTCAAATAGAGGTTTGACCAACCCCACATGTGGCACAATGTTGTCATATCTACATTTATAGAAGGCATTACCTAGACTTTGGTCGGTGGTCAATTTCTCACCCCCTTGCACCATAATTATCAGTTTCTATCCCAATAGCTTCGGTTTCAACCTCCCTCGAAAATCGGATGGTTAATCTATGACCAGAGAAGCTAACCTATCAAAAATAATTAAACCTAGACTTGAAACAGTCGGTGACGCAATCAGAGGCCACTCTGAAACCATAGATCCAATTGACACTGCTTGAATCACCGCCACCGCCTATAAGAAAAAAGCCTTTTTAGAATCTCCTATATAAGGCCTGGCATATCCCTTCGACAAACTCACCACTTCCTTTGCCTCAAGACTAGAACTCTTTTCCAACCAGACATTCTCACAATAATGTATCCCTCCTAATAGTCTTGCTAGAACTCTATGTATGTTGTCCACATGTTTCCCTTGTGAAAATTATCCCCAGACTCCTCAAGTTGCTCAACCTTCATTTTCCAGGTGAACTGCAGCTCTCCGACAAGCTCTAGTCCACACCACACAATGCCACCACTTCCTTTGCATCCCACCACCATCCCAAAGAGCAAGACCCCATCCCCTTATTCTTCCCTAGTATCTAACCCCAAAAACACAGAAGAACTATGCTTCGACCTTGCTTTTGCAACTATGGTCAAGGAAGCTACTAGCTATAGTGGAATGGAAGCCACTAGATGATGATGCACGATGATCAATCACCTCCAGTCCTATATATATCCACGAACAAATCCCCCCAGCACCGATGAGGTACCCTAAACTTCTTCTCTTTGTTCTTTATACAAGCCATGAACACATATAATAACATGAAATTCATTCATAAGTAACTTGTATGAATATTCACATAGGAATATATACTTGACCCTATGATCAATAAAACAAAATGAATACTAATATGTAAACCATACTCGTAACATGTACACTGAGACCTAAATTCACATTGGTCCCTTTCAACGAACAAATACATATATGACCGAGATAAATGTATGAAGAAAGTAAAACAAAGTTAGGAACTAACAAAGATCAAAGGAAATGTATAACTATTATTATCCATGGTTTAGACTATATTTTACTATCCTTATTTTTAATTCACAAAATGTAGATTGCATTCTAGTAAAGAGATAAATGAATAAAAAGCATATGTATCAGGAAACTGAAGTTAATGGACTAAAGCCCTATTTCTACTATGGTATTCTTGTAACTCATAAAGTATGCAAACAAATTCCTAGAAAATATTTTCATAATACAAGCATGTACATTATATATATGCATGTGGTCTAAACTAGTGTATTACATGAAATATTATGTAACATACAAATTTATGAATTATACATTTGATAAATAGGAGTAATGATTGTTATATCATATATGTACAAAGATACCACTACAATAGTGGAATGGACTTGATGATTTCAGGAAGATAAATTATAATGACCAAACACGATCATTAAATAATTCACTTACTAAGGGGAAAATTGGCAATTTCACCTAATAAAAACTTAGGAAGTGATTTCCAAGCCCATAAACATCAAATAACCCTAGTACATTCTCTCTTGGTAGATTCATTATAAATTGGCATTTTTGATTCTTGTGGACATATTTATAAAAAATTCTTGATTTGAAACATGTAATAGATTCTAAATTCTATTATTGTACTATTTATCTCTCTCTTGAATTTCATTCATGAAAGTTTGCAAAAATTGGAGAACCAAATTGTTATTAGCCTTCACCTCATGTTGAAGGTCACCACAACTAAATTGGATGTCAAAAATGGTTGAATAATTGAAATATTGGCTTATTTTATTATTGACACAAAAAACTTGAATATTGGCTATCAGTGGGTCATATCCCCCAATCATGCATAGTGGATAATTGACAACTAGATATCCCCGAGTACTGGTTACCCCCACATGATAAAGTGTTGTTCAAAGACAAAATATTAGATTGCTTGTGCAAATGGATAAATCATTTCATTTTTGAATAATCTGATATCTTGATATTAGTTTTGATAATCTATTTATTGTTTCTAGTTACCACTTTACATGGTTGTACCCTTTTGAAATTATTACGGTAACTAGACCATTCAATTGTTATTATCATAGTCCTACAAGTAATTTACCTAGATTGACAACATTAAATCTTCATTTTTTAAATAACTTGATAATTGGATTTAGTACCGGCCTTACTGACTTATGTTTCCCTTCTTGGGGTCCATGTGTTGTTTCTTTCCCTTTGAGAATTCATGGACATGTGGTACAAAGTAGATTTAGAAGAGAAATACAAGATCTGTCCCATGTTGAAGAGTAGATAGGAATCATGCCTATTCTTTATTTTGTAGTTATATTTGTAAAATTTTGTGACTCTGATGTAACACATAATTGTAATAAGATTTGTTTATACTTTTTGATACAATATTTTAAACATTTGATCGTAAATATCGTGTCTTTACACATTCAACCAGAGAACCATCGCCACATTTCTCCACTGATAGGATCTTTAAATATCAACCTATTTTTTATTATAAGTGATCCTATAGATAAACTTAGTACTTGATCTTTGTTTAGAAAATAATACAACATGTCATTTTTATCAAAATTAGAGACAAAACCAAATATGATGCTTTTACTGATGACTTTTGGATCATAGCCATGTAGTAACAAATTTATCAATTTGTTAAAAAATAATTTTGAGATATAGTTCCTAGAACACCCAACATAATTATTATTGGAACCAAGTGGATTTGTAATATCAAGCCCAAAGAAGTTAGTAACATAGTACAAAATAACATCTGACTTGTGTTGCATGATTGATATATTAATCAAGAAGGAACTAATTATGATGAAAATATGCTCCAGTAGCTAGGCTTGGAGCTATATGTATGTTTTTGGTCATATCTATATACCTTAGCATAAAATGTTTTCAGATGGAAATCAAGAGAACATTCGAATAGAGATACTTGAATAAGAATGTACTTCACTTAAACTTCTAGTTTTCAAGATGTAAAACATGATCATCATGTTTATATACTAATGAAAGATTTGTATGAGTTAAAACAAGCTCTAATGATGCGGTGTGCATGGCTATTTTTTTGGAATAAATAATGAATATGTTCTTCCAGATAAGTATGTTGTACATTATTTGTTAAAATTATTGATAAATCGCTCGTATGTGGACACATATTTTTTGATTTGATTATTTTTAGATCTAATGATGATACTTTTTGTAATGATTTTGTTACGTTGTAGAATAACTCTAAAATGAGTTCAATTAGACAATGCAAATTCTTCCTCAAATTTCAAATTAAACAAACATAGAAAAGGACGTTATTTGTAAATAAAAATAAACTAAAGAGGTGCTTCAAAGATTAAAATTGTAAACCACTGAGTGCACCTATGGATAAATATGCTAAAATCAATAAGCATAAATGTGGAAAATCCATAAATACTCATCTATATGTAGTACTTGTATGTATTTTTAATTTAACATACAACCTTTAAATCTAATTTATCCTTATCCATAATAATTTGTACTAGATTTCAAGTTAAACCCAAGAAATCACATCTTGCTACATTCATTTTCTAAGACATTTTACTACAACCACAAACTTTGGTCTTTGGCACTAGTGATTGAAGATTTTGAGTTTGTAGCCTATACCTATGTGGACTATTCTAGATGTAGAGTTGATAAGGAAACTACTAGAGGTGCATGCCTTATATTCATATCTTGATTTATCAAGAAACAAAATGTTACCTCATTATTAGCAACCAAAGTTGAATCTAGAAAAAGTTTTTTTTTTCACAAATTCTTTGGATGTAACAAATTTTGAGGGACTCCATATAGATACATCAAATAGTACATCTATTTTCATAGCATAAGTGCAACACAAGTACAAAAACTATAACAAATATTATATTGCATAGTCATGCTAAGCACATTCAAAACATACCTTTTCTATGTGATCACTATGCATGGGCGCATAATGCGCGTATGTATCGCGTACCATACGCGATACTGTGAAAAAAAATCAAATTTGTCTTGAACATGTGGACACTAAAAATAACTTGACGGATACACTAAGAAAACTATTATCTCTAAAAAAATAAATGTAAAAAGACATATTTCTAATTGACCCCTTATCATCATCTATATAGTTTACAAATATTTGTACTTTGTCTCTAAAAATTGACTATGTAAGTGAATTTAAGATTATTTTGTGTAGTCATTTTCATGATCTTAAATGCATGGGCATCTCCCTGATGATTCATATCCTATTTATGCCAATATTTTTTCTATGATACATATATTTCACATGTGATTTGTCCAAATTGCCAAAAAAGTCTAACATTCCTAGTAAAATTATAATATAACTTTTTATACTCATTATATATAGGGTTTTTCTTCATAAATCTTCATTTCTAGTACTATACATGTCTATATCACTATTTCTAATTTTGAATTTTCATCCACAATTTCAAATATTTGTGAATTCAATATTTTTTTCCAGTTGAACTATGAGCTTCAATGCATAGGGTATCATCTGGACTAAGAGTTTAAGTAAGAGAGTTCTAGGTTAAGGGAAACCAACAAACACTTCAACCACAAAATGATCACAAGATTTTTATTCATATTTATATTCTATATAAAAAGGATATCAATGTATTCCATATTTCACTAAATTAACTTGTTTCCTATTATACCTCTCTTAAGTCTAACATATGCTATTCTACTAGTCCATATATAGTCTTTTTGAGGAAAAATACTTATTCTTTCTCCACTTTCCTCATAACTACTTCATAAGAAAAATATGACCCCCAATTCTACTTTCCCCACCAAGAAGGGTCCTTGTGGGAATAAGACAACATCCACCATCTTGGACATCAAATGAGTCAAATTATTTGACTCGGATGTGGAAAAGAGATACACCAAACTTTCCATCCACAATCCTATTCCCTCAGCCCCTTATCCATCATTGGCATCAACATTGTTGGGCTTTTCAAGTTCAAACAAATGTATGACATGTTACAACCATCTGACCTTTCTTGGTCTTCCAATATAGGATAAAAAGGACATGCCATCTATCACAAGTATAGTAGAAAGTAAGATTATCACTTTCTAGGAGGAGGGTATTCTCAGTATTCTTGGGCCTGGTTCCATTTTTTTAATATTTCTTGATACTTCTATGGGAAACCCTCTTGAAGACTTCTTCACCTGCAAAATTTTGTAGGGGTACACTAATGAGAAAATCGGTTATCCCCTAGCCCATCTCATCAATTTGATTGTATCCCACTATTGGGTTTTAGTGAAGGGGGTGGAATGAAACAAGAAAAAATATCTTCCCTTAATACCCAAGCCATTGGATTTGTTGTAGCTATAAAACATTAGTGAATAAAAAACATAATAGGGAATAAAGGTGATACCTTTGAGCACACTACATGTCCAATGAGTAGAATCATCTTATGTCAGTGAATAATTTAAACACTCAGATCTAGATCCAATTTACCCACCAAGAAATCCAAATGGATCACCAATAGATCCAGACTGTCCCTCAACTTGTTGTCTTTTTTTATCGTTAAGCGCAATACTCCTTCTTATTAGTTGAAACAAAGAATATGTACAAGTAGTAATAGAGATGCCCAAGGACCTATTTATACATATAAATATTTGACATCTTGTTTTATTTGATTCCAAACTCTGCTGATAGAGATAATCTTGTCTTAAAAAATAAATTTTTTTTTGGCATTCGGCGAAGGCATAGTACAAAAATTGCAAGTGTATCTTTTCTTCTTTCTCCACATTCACCAAGTCAACAATGCTTTCTGTCTTTAGACGCAGGGTAGGAAAGGGTAGATCCCATATCTCCTTGGTGAGTGGAAAAGGCCACAACAAATGGTTAGTGTCTTCTTCATCTAATTGACACAAACAACACCTTGATGCATAATTGATCCCTCTGTGTTTTAGAAGGCCTTCTTTAATCAGCCTCCCTTGGAGAACTTTCTAAGAAAGGATTATGCATCTATGAGGGGACTTAGATGCCCAAATCCAATGTTCCCATTCAAGTACATGATTCTGGGTTCTACACATATCCCACAATTTGCGTAGGGATATTTCCCATAATTTTTTGTAAAAAGCAGTAGTTAGCTTTGTGAATTTGGATACTTTTACAAATTTCCTTTAAAGCTTTAGTAGCACAAATTTGGGGTACACACCACCCTAAATTGTTGATTATGCATTAAGAGTCTGAGTGTCCCCAAATCCTCTCTTCATGAGGCAAACCTGAGACAATGATGTCTTTTAGAAAACTTCCATCCACCCACAGATCATGCCAAAGAGATAAATTATGCCCACTTCCTACATGGAAACGAACCATATGTAATAAGGTGTTTCTATATATCATAAGGTTTCTATAGAAGCATGTATGATCTTGTTTTCTTTTATAAGAACGGAAAGTCCTACCATTCAAATATTTGTTGTAGATTCAGGAAACCCAAAGGAAGGTTGTGTTGTTTGCAATATCCCATATATTAGAAATCATCCCATCCTTGACCCAATCTTCAATCCATCAGATGCCTAGTCCACCTTCATACTGGAGTCTACATACATCACCCCATGATGAAGTTTGAAAATGTTGAATGTCCTTCCTATCACCCCATAGGAAGCTACGAGATAGACTTTCAATTTCTTCAAAAAATTCTTTAGGAAATGAGAAAATCCCTATCCTAAACAAATGGTTTACAGTGTGTAGATATGATTAATTCCAATCTCCCCACCATGGAAATAAGGTTGGATATCTAGGGATATAGCTTCTTCTTGATCTTGTCGATAACATGTAAGAAATGGACCTTTGTCTTCTGTCTAGTAAATAAGGGAAGACCTAAATATCTTATTAGGAAATTAGTCAATTGCACTCCAAGAACATCCTATATTTTAGGGGGTGCTTTTGAGCCTAGAAAAAGTTGAATTTTATCTAGGTTTAGCTTGAGTCCAGATGCTACAGAGAAGGCATTCATATAGTCCAAAATCCCTTTTGCATTATCTTCTTCCCCTTTAGAAAATATCAACAAATTGTTGACACATATGAGATGAGAGATATTTGAAGTTCCTATAAAGATGGGAGTAATTAACCCATCTGCATTATCCTTCTCTAGGATAGATGTAAGCCCCTACATGCCAATTATAAAGAAATAGGGGGCCATCAGGTTGCTTGGATAAGTTGAGTTGGAGATCCATTAATCAGAATTTGGAAGGAAGTACAATCCATACATTCCAGGTCCAATTTAGCCAACATCTAGGGAAGCCCATAAGTTTCATGGTGTGTATGATATACTCTATATTAATGGAGTAGTATGCCTTACTAAGGTCTTCTTTGAGGCATAACTTAGGTTTGGCACTAGATTTCCTGAAATCACTAACTAAATCGTTAGCCAAAAAATAGAATTAGAGATTCATCTACCTTTTACAAAAGCACATTTCTTGATGATAATTAGGTCAAGGAGTACATCCCTCATATGTTGGCCATAACCTTAGATATAAGCTTGTAGAGGCATTTGCATAAAGAGATAGGTCTCTATTAACCAATATTTGATGGTTGGCTAGTCTCTGGGATCAAAGCAATGAACGTCTTGTTCAATTATTTCAACATTCTCCCCTTAAAAAAGAAATCTTTGACAGCCACAATGACATCCAGACCAATGGTGTCCGTTGTCATTTTGAAGAAATGCATGTTAAAGCCATAAAAGCCTGGAGTTTTATCCCCATCAGAGTTCTTTATGACTTCTTCAATTTCAACTTTCATGAATTTTTATGATAAATTGTGGACTTGCAAAGGTGTAATCTGAGATATTTTACTATAACGGATGTTCACAGACACATGCACATCGATTGTCAAAAAGGCTACAATAGTTATTTGTAAACTTCCTTGCAATAACTTCTTCATCAGTTAACATGTCACCATCAACATCAAGACATTAAATTTGGTTTCGAATCCTTCTCATTTTCAGAGATGCATAAGTGTGAGTTCCTGTCCCCAATTTCATCCAAAACACCTGAGATTTTTGTCAAATCATGGATTCTTCTATGGCTCAAGCACTAATGGATTCATCAATTTTGCTTTTAGCAATCTACCAAAGGATCTAGTCATTAGGGTGCTGGTCAACTTTAAGTTGTGCTTGCAATGCTTCTTTTTCTTTGTTCTTGGCTGAATCCACGAGGTCTCTGGTATGGTCCTAGTTCCACCTTTGCAGGGCAGCTTTGGTCAATTTTAGTTTTTGGCAGACACAATATAAAGGGCAACCATTAATCTTGGTCTTCCATACTTCTTTAACAACCTCCTAGAATCTTAGGAGAGTTGTTCATGCATTGAAGAATATTAAGGGAAAGCTTTTATTCTTCTTCAAATCATCTAGATGGAGGATCTGCATATAGTGATCACCGTGTATCGTAGGTAAGCACCAAATTCACAATTTTAGATATACATTTAGAAAATGTAAAATCCTAAATGTTCTATGAATCTTGTTGTGAGTATTCTTGTCTCCCATTTGCTGGTTATTCCATGTAAAGTGAGGCCCCTTAGATGGGACTTCAACTAGATCAGTGCTCTTGATAGATATATTAAACTCCTCCATAGATCTCACAGAAGGGGATGAGCGGTCAACTCTTTCAGTAGCTGTCGCTGCTGCATTGAAGTCTCCAACTATCACCCATGGGGTTGTTATTTTCTTGCTAATATCAACAAGGCCATGCCAGAGTTCTAATCAATGTTTATCTTTATTCACAACATATATGAAAATGATCTCTAGTCTATCAGAGTTTTCTTCCAGCATGATGTGGAACAGCTCATTTGTATGATACAACATCTTAACATTGTAAGAAGGGTTGTCCCATAGAGCAAGAGTGCGAACCTTGCCACAAGACTATGAATTGTCTAACTAGAATGAATTAGGCCATAGTCTTTGACTAGATCTAATCATCTTCTTTCTTTGTATCTTGACTTCTATGAGAAGGGCTAGATCGATATTTTCCCTTCTGATTTTGGATCAGACAATGTCCTACTCACCCCACCCGGTGAGAACCTAGACATTTCAAGCTAGGATTCTAGGTTTGTCTGACATTACCCTCCCTTCCTGTCTTGCCACCAGGCTGGGTAGTAGGTTTTGGGGTATCCTGTATTTCAACAGTTTCATCATTGAAGGTACTTAATATATCACTAGAGATTCGTGCATCATCTATCATTTCTCTTTCACTTCTTGTCTTCCTTCTAGAGATATTAGTTGTATTTTTGGGAAGCTGAAACTCATTCTCTTTGTTGGTACCCTCAGTGGCTTTTTGTTTGGTATCTTCTGTCTATGGAATCACCAATGAATGATCATGCTGCATAAGTTCATCACCATCCCTTACAGGCTTAGAGTGGTTGCTTCTTTATTCACTACACATAAATATAATTGGATTACACATGGTTTTGTCATGCCCAAATGTACCAAAATGGGGACATCATTTCAATATCCATTCATATTGGATGTTAGCACAATAGTCATGACCCTTATCCATTCTGAGTTTTACGTTCCTAGGGAACTTAAAGGCAATATCCATAAGGACACAGAGCCTTGCATAGTCCATCTATGTGCATGCCTTGGTTTGGCAATTGAGACATTGAGGCTTCCCCAACTAGGGTTGATATTAGGAAGCATCACATTACTCCATAGTTCTAGCGGTAGATTTTCTATCTTTAGCCAAACTGGGACTGATGTAAAATTTTCTTGTTCGAGTGGTCCCCCCTTCTACCACTTTTAAAGGATCATTTCGTAGAACATGTTCTATGAGCCTCCACACATATGGCTCAACCTCTCCATAGTCACATATGAGTTGTGTCCAACAAGGTAGGAACCAAAGTGGTGTTTAATGAAAAGACTCGGTTGATCACTACACACACAATTACAAAATGTATGATGTGCATTGGTTACACAAAATCTCAACAAAGCATCCAAAAGGGACTGATTCCCCCTTGTCTTCCTTGACTAGGTCCTTGAATTATTAGCACATAAAAAATTCTTATGCTATCTAGATGGTTACTCATGCTATTAAAAGATACCGATTCACCCCACTAATTAGGAGAAGACCACATTTACATGATCCTATGTGACATACAACTTTAGCATGATGCCATTTGGGTTGTGCAATGCTATTACTACTATCTAGCACTACATGGAAGCCATCTATACAAGGTTGAATGAAACTATCATGTATGTTTTCATGGATGACTTCTTCATATATGATGATTCATATGGATCTTGCTTGGTTCACTTGTTTATGGTCCTTGAAAGTTGTAAGGAAGCAAATTTGGTGCACAATTGGTAAAAGTGACACTTATAGGTGAAGGAAGGGTATTGTACTAGTAAACAAAGTTAACAAAAGATTGATGTCACTAAAATTCTTGCTCCCCCATCTATCATCAGAGAGGTCAGGGATTTACAAACCATTCAAGTTTTTACAGAAAATTTATTCATGACTTATTAAGGATTGCAAAACCACTAGAGAACCTCCTTTTCAAAGACATATGTTTCCATTTTCATGCCAATTTCTTAATAAGCTTGATATATATAAGAAAGTGCTGACTACATGTCAATCATTTTGAGTGTTGGAATGGTCTCTTCCCTTTGAGATGATGTGAAACACCAATAGTTATATAGTGAGAGTTTTTCCTGGGATAGTGGATTGATAAGAAGCATCATGTGAACTACTATGATTCAAAAACATTGTACGAAGATAAAAGGAATTATGATTAGGATAAAAATGATCTCCTCACTATTGTATATGATATTCACATGTTCTAATAAAATCTCAAGGGTTTGGCAATTATTGTTTGTACATGTCATGCTACTATTAGGTATATTTTGTCTTAGAAATATTGGAATCCTAAGTTAATATGGTGAATTCTTCTTTGATAAGAAATAGATCTTGAGAATTAGGACATGAAGGTTAATTAAATGTAGTAGATGACCATCTTATCCAACTCCACATAGATTATAGTGATTCCATTCTGATCAAGGGATTCCCTTCCAAATGATTAATTCATGAGATTATTTTTGTTCACTCCTCCATATATAGATTTTGGGAATTATATATAAGTGCACATCATTCAACACAATAATGAGATGATCTATATATTTTCTACCTATGATAGATGGTATCTACCAAAAATGTATTTCTTAGGAGGAGGCACCTCTTATTCTGGAGAACTATCACTTAGACCCTATTGGGGCCCACATGAGCTCTAATAAGATGGTAGACAAAGTGTTATTGTGAATGTTCTTTCAGAGGACAAACTTTAAGGATGACCACACACATTTGGGGTCCACGTTCAGTAGGCCAGGTTGGACGCCAAAGGGTTTGACACAAAAATGTGTCAAACCAATTCACACAGATTTGGTTTTTTCAGAAAATGAGCACTTGGGCACCAAACCCTTTCATGCCAAAAAGTGGCAACCAGATCCGCGTTCATCCAGAACATGATGGTCATGGGAAATGTGAGTGATGGGCACTTGGCATCTCATGGACCACCCTAATAAAGAGTAGGTCGTCAGTTGGGAGAAGAGGAAAAAATAACCTCGACAACTCCCTCAATTATTCGAAAAGAAGAGAGGAGACCCCCCCCCAAAAGGTCGCTTCCCAACACTCTAGACGACCGAGAGAGAACAAGAGAGAGTATAGAGAGTGAGAGAGAGACCACCACAATAGAGTGCAAAATCAGTTTGCACTCAGAAGTGCGAGACCCCTTTGTGATCAACAGTGTGAGACCTATTTTTTTTAGAAGTGCCAAAGCGATTGGAACCCAGAAGTGAGAAAGGTGCCAACATTGAGAAGCACATATTGGACATACATCTTCTCTAGTTCTATCATTAGAGACTTCCTAAGTGCCAATGTGATCCAGCTCAGAAGTGTGAAAGCCTTTCACATACGAAATACCAAAGCAAGGTGAGAGCACATAAATCATTTTTTCTTCCTCATTTTTTATGAAACCATGAAATACTATTTCGACAGGAAAATTGGGGTACCGACTTCTGACCCTTTCCCAATTTATAAATGAGTGTGCCGAATCTAGATTTTTGTACACCATCCTTCCTTATCTGCATGAGTCACCCTTTTATGGTTTTCTAGGTTTTCTCTAACTAAAATCCGATGGCGAATCATTCCTGATTTCAATTTTCAATGTAAACAAAATGGTGATTCCACTAGGGAATTGTCACACTTGAGTTGCTATTTTTTTTCCAGATCTGCTAGTGCAGATCTGTTTGGCATTTGTCAGTGTTGTTTAGTTTCACTAGGATTTTTTTCCTTCTTCTTCTCTTCTTCTCCGAGTTAGAAGAAACATGTCATAAATTTCATTCACGTCCATATCACTATCATTATCACATGAAATTGATGTTCATTCTGACAATCTTAAGATTTGTCTTTTGGTCTAAAAATATTAGTGCAGATTGGTTTTGCACACAATTTTTTTGACACAAATTTAGTGCAAAACTAGTTGCCACTTGAAATGTTTTTTTATGTCAGATCTAATGAGGTATGAATTATTTTCACATCTTGCTGCATATGATAATAGTTACTTATAGATAATTCATATTCATTAAAATAGACCCTACATGTTGAGTGCAAAAGGTTTGACACATTGATTCATTCCTATTTTAGGGCTTCATCTTGTGTCATATTGCATTTCAATCACATCTATACCTTTCAGATTACAAGTTATTTCCCCTAATATGTGCATTTGTATAAAATGCATTTATGGACAGTATTTGTAGGTTTTTTAGGCATTTGGACCATGCTTGATGGAAGAGAGAGAGAGAGAGAGAGGAGTGATCCTAGGGTTTATCTACCCTTGAAGAGGCCTAAAGTAAAGTCCAAGGCTCCCTCAACCTACCCCTAGTGGACAAAGCTCCATTGAAGCAAAGATGTCCAAGAATGAACAAAGAGTCAACTCAAAGTGCTGCAACAGAGACTACCACATCCGTGGTGCCTCAGAATGGTCGTGCTGGCTCATCCAAAGTCAACAGAGACACAACAGAGCAAAGCAAGAATCACCATGTTCATGCCACTCAGAATGGTCGTGGTGAACTGACCCAGAACGGTGGCACGGTCATGTGACAGCTGAAGCAAAATGGCCATGGAGCCAAGAACATGGAGCCAAGAACATGCTTATATACTAAAGAAAGATTTGTATGAGTTAAAATAAGCTCCAATGACGCGGTGTGCATGGCTATTTTTTGGAATAAATAATGAATATGTTCTTACAGATAAGCATGTTGTACATTATTTGTTAAAATTATTGATAAATCACTCGTATGTGTACACATATTTTTTGATTTGATTATTTTTAGATCTAATGATGATACTTTTTGTAATGATTTTGTTACGTTGTAGAATAACTCTGAAATGAGTTCAATTAGACAATGCAAATTCTTCCTCAAATTTCAAATTAAACAAACATAGAAAAGGACATTATTTGTAAATAAAAGTAAACTAAAGAGGTGCTTCAAAGATTAAAATTGTAAACCACTGAGTGCACCTATGGATAAATATGCTAAAATCAATAAGCATAAAAGTGGAAAATCCATAAATACTCATCTAAATGTAGTACTTGTATGTATTTTTAATTTAACATACAACCTTTAAATCTAATTTATCCTTATCCATAAGAATTTGTACTAGATTTCAAGTTAAACCCAATAAATCACATCTTGCTACATTCATTTTCTAAGACATTTTACTACAACCACAAACTTTGGTCTTTGGCACTAGTGATTGAAGATTTTGAGTTTGTAGCCTATACCTATGTGGACTATTCTAGATGTAGAGTTGATAAGGAAACTACTAGAGGTGCATGCCTTATATTCATATCTCGATTTATCAAGAAACAAAATGTTGCCTCATTATTAGCAACCAAAGTTGAATCTAGAAAAAGTTTTTTTTTTCACAAATTCTTTGGATGCAACAGAGACTACCACATCCTTGGTGCCTCAGAATGGTCGTGCTGGCTCATCCAAAGTCAACAGAGACACAACAGAGCAAAGCAAGAATCACCATGTTCATGCCACTCGGAATGGTCGTGGTGAACTGACCCAGAACGGTGGCACGGTCATGTGACAGCTGAAGCAAAATGGCCATGGAGCCAAGAACATGAAGAGTGATCTAAGCCACCACAGTCGTGCTATCTTAGCCTCACCATGGCCGTGCTACTTCATGTACAATTTTGACCAAGTTACTGTGATTATTTGCCATTTCTCATCACATCCATTCCACACCACCACGACCATTCTCACCCCTTCCCACCACGACTGTGCTACTCACAAAAACCTAGCTACTTTTGCACTGTATTTCCCACTTTACTCCTACTTGACCTATTGCTTCCCCCACACCTATATATACCTAGGTGGCGGCTAGAGCAAAAGGTTAGCTACATTCTACCACCTCCTAGCTCCCCATTTTCACCATTCCACCCATTCCACTCCATTTCCACCTCCATTCCACTCCATTTCATCATTTCCACCATCAATACCCTAGTTTCCTAGTGTTTTGACCATATTCTACCTTCACCCAATACCCTTGCACCTTGGAGGAAGGATGACGACGTCTTGCAGCCACTGAAGTGGACAATTGCTCCATCTACAATGAGCTCCATGGCTTCTTCTACCTCTTTCTCCCTTCTTTTTGTATTTTGCATTCGTATGAGTAGCTAGGCCCCTTGGGTGGGCTGTTTGGGGTCACAAATGTTACTTTGATACCATGTTGGGGGAAAATGATATGTAAACATTGTAATATCATTTGCTAATGATTTGTTTTTTCTATTTCCATCCCACTCTTCATGAATTTCTTGTTGGTTTGTGCTTGAAATCACCTAGGAATTTAGAGGAATTGCTTATATGTGTGAATTTTGGGATTTGCTCCTAGGTCTAATTCTTAGATCCATAGCTAGCTACCCATCCTCCTACATTCTAATCAGTTCTCCTAATCCTATTCGAGAGATCTAAGTAGCTATTTTAGATGAATTTAGTGTGCTTAGCATAGAGTTTTCTCAAGGCTAGAATGTGGGTGATGGGAGGCCTAAAACCTCACTTCCACTCCCATTACTAACCTCAGCCCCTAATAGTCCTAAGATCATATAACCTAGAAACCTAGGCTTGTTTAGACTCTAATTAAATTACACCTAAACCCTAACCCAATTGAGTCTCTCAAGGGTAGTAGGGGGTGTTTGGGACTAGTTTCCCTATAAACAACCTAACATATCCATGGCCAGGGGTAGTGGGGGTGTTAGGGACTAGTTGCCCTATAAACAACCTAACATATCCATGGCCAGTCAGTAGCTTAGGATAATTCACTAGACTTTGTATTGTTCTTGGTTTGATAATCTAAATGAAAGCATAATGTTCATGTGTCACCCCCAACCTAATTGATAAGTGCATCCCCTAAACAGCCCACACCTCTCTTAATTGCTTTGAAACCCTAGTTGTCTTCTTGCTTATCTAGTGTTAGCTTAGTTGGTTCTTTACTTTCTTAATTAGCTTCTTTCTCTGTTCTTGCTTTACTCTTTCTATTTTAGGTGTTTAATTGCTCTTTTGCCTTGCTTTCTAGCTTATGTAGTGTAGTTCCCTTTCTTTATTGCCTTAGCATAGCTTGTTCTTTTACTTCTTGCCTTGTCTTTTCCTACTCAATAGAATAATCTTTCTAGGGTTAACTTAGGTTTTCATCTTTCTATCCTTCCTTTAATTTCTTTCGCGCTCAACTTAGTGTAACAATCAAACAAACCCTCAAACACTTAACCCTAGACTCCACAGTTAGCATTTATTCTTTATTCTTTGCATTCTTTGTGCATATTAGTTTGCTAACTTTGTTCTCTTTTGTTTGGTTGTGCCTTGTGCATTTGACAAGCTACTCGGGAGAAGACAAGATGGAAGGACAAAATGTACCTCACAATCCACTTTAAGATTACTTCATACCTTGCAACTACAAATCACCAATTGCTAGTAGAGTTGATCAAATGCCAGGGGAGCAATTCTCCATCCCTCCAGGACTTCTTGGGCTCCTTCCCATCTTCTATGGCTTAGAGAGTGTGAACCCCTACAAGAACTTGGACTCATTTCTTGAAGTATGCTCCACCTTCAGGACATCGATGAAAGTGATGATACAATCTGATTGACCTTGTTCTCTTTCTCCCTCAAAGACAAAGCCAAAGATTGGTATAATTCAATAAGGGACTGTTGGATCTAGGGATCTGGGGGGGGTGAATAGAGCTTCAAAAATTCTCACAAGATAGATTAGACCTTCAAATTATATCAAATTAAAACCAATAGCTTGAGTGAAATTTGAAGTCCTAACTAACAAGCATAGCAAGGATGAGAGGAATTGATAGTAAGCACTTGACAAGGTCATGTAGAGTGGTTCCACTCTCCAAAATAGGAGAGAGTCAGTCCACTACCTAGAGAGGTCATCGTCTAGGACTTTGCAAGTGCTTTTCTCTATATATTCACCAATTAGAGTTACAACACAAGACAACCAAAGGACTTACCCATCCAAGCACTAAGAGTACTCCACATTACCAAGGACTTACCCACTTTGCAAGAGTCTTCTACCTTCTTCCAAGGCCTTACCCACTCTAGCACAAGTCTTCTGCCTTCAAGGACTTTTCCACTCTTCTTGGATCTTCAACCTTTGCCTTCTCCTTCACCTGGAGAAGATCATCATCTCTTCTTAAACCTTGAAGAGGAACAACAACAACTCCACCTTCACTCGGAGTAGCTTTCTTCACCTTTACTTCATGGAGGAAAGGGCTAGGGAAGATGAAGTAGATGAGAGATTTACAAGCACAAGGAAGTAGCTCTCTTACAACAGACCTATCTCACTCATAATCACGAAATTAAGTGTAAATTAGAGAGAGAAAGGGGCTCAAGGAGTTGCAACACACTCAACTATAGAAAGGACTTAGAATATCATGAATGAGCAAACTTGGAATGAACTCTAAGGGGTTCAATTTATAGCTGGGGGTGTTCCCTTGAGTTTGGGATCACTTAGGGTTGAAATATAGCCATTTTCCACAATAAAAAAGATCTATTTTCACCCAAAATAACTCACCAATGGTTACAATTACTTTTTTTGTATTTTCGATATAGTACATTCGGTCAAGTTTCAATAAAGGTAACTCGACTGATCAACTAAAAGACAAAGCTAATTTTCAAACTATCGGTCGAGTTTGTTCTGGGAAACTCGACCGATGAGCTAAAATTAGATTTTCTTAGTGAGCCAGTCAGTCGAGTTCTATGAGTGTGCAACTCGACCAATGGGTCATCTTTAGAAAATCCATCATAGGATCGATCAAGTTTCCAACTCGACCAATGAACAGCTTGTGACAAATTTTCTAAATTGACTTTAGAGTGACTAAACCTTGGAATTAAGTGTCCCTAATATTTTTCTCATCTTAGTTACAAGTCATATCTCCAATACAAGGGATTGCAAAAATCATCTAAGGTCATTTGGAGTGATTTCCCAAATTGCACACTTACATTGCATTTGACTTGAACTTGAACAAGCTAGGGCTTGTATAATTTGATCCTTTTCATGTACCTAAAGCTTGAAATAAATCTTGACAAACATATCAGATACATAGGAATGGAATGGTTAAGCCATTATCAAAATATGGGCAATGTATAACTCTCAAGTCAATAATCTCCCCCTTTTTGACAATGACAAACCATTCCTCAATCATATTGAAAAGGATATTGAAGTTATACCTTTGCCTTGTGAAATGTAAGGTTTTTCAAGATTTGAACCGTGTGAATTGCTCCCCCTCAAACTATGCTTACTTTAACATGCATAGTTAGTCTATCTACACAAATCAATATAACACATATGTACTATATGGTCCTTTAACAAGTCACATGATAAAGCATATAATGAGCAAGAAAAGGATCACATAGGCAATAAAACAATATGGTTGAGCTTCAAAAACATTGAATTTCTCTCCCCCTTTTAACATTATCAAAAAGGAAGGGGGTAGAAGAGCATAGAAACAAGTCTTCTCCAAGCACAACCAAAACATACATCCATAACATGCAATCTCAAATCATACACCAAACAGAGACAAGAGAAACAAACAGTCTAATGCATAATCAAAATATGGTAAAACATGGCACCAACTCATGAGATATAGTAAATCAAAGAGTAAGTGTGCACAAAATTAGGATTACAACCCACAAAGCAAGTTTTCATAAAACAACTACAAGCAAAAATGATAAAAGCTAAGATGATAAAATAGTACAGCTCAGAACATGTGCCCATATGTCGCTAATACAAAATAGCCTAGAAAGATATATATGATCATCATCTAGACTAAAAACTAAGAACAACTAGACATCTAAGCTATCTATGTCCACAACATCATGATCATCATCATGCTCATAGTCATCATCTCCGTCTGAAGGTGCAGAAACATCACCTTCATCACTGGAGTCACCAACAAAGCCACCAGAGCCATCATCATCAGAAGCATCACCATCCTCCTCCTCATCACCAACAACCTCATCAACATCAACAACCTCCTCATCATCCTGGTTTGCCATCTCTTCATCAGAAGAGGGACTGAAACCACGACTGGGCCAATGAGAATTCTTCTCATCCCACGACATACGAAGAGCATGGAGCTCATTGGCATGTGGGAAGGAAGGAGAATAACTACCGAGGCTGGAAAGCAGAGTGGATAAGGGGCCAACAGGCAGATGCAACACACCAGGGGTAGATTCACCAGCAGTTGAGGGTGTAGTAGCAGAAGGTGTAGGTGGAGGGGCAGGGTAAAAGTGATCATATGCAAAGGATGCATAGTCACCTCCTAGGTAGGGTTGGTAGGGTGGGTAGGGGTGAGCACATGATATGCTCATGTTGGACATGATTGAACATAGGTCCTGATGCAGGTGCCCCTAAACCTGAAGGTTGTATGCTTATTAATGCATCATGTAGCCCATAAGGGTTTCATTTGACACATGGAATGAGACATGGGTAGGTCGGGAAGGCTGAGGCGGTGGAGGTGATCAGGTAGAGGCTGAGGTAGAGGCACCAGGTGTGGTGGAGGAGAGGATAGGCACATACTTCTAAAGAGTGGTCTCACTAATACAAACTCCTTTTCAGACATGTGTGTAATGAAAGTCATGGAAAAGAGATTTGCTAGTGGCAAGCTGGAATAGACTACAAATCAGGGCTGGGTAGGGAGGGTGGGTGCCACATGTGTTCTTTCCTGAGTCAAAGTAGGTCATATGGTGGAGGATATATCTTGACCACTTGACTCCGATGTTCTCTAAAAGACAATACATGATCACTGTAGTGTTTTCTACAATCTCAGTATGGTTCTTCTTAGGATGGATATTGCAGTTAAAAACTAAGGTGAGGATGCATCTCTTAAGGTCCAAGGCAGAGGAGGGAAGGGTGCACTTCTTCCTATAAGGGAATTGAGGCTTCTTCAAGAACCTATGAATATTAAGGAGAGTAAGATCATATTTCTTGTATAAGGCCTCAGGCTAAACTAAGTCAAAATACTCTGGGTAGTCCTTACGCCAGGTGTCAGTTTTGTCAGTACCCGAAAAGAAGATGTTCAAGGTATCCTCAGAAACTTGAAATTTCTTCCCAGCTATCATGGATGTGAGGACTGCTTGAGTATTAGGTGGGGGTACGAGGGTGTTGTTATTCCAACGCAAGTTAGCATATAATTTGTGAACCACTTTCATGATAGTGATGCAATTATTGTAGAACACACGTTCAACACTCAAGGCTGAGAGATGGCGATCATTAAGAAACTTCGTTACTTGATCTATGACCTCTTGTCTTCTAGGTCTAGGCTCAAATATGGCACGAAAAGGGAAAAGGTTCTGGGAAAGGAGATCCTTATACCTATTTACAACCTCATTTGAGACAAAAAGAGTGTCATCAAATGAAATCAAGTGGGAGTTGGACGAAGATGAAGGTGCATTAACTGGGGTGGCCCTCTTCCTCCTATTCGATGCCATAGAGATGAAAAAGAGAGGAAGGAGAGAACAAAAGCTAAATAATCACCACCAAAACTTGTCCACAAACCTAGGTTAGCAAGGGGGAAGGTTAAGGGAGGTCAAGCTCGGTCGGGCTAGGGCTAGGTTGAGGAAGGTTAGGGTAAGGGTAGAGAGATTAGGGGAACTGGGGGTGGAATTAGTCGACTTTCTCTAGTTGAGAGGGAGAATCGTCGGACGAACCCATCTTAAAATTTCTCCAGCCCATCCATCAGTCGAGTTCTGTGAACTCAAAAACTCGACCTATAGGCTCTTTTAAAAATCTCTCGGCCTCCGATCGGTCGAGTTGGGAAATCGACCGACTGATCTAAACATAACAAACTTAGTTTCTAGCCATTAGAGAGCTAATTAAATTTATTTTTCAAGTCCATTATGTATTTTGAACATACTTAGGGACATATCACTCAGCATTAGGTACTATTTTGTGGTAAAACATGCATTTGCGAAAAATACCCAAAAATAAGAGAAAAACAAGGCAAAAAGAACATGAAAAAATGGAATTTTAGCATATTAGCAAGCAAAGATGATCAAAATAGGGGCAAAACATATAGGATAGATGACAACTAACTAGAGGGCATATCATATTCATTCAAAGTAGTTATAAGTAATTTTGATCTAATAAAGTTTAATTGCTCTCTAGCTAGAGGTTTAGTGAAAATGTCTTCCAATTGATTTTTTGTTTCCACATACGTGATATAGATAACCTTCTTGGTAATGTGATCATAGAGAAAATGATGATGAACCTCTATATGTTTAGCTATACTATTAAATATAGGATTGTATGACAAGTTAATTGCACTAGTATTATCACACTAGATAGGAGAAGTATCAAAATAAATGTTAGAGTCTTGTAGAATTTGCTTCATCCATAAGACCTGGGCACAACAACTCCCGACTGCAATGTATTCATCCTCGGTGGTTGATAATGCCACTATGCTCTATTTCTTAGAGAACCAAGAAACTATGCATGGTCCTAGGAGAAAGCAAGTGCCAATTGTGCACTTTCTATCAATCAAGCACCCTGCATAATCCGCATCACTATAAGTAGTAAGAGTAAAGTCCCTTGACTTGGGATACCATAGTCCAAAATTTTGGGTTTTGGCCAAGTACCCTAAAATCCTCTTAACAACTATAAGATGTGATTTCTTAGGATTTGATTGAAAGTGAGCACACAAGCCAACACTAAATATTATATCAGGTCTAGAGGCAGTTAAGTAAAGTAAACTTCCAATCATACATATATAGAGCTTCTCATCTACCTTTTCACCTTCTTCATCTTTGTCAAGTTTGGTAGTGTTTGACATGGGTGTGTCCATCGACTTGATATTCTCCATCCCAAAGCTTTGAGTAGTTCACTTGTGTACTTGCCTTGGTTGATGAAGTTCCCATCTTTCGTTTGCTTGATTTGAAAGCTGAGGAAGAATGTGATTTCACCCATCATACTCATATCAAATACACTCTGCATAAGATCACTAAATTCTTTGCAAAGGTCAAGGTTAGTTTTGCCAAAAATGATATCATCAACATATATTTGTATGATAAGAAAATTGTTAGAAGTGTGCTTTAGAAATAAGGCAGAATCCACTTTGCCCATGATATACCCATGATCTAACAAAAAGTTCTTTAATTTCTCATACCAAGCTCTAGGTGCTTGTTTGAGTCCATAGAGAGCTTTTTGCAACAAATAAACATGGTTAGGTAAACTATAATGTTCAAAGCCCAAAGGTTATGAAACATACACTTCTTCCTCAATTGTACCATTCAAAAACGCACTTTTAACATCCATTTGATATAGAAGAAAGTTTTTATAACTAGAAAAGGCAAGCAACATACAAATGGACTCAAGTCTATCTATAGGTGCATATGTTTCATCAAAATCTATACCTTCCTATTGATTGTAGCCTTGAGCCACTAACCTTGCTTTGTTCCTTACCACTTTTCCGCTTTCATCAAGCTTGTTGCGGTAGACCCATTTGGTGCCAATGATCCTTACATCACTTGGTCTTGGCACTAGGGTCCAAACTTTGTTATTTTAAAATTTCTCCAACTCTTTTTGCATAGCTAGGATCCACTCATCATCCCCAAGAGCTTCCTTGATGTTCTTTGACTCAAGTTGTGAGATGAAGGCGTTGTTGACTTGTTCTTTGTTGAATGCAGCCCGCGTCTTCACTCTTTCAAATGGATCACCTAAAATTAGCTCCTTTGGATGATTCTTTGCAAATCGGGGGGGGGGTTGGATCCTTCTATTCATCTTTCTCTTCTTCTTTTGGAGTGATCACCTCTTTTCCCTTTTGGGTGATGTTGAGCTCTTTTAGAATAGGAATTTCTTCACCTACAACATCATCATTTGGAACAACATCTTTGGGAATAGAGGGGTTATTCTCAATAAAATTTACATTTATGGATTCTTCTACTTTAGCAAGATCAACATTAAAAACTCTATAAGCCTTGCTAGTAGTGCTATAGCCAAGAAAGAAATCCTTGTAAGATTTCGGATCAAACTTGTCGAGAGAATCTTTCATATTCAAAACAAAATAAGGACATCTGAAAACATGGAAATACTCGATAGAAGGCTTTCTACCATGCAATAGCTCATAGGGGGTTTTCTTCAAAGAAGCATGAGTAAAAACCTAATTTTGCACAAAACATGAGGTACTAACAACTTCATCCCAAAACTTCTTTGGAGTATCATACTCTAGAAGCATGGTCCTAGCCATTTCCTGTTAAAACCTATTCTTCCTCTCTACAACCCCATTTTATTGAGGTGTTCGAGGTGAAGAGAAGTTGTGTTCATAACCAGATTCTTGACAAAAATGTTCAAAAGGCTCATTTTCAACTTCTCCCCCATGGTAACTACAGATGGAAACAATGCGGCAAGAAGCTTCATTCTCAACTTGTTTATAAAAGCTCAAGAAAATATCAAGCATATCACTTTTAGAAATGAGAAATAAGGTTCAAGTTTATCTCAATAAATCATCAACAATAATAAGGCAATACTTGGAACCATGAAGTGATTGAGTTCTCATTGGTCCAAATAGATCAATGTGAAGAAGCTCAAGAGCTATGTTGGTACTAAAGACTCCTTTGGATTTGAAGGAGGACTTGGTTTTCTTTCCCTGGGTACAAGGTTGGCATTCCTCATCCTTTTCAAAATCTAATTTGGGAAGCCCCTTGACCAAGTCTCTTACGACCCCACCTTATGGTAACCCCCAATTAAGGGAGACCGAGAGGTCGAAGCCGCACACATAATTTCCGGATCAAAGGTTCGACAATTAACCAAGAACAATTATTAAATTTTAACAGACTAAACTAGAAAGCTGTAAGAAAAAAAAAATTTCATACCTTTTTGAAATGTTGGATATCTAAACTTCTATCCATGTAAGAATTTAACTCGAACTAATCCTCCTTGTATTTTAATTCATGTATTTCACAATATGACAATTTACTGTTTGTCCTTTTGGCTTTGTACCTAAAATGCCGACAAACAAAACGTCGGTCAGCATAAAGCTGGTATGTGGGGGAAATCATAATTGTGCAACTATGATAACAATGTATTGTAGCCAATTACCATTTAACAAACAATTTTATGTTTTAAATATAACTGCACGATCCATGCATTCCCTATCCTCTGCGCTGTCCCTGCAGTGGACCTGGATGCTACTTTCCTTATAGTAGATCCCCATTAAACCCCTCATGGTCCCACCTATAGGTGAACAAGTTTCTAGGGTTGAGTCACATGGCACTACCCGTAAGTAGCCCACTCCTTAACTCATGGCATGCTAAAGGGTCTCATGGCACTACACTTGGTAGCCCAGTTTCTAACCCACAATAACCTAGACCTTACTCTAGGTTACCCCTTTTTAGCCTTTACAAGCCACAGAGGTGGATTCAGATCTAAGCCAGTTATATATGTATATTCATAGTGATAATCATAGTCACTTTATAGATGCATGAAATAAAAGGCATCCAACAGTTATTTTCAAGCATCTGATAAAATCATTCGGGAATCGCCGTGAAACTAAAGAGATTATTCATAGACGTAACCACATACCTGTTCAGTAGATTAATTCCAACCAAGAAAGAAATCCAAGCAAGTAGTTCAACCACACAATCAAGAATCCTAAAAAACACATGTACTCTATTTAATACACACTTTATCAAGATTCTTTCTATTCAACTTGAAAATTTCTTCCTAAGGTTTCCATATCCATTTTAGGGTTTCGTTTGCAATTAGGGTTTCACTTCATTTACTATTTTAAACCCTAATTCTATACAATTACTTACAAACCCTAATTTCAGATTAAAGGCACACTTAAACATTAATTAAGCCCATTATGCCTCTTTTATATTAAAACTATCATTTTTATCCTTTTAATCCATGGCAAGATCATTATGCGCATTTATCATCAATTCATAGTTCATTATGGTCCAAGTCACATATGAACCCTATTTGTCATCAATTTCACATTAATCCACTAGAAAACCCTAATTATCAAATTAAGGATTTTCATCCATACTTAGGAGCTTTTATACTTGAAAGAGCTTAGAACCATCATTTAACAACATATTTTCACATTATTCAAATTAAATATGGTCTTCTCCTATTTTACCCTAAGTTAGGGGTTCTAACAGCTTAATCATTCATAATTGGTGTAAAATCCTAAACCGTGCAATAATTCATCTACATCAGGTTCAAGTTCATCATTAATGTTCAACAGATTGCTATTACTTAATTTCATCAATTAAGTACCATGAATTTAACCATTAACTTCAATTATGGTTCCTAACACGATTTCAAAGCACTTTTCATTAATTTAGCTTACTTTTGCAAATAGGAATGAAATCAGATTCTTACAATATTTTTATTGAATTCTACGTGTTCTCCAGATCAATTTTCATATTTTGCCCATTCCCATTAGAGCTACCAATCTTTAGATATGATTTTTGTAGGAAATCACTTACCACAGCCAATGAGAGGCCGACAAGTCAGCCCATGCATGCATTTTTCTCCAGCGTGAGCCAATCCGACTTAAAACATAATGAAAGGTCACTTTTTCCCCTCGCGTGATGCCCGGCCTCATGACGCCTCGGGGGTATTTCCGTCCAATTTCTCCTGTTCGTCTCCTACCCCCCGAACCCTTGCGTTGCCATCGACTGCAGCCGTCCATGGGGATCTATCTCCTCCTCCCCAAGGCATTAGGTCACTGAGGACCATTGCCATGCCCCCGCCGCCCTCTGACGTGCCCGCCAAGGCCTTGACCTACGGCTGAGATGGTCGGGCTCACGTGCGTTGGGCCTGCGACCCGTAGCGAGGGTGCAGACCTCCTGCAGATGCTGCACGAGGGTCAGAGCAGGGAGATGTCGATCGAGTCCCTCCCCAACGGTGTGGGAGCTTCCGACCTCCTTCGTACTCCCTTCCACGACTCCATGTTGCTCAAGGGGGTTGCACTCCTTCTTGATCTGGTGTGAGAGGAAGGAAATACATTGGGGTCTGCTGGATGTAGTCCATGATGTGGGCCATGCAATGAGGTCTGATTGACTCCTCTCGTCCTCGCCTTCTGTCCTTATACAGGTTGTGAGTATCAAGAAAGAGAGATTCATATGGTTTAGGACTACACCCTCTTTGTTAGGGTTGAAAGAATAAAAATAAGGAGAAGAGAGAGAGAGAGATACGTATGAGTTCTCTTTAACTTGAGCCAGAGGCTCTTCCCTTTATATAGGGGAGGGTATTCACACCCCAAGATGTGCATCCACGAGGACTCCAGTCCTTTTTCCCAAAAGGAAACATGTTTTCCTTAATCAAAAAGCAACCTCCTGTCTCTTCATTATCTCCTAAGATAATTATATTCTTTGGATGATTAGGAATTCCAAAAATCTTTCCCTTATTCTCTTTATTCTTGGCTTTTAATCCATTAGCCACGAAATAATATTTTCCTTTAGTAGAAAATACTCCCTTTTTATAAAAATCACAAAATTCATTAATAATATATCACATTATCCACTTATTTTGCAATTTTGATATTTTCTCTATCTTTCTTCTTTATTGGGACTCCTTGGATCCCAAGACACTCTATTATTTCGAAATCCTTTTTACTGGATACTTATTGTCCTTCTAGATGCATCTATATGCATTATTCTTCATTATCTTATTTTATTCTTATTAAAATATCTCTTTTTGAGGATTTCTCTTTTATTTTCATCACGGGCATTCCTTTTACCATTAGGAATCCTTGGGATATGAAATTCCACCAAGGATCACCCAATTATGACTCTTTCCACTTATTTTCCACATTTTATCATTGTTTTCAATTTCTTTCTTAATAAAGAAATATTTAATTAATATTTTCTTTTATTGTTGTCTTTTCTTTGCACTTTGGACTCCTTGGAACCCAAAAGGCACGAAACCGATCTCTGGATTACATCCCTTTGCCTTCTAGAGGTTTCTACCTCATTCTTTTCTCAAAAACTCAATTATTCATTGAATTTCCTTTCTTCATTTCCTTGTTATTGGGCCCAATAGCCGGTAAAGCCCACAACACAATCATCAAGGCTATTGTAAACGAAATCCATTTATTCAAAACAAATTATATCATTATTTGTTCAAATATCTTTAATTAGGAGAAATTACATTCCTCACTAAAAGAACCCAAAATTTGGGGTCGTAACATCCTTCCCCTCTTATAGGAACTTTGTCCTCAAAATTCAATCAAGCAAACAAACAATTCAGGATAAGACTTTTCCATGTCCATCATTGGCCCCTATGTGGCTTTACCGTACTCATGGAACTTCCAATGAACCTTTATCATCACATATTCTTTTCTCTGAGTTCTTTCATCCCAACGTTTATAAACTGCACAGGTGACTCAGGCCATTTCAGCCTCCCTTGGGGCTCACTAGGTTCATTGCTCAGCACATGGTCTGGGTACCTCACATAGTGCTATAAATTGGACACATGGAACTCATCACACATTTCTTTATCCTGAGGGGTAAGGTTAACCTTCTCCACCAATCCATCTCAATGGACCCATGTATCGGGGACTCAACTTTCTTAACTATAGGTCAGAGGGGTCGGATTTTCATGTCACATATTCTCCCATAGTGAACTGCATGTCAGTCTACTTTGATGGAAGTTTTGCTTTATGCAACACCACTAAAAATCCTAGAGATGATGAGTCTCTAAGTTTAGCCTTGCTAGTACTATGGTAAGAACTCCACCCACATGTGCTAAGACATGTGGAAGTCTTATCGTAGTATAGTTAAGGGTCGAATCCTCGGGACAACGGTCTTGACGAAGTCAAGATGGAAAACGTTTAGTCTTTACTTGACAACTTAAAGATTGATATTTAGATCGAAAGTTTGGTTTGGTTGTTTTAAACTAAGTACAAAGAAAGTAAAGCAAGAAAGTAAATAAAGCAAGTAAATCTTAAGAGTTAACAAATGATGATGAATCAGTGGGGTTAAGCAGGTATTTACCACCGCTACACATGCATTGTATATGTACTAAGCAAGACTTATAAGCTAGATGCATGGATGTTTCCACAAGACCGATGCCTTATAAGACAAGAGCGATGCGTTGCATCCAAGGGTGTTCCACAAGACCGATGCCCACATAAGACAAGAGCGATGCATTGCACCCTTCGATGTTCCACAAGACCAATGCCCATATAAGAAAAGGGCAATGCATCTCATCCTCCAAGGGTTAAGTAACTCTCATGCGGTACATCACTACGCGTCACTGAAGGATGTAGTCTCCGAAGAGAGAATCTTACTCAACCTCAAGAAACGTGCATCTAAAACTAACAAGCGAGCGATAATTACCAAATCGAATAGCGTCCTTGTAGGCCTAGTCTCCTATTCGGATAACCTAGCTACGAGAAGTGCAGGAATGATGCAACGCCAGCCATTCCCGAACAAATGGTCACATGCTTTACATCATTCCCCTCGCAAAGTGTGTTCCTCGACTTACCAAAGGTCTCTTCCATACAGATGGGAGTGTGCCAAATGATAGTGAGTTTACTCCACTCTTTGAGATACACTTCTAGACACCGAAACGGATGCGTGGTGGATACACACACCAGAAACCAACACTAAATCGGTATTCAAGCCTCGATAGCGGTCGTAGACAAACCACAACGAAAGACAATAAATGCATACAAGAACGTGGCCATCATTCAAGCATGTGTGAAATGATTTAGTATTAAAACGAAATGATAACATCTTTTTTTACAGTACAAAATACAAAACATGGGCAGCGGGGCTAGTCCCCGCGCCCCAGTGGATGGAACTACTCGCTCCTCATAGAGGGAGCAAAAAAGAAGGAGGCAAGAAGAGATAGAAAGAACATCATCTCCACTGAGGAGAGAAGGTTGAACCCTTGGTGGAGAGAGCAACGACCTCCACCCCTTGTAGCTTGCTTGATGACGGATCTTCTCCTCTCACCTTCCTTGTTGATGAGGGAGAAAGTAGCTTGCAATGGACGTGAGTCTCAGACCGGCAGCCTCAAGTGATGGATGGAGTTGTTCTGGTAGTGGAGAGACAGCCTCTGGACGTCTGGCCTCTCCATGAACGGCCCTGAGGTCTTATTTATAGGCTTTGAGTGAGATCCAAACGGTTTGGAGACCGTTTGGGCTCAAACGGTCTTGGGACCGTTTGGCGTCAAACGGTCTTGAGATCGTTTGGCGTCAAACGGTCTTGGGACCGTTTGGCGTCAAACGGTCTTGAGACCGTTTGAGCTTCATGCGGTCTTGGGACCGTTTGGCTTCATGCGGTCTCGGGACCGTTTGAACTCCATGCGGTCTTGGGACCGTTTGGCTTCATGCGGTCTCGGGACCGTTTGAACTCCATGCGGTCTTGGGACCGTTTGGCGTCAAACGGTCTTGAGACCGTTTGAGCTTCATGCGGTCTTGGGACCATTTGGCTTCATGCGGTCTCGGGACCGTTTGAACTCCATGCGGTCTTGGGACCGTTTGGCTTCATGCGGTCTCGGGACCGTTTGAACTCCATGCGGTCTTGGGACCATTTGGCTTCATGCGGTCTCGGGACCGTTTGAACTCCATGCGGTCTTGGGACCGTTTGGCTTCATGCGGTCTCGGGACCGTTTGAACTCCATGCGGTCTTGGGACCGTTTGGCTTCATGCGGTCTCGGGACCGTTTGAACTCCATGCGGTCTTGGGACCGTTTGGCTTCATGCGGTCTCGGGACCGTTTGAACTCCATGCGGTCTTGGGACCGTTTGGCTTTATGCGGTCTCGGGACCGTTTGAACTCCATGCGGTCTTGGGACCGTTTGGCTTCATGCGGTCTCGGGACCGTTTGAACTCCATGCGGTCTTGGGACCGTTTGGCTTCATGCGGTCTCGGGACCGTTTGAACTCCATGTGGTCTTGGGACCGTTTGGCTTCATGCGACCCTTGGGCTGGTTTGTTCTTTTGTTATTTTTTGTGCTTTTTCTGCAATTATAAAAGGAAAAGTTAGTTTGATGATGTATTTACAAAAAGGGGTAAAATTAGGTTTAAGTACAATATAAATGTAGAAAGAGTATGGAAAACTAAAGAAAAAGACTAGGATAAACTACTAAAATAGGAGGTTATCACCCCCCCTAACTTAGAGTCTAGCTTGTCCTCAAGTTAGATAGAGCTGAGGCATGAAATGGCGCGGCGATCTTAATTAAAATTCCGTACTCTTACTTCAATTCTTGACCTGAGTTCCCCAGGGGTCGTATCTAGGCTTATTGCATGCCTTGATCCTTTTGGATTTCGAGAGTTGCTTGGATTTCAGGTTTTTCCGTATCTCAAAGTTTGCCTTGGGACCACATTTATTTTGTGCATGCTGTTGACTCTAATCAACTTTATACCTCTCTGGAAACCTATTGGAAGCTAGAGAGGGTGTGAGGGTTGGCTAAAGGCTTTGAAGTGTAACTCCCCTTCGAGTGGGGGAGGGGCTGTCTATGCTTTTTAGGATCTCACTACCGGACACGACACATCTGCCTTTATGAGGGCAGCTGAATGTACCGGCCGGGCAAGTCCTTTATTAGCCTTTTCATATACTTGGAACTTTTAGGGTTTCACTACCGGACGCGACGCATCTGCCTTTGTGAGGGCAGCGGAATGTGCCGGCCGGGTGAGCCCTTTATCAGTTCTTTATATAGGTCCTTATTCGTGGCACAACTCTCATGATTTTATTCGTCTCTCTGGCTTTTATTCGAAAACTCACAGGCTTGGGTTTTGGGATGAGGATTTATTTTGGGCG
This sequence comes from Alisma plantago-aquatica, assembly GCA_963693085.1. Classification (NCBI taxonomy): domain Eukaryota; kingdom Viridiplantae; phylum Streptophyta; class Magnoliopsida; order Alismatales; family Alismataceae; genus Alisma; species Alisma plantago-aquatica. Next base: position 1,242,442,197 of record OY856411.1, read on the forward strand.
GCCAAGCCTCTTTTATTTTGAAGAGAGGAAAGTTGTTCTTAAAGTTTTTCAGCATGCACTTGTTTGGTTTGTGGTCCACTTGCAGAGCTTTTTGACTTGGAAGTTGCCTGATTTCCCTCTCATCCTTGAGATCTCGGCTTATTTCTGCCCTGATTTTGACCTATGGGGAGTCAGATAAAGAAATGGAGCAAAAATATAGGATCCATAGTGGATGGGGGTTGATAAATCGCCATTTGATGTCTAAGTGCTAAATACTTGTAGAGACTAACATGATTCTAGAGTTAGTTGAGGTGACTTATTTTAAGGAAAAGGGTGTATAGAGATTGATACCTAGCCCTTGTCTGATGACCCCCCCCCCCCCCTAACTCATCACACACTCTGTCCTCAGAGTGGGAAAGTGATAGGTTGAGAAGTCATTTGAACAAGGGCTGCGAGTTAAGCCAAAATTGCGGTAACCCCTGGAGATTGGAGTAGAGTGGATGCGAATTGGGGTGCCTTGTAGCGCTGACTCAGGAGCTTTATGGATGTCGCAGTGCATTCCTTTGCAATTGTGTCTTGATATTGTAGACGAAATCTGCAATTCTAGCAACGAATCTGCTAGACTATATCAAGACAAAATTGCAAAGGAGTGCACGGCGATATGTGCTGCTTGATTACACGAAAGTTCCAAACGGTTTGAGGACCGTTTGGTCTCAAACGGTTGGAGGACCGCTTGGAAAGCAAGGAGCCGCAGGTCGCCGGCGCGGGGGGGGGGGGGGGGAGGTGGAACGGGGCGAAGGTGGAACGGGGCGAGGGTTTGAAGGTGGGTGGAGGAAACGGCGACTGGCGCGATAGTGGCGACAGAACGGCACGGCAACGAAGAACATCATTTGACGACGACGCGAAGGTGGCGCGGAGTGAGCAGCGTGCTTGGGGTCGCCGAACAATCTTGTGGGAGGTGGATTGAGAAGCTTGCGCGGAGGCACAGAAGCAAAAAGGTGAAGTGCTGCGCACGAAAAGACTGTAGAGTGCGAAGATTCGAAGAGAGGAAGATGGAGATGCGGGGTCGGTATTTATAGAGGTGACTTATCGTATTCCAAACGGTTTCAAGACCGTTTGGTTCCAAACGGTTTTAAGACCTTTTGGAGCATAAAAATATTTGTATATTTTTTTTTGTATTTTTAGATTTAGTAAATGGAAGAACTTAAAGAAGCAAAACAAAATTAAGAGAGAATAAAACTAGAAAGTTGGAGAAATTGATACTCAGGTCTTGGGTTGCCTCCCAAGAAGCGCCTTGGTTTTACGTCACTGGCTCGACGAAATTGTGGGCGTAGCGTTTCTGACATCGAGGGTTTGTTGATGTGTTTTGTCTTCCTGAGTGTAGTATCTTTTTAAACGGTGTCCGTTGACCGTTCGTTCTCCTCCGTTGTTGTTGATGATAATGGCAGCTCCAGTTGGGTAGATATGTTTTATAGTGAAGGGTCCGGACCATCTTGTTCGAAGCTTTCCGGGGAATAATTTGAGCTTGGAATTGAATAAGAGCACTTTGTCACCAACGGTGATATCTTTTCTCCTAAGATGTCCATCGTGCCACATTTTCGTTTGCTCTTTATAGATTCTGGCACTGTGATATGCTGTCATGCGGAGTTCTTCTAGCTCCTGTAGTTGAAGTTGTCTGTTCTCTCCTGCACTTTTAAGGTCGAAGTTTAGTTGCTTGATGGCCCACCAGGCTTTATGTTCCAGTTCTACTGGAAGATGACATGATTTACCGTACACCAAGCGGAACGGAGTTGTTCCAATTGGTGTTTTGTAAGCCGTACGATATGCCCAGAGGGCGTCAGAAAGTTTGGTGGACCAATCAGTGCGATTTTTGTTCACTGTTTTTTCAAGAATCGCTTTTATCTGTCTATTGGATACTTCCACTTGGCCACTAGTTTGCGGGTGGTAAGGTGTGGCAACTTTGTGATGGACTCCATATCTTCTTAGTAATGCTTCGAAACTTCGTTCCAGAAAATGGGTTCCGCCATCAGATATGACCGTTCTTGGGACTCCAAATCTTGGAAAGATGGTTTCTTTGAACAATTTGACAACAGGTTTGGAGTCATTAGATGCAGTGGGTACAGCTTCGACCCACTTCGAGACGTAATCCACAGCGACCAAAATGTACGAGAAACCATATGATGAGGGGAAAGGTCCCATGTAGTCTACCCCCCATACATCAAACAGCTCAATTTCCTGCCACATGGTAAGAGGCATTTCATCTCTTTTTGATATGTTGCCCGAAAATTGGAATTTATCACAGGATTTGACAAAATTATGTGAGTCTTTTGATATGGTGGGCCAAAAGAAACCAGATTGTAGAACTTTTATGGCAGTTTTCTTGGCGCCCATGTGCCCCCCCGTGGGTCCAGAGTGGCAGTGTTCCAAAACCGATGTTATTTCTTCTTCTGGAAGGCATCGACGAAAAAGTCCGTCGGCACAGAGGTAGAACAAGTAGGGTTCATCCCAATGATAACGTTTTACGTCATGAAGGAATTTCCTTTTATCTTGATAAGAAGCAGACGGGTGAATGATCCATGTGGCCAGATAATTGACGATATCTGCAAACCAAGGGAAAGTATGAGTGGCTTTCATAAGTTGATCATCAGGAAGAGAGTCCCTGATAGGGATTTTATCTTTGTCTTCAACCTCGATTCTACTGAGGTGATCGGCGACAACGTTCTCTATGCCACTTTTATCTTTGATTTCTAGATCGAATTCTTGAAGCATCAATACCCAGCGGATGAGCCTGGGTTTGGCATCTTGTTTCTGAATCAAATGTCTGATAGCAGAATGGTCAGTGTAGACAATTACCTTAGAGCCGATCAGGTAAGAGCGGAATTTTTCGAAGGCGTAGATGATAGCTAGGAACTCTTTTTCCGTGGTCGTGTAGTTTCTTTGTGCTTCATCAAGCGTTTTGGACGCATAGTAGATGACATAGGGTTTCTTGTCGATTCGTTGTCCTAAAACGGCCCCTATGGCATAGTCACTTGCGTCACACATAATTTCAAAGGGTTGCGACCAGTCTGGAGCCCTTAGAATAGGTGCGGAAATTAGTGCTTCTTTAAGGGTGGAGAAACTTTGCATACATTCTTGGTCAAAAATAAACTCGGCATCTTTTGTCAGGAGTTGGGTCATGGGTTTAGCTATTTTTGAGAAATCTTTGATGAACCTTCTGTAAAACCCAGCATGACCTAGGAAAGCTCGAACTCCTCTTATGTCCTTCGGAGGTGACAACTTCGAGATGACATCAATCTTTGCTTTGTCGACCTCGATCCCTCTATCACTTACTCTATGTCCGAGGACGATACCCTCTGTTACCATGAAATGGCATTTTTCCCAGTTCAGGATAAGGTTTGTTTCCTTGCAACGTTGCAGGACTTGTTCGAGATTATTTAGACAGTTATCGAAAGACTCTCCATAAACAGAGAAATCATCCATAAAGACTTCCATAATAGATTCAGTTAATCCGGCGAAAAATGGCGGACATGCAGCGTTGGAAAGTAGCAGGAGCGTTACATAGCCCGAATGACATTCTTCTGAAAGCATATGTCCCGAAGGGACAAGTGAAGGTGGTTTTTTCTTGGTCCTCTGGATGTATGGGTATTTGGTAGAACCCAGAATAACCATCGAGATAACAAAAATATTTTTGGTGGGCCAAGCGCTCCAGGACTTCGTCTAGAAAGGGTAGAGGGTAGTGGTCTTTCCTTGTAGCTTTATTCAATTTCCTATAATCGATGCACATTCTCCACCCCGTTACAGTCCTAGTAGGTACGAGCTCATTTTTATCGTTGATCACTACAGTAGTGCCCCCTTTCTTTGGGACAACTTGGACTGGACTAACCCACTGAGAGTCGGAGATAGGGTAGATCATACCAGCTTTAAGCAGTTTGAGGACTTCCAAACGGACTACCTCTTTTAAATTTGGGTTCAGTTTTCTTTGATGTTCGCGAGTGGGTTTAAATTCTTCAACCATAGGAAGCTTGTGCATACACAGAGCCGGATTTATGCCTGTGAGGTCGGTTATTTTATAACCGATGACCTTTTTGTGTTTCCTTAGTTTGTCTAGAAGTCTGACTTCTTGGTCTTCGGTGAGGGTGGAGCTGATAATAACTGGGCATAGCTCTTCCTTATCCAGGAAAACATATTTGAGCCCTGTGGGTAAGGTCTTCAATTCAGGGGTTTTTGGTGGTTCTGCTGCTTCAATAGTCGTTATGGCTTTAAGCTCTTCAAAGGTAGCCTTTGGTGCTTCTTCTACCTTTTCTAGATATTGGATGTATTGCTGGACTAGTTCATTTGCAGAGAACTCGACTTCGGGATTGATAAGGGCATTTTCAAGTTCGTCGATTGGCTCGGAGATTTCTAGTTGCGACATTTGTTGGATTGCGTCTAAAAGAAAGACTTCTTCTTGAATGTTAGGGCCTTTCATGCTGTCAAGGACACGGAATTGAATGGCTTCCTTTCCGAGCCTAAGGATGATGGTTCCGGCTTTGACATCGATTAGTGCTCTGGCTGTAGCTAGGAAAGGCCTGCCGAAAATGATCGGATATCTCAAGTCCTCTTTAATATCCATGATGACAAAATCACATGGAACGTAAGCATCCTTGCCTATTCTTACTGGAACGTCTTCAATGATTCCCAAAGGTGCGGTTATGGTGGAGTCAGCAAGTTGAATAGTCATTGCTGTAGGTAGCAGATCTGTGAAACCGAGGCGTTGGCACATTGAGAAAGGCATAATGGATATACTAGCCCCGAGGTCAGCTAATCCTTTCTTTGTGGATGCGTTTCCAATGCAACATTGGATTCCGAAAGAACCTGGGTCCTTCTTCTTTTTGGGCAGTTTGTTCAAGATGATGTCAGAGGTGGTTTGGGCAAGCTTGACGGTTTCCTGCTCTTTGGTGATATACTTACGTGATAGCAAAGTTTTGAGATACCTTGCCCATGCTGGTACTTCGGATAGAGCGTCGAGGAGTGGGATATCGATATAAAGTTTCTTCATTGCTTCCTTGAATTTCTGAAACCTGGCATCCATTTTTGTTTCTTGCAGTCTGCCTGGATATGGAATCCTTGGTTTGAATTGCGGGACCTTGGGTTCTGTAGGTACATACTCTTTGTTTTTGTCCTCGGTGTCTTCGGGAGGTTTCCCAATCTCTTGTTGTGAGATCTCTTTCGTCAAAAGAATGGGCACATCATCATCATCTAGAGTGATCTTGATGGGTTCAGGCAGAATGCGTCCCGACCTTGTGGTGATGGCGTTCAGCTGTTCGTGTTTATTTTGCTCATTTGATTCAGGCTGCCTATCAGAAACGCCAGCCGAAGACTTCAACTGTGCAGCGATCTGAGCTAGCTGGGTTTCAACTGCCCTTTGTTGGGCTTGCTGGCTAGCTAGCATAGTTTGCTGAGACTGAAGCATTTGCTTTATCAAAGATAGTTCGTCTTCTGGTTGTTGCAGGGGCTGCTTCAACTGGGGTTGGTGCAACTGAGGGTGCGGTCCTGAATGAGTGTATTGGTAAAAAGGATTCCTGGGATAGTTAGGTCTTTGAAAACCTTGTATGTAATTCCCATGACTGAAATTATTCTGAAATCCCGGTGGTTGTCTGTTGAAAGATCCACCTTGTGCCTGCTGCTGTGGGTTGGCAGTCCCTGCAGGATTCCCGTATTGGAAACCAGGATGGTTCCTTGGTTTATCTGGGTTGTAATACATTTGGCCAGGTATTGAATGTATGGAGTTGACTTGCTCTGGCATTTGGTCTTCGGGATGCTCGATGATGGGTTCATATTGCGGCATAGGTGGTTGTAAATCCATCATGACATTGTACAACAATCCACATGATAATGTGGGATGATCGGATGCATGACAGGCTTCACAAGTTCCAGTAGCTGCCTTAACTTGTTGAACCTGGGAGCTTTTCTTCTTATCATATTCCCCGAAAGAAGTTTCGAGGGCTTGTTGCTTGCTAGCAATAGTCTTCAAAGCCTCAGCAATGGCTTTGAGTTCCATAGATTCTTCCGCTTTGTAAACCTTGAGAACGCCTTTGGGTTGGTTAGATGACCTTCCCCAATTGGATTGGTTCTCGGCCCCCAACGTAACTATATTCCAGGCGTCTTCGTAGTTCTTTCTCATAAAGTTTCCTCCAGATGAGGAATCTAGGAATTGCTTGATATCATCACTTACTCCTCTGTAGAATGTTTCTATTAGTTGATTTTGAGAAATGCCATGGTGAGGACACTTTCTCAGGAGTTCTTTGAATCTTTCCCAAGCTTCAGAAAGTGTTTCTCCAGGCAATTGGGAAAAGTGATTAATCTGTCCCCTGATCTCATAGGTTAGGGAAGGTGGGAAGAATTTCTCAAGAAACTTCTCTTCTAAGGGAGTCCAGGTAGTGATGATAGGGTGTCTATCCAAAGCGTTGTACCAGCTTAGTGCTCATCCAGATAGGGTGAAGTGGAAAAGGTGTAACATGATTGCTTCCATTGCAATGCCTGCTTGGGGTACAAGTCGGCAGAGTGACTTGAACCTCTTAAGGTGATCCATGCAATCATCTCCGTGTGCTCCGGAGAAAGAGATGCCTTGCATGATTTGGATCCATTGCGTCCGAATCTCGAAGTGTGGGATGTTAATGATCGGAGGCCGGACCGGATGGTTATCTTCGTAATTCTTCGGGACGGCGTAATCCCGAAGTTGCTTGTTTCTTAACGCGAGTTGAGCAGCAGCTTGCTCTGCTTGGATGCGTGCTTGTACTTCAGCTCGGATCTCAGCTTGCACCTGAGCACGAGTGTCAGCAATGAGTTGTGCTCGTTGTGCTGCTATGGCGGCGTTGACTCTTTCTGCAACAAGGCGTTGCTCTTCGGCCATCTGTCTGGCTCTTTGGCGGTTTAGTCTATTCCTTCGGTGAAAACTTCTTTCTACCTCAGAATCGTATTCTGGTTCAGGGGAGAATCCGATGCTATGCGGGGGTTGCATACACGTTTTCTACCTGAGTAGAAGGAAAATCTCAAGTTAGGAAAAATGGAAGGAAATGAAAAAGATCAAGAAATATTGGATTGGTTATTAAGAAAAAGTGTAAAATCCTAATCAACCAAGAAATTGGTAAGTAAAAACTAAAAAGTTCCGTTCTCCCCGGCAACGGCGCCAATTTTTTGATGGAAGTTTTGCTTTATGCAACACCACTAAAAATCCTAGAGATGATGAGTCTCTAAGTTTAGCCTTGCTAGTACTATGGTAAGAACTCCACCCACATGTGCTAAGACATGTGGAAGTCTTATCGTAGTATAGTTAAGGGTCGAATCCTCGGGACAACGGTCTTGATGAAGTCAAGATGGAAAACGTTTAGTCTTTACTTGACAACTTAAAGATTGATATTTAGATCGAAAGTTTGGTTTGGTTGTTTTAAACTAAGTACAAAGAAAGTAAAGCAAGAAAGTAAATAAAGCAAGTAAATCTTAAGAGTTAACAAATGATGATGAATCACTGGGGTTAAGCAGGTATTTACCACCGCTACACATGCATTGTATATGTACTAAGCAAGACTTATAAGCTAGATGCATGGATGTTTCCACAAGACCGATGCCTTATAAGATAAGAGCGATGCGTTGCATCCAAGGGTGTTCCACAAGACCGATGCCCACATAAGACAAGAGCGATGCATTGCACCCTTCGATGTTCCACAAGACCAATGCCCATATAAGAAAAGGGCAATGCATCTCATCCTCCAAGGGTTAAGTAACTCTCATGCGGTACATCACTACGCGTCACTGAAGGATGTAGTCTCCGAAGAGAGAATCTTACTCAACCTCAAGAAACGTGCATCTAAAACTAACAAGCGAGCGATAATTACCAAATCGAATAGCGTCCTTGTAGGCCTAGTCTCCTATTCGGATAACCTAGCTACGAGAAGTGCGGGAATGATGCAACGCCAGCCATTCCCGAACAAATGGTCACATGCTTTACATCATTCCCCTCACAAAGTGTGTTCCTCGACTTACCAAAGGTCTCTTCCATACAGATGGGAGTGTGCCAAATGATAGTGAGTTTACTCCACTCTTTGAGATACACTTCTAGACACCGAAACGGATGCGTGGTGGATACACACACCAGAAACCAACACTAAATCGGTATTCAAGCCTCGATAGCGGTCGTAGACAAACCACAACGAAAGACAATAAATGCATACAAGAACGTGGCCATCATTCAAGCATGTGTGAAACGATTTAGTATTAAAACGAAATGATAACATCTTTTTTTACAGTACAAAATACAAAACATGGGCAGCGGGGCTAGTCCCCGCGCCCCAGTGGATGGAACTACTCGCTCCTCATAGAGGGAGCAACAAAGAAGGAGGCAAGAAGAGATAGAAAGAACATCATCTCCACTGAGGAGAGAAGGTTGAACCCTTGGTGGAGAGAGCAACGACCTCCACCCCTTGTAGCTTGCTTGATGACGGATCTTCTCCTCTCACCTTCCTTGTTGATGAGGGAGAAAGTAGCTTGCAATGGACGTGAGTCTCAGACCGGCAGCCTCGAGTGATGGATGGAGTTGTTCTGGTAGTGGAGAGACAGCCTCTGGACGTCTGGCCTCTCCATGAACGGCCCTGAGGTCTTATTTATAGGCTTTGAGTGAGATCCAAACGGTTTGGAGACCGTTTGGGCTCAAACGGTCTTGGGACCGTTTGGCGTCAAATGGTCTTGAGATCGTTTGGCGTCAAACGGTCTTGGGACCGTTTGGCGTCAAACGGTCTTGAGACCGTTTGAGCTTCATGCGGTCTTGGGACCGTTTGGCTTCATGCGGTCTCGGGACCGTTTGAACTCCATGCGGTCTTGGGACCGTTTGGCTTCATGCGGTCTCGGGACCGTTTGAACTCCATGCGGTCTTGGGACCGTTTGGCTTCATGCGGTCTCGGGACCGTTTGAACTCCATGCGGTCTTGGGACCGTTTGGCTTCATGCGGTCTCGGGACCGTTTGAACTCCATGCGGTCTTGGGACCGTTTGGCTTCATGCGGTCTCGGGACCGTTTGAACTCCATGCGGTCTTGGGACCGTTTGGCTTCATGCGGTCTCGGGACCGTTTGAACTCCATGCGGTCTTGGGACCGTTTGGCTTCATGCGGTCTCGGGACCGTTTGAACTCCATGCGGTCTTGGGACCGTTTGGCTTCATGCGGTCTCGGGACCGTTTGAACTCCATGCGGTCTTGGGACCGTTTGGCTTCATGCGGTCTCGGGACCGTTTGAACTCCATGCGGTCTTGGGACCGTTTGGCTTCATGCGACCCTTGGGCTGGTTTGTTCTTTTGTTATTTTTTGTGCTTTTTCTGCAATTATAAAAGGAAAAGTTAGTTTGATGATGTATTTACAAAAAGGGGTAAAATTAGGTTTAAGTACAATATAAATGTAGAAAGAGTATGGAAAACTAAAGAAAAAGACTAGGATAAACTACTAAAATAGGAGGTTATCACATATTCTCCCATAGTGAACTGCATGTCAGTCTACTTTGCATCCACTCACGACTCCTGTTGTCTCTAGGCTCCCTTCAGCCATTGCACGATCAAAGCGACTTCATCTACACACATTGTGGCCCTTTTCTAACCATCACATGGTCCTTTCACCAACATCACCTTACTGAAGTGGTGACCGACACAACCTCCCTTACAAAGCTTCTTTAAATCCCGATACTGTCTATGGTGGTTATCATCACAACTTACAGAAGACAAGAACTATCTCCATGTATCACCCTGAACGAGTACACATGCTCTCATCAGACCTCTTAGTCTGGATCATACTAACCCTTACTTAGGGGTGATGAACTATACTAACATTGAGTCCTTCATGTACCTACTTCCTCCTTACGGAAGTGAACCTTTTGGTCAAACTCAAGAACCTTTGAACTCGCATCATGGTGTCGTTGAACCATCTCTCTCATGGGTAGTTCAACCAAATCTGTCCCTTGACAGAACTCTTTCTTTCTCATGTCATCTAGGTAAGATGATCTACCATAACCCATATTGCATCTCGACCTTCCTTGGTCCAGGGGATACTTACAACCTCCATAGTGATGAACTCCCTTTCTCTTTTGGGGACTCTTTATCCTTTATATCAATGCACTAGGTTACTAGCGTTGGTCCTTCTCCCTCATCTTGCATGGCCATATACCACATGCAACTTATCTTAGGCATCTAAAGTACTACTGTCACTTATCATCTTGGTAGTACCATGGTGTATGGTGATCTTCAATCATGATTTCCTGTATGTAATGATTCCTCAAGATCGATTCCTAAAAAACCCTAAACCACTCTAGTTGGGGTTTAATCACCTTCATTTCCAAAGAAGTGCATTTGAGGTTCTACAGCCATCCTTTCATTGCATCCAGGCCTAGGCTGGCTAATCATTAACTTGTTCAACAGATCTTGTTACATCTGAGTATTAGACAACCATATCTCCTTTTTCAAACTTAGGGTTAGACTCACATCCTCCACTTGTTCTAGCCTTTAGCTAAACTAGGCAGCTATATCTTAACCAGAGCATTCATTACCACTTCCCATCTTTAGGTGTTAGGTAATGTTGATGACATACACCTCCATGTATTCCACTTATTATCTGATCTCAGCTCTAAATCTATCTTCATTGAGAACACTTTAAGCTCATCTTCTTGGTGATCAACCTCAAACTTGTACGACTCATATCTCATGATAAAAACATCCTCATAAGGTGACTACCTCATTCCTCTTAGTGTTTGCAAACCATCCATGTATCATTCACTTTACCAGGGTATGTTATCTTCTCTATCCCCATATCTCGTGGCAACGTTCCAACCCACATCATCCTTATCCTTGGTGTATGGCATGCGTACTGTCCTATCTCTCACTCCCATAACAAGAGGAAATAAGCATTTGGCTGCAGTCTAAATACAAAGTTCTTCCTATTCCAAGAGTAGAGATGGTACATCCCACCTTGCTAGTACACCTTCAAATCTAGGTTGAAACGTGACACCTATGTCTCTACATCACAGTCATCTTGATATCAAGGTTACTTCCATGGAACACTGGTTTCGAACCTACTTGGGTTTACACACAATCCTTGGTCATCTCCTCTAGGTATATAGGGTGCCTGCACTTTTGGGGTCATCCCTCTTCCCTTATGCATCCAGAGAGTGCCCTACTCATCTGCCCTTTGGGTCCCATGAGTTCATGAAGGTGATCAATCTCCTAACCCATGGTCCTCAGACAATGATAGCTGTTACTTCCCGACCCTATGGTCATGTACAATTAGGGAATTAGGCAACTTCCACTTTCATCAGTCTTATCCCCACCTGACCCTCGGATAGACTTAGGATTCCATTTATAGTACATGTCCAACTTAGAACCTTACCCAAGCCTTCATCATCTCTCCTTGTATACATGGGTTGACATTCATCCTTTAATAGGGGTCATGGTGACCTGCCTACCTTGGTCAGGCCCCATACTGGTTACCTCCATGGTAACACATCCTCATGCACTTAGAGATGGATATCTATGGGTCTACATGTTCATCTTCATACCATGTACTTTTCACTTAGCTTCTCAAGATCCTATGAGACCTCTTTAGGTTTCCTCAAAACCCACAAAACTGGTATACACCCTACCAAAGGGTCCCTCTCCCAGGATGGGAGGAAACTATCTTTTGACAACAAGGTCACAAACATCCTTAGGTTTAGGGTTTACATCCACATTCTTAACCCTAGAAAGCTATTAAAGCACAATAAGACCAACTACTAAAACATACTAGGTCATACTTGTTCTTATTCCCAACATTGGGTCAAGATCATACTTTCCTATGTCAACATCTTAGATGTGAGGGGTTCATCAAACATTCCTTAAACTTAAGGGGCTTCCATTTTCCTCTATACATGAGGATTACCATGCTCGAAACTATAGCAACATAATTCTCGTAATGAGCATTAGGTATACCACTTCCCCTCTTAGGCCTAGGAACCATAGGTTCACTTTCCTGATGTCCAACTGTCTGCTCAACCTACAAACCAACATGTACCGGGTATGACATACACTTCCTACCATCATTCTCCTCGATCAACACTTTAAAGTTGAGTCCTTCTCAAGGACAATCAATAAGGTACAAGGCCTCATAACCTGTTACTAAACCTCTCCAGGTCTAAGGAACTCTTCTTCTCATCTATACCATAGGTACAGAGGTACCAGCAGACTCATCCTCTCTCTAGGGTTTGGTTCCTCTTATGGCAACCAAGACATCATCAACCTATGGGGATCAAGCATGTGGCAACCACTATCATCCACTTAGGTTGCATCATCCTCAAATCCCTACTTTTCCTCATATCTCAGAGTCTAAGCTTCCAACCTTCTTGCTTGAGTCCTGCTCTCTCTTTCTAGAGCCAACCCTACAAGCAATCTTACTACAAGAGGTTCTCTCTCCAAGAGGGATCAATCTCACAAGCATACCCCTACATGGTGAAGCCTATGTTTTCTCACGGTTATCCATAGCTCTTTACGCTTATCTCATAGGCTATACTTCATACTCTCCTGGCCTATTTCTCGCACTACTAACGTACTCTAGGTGCCTATCATGCCATGCCCATATAAGCTCATGGGGTTTCCATAGGTTCTTCTCTAACCTCATCAATGATAGAGCTATCCTTCACTCTAACATACATGACCCTTCCTAGGGTTGGGTCGCCAAAGGTACTAGGTCATTCAACATCTCGTGGCTCATATGGCATCCCAAAGGCATGTCCATCAAAACACCTAGTCTATCATGACATCTAACTCATCATGCTGTCTCTCTCTCTCTAACCTTCACTTAGGGTTAGGGTTAACATCATCCAGAGGACGTACCAGGTCTCTACCTATAATGGAGATCTCTACCTCCATGACTAACCCTCTTTACTTATCCTCCTGACAAGAAGGTCTATCCTCAGGTCTCTCCTGAGGGCATGACAACTTATGTCATATGACCTAAGCATGTATCTATTATTTAGTTTATGCTTAGTCTATTAAGCTTATGTCCATGACATCTTATTTACATGCTTTTCATTTAATTTGGTGGAGGATTCCTTAAACCTTATCAACCTTACCCATAACTCAAGAGGGTGAGGAGAAGAGAGAAAAACCCTAATCCTTAAGGTCCTTAACAGAATTTGTGATGAGAAGGGATGAATAAGATGAGAAAGTTCTAAAGGTATCTTATTTTGATTCATACCCTAAGACTTTGGCCAGGCAGTCACATGGATCTGGGAGTCCTCGTATTCCAACTAGTGGTGCGGAGGAAAATATTGCCATCCCCCGGTCGTGATCCTTTTCTAGACACCTCCGTCTTTCAGATATTCCTCTAATAACTCCCTTGGGTTCTATGGGGTTTGTAAAATATAATATTATTAATGGTTAAGTGAGGAACCTAGGCTCTGATACCAAATGTTATGACCCCACCTCCCGGTAACCCCCAATTAAGGGAGACCGAGAGGTCGAAGCCGCAGACATAATTTCCGGATCAAAGGTTCAGCAACTAACCAAGAACAATTATTAAATTTTAACAGACTAAATTGGAAATCTGTAATAATTTTTTTTTCATACCTTTTTGAAATGTTGGATATCTAAAATTCTATCCATGTAAGAATTTTACTCTAACTAATCCACCTTGTATTTTAATTCATGTATTTCACAATATGACGATTTACTGTTTGTCCTTTTGTCTTTGTACCTAAAATGCCGACAAACAAAATGTCGGTCAGCATAAAGCTGGTATGTGGGGGAAACAATAATTGTGTAACAATGATAACAATGTATTGCAGCCAATTATAATTTAACAAACAATTTTATGTTTTAAATATAACTGCGCGATCCATGCATTCCCTATCCTCTGCGCTGTCCCTGCAGTGGACCTGGATGCTACTTTCCTTATAGTAGATCCCCATTAAACCCCTCATGGTCCCACCTATAGGTGAACTAGTTTCTAGGGTTGAGTCACATGGCACTACCCATAAGTATCCCACTCCTTAACTCATGGCATGCTAAAGGGTCTCATGGCACTACACTTGGTAGCCCAATTTCTAACCCACGATAACCTAGACCTTACTCTAGGTTACCCCTTTTTATCCTTTACAAGCCACAGAGGTGGATTCAGATCTAAGTCAGTTATATATATATTCATAGTGATAATCATAGTCACTTTATAGTTGAATGAAATAAAAGGCATCCAATAGTTATTTTCAAGCAACCGATAAAATCGTTTGGGAATTGCCGTGAAACTAAAGTGATTATTCATAGACATAACCACATACCTGTTCAGTAGATCAATTCCAACCAAGAAAGCAATCTAAGCAAGTAGTTCAACCACACAATCAAGAATCCTGAAAAGCACATGTACTCTATTTACTACACACTTTATCAAGATTCTTTCTATTCAACTTGAAAATTGCTTCCTAAGGTTTCCGTATCCATTTTAGGGTTTCATTTGCAATTACGGTTTCACTTCATTTACTATTTTAAACCCTAATTCTATACAATTACTTACAAACCCTAATTTTGGATTAAAGACACACTTAAACATTAATTAAGCCCATTATTCCTCTTTTATATTAAAACTACCATTTTTATCCTTTTAATCCATGGCAAGATCATTATGCACATTTATCATCAATTCATAGTTCATTATGGTCCAAGTCACATATGAACCCTATTTGTCATCAATTTCACATTAATCCACTAGAAAACCCTAATTAACAAATTAAGGATTTTCATCCATAGTTAGGAGATTTTATACTTGAAGAGCTTAGAACCATCATTTAACAACATATTTTCACATTATTCAAATTAAATATGGTCTTCTCCTATTTTACCCTAAGTTAGGGTTTCTAACAACTTAATCGTTCATAATTGGTGTAAAATCCTAAATCGTGCAATAATTCATCTACATCAGGTTCAAGTTCATCATTAATTTCAATAGGTTTCTATTACCGAATTTCGTCAATTAAGTACCATGAATTTAACCATTAACTTCAATTATGGTTCCTAACACGATTTCAAAGCACTTTTCATTAATTTAGCTTACTTTTGCAAATAGGAACAAAATCAGATTCTAACAGTATTTTTATTGAATTCTACATGTTCTCCTGATCAATTTTCATATTTTGCACATTTCCATCGGAGCTACCAATCTTTAGATATGATTTTTGTAGGAAATCACTTACCACAACCAATGAGAGGCTGACACGTCAGCCCATGCATGCCTTTTTCTCCAGCGTGAGCCAGGCCGACTTAAAACATAACGAAAGGCCACTTTTGCCCCTCACATGATGCCTGACCTCGTGTTGCCTTGGGGGTATTTATGTCCAATTGCTCCAGTTCATCTCCTACCCCCCCAAACCCTTGCGTTGTCGTCAACTGCAACCATCCACGGGGGTCTATCTCTTCCTCCCCAAGGTAGTAGGTCACTGAGGACCATTGCCATGCCCTCTCCGCCCTCTGACGTGCCCGCCAAGGCCTTGACCTGTGGCTGAGATGGCCGAGTTCACTGGCGTTGGGCCTGCAACCCACAATGAGGGTGCAGACCTCTTGCAGGTGATGCACGAGGGTCAGAGCAGGGAGGCGTCGATCGAGTCCCTCCCCAAATGCGTGGGAGCATCCGACCTCCTTCGTACTCCCTTCCACGACTCCATGTTGCTCAAGGGGGTTGTGCTCCTTCTTAATCTGGTGTGAGAGGAAGGAAACATGTTGGGGTCTGCTGGATGTAGTCCACAGCGTGGGCCATGCAATGAGGTCTGATTGACTCCTCTCGTCCTCACCTTCTGTCCTTATACATGTTGTGAGTATCAGGAAAGAGAGATTCATAGGGTTTAGGACTACACCCTCTTTGTTATGGTTGAAAGAAGAAAACAAAGGAGAAGAGGGAGAAAGATACGTAGGAGTTCTCTTCAACTTGAGCCAGAGGCTCTTCCCTTTATATAGGGGAGGGTATACATGTTGTGAGTATCAGGAAAGAGAGATTCATAGGGTTTAGGACTACACCCTCTTTGTTATGGTTGAAAGAAGAAAACAAAGGAGAAGAGGGAGAGAGATACGTAGGAGTTCTCTTCAACTTGAGCCAGAGGCTCTTCCCTTTATATAGGGGAGGGTATTCACACCCCAAGATGTGCATCCATGAGGACTCCAGTCCTTTTTCCCAAAAGGAAACATGTTTTCCTTAATCAAAAAGCAACCTTCTCTCTCTTCATTATCTCCTAAGATAATTATATTCTTTGTATGATTAGGAATTCGAAAACTCTTTCCCTTATTCTCTTTATTCTTAGCTTTTAATCCATTAGCCACAAAATAATATTTTCCTTTAGTAGAAAATACTCCCTTTTTATCAATATCACAAAATTCATTAATAATATATCACATTATCCACTTATTTTGAAATTTTGATATTTTCTCTATCTTTCTTCTTTATTGGGACTCCTTGGATCCCAAGACACTCTATTATTTCGAAATCCTTTTTATTGGATACTTATTATCCTTCTAGATGCATTATTCTTCATTATCTTGTTTTATTCTTATTAAAATATCTCTTTTTGAGGATTTCTCTTTATTTATCTTTTATTTTCCTCATTGGCATTCCTTTTACCATTAGGAATCCTTGGGATACGAAACTCCACCTAGTATCACCCAATTATGCCTCTTTCCACTTATTTTCCACATTTTATCATTATTTTCAATTTCTTTCTTAATAAAGAAATATTTAATTAATATTTTCTTTTCTTATTGTCTTTTCTTTGCACTTTGGACTCCTTGGAACCCAAAAGGCACGAAAGCCATCTCTTTATTACATCCCTTTTCCTTCTAGAGGTTTCTACCTCATTCTTTTCTCAAAAACTCAATTATTCATTGAATTTCCTTTCTTCATTTCCTTGTTATTGGGCCCAATAGCTAGTAAATCCCACAACACAATCATCAAGGCTATTGTAAACGAAATCCATTTATTCAAAACAAATTATACATTATTTGTTCAAATATCTTTAATAGGAGAAATTACATTTCACACTAAAAGAACCAAAATTTGGGGTCGTAACAAAGTCCTTTTTGCTCAACTTCTTCAACTAATACATATTTACATGACCAAGTCGACGGTGCAAAAGACAAATATCATTCGAGTTGACTACTAGACATATACCAACAATAGGCTTGATAGAGTCAAGAACAATAACATAAAGGTTACCACTTCTAGTTCCATTATATATAACTTGGTAGGTGAGGAAATCTAGAATCAAGATTTCAAAAGAAGTAAATAACAGAAGGTAACCATTGTTACATAGTTGAATAACAATAATTAAATTGTGATGTAGGCCGTCCACAAAGAAAACATTCTTGATGCACAAGGATTCACCTACATCACCCTCACCTTTGACTTTACCTTTCTTGTTGTCCCCAAAGGTGACTGATCCTCCTTTCTTTTTGGTGAAGTTGTTGAAATGACTTATATCACCTGTCATATGCTTAGTGCAACCACTATCAACAATCCATCTTCCTTTTTCCTACAAGAAAGGAGAATGTTGATTCCCAACTCAAACTTTGGGATCCGGAGTTATCTTGGGGACCCATTTCATCTTTGGGTTGGTCCCCTTAGGCTTGTAAGGACAATAAGTAGAGTAATGATCATCACATTTTCAATAAGAACAAACCATATGATTCTTAGTGCTGGAAGACTCTCCTATAAAGAAAGAGGTCTCCTTGCTCCTTTTCTTACCTTTGGCTTTTCTCTTGCCCTTTGATGCTCTCCCTACAAATCCCAAACCACTAGTACCACTTTGTTTGGTAGAATGGTCAAGGATTTCATTTAGGGAGTTCTTCCCTTTGAGAAATTTCTATATGGATGCTCTCAATCTATGGTTATCATCATTTAAAGAAATAATGACAGAAGATAATCTAGCTATGTCATCCCTAGCATGAACAAGATCAGCCTCAAGACATAATGCTTTAGTTAAATATTAATCCTTTTTAAGAGAAATGGAAGCAACATTGGCACTAGGCAATAAAGGTCTAGAAGATAGATCATTTACTTGACCAAGCAACCTAGCATTTTTAGATTTAAGCATTTGGATTTCTTTGAGATAGACATCTCTTTCTTCTCTACGAGCATCAATAAGGAGCTTAAATTCATCATTTTTAGTTTTAACTATTTCAAGCTCTTTAAGGCAATTTTGGTTTTCTTCCTTAAGATTTTCAATATTCTTAAGGTAGATACCATTCTCTACTTCAAATCCAATGTATTGGAGATCAAGTTCAAGGTATTACCCTTGAAAATTATCAATACTCTCAAGATTAGATTTCTCATTCATCTCTAGGATTTCAAGTTTAGCATATACATCATCAATGATTTTTCCTAACCATTTTCCTTGAGATTTGCATTTAGCAAAAGATGAATGGGTAGAGATAAGCATGTCAATAATAGCTTCCTTAGATAACTCATGAAAACTTACCTCACTTACCTCACCAATTTTTTCACTAATACATGCCATGAGTGCAAGGTGGCACTTTCCATCTTCTTTGGAGCTTGAGCTACTTGAAGATGAAGCTTCCTAAGCTGCATGAGTTGCATTCTTATATCTCTCCTCCTTCTTGTCCTTCCTCTAGTACTTGCTCTCCTTCTTGTAATCTTCTTCCTTCTTTGAGCTACCCTTGTGGTGTTACTTTCTTGACTCGGGACATTCACTCTTGTAGTGTCCCTTTTGTCCACACTTGTAGCATCTAGTAGTAGAGGAGGAGGATGATTGCTTTCCCTTGAAGTGTTTGCCCTTGATGTAGTTGGCTTCATGCTCACTTGGGCCATCATCTTCACTAAAGGATGAAGGAGAAGTCTGACAAGCAAGTTGTTGTTGAAGGATGACCATCTCCACTTGTACTTTGAAAGCACTATCTTTGATCTTCTTGGCTTCCTTCTCTTCTTGCTTGGCTTCGTTTTCTTGCTTTTCAAGCCTTGGCTCATGGGCTTGGAGGTTGCCAATGAGCTCTTCAGTTGGGATGTCACCAAGGCTCCTCACTTCTTCAATGCCTTGTAATGACTATGACTTTGGACTCTCAAAATCATTATGAAAATTTTTTATATAAGAGGAAAAATCCCCTATTGATTATATTGCCTCATTGTTAAACTCTATTTTGAATAATATGACAAATAAGAGATCTTGATCATACTCGATAATGCTCAAAATGTTGAGAGAGCCCATATTGACTATTCTATTTTTGAGTATACCCCTTGCTCTTAATAATGAAGAGAAGGGAACAATATTATGGCCTTTTATATATGGAATTTTTAATCATGGTTGCTCTATTATGATTAATGATCTTTGATCTCATGACCTTGTGAAATACAAATCCATAAATGATACTCTTCCCAATTTGATGGATTTGACACTTCATGACTAATGAGGACAAATGTGCTAGCTTAGGGTGGTAGTTTGTTTCATAACTCCCCTAACCTAGGTCAAATCTCATTACGATCACCTCTAAATTTTCATCTAGTTGATTATTTAGAGTTTGGAGAGGTAACCCCTTTCACACGATTTTTATCTCTTGACCTAAGTCTATAATAGGTGAATCATATGATGATATTGAAACTTGATATTGAATCTCAATTTGATGATGATCTTGAAATATGATGATGTTAACTATAGCTTGTGGTTAAGTTCCTAGAAAGACCTAGGTTTAAATCATTCATCAACCTTGAATGCCATGATAATGATATTGATATCACAAAATGTTGCTCAACTATTACTCAATTGTTGATTATGGATGAATGATCTCACCTATTGTCTAGTTAGGAATCTTATACCCTAGCTTCGAAATTTTGGACATATGACTTTTTTCCAAATCAGGACTCTCAATATTAATTTATAAAATCTTGACTATTGATGACTCATCTTGATTTTGATTTGACTTCTATGATCACCCTATTTGGATCTTGAGATCACCCTCAATATATGATTGAAGACTCTCATGTTCCCAAATTTAAAAAAATATGAAATGATGATCATGTTGATTTGCTCGATTTATGACTTAGGGATAAGCTCTCATGTGGACTAGGGTGGGGCCTTCCATTGATATTGAGCATGAAACCACGATGTTCAAAGATAATGTTTGTCTCAAAATTTTGAAATAAAGAATCTAAATCAAGGATGTATATTCCCCACCTAGGGCCAAAGTAAAAGCTAACCCTAAATGTTGGGATTGAAATTCATGATTTACTCTTGAATCAAAGATTCCTATTTGTTTGACCTAATTGGTGATCTATCCAAATTTGTGATATTTTGTATCAGAGTGGCGCAGTGGAAGCATGGTTATGCTTGGACATTGATGTTTGGTTCTTGATATTGGAATAATTTTGATGATTATAGGATGATGATGCAATATATGGAGTATTACGATGGATACAATATGGAATATTAAGTCCCAATGTTTCTTGAGGATTTGTTTTAATTTTGGGGACAAAATTCCTTTTAAGGTGGGGAGGATATAACAACCTAGATTTTCTCTCTCCTCCAACTATGAATGTCTTGATTCATGATATACTCAATTATAATGAATAACCTCCCTCATCATCTATTAGATATTTTGGAACCACATGTTGCTCAATTGTTGAGATATGATTGATAAATTTTAAGTTGAAATCTTTTATATAAGGTGGAGTGCTTAATTAACTTTGAAGATTTTTTGAATTTTTGGAACTAATAAACGTGACTACCTTGATCTGATTATGTGAGTATTAGATAGAGCATGAAATTCACAATTTGTTGGTAAATATTTCACTCCAATCGGATAATCGAGCACAAAGTTATGGCCTTTGCAATTTTACTCCTTTTCTAGCCTTTTTCTCATCTTTTTTTCTCCTTTCCTTGCTTTGTTGGGCATCGACCCCTTTGGGACACATCCGATCTCACCCATGCACCCAACAGCCCAACTAGTGTTAAGGTGGGAGGCTTTCATCTGCAAGATTGAGCGCCCATGGATCAGGGGCCGATTTGATGGCTGGGGAGTCATCCCCAACCTTACGCACAAAGTCAAGCAGCTAGGGGCTGCTAGCCATGTCTGACCACCCCAATTTTGAGGGCTTTTAGACTTTCTTGGAACCATTTTCTTCACCGAACTCATCGCCCATGCTCCTACAAACTTGCCCCTACTTGTTCCTAGAATTTTGGCCCATGGTAGAGGCATGGAGCACCCCTCCAAGGCATGACTGGATGCCATGGCTGCGGTCATGATGGCAGGGGCATTTCGCAAACCAACACGCCTTCTTTTTGAGCTGATCAAGTTCAAAACTCCTCTCCCTTTCATTTCCCCATCTTCTCTCTCTCTATCACCCTTTGCACCTCTATGAAGTCCACCGTCTCCTTTTTTTGAGCTAACCGGTGCCACCACATCATCCATTTTGATCTTTGCCATTTCCTCCTCCCAAGCCATGATAAAGGCCTTCACGAGCTTCACAAAAGTGTGGCGAATCCAAGAAGCTACCTTTCAAGAAAATATGGGGTCTACATCTCCATTGATCTTGGGCTCTGATGAGCAACGCCGCCTCGTGCTTCCATGGGAAAATCTGATCCGGCACTGCGTGGTCGAGGTGGGAGACAAGGAGACGACCATCGATCTTCCATCCCATGGCCCAAATCACATGGGCTAAGGCTTCCTATATCCATTTCTCTCTCATTGCTTGCAGTTGACCAGTCAATGGGCAAACCAAAGACCCAACCCTAGTTGGATCCCATTTGGCCAGTGCTACCAATCAACGAGCGCCACCTTAGCGCCCCATGGTATAACTCTCTCTCTTTCATACAAATATACCTAATCTTACAAAATTCATAGAAAATGATTTATAAGTCCAAATGGGACATACTATATATGAAAATTTATCTAATAGACTAGATATATCCAATGCACTTTGTTTTAGAAGCTAATTCATTTCTTAGATCCTATTGTGTTTAAAATAATATCAAATGCATATCTTTTACATGATTAATGATGTTTTATGATCAACCATGATCATATGATGCCCCCACTTGCTTTTGATGATCCATATCAGTAACTTATGATATTGTATGACTTTTGAATCGAACTTGACCATGCTTAGTCCCTTTGATGACTCAAATGTATGAAGTGGGCCATGTAATATGTGTACTTTGGACATTAATGCTAATGATCATTATCTTGATGCTCAACTTGATTATATGAACTCAAAATTGGCATGTTTGCTTTATATCAGTAACATTACATGCTTTCATCACCTAAATGACTTATGGATCTATCTTTCTCACTTATATGACTAAGTCACAAAATATGACATGAAAGGTGACCTATTTTGCATGTTGCTAATTTGAAGATCTAATCTTATACAAGTCTCACCCAAATGATCATCTATGCTATTTAATGTACTCAAATCAGTAACATGTTTATCTTTGTGACAGATAACTCTAGCTTGATCACTCTTGCACTCTATTGTTCACCATCTTGCATGTAAATGACTCAATATGACTTAAATGGATGATATGATGTTTAATACTTTAGTCATATTCAATCTTATGATTTCTCTTTTAAGATCAATGAAACCTAAGATGGAAATCCATAATTTTGTAAGGATGTTTCACCCTAAGTAAAATGATATATGATCTAGTATGTAGCTTGACTATAAGCATTGCATAAATATTGAAGATGTCAAAATCAATTGTTGAGAAATATGGAACCTAGAATAAGTGAAACATCCACCCTTGATGAGTATGTATAAGATGACCTAAGTGCTGTGATGTTGATCTAGTCACACTTTCTTGTAATGTCAAGATCTCTTTGATGGACTCTTTTCAAAGATCTAATCACCTTGTATAATGCTAGTTTGCTCGTATCAAGGTACGCTTTATCCTCCTATTGGCCAGACTAGTAGTATTGAATTTGCTTGTATGCATGAACTATAAGATGCTTGGATTATATACTTGTTTGAGCTACATGTTGCCTACGACTACTATGTTTTCATCTTGATTACATATGTTGAACAAAATTGAAAACATAATGATAAATGTCCATTATATAACCTTGTGCACCTGCCTATAATCTCAGGGTAAGGGCACAAGGCTGGATGTCCTACTTGAGTTGTCGTGATAGGACATACCATGTTGATACAAGGGTTAGCTCTTGGAAATGGCCTTGAGGTCCCTTACGAATGGGGTTAACTCTTGACGTTTAGTCTTGTAGTCCCTCATGTTGAAATAGGGTAGCTAATCTTGAGCACCCTCATGGACCCCTTCTTTTGAGAAGCTGGTCAAAGGGTTTATGATTTTGGTGGTGTAATGGAAATGAACATAAAACATGCTTACATGTTAATAAGAGAGTTTTTATTAATATTGTTGCTTTGTTCTTGTTATATAATTTATACTTTTGCCAAGCAATTTATGGTCTTAAACCTATGATTTTATATGTTTGCCAGCGTACTCAGCACAGTTGTGCTGATGTGTACCCATTTTATGATATAGGTAATAGGTAAACTATGAATCTATAATGATGATCAATGCTTCCACACTCATGATAATCTACTCGTACTCTGATGATATATAATGACATACAAATGGCATACACATGGTTGATATATGGGACCTAAGATCTTATCAGGTATTAATTTAGCATTCTTTTATACTTTCTTGTCTCATACCTTAGTTGTTGTTTGTGGTTTTATTCATGTATATGTTATGTGATCTATCCTAAGGAAGAATGCTCGAGTCCTCTTGCCTTTGGCTTTCTAGCCATTAGGAGTGAGGATTTGGGTAAAAAATGGTTCCATGACAGATAGGATGAGGGATTCATATCCCATAACTATGCAATTTTGGTGATGGCCTTGCATGGTAGTATGATAATGTTGATGGCCTTGTGAGTGGTAGTGCTACAAATATCATGTGATGATGTGACCAGTTCACACCTTATACATTTTATATCTTCTGAAGTTATATTATGCCCTTATCTCTGTAGAGTTTTTTTATGGTTTGTATGTTGTAACTTGTTTGATTCTAAAACATATCCAAGTGGACTAAATAAAAAAGTGAAACCCTAATCATGTAGTTTCCTTGTGCCTTAGATCCATCTTCAACATCAGTACTTGTTGGATGGTGAAATGAGTTCTCCCTTAGTGGAAGCTCAGAGTCATATATTGTTGAGTATATGCATTTCACAAGATTGGCTGTGGTCATACCCTGGAAGGAGAATGGTCGAGGTCATATATCAGTGATGTGATATAGTATATGTATATGATATCTTTTAAGGATGGCTGACTTAATACCTCGACAGGAGTGCAACTGTAGTCGTAACTCATTTTCACTAGTGTTGTGCCTATATACCAAGGCAGACTAGACTGTTTTGAAGTTGGATTTTATGTGTCACTACAACAGACTCAAACTGACTGAGTGTGAGGAGAGATCATAGGAGTCCGACTCCTCCTAGATCTTGTATGGCATTGATTTTGACTTAGCAATAGTCAGGTGGAGAATGAGTGGTATACCTCATCTCTTTATGGCATAATAAAAGACGTAATACACTCGTGTACTATATTTTCTTAGGGTCAAAATACACTTCACATTGGATGACCCCTTTGCCTTATCTTTGTATTGATTTCTTGGATTATAATGTGGTAACAGAAGTCAACTTTTATACATGTTCTTCATATTCCTTCTTAGAATATTAATTGTTCTACCGCTCAGTGGTAATTGCCTTATTTTCTTAACCCGCATTACCTGTTTAATACATATCATTTAGTTGAATCTACTCAACCTAATCATATATGTTCTCTACCTACTTTAGTTTATTTGTTCTTATAATAGATGTGGCAGAGAGTTATATATCTCACTGGGATGTATGGTCTCACCCCATGGGTTTCCACATCTTTTGTGTGGACGTGCATGCCGAGATAGAGATGGTGTTTTTGAAGCTGACAGTAAGGAGAGCTATAGTTGTTGGATCATGGTATGCAACTAGTGTCTAGTAATAGAGTCCTATGTGTCGTCCATGTATTCTCAGGTCCTTGGGGGTGTTTTATATATGTTGTACGTCAGTTTGAGTTTTTGGCACTATACCATGGTGGTACAAACCTGATTTGTATACGTGAACATGTTATCATATGTAACAGGTTGAGGCTAGTTAGCCAATGAACAATGATATGTAACATCTTTTGGCATGAATGAAATATAAGTGGTATAAGTCCTATGGCTTTAAATATGATTCATTCAACTTGAGGTGCCTTTATGTGATCGGTTTTAATTTACCCTGTTGTGGTAATGTGGTTATTAGTGATAATTCCGTGCTTTGTTTTGAGTAATCTTGTTTTGTCTGGAAATGGTTGTCACATTTGTATTTTTTTTATAAAGAATGGTGAATATTCTATTAGTAAAGATGAAATCTTTAATGGAAGTGCCCCAATGTCTTATGTTCTATGCTTGATAGATCTAGAAACAAGCATATATAATGTAAATACCAAAAGACAAAAACTCGATAACTCAAACCAAAAATAGCTTTGGCATTGTCGTCTAGGGTACATAAATGAGAAACACATACCTAGAATTCATAAAGATGGTTATCTAGACTCTTTTGATTTCAAATCAACAGAGACATGTGAGTCTTTTTTGTTGGGAAGGATGACAAAGACACCCTTCACTGGAAATAGTGAGAGGGATAATGATCTATTAGGACTCATACATATTGATGTGTGTGGCCCTTTTAGAACAAGTTCTAGAGGTTGGTATCCATACTTCATTAGCTTCACATATGACTTCAGTAGATATGGTTATTTGCCTAATGAAACATAAGTCATAAACCCTTAAAAAGTTCAAGGATTTTATGAGGAAGTACAAAACCAATTTGGCAAAAGTATTGAGGCACTTCTTTCTGATCGAGCTGGAGAGTACTTAAGCCAAGAATTTGAGGATGTTCTACGATCCTGTGGTATCCTATCACAATGGAATCCACCTGGAACACCACAACACAATGTTGTATCAGAAATAAGGAATTGTACATTGCTAGATATGGTGCGATCAATGATGAGTTTTGTTGATCTTCCAACCTCCTTCTAGGGTTATATTCTTGAAACTACCATATTTTCACTTAACCGCGTACCACCTAAATCAGTTCAAAAGACACCATATGAGATATGGACTGGGAAGCGTCCCAAAATGTCTTTTATGAAGATTTAGGGATGTGAAGCTTATGTGAGAAAAATGTTTCCTGAAAATCTTGGCCCTAGATCTGAAAAATGTTATTTTTGTTGGATATCCCAAAGAAACCAAGGGATACTATTTGTCTAATTGAACTGATAATAAAGTAATTGTTTCCAGAGATGTTGCATTCCTAGAAAAGGAATTTATATCCAAAGGAAGCGGTGGGAGAAAAGTAGAACTCAAAGAGGTTCGAAAAAACATTGAACCATTAGATATATAAGAAGAACAAGGAGAATCACAAGCTATTTTGGAATATCTAATTCCTAAAGTAACATAGAAACCTCGCAGATCTAGTAGGGCACACCTTGAGCCTAAAATATATGGTTATCTTGTGACTCATGAAGGTGGTGAGTTGGTCATAGATGATGAGAAAACAACCTAAATAGAAGCTACTAAGGGACTAAAGTCTAAGAAATGGCTTGAGGCCATGATATTTGAGATGGAATGCATGTACACCAACAAGGTATGGACCTTGGTGGATCCACCTGAAGGGGTAAAACCCATAGGGTGCAAGTGGGTCTTCAAGAAGGAGACTTGGATGGTAAAGTACAAACCTATAAGGAAATATTGGTTGTAGAGGTTTCAGATAAGTTTAAAGTGTTGACTATGATGAAACCTTTTCTCCAATTGCCATGGTTAAGTCCATTAGGATTGTACTTGGTATTGCAGCTTATCATGACTATGAGATTTGACATATGATATTAAAATTGCATTCCTTGATGGGAATCTTTTGGAGGATGTATACATGACACAACCTGAGGGTTTTATAAATCCAAAGGATGAAAATAAAGTCTGTAAGCTACAAATATCAATCTTTGGATTGAAGCAAGAATCTTAGAGCTAGAATCTTCAATTTGGCAAGACATTCAAAGAGTTTGACTGTAGTCAAAATGAAGATGAAACTTGTGTATACAAGAAGGTTAGTGGGAGCATGATTGTATGTATATGACATACTATTGACGAGGAATGCCATTCCTTCTTTACAGATGGTAAATAATTGCTTGGGAAGTACATTCTCTATGAAGGACTTAGGAGAAGCATTCTATATCTTAGGAATCAATATCTATAGAGATATATCTAGAAGGCTTCTTGGACTAAGTCAGAGCACATACATTGAAAAAGTGTTGAAGAGGTTCACCATGGAGAACTCAAAGAGAGGAAACCTACCCATGTGTCATGGTGTCAATATCTCTAGAGATTAGGGTCCCAGTTTTTGTGAAGAAAGGGAGCACATGAGTGAGATTTCATATGAATATGCAATTAGATCTCATATGGCTTGAGCATGATAAGCAAATATCAGTCAGATCTAAGTGATGCTCACTAGAAAACAATGAAGAATATCCTTAAGTACTTGAGAAGAACTATAGATCAATTCCTTATCTACGGTAGAGTGGAAGAGTTTATGGTAAAGGGTTACACCGATGCAAGCTTCCAAATTGACAAAGATGATTATAAATCACAATCCATATTTATTTTTTCCTAAAAAATAGAGTTGTTAGTTGGAAGATTTCCAAGAAAGAGACAGTTGCCAATTCTAAAATAGAGGCTAAGTATATTGCTGCATTGAATGCAATAAAGGATGTTGTCTAGATCAAGAAGTTTGTCTCAGAACTTCAGGTTGTTCCAAGCATCATCGATGCAATTGAGCATATTGTGACTACAATGGGGCTATTGCACAAGATAAGGAACCCATACCGTATCAACATTCCAAGCATACACAAAGGCGTTTCCATCTCATATGAGAGATCATACATCAAGGAGATGTGAAGATTTTTAGAGTACTAACTAAAATCAATGTTGCTGATCCCCTGGCAAAAGCACTTTTGCAGCAGAAGCGTGATGATCATGTTAGATCACTTGAGATGAGATTTATAAGTGATTGACTCTAAGTGTATGTGAGAGTCTATTGGTATGCCCAGAAAGCCAATCATATGATGATTGTAATTGCATAACTTTTAAATGATTTGATTAATAATAAAGGCAATATTCTAATTAATTCTGTTCGATTAAGTTATAAGAGAATGATGTAACATTATAGATGGCTAAAGAATGATGTTACTCAATGACATATGTCTTCGGGTTGAGGTGAACAATGAGCTCATACAGATGTCAAGAATATACATTCTTGTTATGTCCCTAGTCGGTTATTACTATGGAAGCAATGCAGACAACAATAATACATAAGGCTAGAGTGTGTGTTGGTTGATGACAAAATCTCATCATTCATGATATGTGATATCAAACCAAACACATAGGTACTTGTTAGAGAACAATGTATCAGATGGACTCACCATAAGAGTGATACATGAATACCATAATTGGTAGTCAGAATCAACTCTTATAGTGTTGGTGGTGATTGTGGTTCTTAGACCTAAAGTCACTACACTCATCACATGTCGTTTAGTGTACTTAGACATCATCCAACATGACCTTAAATAAGGTTTTCCATAAAGGTGATACTCGGGTGCACTATGACACACGAGGATGACTGTGAGTGATGTAGGTGGGATTTGTCCCTCCTATAGGAGTATGATATCTTGGCCACTTGATAAACAAGACTGAGAAAATTCATGGCCATGAACATGTGAATTAATATGTGATATTGAGCTTAATCATATCTTAGATAGTCTTCTCTAGTTCAAGAAACAAAGATTGAATGTTGAAGAGGATGACTATTCCATGCCTCGAGTTCAATCTAGATATCAGTGAAAAAAGGAACTATACAAACACTATAACACCAAACACATATTATAGGTTGAAGTTGTTCTCCAACTTTCCATTTACTTGGGTAATAATGATGTATTTCTAGATATCACTCTTTGCTTGTGATGTCATAAAATAGTTATGGACATTCACTACCAACTTAAATAGGAACCTATAGGGTCACACACATATGATACACTTAAAATAGGAGTTTGTTCATGAATGATATTTAAATTGATTATATAGTGTTTAGGTACTTAAATTAAACAACAATAGACTGAATGGACTCTGAACCGACCACTTGGACTGTCGGGTTGATTGGAAATTACATTGCCTGAATTCTGGATGAACCAAGGCATGAATCGTCTGGTTCACTTAGTGAACTGATTGACTTAGGGTCATGAGACTACTGGATCATAAGATGATACACCTGATTCATTGATCAATTCGATTGCATCAAAAATTAGTGTTGATGTCCTGTTGTGCATTAATTGGATTAGAATCTCAAATACAATTGTGATTGGGAAACATGATGATATGACCGGTTCAAGGGTTGAACCAATTGGCTCACATGCCAACCAATCAGATCACTTGTGATCCAACCATTTTACCTGTCATAGGTTGCAAAAATTTATTAAATTCTAGTCCCTTCCACTCCCACACAGACTGTGAACCTTGATCCTAACCCTCCTATAAATAGAGGGGTACTGGGGGCTTCCTAGAGAATAACTCAATTGCTTCTATGGTTGTAGTAACTGAGAGAACCCGAGAAAGTCCTACCCAATAAAGGGAGGGATAGAAAGGGAGAACAATTGTGGGAGAGCAAGTTGGTGCTAGTACACCAACATGGAGGGACAACTCCTTCCTATCAATTCTTCTAGAATGATAGGAGTTCTAGATGCTCTGTATGGACTACCATAGAGGTGTAGAGGTTGTTTCCTATGCTAGGAGGACAACGTCGGGCTGCCGTCCATGGTGATCAGCCAGGAGATGATGCAAATGTTTTTCGAGTGTGACTAGAAGAAAGGTGCACAAGATGATGAGGAGATTGTCACTATGCTTTCTCTAGGACTAGGTATATCCTCAAAACCATCCATTCCATTATATAGTTGTTGACATGATCTACTGTTATAAGGGAATATGGTAGTAAATTTTTTTGTTTCCGCTGCCTATTTTGTAGCCATATTTCCTTACAACCTCCAAATATAGACACATGGATCTGAACTTATCTTCTAGTACTCATGACTCTGCATGAAATAATATAAATTCTTGTATTACTACATGGGAGCTTGTTTCAAACCATACAAACTCTTCTTCAATATGAAGACTAAGTGCTCTTTCTCCTTGACTTGAAATCCTTCTAGGTACTCGATGTAGATTTCCTCTGCTAGATCATTATGAAGAAATGCCATTTTCACATCCATCTACTCAATATCTAGGTATAGGCTAGAAACCAAGCCTAGAACCAATATAATATAAGTCATCTTACAATATGAGAAAATATATCACAATCCATCCATGATCTTTGACTAAAGCCCTTGACAACTTCTCTGGCTTTGTATATGATATTCTTGATGGTGTCATGTTTCTTCATCGTATGGACTCACTTATTTGTTGGTGCTCTCCAGCCCTTGGGAAGTACATCAAGCTCATAGGTATCATTCTTCTACAAAGAAGACATATCCCCTTGCATCTCCTGATGCCAAAATACTTTGTCTCTGAGTCTATTCCTCCTGACAAGTCTCTACATCCCCTTGATTATTAAGCATAATATATTAAGATATCCAATATCGAATGTAGGAGTTAGACTCCTTTGACTACTATTCTGAGGTCTCTTCCTGATGATGTTTTTGATCCCCTACCTAAAAGTTTCTAACTATGAATTTGAATCACCTAATTACACATCGAGATTAGGAATATTTTATGTGCTATCACTTTTGTAGTCTGGGTGATCATACTTCTCTTCTTCCTCATCTGAAGACTGCACATGTGAAGAAGTTGAAGCATCCTCATACTCATCATCAAAAGAACTATTACATCAAAAGAACTGTTACCTAATCTTACAACCTCTACAGCATGACTCTTAAAATCTATAACTATTTGACTCTCAAAGAATGTCACATCTCTGTGTCTAGTCATGGTTTTTTTACATGATCTCATAACTTGTAGCCAAAAGACTGATCTCCATAGCCAAGAAAGATACATGACACTGCATCTACTTATTGCCTCACCCTAGAATATCTTTGGCCAGTGTGCAGTCTTCAACATTCATCTGACTTTCTCCACTATGATACGTTCATCCTCTAAGTTGTAGTAACATGCTATTGTGAGAAAGGATCTATTCTCTCATGTTGTATGCCATGCTACATGTATTAGTCCTTGAACTCAATTGATGTGTACTCTCATCCATTGTCTATGCAGAGACACTTTAGATTTTTCTATCTCCCGCACCACCGTTGCATGAAATTTTTGGAAACACTGACATGCATGATCCTTGGTCATCAAAAAGTAGACCCACACCTTACGAAATGTATCAATAATGAATATGAAAAAAAACCTATTTCCACCTAGTGAAGCCACCTGAAATGGACCACGAATATCCGAATGAGCCAACCGTAGAACATTTGACTTCACCTTTGATTTTGTATTGAAAGAAACTCACTGATGCTTTCCTATCTGACATGAATTAGATGAACTCAGATTGATGTCCTTGCCACAAGGAATCAATCTCTTCTTTGATAGAATTTGCATTCCTTACTTACTCATGTGTCCTAGCCATCTACGCCATATATCTTCTTGGTGATCCTCAACTGCATGCATACCACCGCATGTGAGCACTTTAAACTAGGTTTTGTACAATGTGCAACACAATTTACGTCGTACAATAACCAAAGACCCCTTTCCAATTTTGCATTTTCCACCACGAAAGTCAATACAAAATCATTGTTAATCAAAGGAAGAACCATATATCAAACTAAGCCACAAATTTGGAACATGAAGAACATTCTTGACTGTGAGCGTGAAACTAAGACTTTTATAATATAAATGTCTCCAATTCTAATAATTATAGAGAAGCTAGAATTTCTCATATTCACCCTCCCTTAGTCTCCATTCTTATATGATGTGAACAACTCCTTACTGGGTGAAGTATTATAAGAAGTTGTAATATCCACCATTCACTCAGAATCCTCCTCATCAATAAGCAAACACTGCTCCTAAGATGTCAATAACCACATCATCATCATCATTACTATCATCTAAAACTTTAGCTGTAGTATTTTTATTGTCATCCTTTTTGTCTTTTACTTTAGACACATTTTCTTTTTCCAAACCTTACAATCTTTTTGAAATGACACAAATTGCCCCAACAGAAGCACCATCTACTCTTTGACCTTGATCTACCACTTTCTTCCCATTGTCTTGTGACTCACCACATCTCTGAGATCTTCCACGATCTTTTGCTCTATCAATTCCCATGCTCTTGGTGAAGTGCACTTCTAATCTACTATTTCCTGAGGCCCATCCTCGAGTCCCCTCATTCAACATACTGCTCTTCACCTGACCAAGGGTAAATATTCATGCTTGTGTAAAATGGCTGACTATCACAACGAGCATCTCCCAACTATCATGTAATGATCCTAGAAGAAGTAGCACCTGGAGTTCATCATCAAGAACCATCTTCATGGAACCCATTTTATTTACAAAGCGTTGGAATCCGTTCATGTGCTTGACAATGCTTGTCATCATGATACTTCAGGTTCACCAACTTTCCAATCAAGAAAGCTTTATTTGTTGTAGTTTTAAGATCACATAATTTCTTGAGATTTTCCCACAGATCCTTGACATTGGTCTCCTCTGAGATGTGATGGAACAAGGAAATATTTAGCTACTTTCTCATTATTCCCTTAGTCTTCCTGTTTAGTTCTTTGACAATCTGCATCAGACATACTCCCTATCTTTTATCCCTCTATTGAATTATACAAATCCTTATAATATAGAAAACCTCCATCTTGGGTTTCCAAATCAGCCAATTTGTTCTCATCTATTTAATCATCATTACATCATGGCCCGTCCCCATCTAGATCTAGATCTATGCAACATACACTTTGATACCACTTATAGGTTATTGGGGGAATACATGCACATACATTACACAACCATGATGGGATGATCTTTTTATTTGTGGAAGTATCACCAATGAGTGTGTAAACCCAAGATAATACTACAAGAAGATAGAGGGAGAATACATGCTTTTAACTTTAAAAATTCTCACAAGGTGTGTAGAAAAAATCATAGGCGCCAACCAACAAAAATCCACTAAGAAAAGATACAGTTGTTCTTCTCAAGTTTTGACCCCAAACTTGAGATAATATAGCTAGAAGATGTTAGAAGAAGATACCACCATAGGGAGAGATCCCTACAATCTAACACCCCAGAACTTTTGAGGAAGATATCATTCCATAAACTACAGAACAATAGATGGAAAAAAGAGTATCACATGGATGCCTTGGCATTCTTTCCCCACTTCCTTTCTTCTTCCTCTTCTTTTTCTCTCTTCTTCTTTATTTTCTTTTCCTCCCATATTTGTAGCAAGAAATAAATGTGACAATTGCTAATTTTCTTTTCAATTGGCGACTACCAATCCCTTGTGTTGGATTGACATCTGTGTGAATACAAAGGGGTATTAATACCCTTGCATAGTGGCATCTAGGAAGCCCTAATGGGACGGTCTAGACTAGGCCCAACTGGGATGGAATTTGGCATTATCCTGACAAAATAAAGGTGTATTTTATTCCATGTTCACACGATGGTAGCAAATCAAAACTCATTTCAAAACTGCATATAACGCTTCAAAATTCTTTTTCTCTCTTCTTTCACTTGAACTCATTTTGAAATTGCATATAACTCTTCAATTCCCTATTTTCTTCTTTCACTCATAGACAAAAAAGTTAACTACCATTTACACACGATCATATCCCTAAGTCCTAAGATTATCCCACCCCCAATCCTCAACAATATTCCTCTTTATTACAAGGTAGATACTCCATGTACAAGATCAATGTTCTTCCCTACCAGTGCATATGCCACTCTTAGACTCTTCATAAACAATGACACTTCCTAAAGCTAAATTATCTTTTCACAAATTAGGCTATTATGCTACCATATTCTAAGCATTACACCCACACTCCCAAATTGACTCAACTACCTATTTGGTCTAGATAATGTAATCAATCCAAATTAGGATACATTAGATAGTGTGCACCTTCTTCATTTATTCTACCCTCCATATTCATCTCCCCTATCTCTTCTTATGCACCTTTATATCCTTCTCCTTTCCATTACCTACATATTGTACTATGAAGAAAGCCCCACTGTACCATATGTTGCTTCTACATGTGACCCTAATTATGATCAATACAACATAGCAAAAAGTTTTGCAGAGAAGATGTTCAGATCAAGAGATAGAATACTCATCACATTTTATTGGAGGAAAATATATACAACCTAAAAAATGTTCCAAGATCACAAAAGGAAAAAGATAAAATGAAGGATGGGGGGTAAGAAGTTTTGATATGGATTAATAAAGAACTTTGACACCAACTATCATCCATTATATGAAGTGTTGCATCTTAAATATTATATTGAGTACAATGTATATAAAAACAATATATGAAATCAAAAGACACTACAAAAAAATACAAAAGAGTAGTGACAAAAAAATTAATTGGTACATGCCACTGTTTGAGGCTAACTTTTTAGTAAGATTCAAGTTTAAGACAAAGTCTTCTAGGTAGCCATAGAGAGAAAAAATTATTCTCATAGACAATACTAAAGCAATAAAGTTTAAATTTCATACATTTTTAACCCAAAAATTTGGATTAACTCAATTGGATCGCAACCTTTCCATTGTAGAGGTTTGGGAGATTGTGTAAATCAAAAGCTTATAATGTATAATCCTAAGATTTTTTGTAGCCACAACGCTCTATTGTAGAGTCCCAAAAAGTTATAGTATAGATTCCAATATATGTATTACAAAAGTATAAATTAAATGAAGTTTTACTACCTTGAATGTCTCTCTTAATATTTCCCTTTGCATTTAACTAAATGTATTCCTTTGAATATGGGAGGAGGTAATCCCCTTACCCTAATTATAATTTATTTATAATTATATACAATAAATTATATCAAAGAAAAAAATTCCTTTTCACATAGATTGCCTTGAATGTCTTAAGTAATGTTTCCCATTTCTCACACAAACCACCCCATTTAAATTTTCTTGTCACAAGAGAAAATGTCTCCCTTTTGTGTTCCAAGTTATAGTCTTCTTTGATTATGTATACATTTGGATCATCCAAAGGATTTCCTATCAACTAAATCATGCTTGATCACTAGGAACCATTAACAATGTGCCTTTCTATCACTCATACCATAGATCGGTGGGTCTTTGGAGAAACAAAAGGTCATCTCATCTATTTTGTGAAAATGGGATGAGGAGACATGCTAATTATGACTTTTTGTTAATATTTCTATCCATATTCAAATATTGAAAGAAAAAATTCATTTCCACATGCTTTGAATAATATTATATATAACTTTCATGACATACTTTAAAGCTATTGCTGCTTCATGCATTATCTCCATGTCATAATAAAAGTGTCTCAACTACTACATGTTAGGTGAATAAAAAAATGGAAAGAAGAATAGTGGAAGATATGAAAAGATTTGAAGGATTATATTTGGACTTAAACAAATGATAAACATTCTTTTCCTTTGGAATTAAAATAGAAAACACATTATCAGTAGTAAGTCTTGAGAAACAATATTTTAAAAAGACAACATATCTTACCATACCATATAGTCCAAGACTTCTGTGGAAACATGATACGTTGGGGAAATCCCCTTGTAGATTTTTCTTTTATTGATAGAAGGGCAGCCCCCTCTCCTATAGATAGGATAAGGGGAAGCATACATACTCAAAACAAACCCTAATGGTCAAAGACACTACTAGGACCATATTACAGATGTACCCAAAAATTTAATTAACTAATTAAATAGACTCTCTAACACCCCCTCTAGATGAATCTTGAGAGAATCTCATGTCAACTTTCAAATAGATATATAGACTAGAGAAAAATATCAAAAGATAAACCAAGCCCATACAATAATGTTCCCCACCTTATTGTTACAATAAATCACTTAAATACTCCCCCTCAATCTTATAATCTCAAAGTAGGTAGGAAGACATGTTGGGGGTGATTCTTGATCATTGTGAAGTGGCATATGGAGTAGAAGTAAACTCAACATATAGGCATCATGGTCTTCATTTCAGGTGCTATCATCATGAAATAAATAGAGAGTGTTGGAACACAAGAAGAAGTAGTCATTGTGCATATAAAGTATGGACAAGAAAAGAGTCAACATGCGTAAGGCAAAAACAAGCTAGAGAGTGCTGGCACACAATAACAAAAATTAGACAACATAGCCGGATATAAGACTAGTGCATGAAGTAGAAATCATATAAAGGACTCAAAGATCCAATATAAAATAAACTCCATCATGTATATGTAATATCATCAACAGAAATCTTCATCATCTTCTCCCATCATAAAGTTTCCATCATAATAGAAGACAACACATTCCAGAGATTATTGGATTATAGTAATAAGATCAATCGATGTGTAAGGGCCCAAAAAAGGAGTCAACATGCAAACAAAGCACATACAATAGATAATACACAAGCACAAATTAAAAAAAAAACGTGCTAACCATAACCCCAAGTAGCAAGAGTGATGTCCCCAGATAGAAAATCAACAAACAAATAACATAAGTGAAGTAGACAACTCTGTATCCACATTCAAGATGATGATGAATTAGTTTCTCAATCCCTTCAGTTTCATTATAGTAGTGGAAAGATCCACATAGAAGAAACACCAAAACCACATAGTAGCAATAAAGAGTTGCATGATGAGTCTAGATAACTATAGAAGGATCCACATAGAAGCAAAATGAACACCATATAGTAGCTGCAAAAAATAGCATGAAGATCCATATAGAAGAAAAAGTAAATTCCTCTTCATCTCTCCTCCATGTCATGTCTTCCCTCTACTCATCATCCTCTATTATCCCCCTAACACCAACTACGAAAAGAGTCAAGAGAGTGGTTGGGGTGGAGAGTAAAAAATAATTATAGAGGCAATATTCATGTAGGCAAATATATGAAGGAGGTAATTGACAACTCGAGTGAATGTGCAACATAACTAGGTCAAAAAATCATAGGATCCAATTATAATTAGGTGGAATATGTATATGACAATTGTACAAGCATTGAGGAGGTAGGAAATATACATGTACGAATAGAAAGGATGGGAATTTAAATAATAAAAAATAATTTTTGGATAAGGAAGATAAGTGGTGTTGGTAAGGATAAAGGAGGGACTCACCATGTATAGAAATCTTCATCATATTATAGAATAATTATAGATGGTGTAGCATGCCAAGATGTATGGTAGTAGTAGATGACACACCATGTTATTGCAGAGACACACCATGTCATGTAGTAGGTCATTACCAGTGGAGAGCACGTGACACACCATAACGTAGGGTGACACACCATTTCATTTTGACAACTCTAGGGGTAAAATGCAGGTGACATGTCATGTCTATAAGACGACACACCATGTCATTGGACAAATTTTGTGAACCAAGTCATGAATGAAACAAAACACCACATGCACACCATGTCAAGAAGTGACACACCGTGTTAGCGATGAATAGCAACAAAAACTCTCTGAGATAGTAGAAAAAAATGGGTAAACCTTCCAGATATCCACCATAGAAATATAGGGATGATATATCTTTAATACAACAAAATAGGGTATCTTTATCCAATATTTGGGATTAGATCTCAATAGATGTGGCATGGAT
Organism: Alisma plantago-aquatica; assembly: GCA_963693085.1. Taxonomy (NCBI): domain Eukaryota; kingdom Viridiplantae; phylum Streptophyta; class Magnoliopsida; order Alismatales; family Alismataceae; genus Alisma; species Alisma plantago-aquatica. Next base: position 1,242,480,048 of record OY856411.1, read on the forward strand.
GATAAAGTGGTGTATATATATAGATATGTAGATGAAGATGGTGTAGATCGGTAGTGGAGTAGACGATGATGATAGGTAGATTGTCAATAGAGTAGATGACCACAGTTTAGATTGATAATAGTATAGATGATGATCATGTAGATCTATAACAATATGGATCATGGTGGTGTATATTTGCATAGGTATATATGATGGCAACAAATAATGTAGTAGTGGAGTCTCCATAAGCAAACAATATTGATGGAGACATGAAGACCCTTGTAGATCTGGTATCAACATCTTCAAAGTGGATGCTTTTGTTGATGATGGAGATGCTCCATGGAGATGGATCCAAGAATAAGAAGGGGTAGGAGATTCCTATGGGCAACCAAGCAAAGTTTAGCAGTGGCGACTACCCATAAGTGGAGGCTTCTCTAATTTTTTTTCTCTCTCTCAGGTTTGGGGTGGCATATAAAATCATGATTTGATACCACGTGGAAAAACAATATGTTGGGGAAATCCCCTTGCATCAGTTTTTCTTTTATTGATAGAAGGGGAACCCCCTCTTCTATAAATAGGAAAAGGAGGAAACATACATAATTAAAACAAACCTTAATGGGCCAATGCACTATTGGGCCCATATTACAAATAGACCCAACATATTAATTAACTAATTAGATAGACAGTCTAACATTTTCAAAGTCAATTGAAACCTTTCCTTGCATGAAATACACTAAAATTACAAGCGTGTACAAAAGTATAATAAATTGTGTTATGTAATTACATTAAAACACATAAGAAAAATCCAAAACTTATTATTATTTACTAGATCATAAATGCCACCCATATTTCTACAGTGCGGTGGTTTAACATTTAGTCATTGAGACCATGTGACATGTTAACTTAAATAGATGAAAAAATAGGCACACAACCCAAGGTAGTATCATTTTTATCTAGTTAAACTTTTATAAAGAAAATCTAAAACATTATGTAGGGTTTTTAGCAAAGGGGTGCAACAAAAAAGTAAAAATCTCCTGATAAAAACCCTAACCCACAAATCCATAATATCCATAAAACATTGGTATATTAAAGACAAATAAGAGATATCAAACCAAAGACTTTGTGTGAGTTAGAAAGGTGGTCCACTGGATCTATCGTTGTCACATCTTAACTGGATGACCAATTTTTGCTCCAAAAGTAATTATACAGGGGAAGAGCATTAGTGCATTTTTAGCCTCTTTGAGTGGCATGAGAAACATATGTTTCATATAATATGTCCCAATTTATTTGTCAAGGCGAGCCCACAAAGTTTAGGTGCATGCATGGGGAGATAAGCATGAACCAAACATTTTCCTTTTTATATTCTATGTGAACATAATGAAGTTAGAGTGAACCTCTAAGAAGACAACCAATTTTAACAAGATGCTAACACTCTTGAGGAAGTGTCCACCATCAAGATACATCATAGGTGTTGGTCGAAACTAGGAATGACTCTAAGTGATAATTAAATCCAACACCCCCTCATGTAATGAAGGGGGATATTACTATAATATGAGTGAGAATCCATCCTATGTCTCACTTAGAATAGGACTCAAATATTGGGTTTGAGATATGCTAATTGTATTAGGAGTTAAATCTAAGAAGTTTGGAGATGGATCCTTATGTACAACAAGAATTCATATATTTTGGTTAAACTAGATTTTAGATTGGACTACTAATTGCAACTGTATGCCATACATGCTAGTAAATAAGATTACGTGAGACCAATGGATAGAAGGATCAATAAATGCATATTTATCCATTTTATTTACATGTTTTAGATCTCTTTTTAAGATCATGTTTTATTAATTCCTAGTTTTAGAGTTAAAGGTCTTAATTTTGCCTTCATCTAGTCAATTGAAGTTTTTACTTGATTTACTATGGCTTTTACAGGAAAACACCCAATTTATTCAAACCCCCCAAAAGTCCAAGAATCAGAGGTTTCTATTCCCATCTTTAGCCTCCTAGTCGATCGATTGACTCACCTAGTCATCTGACTCACTTGCACCAGACTTTGACTTCCTTGAAATCCTAATCGATCGACTCATCATTCCCAATTGATCAGCTTGCTGTCATAGATCAGTCAAAATTTGGGAAAGCTCATTTCTTTGGGCGAAAGGACCGAACAAAGAACACATTTAAAGACCAGACAAACTCCAAAATGAGAAGGCCATTATTTTAGTCAAACTTTGACTGACATGGCTTTGGGATGAAGTAATACATTAAAGCTAGTCCACCGACTAGACTCCCCATTTGATTGATCTGGACCTTGGATCAAGCAAGAAGTCGTGCAAATTGCCACACTTCTAGGTTTCCCCAGCCCTTTACCTTATAAAAGGTGGGGGGACCAAAGAAAAAGCTATCTCTAGATCTAGGATCCAACTTTTCATACTCTAGCCTTGTTCCACTTTTATTATGTCCGAGTAGTTCCCCCTTGCCGGGACACGAGGAGTAGCCCAATGATCTCCATATCTTATCTTAGCAAATTGTAAACCCCTTTAAAGATATAAAAGATGTATTTTTATCCATTGAATAATATGGGATGTGATCCGATCCATCGTGCTCCATGAAAGTTATGATCCATGATGATATAACCTTAGACTTTTAGACCAGAAATCAGACAGAACTCATGTGTTCCTCGAAGATACCAATGAAGGGAATACATTGGACGATTGAACAAGGACCTATGTAACATCAATAACCACTGGTCTGTGGATGATTTAATCCATGTGCTGACTTTGAAGAGGACAAATGTTCGTGGTTCTAATATAAACATATATAAAAAGGGAATTTTAAAGTGACTAAGCTAACTATGGAGTTTGTGGTGGTGAAACCCAAACTTTTGACAATTCCACAAAATCTGAATTAATATTAATTAGTTGATTGCTTCAACTCTTCACTTTTTGATAACTTAGATTCAATTCTTGCAACTAGTTTTGTTCCTTTCTATTCTATACCTTTTAGTTCAACAACTTTAAATTCAAAAATTTTACTTTCTTATTTAGATTAGTCTTTCTCCACAACTTGGTTTAAATATTGTTCATTACATTCAATTTGATTTAACTCATGACATGCTATCTCTTAGGATCGATACCTTGTGTACTACATCAATTCACTTTTTTACAAGTGGATTGAGTAGCCACTTAAGGTTAAACTCCAAAGAAAGTTTTCATAAGTGAATTTTGTGTGCTAGCAACAACACATCAAATTTGACACCGTTGCTAGGGACGACATACATAGCGTTTCAAACTCAATCATTTTTGGAAATTAAGACTTTTTCTTTTTCATTTTTTATTCTATAGAGACACATTCCGATATTGTACTCGTTTTTCTATCAAATTCCCATTCCATTAGTACTTTTTTTCCTTAGTTTGTTTATATAATTTTTAGTTTTGTTCATAATTTCTTTTTCAGGTTTTATTTTACTTCTTAGATTTTTTCTAACCTTTGTTTTAGTTTTCCAAAAAAAATGGAGTGGCAGGCACCACCAAATGTATTGTGGGAGATGTGGCTCCACCTATCATGACATAATGGAGTGCCGCAAGATGTCTCCATACTAAGTAAACATGATAAGGCTCCACCTTGCGCATGATATTGCATCCCCAAAGAGAAATATGAAGCATTGCACCTTGTAATCTAGGAAGAAGAAAATCATTAGGTAGAACATGCCTTCTTCCAATCAAAGAGAGGCCACGAGGACCAGGTAAGAGAAAAAGAGGCCACTGTGTAGAAAGCCGGAAGTGCTTCAATAGAATTGCAATGCAACCTTCATCAGGAGATGGACATGTATCATAAAGAAATCAAGGCCACCTCAATGGAAGAACTTCGCGTAGCTCAAAAAGCAGTTGTATGGGGACCCGACTATCCATATAAGTCGAAAAATGAATGGGGATGCCTATATAGATAAGTTCATCAGTCAAGAGTCCTTCAACAAAAAGGTTAAGGACTGGCATGCTTGAAAAACCTCCCAACAATTTAAAGCTCCACCACCCTTCTCTATTGCAAGATCAAATTGAGATGTTAAAGTAATCAACCAACCTTGGTTGGGTGTATGTTGGATAATATACCATCACTCTCCAATGATATAACAGTGGACCCTCTTAAAGAAGGCTTCCTCACCAAGAGCCATGCACTCCACCTGAACCACTTCTTGTTCCACATCAGGTTCAACCTGATGAGGTGATCCTCATGGAGATGGAGCAGTAAGAGATGACTTCAGAATCTGAAGCTCCACCAACCACCTCTTGTGTAAATCTAGGTGTTACCAATGACCAACAAAAGTTGGTTGATCCTATGATAGATCTTATACATGTTGATCCTTTTTAAGTAGGGCTTCCTCGTCAAGAGCTCTATATTCCTCCTCAACCACCCTTATTTTACATCAACTTGAGCATGATGAGGTGGTTCCACCTATGCAAGAACCTTACATGCCTCTGTTATATTGTAAGGTAATCATTTCTAAGCCCATTAATTTGGGCACATGTCCCATGAAGGAATCAGATCCCCCTTTTGGCATAGTAAAGGGCCCCTACGCCTCCATTAACCTTCATACTGATGGAGTGTTACATGAAGAGGACAACAACCACATACAAAGAAACACCAAGCTAATGACACAATTCCTCCCATGCCAACAACATGTCTAATACATGTAGATCCAGATGAGCAAGTAGATCTTGTACCCGATCTACCACTGCTGATGCTACACATGGTGTATCAGTCTTTTACCATCCTCTCCTTCAAAAAATGTGATCCACCTCATGTCTTTGGGGAAGAGTTAACCCCAAAGATAACTAACGAGTATTATCATGTCCCTCCTCCACATAGATTGACAACACTTCCTCCATTAGTGAAGGAAGATCCATGGATCCTAATAGAGGAATTATAAGGCAAAAAACAACATCATTTTAATCAACCAAAAAGCCACTTCGAGCTTCAACAACCACCCAATCATTGGGTGTATGATGAAGTGCCTTTGTTTAAAGCTCCACCCATCATTAACATCCCTTTCAGCTGGGTATTTTTTGAGGTATTAGGTCTAACTAGCAATCCCCAAAAAAATCTTCCCTCCATTCTAAATTTTACTTTTGCTCAGGATAAGCCAAAGTTTTAAGTTTTGGGTGAAGGTGGGTGGTATGTACCCATTCCATCCACTCTATCTTTTTTTTTCTAGCATTTTTTATTATCTTATTTAGTTTACATTTAAAATTTTCAAAATTTTCTCTTTCTTCCCTTAGTTTTTTGCCTTTATCTAGTTGGCCATTTATGCACTCTAATAAAAGTCCCTTAAACAAGTGAATCTTCTTGCAACATTTTCAAGAAAAAAATACCCTTGCTGGAAATCATCTGGTCCCCTATGAACATTAATAGCAATACCCTTGGGAAAGTTGGCAAGCCAAAATGGATAAGTATGAATCAAACACGATGTATCCCTTCTCAAAAGTTTTTAAATAGATTGTACTATTTCTTGATTTGCGTAAGTTACTGAGAATACTTGAATCAATGTGCTATTCCCAGTGCACTAAATTTTAAAACACAAGCTGCATAAGTCCATCCTTTTTCTACACTTCTTCCACCACCTTCTTACCTCTCCATTCATAAAAATGAAAATCCCAAAAAGGTGCCAAACTCCAATTTTGGAGAGGCACGCTTTCTTCCTCCTCTTTTGCTTCTTCCATACCCCTCTTTAATAGGGGTGTACCAACAAGAAAAGATGCCAAAGTGCACAAAACATGCAGTCAATATAATTTCAAACAAAGAAATAAAAAGGTCTCAAGTTGAATAGAGGAGAGATCGCTTCCTTCCATAAATCCCATCACTCCACTTTTATACCCATGGGAATCTACATAAACACAACTGTCAAACCCTAGAACCATGTTCTTGTGCACAACTTGTAAGAATTTACGGGAGTAAAAAAGGCAAAAATGATAGGAAATCTGTTTGTTTTACGTGTCTTGAAATGAAAAAAAGCCGTGAGAAATTTTAAGTAGGGAATTAGAAAACATGTTATGTTATTTTATGATATCGGGGTTGCTTGAGCATGGTAAGGATTCGTGTAGTGCTAGGCAGATGAGGACGACTGGATGAGAATATTATTGGGAACTATTTTTAATTCAATGTTGCTCTTGGACTAGCAACGATTCAAGCTTGAGGTATTTGATAAATGCATATTTGTCCATTTTATTTGAATGTTTTTAGATCTCTTTTAAGAGCATTTTGTTATTATTCCCTAGTTTTTGAGCTAATTGCCTTAGTTGTCCATTCTCTAGTCAATTGGAGTTTTTACTTATTGTATTGTGGCTTTGGCAGGAAAGTAGTCAATTTACTCAGAATCCCAAAAGGCCCATGAATCAGAGACTTCTATTCCCATCTTCAGTCTCCCAATCGGTCAAACTTGCACCAAATTTTGACTTCCTAGAAATCCCAGTCGATCGAATCATCATTCCCAATTGATCGACTTGCAGTCAAAGATTAGCATAATTTGGATTTGGGGAAGCTCATTACTTCAGATGAAATGATTGATCAAAGCACACATTTAAAGACCAACCAAATTCCAAATCAAGAAGTCTCATTACTACATTCAAACATACCTTCAGTCAAATAAAAACAACTCTAGTAAATCGACTCGGTTTCCCAGTCGATAGACTCATCACTCAAGACCCAGTCAAACTCTAAAACAAGAAGGCCATTATTGCTGGCAAACTTTGACTGACATGACTTTAGTTTGAAGCAATGCATTGAAGCTAGTCGACTGACTAGACTCACCAGTCAATCAACCTAGATCCTAGATCTAGAAGATAGCCACCGCCAACATCCACACTTCTAGGATTTTGCCCCCTCCCCCCTCCCCCTGTAAAAGGAGGGGGGCCTCCAAAGAAAAAGCTATCTTCCAATACCCCAATTAGATCCAACTATTCATATTGTAGCCTCTTCCACTTTCATTATGTCTGAGTAGTTCCTCCTTGTTAGCACATGGGGATTAGCCCCATGATCTCCATATCTTATCTTAACAAATTGCAAACCCCTTTGAAGATATTAAACATGTGTTTTTATCCATTCAATAACATGGAATGTGATTTGATCAATGGTGCTCCATGACATTTATGATACATGAAAATATAACCTTTAACTTGTGAACCAGAGCATTACAAAAAATTCATGTATTCCATGAAGAGAGAAATGACCAGAATACATTGGATGATTGAACAAGGACCTATATAATGACGATGACCATGGGTATTTGGATAGTTTAATTCTTGGGGCCTGACCCCGAAGAGGAAAAACATTCATAGTCCTAATATAAAAATATTTTATAAGGGAACTTTAAATGTGGCTAAGCTTACTATGGAGTTCTTGGTGGTTAAACCCAAACTTTCTAAAATTCTATAAATTCTAAATTAATCTTAATCGGTTGATTCTTTATGCTCTTCACTTTTTGATAATTTAGTTTTAATTATTGCAATTTAATTTTGTTCCTTGTAATTTTGCACTTTTTAATTTAACTCATCTTAATTCAACAATTTTAGATTCTTGTTTGGATTAATATTTCTACACAACTTGGTTTAAGTGGTGCTTATTGCATTCAATTCAATTTAACTCTTAACACACCGTTTCTTGGGATTGATAACTTGTGTACTACATGAATTCACTTGTTTACAAGTGGATTGAGTAGCCATTTAAAGCTAAACTCCATAGACAATTTTCTTTTTTGAATTTTTCATGTTGGAGACAACACATCAAGGGTTCCAAATTAATAGCTATTAGTTGGTACAGGGTGACATCTTTCCCTGAAATGACATTAATATGATCATGAAGGGAGCAACTTTCCGTGTCAAGATGTAATGTCTTTTTTACCATATTTGAGGTCATTATTATTCTTAAACATCCTTCAATTAATATTACTAGATCTCAGTCTCTAATTATCACACATTTACTTGGGTAAGTTTCTTGATAATCTGGAGTGAGAGTTCAATATATTTTCCTTATGAAAATATATCATAGGCATAGAAAGGGAACATTATTGGATGAATCTAGACTCTTTATATAGGATTAATTGCCATATGGGAGTTTGAAGTGCAAGTTCCTCATCTAACCAAGTGTCAACCCATGCTCCTAACTAATTTTGTTTAGGATGGATACTCAAACCATCCAATGGTGTAACAAGAGGGATACCTACCAAAGATCCAAGGTCCAATGGAAGATCTAACAAAATATTTTAAACGAGCTCTATGATCATGGGAAGGTGTCTCTTGATGTGCCTCATGGAACACCAGGCTATAAAATACTCAAATGATGACACATTCTTAGTCACAATGATCTACAAGCACGTGAACTCAGGATGTAGTATAGATAAAGTGGCAACTGGGGGTGAATCCACAGGGAGTGGGGTAGAATGCTTGGTATCTAGGGCTTATTTTTTGGTTCTAGAGTGAAGTGTAGGATTTTGATAGTTCAATTGGGGTTTGAGTTACACTATGGTGAACAAGCAAGAATTAAAGGTTAAAATCTAACCTAGATTCTTCGCACACATTTACTGCTAACTAACAAGCTAAGAGAATAACTAGACTAAATTAGACTAATAGTAACAACAGAGTTCAACTAACTACATTAGACTTGAAACTACAATAAGAAGGAAAGCAAAAACTACATTTATGGAAACCTAGCACAAGAAACGAAGCAAGAAGTAGTCACTCTAGCAAGAACCAACTAGAATGAACAAATAAGAAGACTAAGCAAATAAAAGACACTAGCTAGCAAGGGAGAAAATTGGGGTTCTAGCAAGTTATTAAGGTAGTGGGCTGTTTGGGGGGTATTAAAATAGGGTTCTACTCATGCACAAACATCCAACAAGTAAGCTATGAAACCAAACAATAAGGATTGGTACAAAGTATACATCCTATACTATTAGTCGGGCATGGGTGTCATGGTGGTGTATGGGGAAACTAGTCTGTATGAGGCTCTATTAACTAACGGATTGGTATACATAGATCTAGATTATCCAAGTCTAGGCTTCTAAGTGGTATTCTCCTAATATAGTTAGGGCAAGGAGTCATGTGGGGTATAGAAGGAGGGTTTTTCACCTCTCACATCCCTATCTATCCACTAGGCAAGCATTTTTGCTAAGTGAACATGGAGGAGAATACCTAGTCACATAGATGTCTCACTTAGGTCTAGTGGAATAGAGATAAAAGTGGAAGGGGGAGAAACTAGCTAAGACTCCTCTAGGGAGCTTAGGAGTTTTCCCACCAAAGGCCCTAATCACACCTTTCTCTATGCCTTAGGTGATTCCCCCAATCAAATGACCATACAAAGAGATAGAGAAAGAGAATATAAAATATAATATCAATAGCCATCAAAATCAGAGTAATATGCACAAATGTTTCCCAATAGGGTATAATAGTTTCATGTTTGTACCTAAAAACAACCCACAATGGGGTTTATCTACTCATGATCAAAGAAATCACAAAAGAAAGGGGGTAAGAAGATAGAAACTCAATAAAGATGGGTAGAGAAGCTCCAATCTTCACCTCTAAAAGATCCAAGCTCCTCCTCCTCCAAGTTGATGGAATGGCATGAAAAGTGGAAGGAATATTGTGACGTACAAATTGGTCTTAAGCAATAATACAACATTAACTAATGCGGAAGCGATCATTAGCAGTGGAATTACTAAAAATTACAAAAAATTAAAACTTTTTACAAAGAGATCCATAAACTGAAAAACTCTTTCATAAAGAACCAAAGTATTTCTAATACATTTTGGTTTACTAGTACATCTCTTGTACCAAATCTTCTCGAGAGTTACAAACATGAGCTATCCTGTTAAACTATACATAGGCAGTATAAAAATCTCGAGGCATCAAGCCAAAATCTCAGATCAAAATTAAACTAACTACTGACTCCTAGGACCTGAGAGTACAGAGACGACACATAGGACTCTCTATATACATGACATCACAACCGGTGTTTCCACCTGAGGATTCACTGCTGTCCTTGGTTTTGCTACTACTGCTGCTATTTTTCCCTTACTGTAGGGTTCCTACCTCTTCTGCGGTGTCTACCTAAAAAGTTGAATCCCACGGGGGTGAGACAATTGAAAATTATCCCAACGAGAGATATAACTCTCCGCCAGAAACATTATTATTGCAATTAATGGTATAAAACTGAGCAGAAGATTCATAAGCATTTAACATCAGTTAAATCAATGTATAAATAGATTGGAGCATTATTCTTTACTCAAAGCATTTCACATGTAATTTGATGAAGCAACATGTTACTTGTTCAATAAGGAATTGAAGAGCATAAATAACATTCATCCATAATAGGACATGCTAATCAAGCAACACCAATCATTGATTCTAGTATTTCAACCTTTAGCAAATATGCTACACGGCTAATTACGTTTTACAAGCATTCCTTATGCCATGAGGAGATGGGGTATACCGCTCATACTCCAACCGACCATTGCAAAATCAAAATCGGTACCATACATAGGTCAATAGAAGAGCCGGATTCCCATGACCTCATCTTCCTCAGTCAGTGTGAGGACCAACTGCAGGACATCTTGTGTCTCTGCTGAATAGCTTTCTAGGGTATACTGGCAACTATGCTATTAGAGTTATAGTGGCATGTTGCACTCTCTTCGCAATCGAGAGATATTATCATTATCTCACATCGATCCGACATTAAGATCATCGGGAGATTAATGATACATCCATCCCGGTCCTCAGGACATTAGTGATACATCCATCCCGACATAAATAATGAAGGATTGAGAGATTTAATGTTTACCTCACATCAATTCCTCCATTAGGGCGTAAGGATATTCACGCCCATAACCCCCACATACTCAAAAGTATGCCCACCAGGAGTTCCCGTAGGAAAACCTATTTCACCATCACCAAACTACTGACGATGATGGATCTATGGTCAGGGCTCTACATGATATCATTTGACTTGATTAATTAAGTACATTACAATATTCTTTTAGCATCCAAGCATGTTTTCAAACATAAAACATTATAACAATTTCTATGAAGAATGAATACTGTTTCTATCAAGTTCCTTTCAAAGCTTTGTTAAACATTGGGATATCAATCCCTTATCATATCAGGGGTATTCTCATCCCTTATCATCTCATCATCATAATTATGAAACATGGGTGTTCAAACCCTCAATTCATTAAAACACTTGTTACCAATTTATCAGGTAACTTAATGCCTTCAGGTTATCTGACCAATGTAAACATAATATTTGCAATGCAAGTATTTCACATGGCTCTTAAAGCCCAATAATACATCTTGTTACCTCTCACTAGGCAACACAGCATGTTATGGCTCATAAAGCCCATAAAGCAATTTCGATAGTAAAACATCATAGCTCATACCTGGCTATGTCCACCATCTCATAAAACCTGCATAATTAGTGCACATGATAACAATTATATCAATTACAAATCAGCACTATACATTGTAAGAGCATCATCATTATTTCCTCCTTTTGAGTTAGGATTTCCCCATTTTATGTCAATTAGGAATACTATACCTCATTGCCCAGTTTTGGGTCATGATTTATCATCATATTGCCCAAAATTAGGGTTTTATACATTACAACCCAAGATTAGGGCTCCACATATTTCTATCCTATATCAGTGTAGGATTTCATATCAAAGAGTCACATACCAGTACATAATATCACCTTGAATTAGATTATTACAATGCATCATTGCATTAAGGTTTCATTTTGACCTTAACCTTATCTAGGGTCTCACATGACATCACCCTCACTTTAGGGTTTCATATGGATTCACCCTTGATTAGGGTGTCTTATGTCATTACCCTAAATTAGGATCATACAATTACCATATATTAGGGTTTCACCTATCATTGCCCTCAATTAAGGTTATCCCATCACCATAGATTAGGGTTTCACCTTTCATTGCCCTCAATTAGGGTTAAGGTACATTAACCTTCTTAATTAGGGTTATGATCTCTTTATCAAGGATCATACCTTAATTACACATTCATTCATGTTAGAAGTGTTGAGACTTAGCCACTACATAATTATATTTCATGTGGGAAGTTCTCTCTTTCTTATCTTCTATAAGAAGATACATACCTCAGACTTGGTTAGGTTAGGTCAACTCACCTTGATTAGAGAATTGACACCATGTATTGGGTCATTACTTCCATGATCATCAAAGATTAATCATTTAAAAGATTCTAATCACCCTATATTATTAAAAGTACAATTACCATAATCATTCTTGAATTGCATTAGAATTGATCAAATAAACAATTGACCTTTAGTCACCTTAAGTGTCCATACGTTTTTGGTTAATTACTTCCAAACGGTCTTGGTCACTTAGACCCCAAACGGTCTTGACCAACCAGACCTCAAATAGTCTTTCTTGAATGACCTCCAAATGGTCTAAGACCGTTTAGACCTCCAAACGGTTTAGGTCTTGCTGTTTGAAACCGTTTAGCAAAGTAGGTGCTTGAACCCGTTTGACAAAGTAGATACTTGAAAATATTTGAGTCTCAATCGGTTTGGGATCATTTGGTCCCAAACGGTCTTGAGACCATTTGGACTCAAACGGTCTTGAGACCATTTGGTCCAAACCTCCTCAAAACCGATTGGACCAAAAATGGTCTCAACCACTCATATTGATTTAGGGTTTCCAAGATCAATTCCTTCATCAATTGAATCCATGTAATTAATCATCAATTGGACTTAAGTATCATACTTCAATTTAACTTAATGAATTATCTTTCAATTAATTCAACCTTCAATTGATCATTAATTAGGGTTTTGAACCCAATTGAATTAGGGTTGAAATCGATGAACCTTCAATATTAGTCATTGTGCAACTAATTGCTTTGAATTCATTGGACCATCATTCAAATTGGACATGACCTGACCTCAAACGGTCTTGAGGTCATATGGATGGCCTCCAAACGGTCTTGAGACCGTTTGCCTCATCCATCATTAAAAATTTGTTAAGTTCAATTAGGTTTTGCATCATTGAATTGCTCATCAACTAGTTATTGATTTACATTTCAATTTGATATCTTTGGATCTTCAACTACTCAACCATACTCAACCCTAGACCTAAAAACGGTCTTGGTTGACCTCCAAATGGTCTTGAGACCATTTGGGTGATCTCCAAATGGTCTTGAGACCGTTTGGGTTAATCAACCCAAAGAATTAAGTCAATCAATTCCAAATTCAGCACTTAACCCAATTAGGGTTTCTAATTCGATGATTGTCCATATATTGATTCAATCAATTGGAACCATTAGATCCTCATACAACAAGTACTAGGGTTCTTACCTCAAATGTTCAACCCATCCAAACGGTCAACCTTTATAAATGGTTTGGGGTTCAAGACTCTAAATGGTTTGCAAACCGTTTAGTCTCCAAATGGTTTGGTGAAACCGTTTGGGTCAAGATCTTCAAAACCGTTTGCAAGGGAAACTTGTTGGATTGCGTGCCCAAGATGATGTCATCATCATCTACCTTCATTCATTCAAAATCTACTTCCATTTTCATGGTCATTACAATAATGGATGAAGGGAATTTCAAAATAGAATAAGACGATCAACAAATAATGGAGAATTGAATGCAATAACAACATTTAAGGGTTTAAGTTATATAGCCCGCCTCCAATTGAGATTCAAAGCTTGGAGCTTCAAGTCAACAATGGTGGAGGAAGCTTTTGCAACTCTCCCAAGGATCGTCCTCAAGCTTTGGAGTGAAAAGATTGGCTAGGATTGAAGAGGGAGTGAAATAGAGAAGAAATCATGCATTGTTTTATGATTTCCACCATGAAATCAAGGTGAAAGAAGATCAAGAAGCTTACCAATTGGTTGGGGGTCGTCCTCCTCCTGCTCCTAGCTCCCTTGGTTGTTTTTGCAAGCAAAGAGAAGAAGTGGGTTTGGAAAAAGCTTTTGATTTGGGTTGTAAAAGATGTTTTTATAAGAAAATCAATGAGAGAGAAAATGCTTTATAAAAATCTTTTAATTCCAAAATTAGTGCCGCATCTTCCCCTCAATTCCTTGGCCACGAAGCCATATTCATCCTCTTGAAAAACCTCATCATTATTCAAGAATTAAAAGAAAAGGAATTAAGCACCTTAAACATATTATACTAATATCCCCTTCTTAGTGGATATTTTTTTTATTAACTTAATGTGAGTGGGCTTTTCACTCACTCAAGATATTTTCGTGCCTTTGCAAGGCACAAGATCGTCCAGCCCTTTTGCAAACTCATCCCTCACCTTTTGGTTGAAGGGCTCTTCAATTAATATATTTCTTTTTGCATTAAACTGAAGTAAAGTTCCTTTTATTCTTAAATCTTGATTATTTTAATATCAAGATTCTCGCTCCTCCAAAATAATTCAAATGAGGCGCCCCTCCCATTTTATTTTCTCTACATGATTCCCAGAAACATGGGGGACCCTATAGAAGTGGTATTTTGCATATTAAACCCTAGGTTTTGGGTAAATTACACATTACAACAAAACTAGGTTTTAGTGCACAAACATTGCTCAACAAGCTCTATCTTGGTGCTCAAGCTTGTGGAATCCATACCACTACATCATTCTCATTCTTATGATGCCTCAACATCTGAGGAACATTATATCATGTACAATTTGCAAGTTAACCCCTCAACTTGGGTGATTTGCACATTAGTCCAAAACAAACAAAACAATGTTTCAACATTATTCAAAAAGGACTAAAATTGAAATATAAGTTCTTCTTGAGCCTTAATTGCTTGCCAAGAAATATGAGCAAGCATATAATCAACTTTATTAAACAAAACATCTAGGATTAAAGCATGACCCAGGTCAGGGATGTTACAAATATGGTCAAAACCCTAGAAAACTAAGGTTTTGAGGTGGAAGTTGGAAGGTAATAGAGTAAATGGGGTATGTAGGACTGGTGGAGGCTATGATGGCTAGGATTACCTTGCCTTTTCCTTTTGACTTCCACTTATTCATAGATAGGGGGTAGCGTGGCTAGGTTTAAGTTAGTAGTACTTTAGGTAGTGTACATTGAGAAGTATTTGTGTTCTAGTTTGAGAAGCATTTGTGTTCTAGTGTGGAACATGCATCCTGAGGGTAGACCAACCATTTGGCCCAGGGTGGGTGTATGGGTGGACTAGGTGGAACAGCCATTCCAAAGTGAAGCGACCATTTTCTTGACGGTGGCACGACTATTTTAAGCAGAACAAATGTTCTGGATGGAAGTAGAAAGGGTGTTTTGGCTAGAATGACCGTTCTGGATGATGGTGGAATTTTTAGTGGAATGGGGTTGAGTGGATAATAAATTGGTAAAAATGGCCAATCTAGCACAATCATTCTGGTGACCAGAATGGCCGTTCTAGACTCTAGGTGAGGGGTTTTGGCTTTTTATTTAATATTCATGAGTTTGAAGATGAAATGACATGAAAAAGTAAGAAATGACCATTGTGGCACAACCGTCGTAGGGGTAGAATGATTGTTCCATGTCCTAGTTGAGGTTGACTTATGGAGGGAATCTAGTGCTTGCTTTTTCATTTCCTTGTTGTTTTTCTTTTTCTTAGCCACTCTTGGGGGCATATGTTACACTTTGAGTAGACTCTTGATCCAACCATGGAGTTCCTTGCTTCAATGATTCTTTGGAACCTCGGGATGGCTTGAGGCTAACTTCAATGGTTACTTTGACTCCTCCATGCATGTTGGAGTCCAATTAGTCATCTCTCCCTCCTCCATTGTCAAGTAGTCTCCAAATAACTAAAAAAGCACATAAGGAACATCCACAAGTGATGTTGACAAAAAAGTGATAATTATGGGAATTAACGTGCATTCTAAACATTTTTTATGTGAATATAATGCAAAATAACACTAGCTGGAGACCCAAACTAGGGATCCATCAGTTCTTGAGTACCAAAATATCATGAATATCTCATAATAAATAAGGGTATCATATAGTTTACCCTTACATCAACCTTAATGTTGTTAATCCTGGCGACATAGTCACAAATTCGGTATTCGGGATACGTACGGTGAAGCTGAAAAATTCAGAATTCGGGAATTAAGCGGGAAATTCGGATAAAAATCGTTAAAAGTACGGTCAACTATTCGGTAAAAAGTCGGGAAAAAGTCGGGAAAAAATAGATGTATACTAATATATACGCTTATGCTTTAGTGTATAAATGGCTGTATAATATAGTCCAAACATCAGAAAATATAAAGACACATAAAAGTGGGAGATGCAGCCAATATTATACAAGATGAAATCAAAGTTTGCCATAGGCATTACAAGAAAAGCATCTTAGATGTTAGAAGTCTCCTTCAATAAGTTCACATAAAGACACATAAAAGTGGGAGATGCAGCCAATGTTCTAAGGGCTGTGAGGCCCTGTTGCGGAAGAAATAAGAGAAAAGGGGGGACGAAAACAAGGAGAAAAGGAAAGAATTGGAAGAAGATAAGGAGGTAGAGGAAAAATGGAGGAAAAAGAGGGCTGTGAGGCCCTGTTGCGGAAGAAATAAGAGAAAAGGGGGGACGAAAACAAGGAGAAAAGGAAAGAACTGGAAGAAGATACAGAGGTAGAGGAAAAATGAAGGAAAAAGAGGGTTGTGAGGCCCTGTTGCGGAAGAAATAAGAGAAAAGGGGGGATGAAAACAAGGAGAAAAGGAAAGAATTGGAAGAAGATACGGAGGTAGAGGACAAATGGAGGAAAAAGAGGACTGTGAGGCCTTGTTGCGGAAGAAATAAGAGAAAAGGGGGACGAAAACAAGGAGAAAAGGAAAGAAAATGAGGAAGATGAAGAGTAGGATGGAGAATTAAGGCGAGAATAGGAAGGAAAAGAGGGGAAGGAGAAGGAAGATGAGTTCTGGGCCCAAGAAATAGGTAAACGAAGAAGAAAGGGGAAGAAGATGAAGTACCTTGGCGTCGTTCTTGGTGTTTGGAAGATGAGTGTGGGTCGTTGGGGGCTGGTGAGGTCACCAGAGCTGATGGAGGTCACCGACGGAAGCCGTGGCGTCGTCCTTGCCGCCGCAGGCTCGCAGCTGTAGCCGCATCCTTCATCTCAGTGGCTTTCGCCGCGGTAGATGTCGTCGTAGGAGCTGTCGTTGGTCGGCTCCACTCCACAGTGATCGCTTTCCCGTCGGTCAGCCGCCGTAGACGTCGTCTTCCCATCGGTCGGCTTCCGTAGGCTGCAGGGGGAGTGGGGAAACAAAATAGGGCTGGAGGGGGGAGCGCGGAAAAGAACAGGGAGGGAGGAGCTGCAGAAAAAAAAATATCGGGGAAGGGTTTTAATAAACCTGTTGTACAGTGACCGAACACCAAAGTTTAAAATGCGTATAAAACGAACAAAATGTGTTAAAAATGGAAAAAGCGTATTAAACGCGAATAAAACACGTACTTCGCGATTAAAACATCCACTACGATTTAAACGACTGTCACATACGGCGGAGTAAAAATTCGCGTTTAATACGCGACTTTTTCAAAAAGTCGCCGATTATTGTGACTATGCCTGGCGATGACACTTTTTGGATTTTGGGTTGAGCAAGTACATCAATAGAGTTTTAGGCCTTGTACAAACGAACAACACTAAGGTTATTGTCAATACCATAAATCAGTTGAAGAATATTCATCCCTTTAGCTATTTGGTGTTACATTTGTGGCACCCTTTGATTTTGCCACTACATACCAAACATAAGCAAAAGATTAGAGAGCTACTAGTTACCCATTGCCCATAGTTGTCCACCCATAATGACTTGTTTCTTTTGATTTTTTATCTTGTCATGGTAATGTTGGATTGATATGCCACTAGTTATAATGGTATAAATGGTTGATGGTTCATTTCTTTGTATCCTTAAAATGATATAAGCCATCAAAGTTGTATTGTTTTGATTTCTTTTTTTTTCTTTCTTCTTTAGTGTTATTTCCAATTTTAGTTTATACTTCTATATACAACCTTCCATTTTGTATGTATACATGTTAAAGGTTTGTAGGTGTCATTTCTATATGATACTTTGTATGAGGAATGCAACAAGACCACATAAACCATAATGGACATGGACATATCAGATTTCCTTTAGTGATCAAAATGTGGAAAACAATGTCTAAAGAACCGTATGAACAACCTTTTTGATGAACACGTAGTAGATATTTCTTCTTAGCAGCATGATATGTGGGACATGGCTTGCACATATGTTTTAGTAGAAACAACACAGAGACGTCTAGTGTAGTTCTGAGTTTAGACGATGGTCATTTATGTCTTTTTTGTAATCTTAATAGGGGCTAGGTGATGAGAAGTTGTTGGGTTCTCAATGTATAGTATATTTCACATCTTTTAATTTCATCATACTGAGAGGTGCAACCCTTTAAAAAAGTTTTAATATTATATTTCATTCATGTGCACTTTTTGAGTTAGAGTTGTCACCTTAAGATGATGGTTTTGATAACCTCCTGTCACAGTAGACAGATTTTGTGAGCATCCTCTAATATGCCAGGGTTCTGACCCTTGTACATGACCTACCTGTAAGGAGTAATAAAGGGAAAAAAACTCAACACCGGCTTCTCATATCTCAATAGTTATTTTTTAAGACTTTATGTTATATGATAGATAAGAACATGATGAAGTGAATAGGAATGAAAAATTCTACCCATAACCACCCATATACCCGGGCCCATACCCGGACATCAGTACTTGCCAACTGCTGCGCCCATTACCTGCTGCGCCCCCATGCACATTTAAAGTGATATCTGCGGCAGTGTTTCTGCATATTTCTAAATGCAAAAACCATTCATGAATTGATTATCTCGCCACCAAATACAAATCCAGCACTTGTATTTTCATCAATTTTCGATTTCCCTCTAATGATTCCCTCCATTTTGTTTTGAATTTCTTATATAGATGCAAATCCCCTCAAGCTTCCCCCTCCATTTTTATTTTCCGCCCAGCTTTGAGTAAGTACTGTATGTAACGGTTGTTCATATTGAACCAGTTCTGCCCAACAGTCAGTAAGTTATTTTACTATCAATCATCATCTGATTCCATGTCTTTTTATTTTGAATATCATATACAAATGCAACTCCCCTCTGTTATCTACGTCCCTTTCCCCTGCCTTCTCATTTTCTGCATAGATCTGAGTAAGTACTGCACGTACCAGCAATGATTTAATTTATTATCAATCACCACCGGTAACATAGTTACTTGCAAATACATAAGTACTGTACTTATCTACATCCCTTAACAAAGTTACAGTTACTGTACGTAATAGTTAGAGTTACAGTTCATTCATCACTTGCAAATGCATAAGTACTCTACGTAACAAAGTTACAGGGCAGCCCATCAGTGAGTTATTTTATTATCAATGACCACCTATAACATACTTACTTGCAAATACATAAGTATTGTACATAACAAAGTTACAGTTCTATACACCTTGTATTTGTTTAGTATTCAAATATCATATACACCTACAACTCCCCTATATTATCTACGTCCATCTTCATTATCACTTGCAAATGTATAAGTATTGTACGTACCATAGTTAGATTTCAGTCATTTTATTGATATCTTGTCGCCTCTTCAGTTGATTCACATAACCTGAAAGAGCTTCAATTCAGGTGTGTCTCGTGTTCCAGTATTATCTATAACCATACGTACAATACACAATTTCTAGCTTCATTACAACTTCAATTTATTTCCAACATTATTTTTTTAGATGGATTTAGAAGACAGTGATAATTCTTCATGTAGGCCTATTGAAGGTTCCACTCCATTTCAAGTTCTAGCGTCTGATGCCCATCAGGTTGCAATACTGAACAATACATACAGTACTTCTACATATAACTATAATTATTATTATTTTGTTATAGGTTTACAAAAGCATACATACATAATTTCCAGATTCATTACAACTTGTATTTATTTCCAACATTATTTTTTCATATGGATTTAGAAGACAGCAATGATTCTTCTTGTAGGCTGATTGAAAGTCTCACTCCATTTCAAGTTGTAGTGTCTGATGCCCCTCAAGTTGCAATACTGAACACTGTGTACAATACTTATACGCATAAGTTTAATTATTATTATTTTGTGATATGTTTACAAAATCATAAAGATTGACTCAATCCCAAATGAAGTTGATCATAACTGTGTATCTCATGACGTAGAGACTACGTTAAAGCCAGAAATTGGTTTATCATTTTACTCCATACCTGAAGCTAGAGAATTTTACACCAATTATGCGGACAAATGTGGCTTTGGTGTTATAATAGCACACTCTGCTAAAGAACCGAGTGATAACTTTGTTAAAAGAGTGACATTTACTAATGTGAAGTCAGGTCCACCGCCAAAAGAGAAAAAGACTCTTTGTACAGATACAAGCCCACCGCTAAGACAAACTGTCCAACTCATATAAGACTTCGTCAGAATTATATTGGCAAGTACTATATTTCTGACTTTATAGAAAATTATTACCATGAGATTCTAGACCCTCACTTGGTAAGACTTCTACCATCCAAAAGGAAGATTCCTCAAGACATACAAAGACACATAGAATTAAATGACAGTGCGGGTAAATAAGTACTTCCAATTACTTGTAATTTAATGTATCATACTTCCAACTATTAGTATATAACTACTTCACGTACACTACGTTTAGTAAGTTGAATACACAAAAGATGAGTACTGTACGTCCACGTACAATACTTCTTGTCAAGTAGTTCCTACATATCCAAGTACAATACGTATTCAACACACATTACATAACAATTGCGTACTGTACTCTTTATGATCAAATAATCCATTTACTGCACCTTGTGTATATCAATAACTCTTCAGATTTTACAGGTATCTGCCCTGCCAAATCTATGTCTAGTTTTGTTGCTGAAGTTGGATCTTTTGACAATCTCCCATTTACGCAAAAGGATTTGATGAACTATGCTGCAATGTCTAGAAATCTCCGCCTTGGCAAAGGCAATGCTCAAGCAATTCAAAAATATTTCATTGCAATGCAAAACCAAAACAGTGATTTCTTTTATGTACTTGATATAGATGATCTTGGCATTTTACAGAATATTTTTTGGGCAGACTCAAGATCTAGGCATGCATACAAATATTTTAACGATGTTATCACATTCGACACAACTTACTTGACCAATCGATACGAAATGCCATTTTCCCCCTTTGTTGGCATTAATCATCATGGCCATTCTATTTTACTGGGATGTGCATTATTGTGTGAGGAGACCACAGAGAATTATGTATGGTTATTCAAAACATGGCTGGAATGTATGGGTAAGTAAACAAATACATTGTATCACATATAATACTCCAATATTTCACGTACAATACTTCACAAAATGTAATATGTTATTCCATTTGTTGTAATTTCAGGTGGTCTCGAACCTAAGGGGATTGTCACTGATCAGGCACAACATATTATGAATGTTGTTAAAATTTCTTTACCTAATACTCGTCACAGTCTCTGTATGTGGCATATTATGAAAAAACTTCTAGAGAAATTGGGAAAGAACTCAGCCGTTTCAAAACTAGTTAAAGAGGTTGTTTATGAGAGTACTTCTGTAACTGAGTTTGAGAACAATTGGAAGAGTGCTATTCAGCTTGCTAGTAAGAAAGAAGAGAGCTGGCTTTCTAGCATTTATGAGCTAAAATAGCTTTGGGTGCCTATCTATGTTGATAGTTTTTTCTGGGCCGATATGTCAACAACATAGAGAAGTGAATCTATGAATGCCTTTTTTGATGGATATGTGAATTCACGCACATCACTAAAATAATTTGTTTCTCAATATGATTCTTCCCTTAAATCTAAATATGAAAAAGAGAAACTAGTAGACTTTGAATCCGCCCACAAAAAACCCCACCTTAGAACAACTTCTAAGATCGAGGCACAGTACGCCGAAACATATACTATTAATTTATTTAAAAAATTCTAGAATGAACTTGAATGAATGATGTTTTGTGAGTCCAAACTCATATCTGGGGATTCTATTCAGTCATCATTTGACGTTATCGAGCACAAATATGTGATGATAAATGCAGAGGAATGCAAATCAGTTATGAAGACGTTTCACGTACAATACGTTAGTCATGAGACCATGATCAAATGTTCAAGTTTATGCTTTGAATCAAGGGGCATTTTATGTAGTCATATTTTGTGCGTCATTAGTAGACATTTGAAACTAGAAAAGATCCCCCAACAATATATTTTGGACAAATGGCGAAAAGATATACATCGTAACTACAACTCTACTCACACCGTTTTTGCTAGTATTGGTGATGAGCCTGAGCAACGTGCAAAGCACATTTTAAGTATATGCGGGGGATTTGTTAATTTATCAAGATCATCTGTCAAATATTATGAACATGTCAAACGAGAGCTAGCAGATGCATATCAAAGAGTAAATACTATATTGAAAGAGAAAGGTCAAGTCACAACGGTAAGCCAAGTACTGTACGTACATACTTTTAACATATGCAATCCACATATAGTACTTCCCACGTACAATACTTTTACATATAATTTTGTTATGTATATGTTTTTGTAACAGGAAAACACACCAGCTATACAAGACCCTGATATAGCTATTCGTGTTGGAAGGCCTTCAAGTTTGCGAAAGAAATCCAAGAGAAAGCTAGCGACAATAAAGAAAAAAAGGAAACCTAAAAAAAAAGGTAGATACCGACATCAATAAAGATTCCCACACAGTACGTACAGACAACATCACTATGCATTTAGATTTAGATCCAATCAACAGTGAAGTGCCAGTCCCCTTTGAAATGTTTCCAAACACACTTATTCAAGATCTCAATGAATCTCCTTACACTTCACCGACTACGGAAGAAGTTCGACCTCCTTATATATCCAATCCTACTATGACAACTAATACATAATTGTTCAATAGATTTTATCATGGGTGGTTCAATAATTGTTCGCCCAGAGGCTGAAATGTATTAAGAATTATTTTATCCTTCAATAGATTTTGAGTATGTATTTATTTTTGTTGATATATTACAAATTGTTTTAATTAAAATGGTTAGTGACATGCGCATAGGTTATGTGCAAACTACTTTTGAGTACAGTACGTCCGCATACATTATGGCAGTACATAGGTTATGTGCAAACTACTTTCAAGTACCGTAACTCAGCTTCATGCATACAATCTGAATAATTTGTTATTTCACTATACATATACCCCACATACAATCTTACATATACAAAGAAACTTCAAACACACCAACGTCGAAGTGTTGATCAACAACCAAGTACAGTACCCATGCTCATAATCAAGTATTGTACATAAAAAAAAATAAATCTATACACCAAGTACGTGTATTATGCAAACACAAATCATTTTGACAATCAATATGCGGGATATATACTTATTAATTTTTCTTTAGGTCCCTCATATACCCACACTTCCTTTTTAATTTGAATCTTGTCAAAGTGGCATACAACAATTAAATACAGTACCTTTACATGCACACAAGTACTATACTTAACATGTCAATTCAGCTCAATAGTCGAATGCAATACCCACATAAGTAAGATCCTATCACACAAAATCCACCAGTATAAACCCACCACATTGCTTCAAAAACTGTTACAACTTATTGAATAAAATCATGATACATTACAACTTCATAGCACAAAATCATGTAAGCTTACTGTTTCATAGTAGAAAATCTTCACATCTTATAGCTTCTATCCGTAACAGGTGTTTCCTATACAGATATATGCCACAAACACTCTTACACATACTTCAATCAAACCCACCTAAAATTGTTGTTTAACAACCAAATACAGTACCCATTCCCACAACCAAAAACTGTACGGCACAACCTAAAATCTTACATAAAAGAAAACAATTATATGTATTGTACCTCAACAGTTACACATAAGTAATGTACCTCAACCGATAGTTTAACTTAATAACATACACACACAAGTATTGTACCTCAGCTGATAGGTTAACATAATTGTCACATATAGTAAACGCATAAACAATATTTCATCACACGGAACGCACCAATATAAAACCACAAAATTGCTTCAAAATTAAAGTTGTTGTTATGACAAGATTGAATACAACATCCGTTTAATGGATGATCATCAAAAAACATACATTTGAGTCTAAATTGTTCATCATTCAGTACTTATACATTGTTCAACATTGTACTTTCCAGAATATATTCTTCATTGGCCATTCAATTCTCCTTAAGAGAGAACTCTGAGTTCATCAATTGCATAGCATAAAATCCTCTCAATGGATGGACATCATCGCCATGGGTGCTATGATCTGAGGCATTTTCTAATATTTCCTCAATCCATCGTATAACATATAACACACAGTCATTGGAATATGGTGGCTGCTGTGATGCATACCTATCAAAGATCATGACCCAGTCGTGAGCTATCCCACCATGTTTAATCAGAGCGTACTTAACCACATTTCCCTATATAAGTTCAGAAAAAGAATATTACACAGCTGTATTTAAAACGGTCAATACTGGAGTACTGTTCATAACAAAGTATAGTACTTACCACATGCTTTGCATCCTCATCAACTTCACTGGTCTTAACTCTTATTTCCAAACTATTATAGTGCATGAAAACCTTACTCGCAGCAGATGCGGTAATAAGATGCCAGTGATCCCCAATCAATATAGGCAACAACAAAACCTTAGCATTTTTAATACTCTCAATTTTCAAAATCAAATATGTAACCATTCCACCATGATTTTGATCTCTTATCGCCTGTGGCAGTGATGTATTAAAAATGAAATAATCGTCACCCTTCATCTTCTCATACATGCATCTTTTTAAGTCCATCACAACTTCCATCACCTAGAAGAATATGGTATATTAAATAATGAACCATATTTATTAATGTACAGTACATGCTTAATAAAGCACAATATGTATGTAGATGTGTAGAATATTATAAAATTAGTCAATGTGTACTTCTACCTGATTCGTGACCATCCCTCCTACTTTCAATAGTTCTTTCATATCCTTTCACATAATCATTGCACTTGGAGATCTGAATACAACTGTATCATCATCGCTCCCTTGACAAGTTAGCTGCAAATAGGTTTCATAATTAAAAACTAATTAAAAACATACTATATATAGATTTAAAAAGAAACCATATTAACAAATGGTACATCAATGTATATACCTTTATCACTATTTGTTTTTCTTCTTTAGACAGAAACTAAAACAACTTTGTTATCAAACTCCCGCATTTTCTTAAACAGACCTTTTGAAACTTCTTTCAACATTTTAGCCTTTCTTGTCCGTGGTCTATACTTAATGTTTTTTACAAGTGAACTTGGGCTCATTTTCTTCACAAATTTCTCCATGTGTTCAATCAAAGCATCAATCCATTGCTATTTTTCGAGTAAATAATGTCTATATATTATTTCTCTTTACAAACAATTCAAATTAACTATATTTCTATAATGAAGATACAAATACTTGTCCATCTTTATTCATTAAATCATCAAATTCATACTGGAGTCTTGTTTTTGAACTTTCTCCAAGTTCAGCTGATGCTTCTGGCATTTTTTGGGATGCATATATAGTTTCAATTTCTTTGTCAAGGATAAATCCAGTTCGAGTCTCCTTTAAGTAAGAAGAAACAACTATATATTAGTACTGCACGTAGGTATCTAATAAACAACCGTATATTAGTATTGTACATAGGTATCTAATAAACAACTATATATTAGTACTGTAAGTAGATATACAATAACTTACTTCTTGATGTCCACTACAAATGCCAACATCTTCCACATCTAGAGCTGTATCTACAACTTCTATTTTATCATCTTTACCCTAACATTACAGAAAATAAATGTTAGATAATTCTTTTAAATCTTTTATTCATGCACCTTAAAAGTATGTAAAAAACAGTACTTAAAAGCATATAAAGTACAGTACTTTATCGTTGTTATTCTGTTCATCAACACCACTCTGATCTTTATTTTCACCTATTTGCATATCAACAACTTCAGTTGTGTCACCAACATTTTCTTTTTGATCTCCTTTGTCATTCGATACAACACACGATGTTGACAATTCTTGAGTCTAAAATTTAACAAAAATATAAATATCAACTACACTATATAATACAAATAACCATAAGTACAATACTAAAAATATTTTAAACATGTATATATACAAAGTCCTAAGTTCTGTACCTCATCTACCTTTGTGACAATATTGTGTTCATCAACCAAAGCTTGTTCCACATCAACTTGTAGTACATATCCACCTTCAGCAGTATCACCACCAATCTCACTGACAATCATATCCTAATAATAAAAAGTTTCGTACATTACAGTAAGAGTATCAGATAATTATTCAAGTAATGTACAATAAATGTAAGTCTATATGAACTACTTCCTTTTGTTGAATTCGAGTTTCAACTGCCACATCTGTTTTGGCAATGGTTACCTAACAACATAGCAAGAACGAAATATTAGTGATTTTACCACAAATATAGACACAAATTTTGGTAGTCAAAATAATTATCACGCACTGTACTTAAATCACCTCATCGATAACTATCTGTTCCTCAGCAACACTATGGACTACACTTTTAGGGACTGGCTCACTTACTACTACACCTTTTCCCTTATCCTTAATAACAATCTTGAGCTTCTTTTTTTTCGGCGATGCTCCTTTTATTCAGCAGTTTGTTTAGTTTCTGGTCAACAAAAAAACATATATTAGTCATATAAAAATACACACACCTATGCAAAAATGCCATTCTCACCTTGACTCCTTTCTCGTTGTTATTGTCCATCAACTGTAAAAAATTAAAAAGTAACTTAGTACATGTAATGCAATACAATGCAACCTTATGTATAACTAATAATTTATTAATACACAAATACTGTACTAATGAACTTGTAAAGTACTGTACTAATGATCTTGTAAAGTACTGTACGAACAAACTTGTTACGTACTGTACTAATTCAAATGTTAAGTACTGTACTCGACACTTTTAATGAAATGTAAAATTGCAACTGATCTTACGCTTGATATGACATCTCACACGATATCCGCAACAAAATCCGATGAAGCTTCATCCTATTTATTATCGATTTGCTTCTTCCGCAGATCAGTCAAAAAATCATCAAAAGATGATTCACTAGCTTGCACCGCCGGTTGCTTATCAAGACATACAACATTTGCATCCGCAACATCCTGAAATTAGTTAGAATTGTTAATTACTACATGTTATTGACAATTAGAATATTAAGTATAATACTGCAACAACTTTCTCATATTTGCATCACCATCCAACAGAAGTGTTGGATCAAGAATACCATGCACCCGTAGTTCTTCTCGCAGAAAAATTAATGCATTCTTTGACCTTTCATAAATAACTTTCACATCATTAATTTCTTTCCTCGGGTCATCTATCTCAACACCTAGAAGTTTCACCTCTTTCTTGTATTTCTTAATGCATCTCTTCATATCCTTCTTCAAACTCTTCTTATCTGCTTTCAATGTTTCCAACTCCTCTTGCAATTCTCCCACCTTACCCCCCGGCTTCCCTCATCAACTTTTCTCTTACCCTTGTTTCTTTTCTTCTGTATCCAATCTTTTCAAATGTACTCCACGCTGAAATTCAGCACACTCATTTCTTTCTTGTGCAAGAACACACTCATCTTACTATCATAATTCCATTTATTCACAAATGGAAACACATCATTGTCCTCAAGAGGAAGTATAGTCTGACACTCCCTGAACCATGCCTAAAAAGTAATTCCAAGCAATATTAACACACTCGTCAACGAAGAAACATAGTTCTAACATTATACTCAAGTATTATACTAACTGCAAGTACAATCATAGTAAAAATCATATAAATACATACGGTACGTCAAATATTACCATTAACACCACGCTGCAACCTTTGAGGCACCCCTTGCTGTTAGCAACAACATCAACAAGTCCATCTTGTAGGTACTGTGTGATGGCTTCTGGCCAATTATACTTATCCATGGACTGTAAATCATCTACTATATCAAAAAGTATTCTGCATATCGCAAAACTCCCATAAGGAAACAAAAAATCAGCCAGTAGAACCAAAATCCATATTTTTACAAAATCATTGATGCTTTTCTCATCCTTTTTCTTCTTTAACATTTGCAATCTCTCCATTGCATCTTTCACTTTGGGATCCGCCCCAAAGTACTCCCCTCTGACCACAGAGTTCTTACCAGCAACCTTGTCGGTTGATTCTAACACGACCTATTCACCTGTTTAGTAATTAATAAATTTATTTTATTAAATGTCATCACACATATTAGTATACCAAGTACAATACTTATTCACAATTGTTTGCTATGTAGAATACTTACCCTCAGAACTTAAGCCAAAGATATCTGACACATGCTCAGTCTTTAGCTTAACCACCACATTTCCAAACACAAATCCCTTTAATTCCACATCATAACACTATACTAAATCTTCTATTAATCCAAGATCTAATCCCATTGGACACTTCATATCCAAAAAACCACCAAAAACAATTTTCTTAAACTTCTTTTTGTGGCCTGTGCCTGCTATTTTACAAACCTTCTTGAATTTTCTGAAACTGCACCTTGATTGAAAGCCACATTCGTTCTCCATCCTATAAACAAAAACATATATTCCATAAGTCAGCTTATACAAAAGTACTGTACTATTATATTACTTATAAGACAAAAAATACATGAGAATAAGTACAATACTCACAAAAGTACTGTACTATTATATCATACATGAGAATAAGTACAATACTCAGAAAAAAGACAAATAATTAGTACACTACCTCATAGAATCATCACCACACTGCTCACCATCTTTGTTTAAATCTTAACTATTTACATATAAGCACAATACTAAGTGGATCCATAGTTTTTTTCCCCCAAAGACATAAGTACAGTACAGTACCAAGTGAAGTAAATAAGTCATTTTACCCTGATGTTGGTAGTTAAATAAGTATGCACATTAATCAGCTAAATCCATTTTCAAAGACAAATTCAAATCTTTTTCATGAGAGTAAGTACAATACTTATTCCTACAAGAATTATTGCCAAAAATGGACATAGCATATTTTTATCCATCATAAAAGTATAGTACTCAGTAAAGTATAACTTATTTACACTAAAGTACAGTACATACAAATTACAAAACAAATAGTGGGCATGTCGCTAATAAAGTATCTTATTCTTGATTTCAATTTTTAGGGATCCATCATACATGAGAATAAGTACAGTACTCAGAAAAAAGACAAATAATTAGTACACTACCTCATACAAACATTTTTAAACCATACAAGTATTACTTTAAAAAAGAACATATGCACAAGTATTGCGGATCATCTTGTTAAATTTAGGGTTCCTCACATACATTTAATAATACTAAAAGGATATTGCACCTAATTTCATACATATTTTTTTTGTCATCTAAGTACAATACTTAACATAATGTAACTTGTATATCCAAAAGTACAGTACAGTTCCTTAACAAATTGTCGACGTCTCGGCTATTAAGTATATTAGAATCATCACCACACTGCTCACCATCTTGGTTTATATCTTAACTATTTAGATAAAAGCACAGTACTAAGTGGATCCATAGGTTTTTTTCCCAAAGACATAAGTACAGTACAATACCAAGTGAAGCACATAAGTCATTTTACCTTGATGTTGGTAGTTAAATAAGTATGCACATTAATCATCTAAAACAATTTTCAAAGACAAATTCAAATCTCTTACCTGAGAGTAAGTACAATACTAACTCACCATTCGATTTTTGACATGCAATTACAATACCTAATCGATCCTTAGATATTCTATCCCAATAAACATTTTTAAACTATTCAAGTATTAGTCTCAAAAAGAACCTGATACATCAGACAAAGTACCGTACTCACTTCATTACTTTTATTTTCAGTTTGTCAATGTTACAGTACAGAATCTACCAAACTATTTTGTTAAGTACAATACCGCACTACGACTTTCAATCCAGTAAGAAGCTAAAGTACAGTACCCAAGAAGCCATTAACAACTTATACAATTCAACAATAAGTACAGTACCAATTTTTTATTCTCATATCAGTAACAAACCTAACTACGTTACTCAACAAGCCATTAGTCACACATGTTGTCCTCTTCCAAGTACTGTACCCATAAATTTTTGCATGTCATAATCAACCATAGCTAACAAGTACAGTCCTTGCGAAGCATAAGTACAATACATAATCATTTTTCTCATGTCAGTACCAACAATAAGTTCGGTGACTAGAACATTGAATTACTAAGTACAGTACCCTACTTTGATTTTCATTTCACTATGACCCAAAAGTACAGTACCTAACTAAATATTAATCAATTATACAATTCAACAATAAGTACAGTACCCACTTATTATTCTAATACCAGTAACAAACCTGATCAAGCTACTCAACGACACACTAGTGACTCATATAGTCCATTTATAAGTACAGTACCCAAACCTATTTGCATGTGATAATCATCAAATAAGTATGCACATTAATCATCAAATAAGTATGCACATTAGTCAGAATAAGAGGGCCTAAAAGTACAATACTTCTGGATGCATATGTCAACATTGTTTACGCAAAACTCAGTACACATTTGAGTACTGTACCTGCAAAAAATCACCTAATTAGGTGATCTGTGCCCTAGATTCGGGGAGAAATATGTGGGAAGGAATATAGAATCGGCAAGTACAACATGGGGAGAAATATGTGATAAGGATTTAGTACTGTATGCCCTAGCGTCGGGGGAAACATTTCGGTAGGATCATAGCGACGGAAGGAACACACCGCCGGCAGAAATGAGATCGCCGTGGACACAGCAGCTGCGAGAGCGGTGGGAGCGAGAGCAAGGGACCCGGATCAACGCCAGTAGTGAGAGCTAGGGAGCGGACCAACGTCGCGATCTCCGCCGGAGAAGATGCTCGCCGAGAAGAGAATGCTCGCCAAGAGATCAGCGCTGGAGAACAGGATGCGGGAGCGGGAGATGGGGCTTCTTTTCGTTGAAGTGAATGGAGGGGGAACCGGGAAATGAGAAAATATTTCGGGAGTTGTAGAAAGTGGGATTCAGAAGCGGCGGAAGTAGCTGGAGTTTAATTTTTGAAAACTGATAAACCGGGTGGGTCAGCGGGTCACAAAGTGACTATGTGTAGCTAAACTCAATAAGAATAGGCCACATGCACGCCTTACATACACCATGCAGACGTAATAACGAGTAACTAGTTATATCAAACGTTGACCACCCGACAGTTCCTCCTAATCTCACCTGCATTCCCGGTGAGCACCCCAATGCTCCCCATCTTCCTGGCAGACACCGCGAACTGCGCGAAGAATGCCCCTGGCCTTTGCAGCCGGAACACGGCTGCGGCGGCAGTTGGGTCGGTGAGGAGTACTGCGGCGTCCGAGCTAAAGAGACCCATGTTGCGGCTCACGGTGGTGAAGGGGCTTGGACACTTCTGCCTCTGGAATGCGGCGTAGTTTGTGTCCAGAGAAGGGTCGACGTCGCCGTTGCCGGTGAAGTTGAGCCTCCGGGAGAAGGCTCCGCAATGTGAGGCACCGATGGTGTGCGCGCCTGCAATGATTTTACCCGCGTGAGTCTAAAACGTTGCTCATGCAATCCTATGCACCCTGATAAATGTATGTAGTGCTTATATAAGCAGCAAGCATACCTGACAAGGCTACTAATCGTTAACGTCAAGTTGAAGTTGTCGAAAGGTGACGGCAAGTTGCCTGTGATGTCGGTGGCCAGGGACACCCTGCCGTCCCTCCTCCCCGTTCTGGAGGGTGTTGACGATGTCGATCGGCGCAAGAAACTACCCCTGGGCAGGCCTTTTCCAGCTGATCCTTGATCACGTCGTACACGTCGAAACCGGACAGTGAAAGGTTCGGCCTTGCTTGCTTCTCTGACTGCGAGCTCCCCACTGGGTCCAGGAGGATCGATGCATCGCAACCCTATTAGAACATGTAATTAACCAGCTTATTAAAAAGTTTATACATACATACAGTTCATGGCGAAAGTTCAGAAAACCCTGTGTGCGTAACTTCACGAAGCAGTCATGGTAATGAATCCTCAAAGCTTGGCTGCAAGGGTCGGGTTTGAAGCCACATTGGCCCAGGTGATCCTCCTCACGATCTCCTCAGCCTGAGGGCAGCTTCTCCAGTAGAAGTTCCTGAACAGAGGTCCACCATTACCAGCACCGCCAAAACCTCCACCGTTGATACCCACAACAAAACAGAGGAACATAAACACAGGAAGTACAGCTGCAGCTCTCATTGCCTTCATCTTGATTTTGATCACTAGATCAGCGACCGTTAAGATAAGCTAGGTTCCTACAAGCCGGCAGTGATCAATTACGATCCCTCAAAACTCCTAAACAGTACTGGTCGGTGGAATGATACAAGGGACCATGGTCCTACTACGTAACACAATTGGATCATTTATAGGAGCTAGTATGATTGGCTTAATGCCATCCAGCTTAATTAGCCCATGCAGCAAATGACGGTGCGCGTCAAACGACAACATGTCTGTTATTTTTATTAGATTTTATTCTGATTTGAATTCTCATGCCGCGTTGAAATGTTCATCTGTTGAATACCGTGGGCTTTTTGCTCGGATGCTACAAGGTCACAATCGTACTTGAACTGATTGTCATTTCTTCACTTCAAATGAGCGAGAGAATGTCCTGCAGTTTCTGTGCCCCTTCCACATTAGCTAGGGATTGAGTGCAAGAAATCACAACTGCCGGCATGAAACAGCTGGATGGCGCTGTTATATTATATCCAACCCAGCGTGTTGATCTCTCAACTAGCGTGCGCCTGTATAAATATCATTTCTTTCCTACTTTGGTTGCAAGCGTTGCAACACAACCAATGATTTCTGAAACAGGAAATGGAAAACAAGAAATTGAACTACACCACGAATAGTTTGGTTAGATGTAGGTTTAACTCAATCTCTTTGGTTGTTTATGTTTGGTTGGAGATAGTTTAAAACTGCGGTCACCACTGATGGACTTGCCATCTAACAACGTGTTCTTAGTGGCTTACAAATCTCTTCATGCTTTGCATCTTCTCTGAAATAGATCAGGAGGAGAGCATACCGGACTATTCCAGAAAAAGAGGGAACTCACAGCTGGGGAAAATGAGGGGCAGTTCGTTTTCCATACTTTTTTTTTGTATAAATAGACGTTGTTGTGCAGTTATTTTTTTTTACTGTGCGCCGGAATTGTGCAAAACCAAACACACGAAAGTCGAACGAAAATATTATGGTGACGCGTCCCAAACGCGGCCTGCAAAAGCGGTATTCCGCTTGGGCTGGAGTGGTTTTCCCGGCCAGTGCCACTTTTTTTTTGCCACATGGCAGTTCTGCACACAAAAGAGCAAAAAAGTGAAAATTCTCAATAACTTTTAATCTGTAATGAATTTTTTGACGAAATAAAAACCATTGGACTCTTACGAAAAATCCAATCTAACAAGATTAATATTGATATACTTTGAAAATAATGATATACACATTTTTTTACAAATAATGTGGGCATTATGTTAAGATTTAGGGAAAGTCCGTTTTCCATACTTTTCTGTATAAATAGACGTCGCTGTGCAGTTACTTTTCTTGCTGTGCGCCGGAACTGCGCAAAACCAAACACACGGAAGTCGAACGAAAATGTTATGGTGACGCGCCCCAAACACGACCTGCAAAAGCGGTATTCCGCTTGGACTGGGGTGGTTTTCCCGGCCCGGGTCACATTTTGTTTTTTTTTTTACTTTTTTTTGCCACGTGGCAGACCTGCACACAAAAGAGCACAAAAATGAAAATTCTCAATAACTTTTAATCTGTAATGAATTTTTTGATGAAATAAAAACCATTGGACTCGTTACGAAAAATCCAATCTAACAAGATCAATATTGATATACTTTGAAAAAAATGATATGCATGATTTTTATAAATAGTGTGACATTATGTTACGATTTATGCTAATTTATTATTTATGCACGACATCTAAAAAGTAAGCACATTCACACTATAATTGATGCATTAGCACCGTAATTGGGTATTTTTTTACAAATACTAGACACATTATGTTAATATTTATGTTAATTTTCTATTTATGCACATACTCTATTTAAGATTTGTGATAATTGCTATTTATGCACAACATCTAAGATGTATGTGAAAAACACTAGGGGGGGTGAATAGAGTTTTTGAATTATTTTAACAATTTATTGAATTCAAACAACCACAATTGAGATAGGAAGAAAGAGACAGGTGTTTAGAGTGGTTCCAACTATAGCAAATACTATAGTTGTCAGTCCACTACCCGGTTGCTTACCCAACCGGGATTTGAAAGTATTTATTTTATTACCTCTTGAGGATTTATACAAAATACAATACTTTCCTTTACACCCTTTGAACAGCCTTCACTTGAAGTAGGTGCACCAACTTTGAGATAGCTTTCTATGAAGTAACTCCAAGCTCCCCCTTGAAGTAGCCTTCCTTTCTAGAAGTAATCTCCCGTTGCACCAGCCTTCTGAAGTAGCTCAAAGTCTCCTTCTTCGCCAAGAAGATCTTCACCCTCTCCAATCCGTAGCCTCCAACCTAGGAGTAGCAAGGAGAGTACAAACAATAATAGGGATCAAGAAAGAAAAAGGAAATTACAACTTATCCTTTATAGCTCAAGGTTTGATTTGCCTAGATCAAGCGTATAGATCTCCTAACCAAGTGTGTGGACTTGTGATTGCAGTGGATAGGAGATACTAGCCTATAGGACACGAATTATGAGCTAAAGAAGGAAGTAGCCAATGTTCACAAAGCTCAATTTGCTCACAACAGATTGCTCAAGTGTGCTCAAGTATTTCTCAAGTGTAACAAGTGTAAACAAGTGAATTTGAGTGTCCTATGGCTTGTCCTATTTATAGGAATGGCCTAAGGATGCTTAAGGACGTTCTAGACAACTTCTAGGGGTTTCTAAGTATTTAACTAGCCGTTAGGTACAAAGTTGTTGCTTTAACAACGGCTAATTAATTAATTCTACAGTTGCTGTCAGAGACAATCTTGGTCGAGGAATGGTCGACCGAGACACCTATTCGGTCGAACTTTTGTCGACCGACAGGCACTCTGGAACAAGTGATTTGCAACGTCTTTCTCCAACTGCCAACTAACTTGTCTGTTGTGTCTAACGGCTACTTTGGATCTTTCTCGGTCGAGGAGTTTGTCGACCGAGAGTGTCTCGGTCGAGGAGTTTGTCGACCGAGATTGATCCTGTTTCAATGTTTCAATTTAGGCACTAATTATATGTATGAGTGTGCTAATGTGATCTTATTTGAATGGGATGACTTGTCTAACTGTAGTGTTTAGCTAGGGAAAATCTAACACTTGATTTACATACATTTCTAAGTACTTGTACATTATATTTTTGTACAAGTTTTTACAACAATGATTACATTGCATGAAAATATAAATATGTAAGCTTGTGGATTTTCCCTTGTTGCTTTGTCATCCTGCACACTCAAGTAGCTCGTTAGATTAATAAGAATGAAATGTTTGTCATAATCAAAACAAAGGGATTTATAGATGTCCATTTAGCCAACAATCTCCCCCTTTTTGAAGATGACAAACATTTCCAAAAATATAAATAAAGGAAATATAAACCATATGAGTTTCATACCTTTAGATTACCTTTTGTAGCTTTTCCTCTTGTTTATAAAATGTGTGCTTATTATTCCCCTTGAATTATGGAACATGAAATCCAATTCACTAGGGAATATAGCAACTTTGAATGTAAAGCCAAGAGTTTATTTATGAAACTCATTGATTGAGTATTAAAGTTTTAGTTTTATATTTATTTCTCCCCCTTTGTCATTTCAAAAAGATATCTGTTTAGAAATAAAAACTCCCCCTTAATTAGATGTCCCATCAAATCTAATGAAAAAGATGTCCATTTAGAAGCCAAAATATCATGATGTAATTAAGAGTTTTTGTTTAAGTAGCACAAATATCAAAGAAAACATCTTCCAAAGGAGTGATAAGTAATTGCTTCCTAATTTTGTTAAATTGATCTAGTGGAAGCGGTTTTGTAAAAATATCAGCCAATTGATCTTCCGTATCAACATGATGAAGGGAAACATGATTCTTGGAGATGTGATCCCTTAAAAAATGATGACGGATTTCAATATGTTTAGCTCGGCTGTGTAAAATAGGATTGTGTGCTAAGTTTATAGCGCTCGTGTTGTCACAAAAAATAGGCGTAGATGAAAGAGTAAAACCATAATCGTTTAATACTTGTTGCATATAAAGCACTTGAGCACAACAAGATCCAGCTGCCATATATTCAGCTTCAGTTGTAGATAGGGCAACCATATTTTGTTTCTTGCTAAACCAAGATACTAAAGCTCTCCCTAACAAGAAACAACCACCACTAGTACTCTTGCGATCAAGGCGACAACCATCATAATCCGCATCAGTATAAGCTTTAAAATCCAAGGATTGTCCTTTTGGATACCATAAACCAAAACAAGTAGTGCCGGCTAGATAACGAAGAATTCGTTTAACTGCTAGAAAATGAGAGTGCATAGGTTGTGATTGAAATCGAGCACAAAGACCAACTGGAAACATAATGTCCGGTCTAGAAGCAGTTAAGTAAAGCAAACTA
This sequence comes from Alisma plantago-aquatica, assembly GCA_963693085.1. Lineage (NCBI taxonomy): Eukaryota > Viridiplantae > Streptophyta > Magnoliopsida > Alismatales > Alismataceae > Alisma > Alisma plantago-aquatica. The sequence continues at coordinate 1,242,516,790 of OY856411.1, forward strand.
CCAATCATGGCTCTATATAAGGAATCATCAATAGGTTCCCCATTTTCATCCTTATCAATTTTAATAGAAGTAGCCATAGGAGTAGTAACATGTTTGCACTGATCCATCCCAAAACGTGTTAAGAGTTCTTTAGTATATTTTTCTTGGCTTATGAATATTTCGGCAGGTGTTTGCTTAATTTGAAAACCAAGAAAGAAGGTTAGTTCACCCATGAGGCTCATTTCAAATTCTTTTTGCATAATATCACTAAATTGTGTGCACAATGAATCATTAGAAGCTCCAAAAATAATATCATCAACATATATTTGCACAACAAGGAAATCAGATGTATATGTTTTGAAAAATAAAGTAGAATCTGAATTTCCAATAGAAAAACCATTATCAAAAAGATATGTCTTGAGCCTTTCATACCAATTTCTAGGTGCTTGTTTTAAACCATAAAGTGCTTTCTTAAGTTTATAAACATAGTCACCTTTTTCCGGTATTTCAAAACCAGGTGGTTGGGCAACATATACTTCTTCTTGAATGATGCCATTTAGAAATGCACTTTTTACATCCATTTGGTAGAGTTTGATGTTTTTATGTGCAGCAATAGCTAGTAACATTCTAATAGCTTCAAGTCTAGATACCGGTGCATACGTTTCATCAAAATATATTCCTTCTTGTTGATTATATCCTTGTGCTACTAACCGAGCTTTATTCCTTATTACTTCTCCTGACTCATTTAGCTTGTTCCTAAAACCCCATTTAGTTCCTATTATGGTTTTATCTTGTGGTTTAGGAACTAAATCCCATACATCATTTTTAGTGAATTGATTCAATTCTTCTTGCATGGCTATTATCCAATAGTCATCTTTAAGAGCTTCAGATATCTTTTTAGGTTCAATGATAGAAACAAAAGCCATGTTTGCAACATCTTTAAAGGAAGAACGAGTTTTGACTTTATCATTAGGATCTCCAATAATTAATTCTTGAGGATGATCTTTAATAAGTCTAGGTGTAGGTTGTGGTTCAGCTTGGTGATTATTTGTAGCACCTTTCTCACTATCGTTTGGTATGTTTAAATTTTCGAATTGATTAGTGATATCTATGATTTCTAGATTTTCAGATTTGGACTCTTCATGAAAAGAAACATGAATAGATTCCTCAACTTTTCTAGATATAGTGTTATATACTCTAAAAGTTTTGCTAGAAGTGGAATATCCCAAAAAGAATGCTTTGTGTGATTTTGAGTCAAACTTATCTCTATCATCTTTGGTATTTAAGATATAGCATGTGGAGCCAAAGGTATGAAAATAGTCAACTCTAGGTTTCTTAGAATGTATTAGTTCATATGGAGTTTTCTTTAAATGAGAGTGAACAGTTACTCTATTTAGCACATAGCATGCAGTGTTTACAGCTTCAGCCCAAAAGGTTTTGGGTGTGTTATGTTCAAGCATCATAGTTCTAGCCATTTCTTGCAGTGATCGATTTTTCCTTTCAACTATACCATTTTGTTGTGGGGTGCGTGGAGCAGAAAAATTATGAGTGTACCCTTGAGATATACAAAACTCTTCAAATGTATGGTTTTCAAATTCTCCACCATGATCACTTCTAATGGTACATATTTTGCTTTGTAATAGATTTTCAATTTTGGAACAAAATTGTATAAAAACATGAATAGTATCATCTTTAGTTGCAATAAAGTGTACCCATGTGTATCTACTATAATCATCAACAATAACAAAACAATATCTTTTACCACCAATAGATTGTGTCCTCATGGGACCAAATAAATCCATATGAATTAATTCTAAGGACCTACTGGTGCTAAGTACATGTTTTGGTTTAAAAGAGGTTTTGATTTGCTTTCCCATTGTGCATGGTTCACAGTTTTCAACTTGATCAAAAGATAAAGTAGGCAATCCACGAACAAGATCATATTTCACTAACTTTTTAATAACATGTGAACTAGCATGTCCTAGCTTTTTATGCCATACTTGTAAGGTGTTTTCATTTGCAAGCAAGCATTTTCCCACTACTGATTTCATAGAGTTAGGTTTAAGAATATAAAGATTTCCAACTCTATTTCCTTCATAAACAACATTTGTAGTGTTTTCTATCAATAACTTGCAGCAAGTTTTGTTAAATAACACATCATAACCACTATCACATAATTGACTAACACTTATCAAATTATGGTGCAAACCATCAACGAGTAGAACATTCTTTATTTCGAGGTTTGTACCAACATTACCTATTCCAACGATTTTTCCCTTACCATTGTCTCCAAAGGTGACTGTTCCACTTTTCTTTTCTTCAAAGGTTTGGAATGCATCCTTGTTTTCAGTCATATGTTTGGAACATCCACTATCAACCACCCATTCCTGCATTAAAATGTAGATTTTGGTACCCATGTGATGGTCCGATATGGTTAGAATCATTTAAGTACAGATTTGTATAAAAGTTCTGAATTAGAAGTCCAGTCGGTCGACAATTTTTCGACCGACATATGTCTCGGTCGACAAATTGTCGATCAAGAAGATTACTGTATTTCAAACTGGAAAACATAGAAATGTAGCTTGGTTGACCAATTTTCGACCGAAATAATTGCTGTAAATTTTGATATGTTACAGACATTCGGTCGGTCGACAATTCTTCGACCGATTAATGGTTCGGTCGACAATACTTCGACCGAAAAAGTTTCTATTTCAGTACAATAATGCAGAAAATTAACAATAATCATGAAATCTTTTGTTTAGTTGAGATAAGACAATATAAATAGCAAGATGGAGCTTTTTGGTCATATCTCAACTAAATTCTATTTGATTCTACTAAGTTTGAGGTTTTGGGACCCAAACTAACTCGGAATCCTTAGTTTTATAAGGGCATGAAAAGGAATAGTGTCCAAGGCGTAAACAAAAATGGCAAGTAATAGAATCAACTTCATTTCTCTTTCTAGCCGTTGTGTTCTTGGGTACAAACATAGTTTGAGTTCTTTTGGGTTGATTTTTCTTTGGAGCATATCCCAAACCTCTTCTTCCATTGAAAACATTACCAATGCTTAGGATGTTATCAAGTATATCTTTTCTTCTTAACTCATAAATTTCTCTTTGCAGCTGAGCAATATCATTCGTTTTCTTGTGTAAATCTTTTCTTGCTTGATCTAATTCAGATACCAATGAATCTTTTTCTTTTATAACATTATCATAGTCTATATGGTTACACAAAATAGGTTGAGTCTGAAAATCTTTTAGTTTAGATAATAAGTCAGTCTTTTCTTTAGAAAGAAGATCAACATTTGTTTCTAAAGTGAGTAACTTTCTAGTGCAATCATCCAAGGATGTGTTTAAAGACAAATTTTCAAGATCAATGTTATTCTTTTCAGAAGAAAGAGTATCTAATTTAGCACTTAGCTCATCATTTGATTTGATAACCTTTTTTAGTTTCTTCTTGACATCAACATACTTATCATGAATTTCTTATAGACTAGTAACTAACTCTTCTTTAGAAAGATCAAGTAGGCTTACCTCTTGAGAATCTTCATCATCTTCTCTTGCCATTAGACAATCCACCGTTTCTTCTCCGCTTTCACTACTTGACTCGTCCCATGCAGCTTTATAGGCTTTTTCTCCCTTCTTCTTGTGTGAGCTTTTCTTTCCTTTCTTTGCTTTAGGACATTCATTTTTGAAATGCCCTTTCTTCCCACATTCAAAGCACCTAGGAGGGGTAGAAGAAGAGCTGGAAATTTTGTTAGATTTAAATCTTCTGTATTTCTTACCATTTACTATCAAGGCTTCTTCTCCCTCTTCTTCACTTGACTCCTCACTTTCTTGTGTGACAGCCTTTGTAGCTTTTAGAGCCACATCCTTCTTCTTTCCTTGCTGAAGTTCACGTGCTCTTCTTTCTTCCTCTTCTAGGGTTTCTTCATGAGCTTCTAAGTTGCCAATAAGTTGCTCCATTTTCAGTCGAGTGAGGTTGTTTGCTTCTTTGATGGCTGTCACCTTTGGCTTGTATTTTGGAGGAAGTGAACGAAGGATCTTTGATACCTGATCTTCTTCAAGGATAGGTTTTCCTAGAGCACTTAAACCATTAACAATAGTAGAAAAGTTTGCAAACATTTCACTAATAGATTCATCAGGATCCATACGAAAGTGTTCAAACTTTTGTTTAAACATGCTAATTTTGGAATTTTTGACTTGGAATGTTCCTTCATAGGTTATGGATAATCTATGCCAAATATCATAGGCTGTGTCACAATTAGATATTCTATTAAATTCTCCTACCGATATAGAACAATATAAAATGCTTACAGCTTTTGCATTCATTTGAGCTAGCTTTACCGTATTTGCATCCCATCCTGCAAATTGAATTTGAGGGAGCTCATATGGAGTTGACACCATTCTCCATAGGTCCCAATTGATGCCTTGGAAGTAGAACTACATCCTTCTCTTCCAATATTGGTAGTTTGTTCCATCGAACGCTGGAGGCCTAGCAACAAGTGTCCCTTCGAGGTTGAGGTTGTTGAGTACTCCATCACCCATTTCTTCAAGACTTTGTTAGGGTTCCTTGAAGCCCGCTCTGATACCAATTGAAAAACACTAGAGGGGGGGTGAATAGAGTTTTTGAATTATTTTAACAATTTATTGAATTCAAACAACCACAATTGAGATAGGAAGAAAGAGACAGGTGTTTAGAGTGGTTCCAACTATAGCAAATACTATAGTTGTCAGTCCACTACCCGTTTGCTTACCCAACCGGGATTTGAAAGTATTTATTTTATTACCTCTCGAGGATTTATACAAAATACAAAACTTTCCTTTACACCCTTTGAACAGCCTTCACTTGAAGTAGGTGCACCAACTTTGAGATAGCCTTCTATGAAGTAACTCCAAGCTCCCCCTTGAAGTAGCCGTCAACAAACTCCTCGACCGAGACACTCTCGGTCGACAAACTCCTCGACCGAGAAAGATCCAAAGTAGTCGTTAGACACAACAGACAAGTTAGTTGGCAGTTGGAGAAAGACGTTGCAAATCACTTGTTCCAGAGTGTCTGTCGGTTGACAAAAGTTCGACCGAATAGGTGTCTCGGTCGACCATTCCTCGACCGAGATTTTCTCTGACAGCAACTGCAGAATTAATTAATTAGCCGTTGTTAAAGCAACAACTTTGTACCTAACGGCTAGTTAAGCACTTAGAAACCCCTAGAAGTTGTCTAGAACGTCCTTAAGCATCCTTAGGCCATTCCTATAAATAGGACAAGCCATAGGACACTCAAATTCACTTGTTTACACTTGTTACACTTGAGAAATACTTGAGCACACTTGAGCAATCTGTTGTGAGCAAATTGAGCTTTGTGAACATTGGCTACTTCCTTCTTTAGCTCATAATTCGTGTCCTATAGGCTAGTATCTCCTATCCACTGCAATCACAAGTCCACACACTTGGTTAGGAGATCTATACGCTTGATCTAGGCAAATCAAGCCTTGAGCTATAAAGGATAAGTTGTAATTTCCTTTTTCTTTCTTATTCCCTATTATTGTTTGTACTCTCCTTGCTACTCCTAGGTTGGAGGCTGCAGATTGGAGAGGGTGAAGATCTTCTTGGCGAAGAAGGAGACTTTGAGCTACTTGAGAAGGCTGGTGCAACGGGAGATTACTTCTAGAGAGGAAGGCTACTTCAAGGGGGAGCTTGGAGTTACTTCATAGAAGACTATCTCAAAGTTGGTGCACCTACTTCAAGTGAAGGCTGTTCAAAGGGTGTAAAGGAAAGTATTGTATTTTGTATAAATCCTCGAGAGGTAATAAAATAAATACTTTCAAATCCCGGTTGGGTAAGCAACCGGGTAGTGGACTGACAACTATAGTATTTGCTATAGTTGGAACCACTCTAAACACCTGTCTCTTTCTTCCTATCTCAATTGTGGTTGTTTGAATTCAATAAATTGTTAAAATAATTCAAAAACTCTATTCACCCCCCCTCTAGTGTTTTTCAATATGTAAGCTTGTGGATTTTCCCTTGTTGCTTTGTCATCTTGCACACTCAAGTAGCTCGTTAGATTAATAAGAATTAAATGTTTGTCATAATCAAAACAAAGGGATTTATAGATGTCCATTTAGCCAACAGTATGTGCATTCACACTATAATTGGACACATTCAATCAAAAGTGGGTGCATTGAAGGCTCTAGTAGGTGCATTAAATCAAAAGTGAGCACATTCAGTCAAAAATTATGCATTCATGACAATACAAGTAGGCACATTTACCAGATAAGTAGGGGCATTTGCCAGACAAGTAGGCACATTTGTCATACAAGTAGGCACATTTGCCATAAGTGGGTGCATTTAATAAAAAATTATGCATTCATGACAAAATAAGTAGGCGCATTTTCCAGACAAGTAGGCGCATTTTCCATACAAGTAGACGCATTTGCCATAAGTGGGTGCATTCAATCAAAGTTATGCATTCATGATAATACAAGTAGGCGCATTTACCAGATAAGTAGGTACATTTATCATACAAGTAGGCACATTTGTCATAAGTGGACACATTCAATCAAACGTTGTGCATTCATGACAATACAAGTAGGCGCATTTACCAGATAAGTAGACACATTTGTCATACAAGTAGGTGTGTTTGCCATAAGTGGGCGCATTCAATCAAAAGTTACACATTCATAACAATACAAGTAGGCACAATTACTAGATAAGTAGCCGCATTTACCATACAAGTAGGCACATTTGTCATAAGTAGGCACATTCAATCAAAAGTTGTGCATTCATGGCACTACAAGTAGGTGCATTTACCAGATAGGTAGGCGCATTTGCCACACAAGTAGGCGCATTTGCCACACAAGTAGGTGCATTTGTCATAAGTGGGCGTATTCAATCAAAAGTTGTGCATTCATGAAATACAAGTAGGCACATTTATCAGAGTAGGCGTATTTTCCACACAAGTAGGCACATTTGTCATACAAGTAGACACATTTGTCATAAGTGGGTGCATTCAATAAAAAGTTATGCATTCATGACAATACAAGTATGCACATTTACTAGATAAGTAGGCACATTTACCATACAAGTTGGCACATTTTCCATAAGTAGGCGCATTCAATCAAAAGTTGTGCATTCATGACAATACAAGTAGACACATTTACCAGATAAGTAGGCGCATTTTCCACACAAGTAGGCAAATTTACCATACAAGTAGGCGCATTTGCCATAAGTGGGTGCATTTACTTAAAAGTTGTACATTCATGACAATACAAGTATGTGCATTTACCAGATAAATAGGCGCATTTGCCACACATGTTGGCATATTTTCCATACAAGTAGGCACATTTACCACAGTTTTCTTGCATTGGATGTATCCCTTTGAACGATACATGAGCATTTTTAAAAGTGATGTTCGAAACCGTTATCAGCCTGAAGGGAGTATTATTGAGGGTTATGTGGTGAGAGAGGTTATGGATTTTTGCAATGACTTTCTCAGTGGTAATGACACTCCTGGTAATGACAAGAATATTGAGGAGCAATTTGGCAAAGGAATTTTGGGATCACGGGTGAAAGTAATCAGCCGTGAGCAGTTGGAACAAGGTCACTTGTATATTTTACACAACATGGACGAAGTGAGTGTTTATATCGAGGAACATACTGATTTCATCAAGAGACAATATCCTCGAGCCAATACAATGTTGCTTGCTAGAGAGCATACCAAGACATTTATTAAGTGGTTTGAAGATAAAGTTTTACATCAACTATCTCAAACACCAGATGATATTACTGAAACTATTAAATGCCTCGCCTTTAAACCAAAATTGAATGTTATGTCTTATGAAGGGTATGACATTAATGGATTCACATATTACACAAAGCGCTAAGATGATAAGAGTGTCATCCAAAACAGTGGGGTCACACTTCAAGCGTCAACTATGTTTTTTGCAAGTGCAAAGGATAAGAGTCCATGTGAAGCTAAAATGTCATATTACGGTGTCATTGAAGACATACGGGAGTTTTACTACATAGATTTTAGAATTCCACTCTTCAAATGTAATTGGGTTGATAACACCAAAGGAGTTATAGTGGATGAATTGGGTTTCATTTAGTGAACTTTAAAAAGATTGGTGAGAAGGGTGAACCATTCATATTGGCATCACATGCGAAATAAGTATTTTATATTGATGATCCTGCAAATGATAAATGGTCGATTGTTCTTCATGGTAAAAGACAGTTCATTGAAGATCCTATAGATGAAGAAGAGTACTATGATAAGTATGATGACTCCAGTCCATTCTCAGTTGGGTTTCCAACACCAGCAAATATTGAAGCTAATGATGACTTGTATGTGCGCTGAGATCACAATGAAGGATTGTTAATTGATAAAAAATCACAATATTAGAGGCATGTTTATATTTTTTTATATGTTTTATTTTTCTGAATGTGAACTTTACAATGTGAATTACTTTACAATGTGAAGGTGAACTTTACAATGTGAATTTTACAATGTGAATTACTTTACAATGTGAACTTTATAATGTGAATTACTTTACAATGTGAATGTGAACTTTACAATGTGAGCTTTACAATGTGAATTACTTTACAATGTGAATGTGGACTTTCAGATGGCTGAGCATTTTCCTGATGACCGTGCTGATGATTACCGTGAGGGTGAGGACATCAATGTGCTGCCTCACAATGTAAGTTTTAAAAATATATCATATATTTATATATACATGTCCATTTATAGTTATATCCTATACGTGTGTTTATTTTGTCAAATTTTAGGTTGATGATGCACATGTACCCTCTGAAGCACTTGAGGAACTTGATGAGCAACACCAAAAAGTTGACAAGAGAAGGGGCATCACTATGATGAAGAAGTTAATAACGCAAAGGGGCAATGGACCCAAACTTGTTGTGGATTTTGATAATGCAGGAAATGTAATTGGAGTGAATTGCAATTCGTTTGTTTCATATCTTGGGTATGTTACTCATAGCCATTGTGGTTGTAAGATTGATTCTTGGCATAAAGTTCCTAAGGGGAAGAAAGACGTAATATGGAAGGATTTATGCGTGAGTTATTATTAATTTGTAATTCTATTTTGTAGATTACTAATTTTTTGGATACTAGTTAATAGCAATTCTATTTTGCAGAGTATATTTGAATTGGATGAAAAGTTGCATCGTAAATGCATGATGCAATGCTGTGGGAGAGTCCTAAGGAACTATAGGAAAAATCTCACCCGAGAATACAGAAAAGAAGGTGACAAGAGGAAGAAGACAGCCACTGAATAGTGGAACTTCCTGGACCAAGAAGAATGGGACACGTTTGTTGCTTCAAGACAAACTGATGAATTCAAGGTATTAGGCGTCACTCCCAATTTAATTAATATGCATTGTATTCACCTATTCAAGATTAACATTTAGTGTTACTAACCAAATCATTAATGTGCATACTAACTAGGCCCTCAGTGAGGCGCAAAAAGCAAGGCGTGCACTGAATGTGCATGACCACACAATGGGTCCAAAGGGGTATGCAGGCATTTGCCAAAGACTATAGGATGAGTTTACTACTCAGTCTGCTGCTACTCAGGAGTCCTCTACTATAGGTAGCACACCTCTGCCTCACCATGATGTCTGGATAGCTGGGAGGAAAAATAAGAAGGGAGAAATAAGGAAGCCCGCAACTACTGAGGCGGCTATAAAAATGGTAAAATACAACTCTTAGAGCAATCGTTTGAATATTGATTATTTGTGGTGTTTACTTAATTACAAATTTTTGTTTTGGCAATTACAAGGAGCTGCACGAAATGAGGAAACAAGACAAGTTCATCCCTGAGGGCACAAGGGATGAATTGACAGTTGCTCTGGGTAACCCAGAGCATCCTGGACGTGTTAAGGCTGCAGGTGCTGGTGTGGGCATCAAAGCATTCTTTGGGCCATCCCAGCACAAAGATGTCCCAAAAGCGGGACTTTCACAAGAAGAGGTAACCTATTCTTTCTTTATAATGTTATTGTAAAAGACAATTGAATAGTCAGAATCTAACGTTTCTTTTATCCATGTATAGGTAGATAAGATAGTTGATAGGAAACTCGAAGAAGAAATGAGCAAGTGGCAGGCAACTCTGACTGCCACTCAGCAGACAGTACCTATGGCGTCCCGCTCTACTCCTACTGCAGAGGTTGGGAGTAATCCTATAGACCCACCACCTAGCACATCCGTTGTAAGTATTTTTATGACATAGTAACTAGTCTTTTCAAGATGATATGTTTTCAAGATGATATGTATATATGTATATCCCATTCGTTACACAAATATTTGTAGGGGTTGAATCCATGCCGTCTAAAAAGTAAAGAATTTGTCGTTGTAGAGGCGTCGTCTTACCCATCCCTACCCGGGGAAATGTTTCATGGGTCTCCATTACCAGCTGGTTGGGTTTGTGTGAGCCCAGTATGTATATTCCCCAATTGGATGGATCTTCCATTGACATATGCCCACCCAGATTGTGAAACGCTTGGTGAGGCAGAAGGCGGAGTGATATTGTGGCCAAAAGCGGATGTCCTCTATACTGAAACTGTATGGTAAATTTACATTACGTTAAATTGTTAGTGTGTGTATATGATGTTAATTGATATGAAATTATATATATAGGTTAAAAAGAAGACACCCAGAGCACCTAGGCCTCCACCTCCACCTCCTACATTACCAAGTTGGGTTCCACAGGTTCTACCTGTCCCGTTAGGTCCTAATTGTTGGGGTATGGCAATATGGTTAGGCGAACATGATATAAATTGTCCTATAACTTTTTCTATAGATGCGGATGTTGCAGGTCAATCATACGAAAGCAAACTAGTTATACAAGATATTTTGGAGTTGTTTCGATATGATTGGTTGAATACATCTGTGATAGAGCTATGGATAAGGTGAGATCTTCTTTATACATCCATATACCTTGTGTAGGATATGGTGACATGGTTTCTTATTTATTAATGCATACGTAATACATGTTTTGCAGCTACTTAGACAAGATATGTGCAGATTTTTCATTCGAACATGTAGGATTTTTGATTCCATCTTTGATTAGTCTAGTAGCTAAAGACCCTCCGTCAGTTCAACAATACTGTTGTTATGCTTTTACAAATTTTGCTCAAAATAAGAAGACGGTGATAATAGCTCCATTCAATGTGGAGTAAGTTTACTTTGCTTATAATTTGGACTTAAGAAAATTACATTTTTATTATGGATTTTGAGTTATTAATTTTTAACTTTTTTACCTCTAGTGGTATGCATTGGGAGTTACTAGTTATTCTCCCCGAGACGTCCACTGTCTATTATCTAGATCCTAACGGGACTAAATTGAATTCAAAATATGGACACAAAATGAAAATGACATTATTCCAGTCAGAAATATTTCATTTTTATATTTGTTTACATATGTTATTACATTACTATTTAATTATGCAATGTACTGTATTACATTAACATGTAGGGGTTTAGATGAGTTCAAAAAGGCTGGAGGAAAGGTCCCTAGAAAAAAGAACTAGCAAATAATTTGGAAGAATGTGGAAGTAAGTTCCCGACTGCAATGTATATATTATTTATGTGAACAATGCTTAATTAGTTGTATTTTTTTAATATTTTGTATGTTTCAATTTATAGTGTGCTACACAAGACAACGGATGGGCATGTGCATACTATGTGATGTGATTTATGCACATGATTATCAAATATGGCGCAGTGGACATCGATACCATTCCTGAGGTATTATATATAGTCTTATTAGATAATATGAAATATATTAATCTTATTTATATATTATTAATTATATATATACATCATTCTCTTTGTAGGTGCTTAAAACTGACAAAACTACAGGAAAGGCCTTACCATATGTACATGCTCCCTATACGACGGGAGAATTAAATGATGTAAGAGAAGAATGGGCAACAACCATACAAGTAGTGGGGGTTTTAACATATAATTGGGATGTTGATAGCGAATAATGACTAAAGAATGATATTTTGTAAATGAATTTCTGAATTATAATATGTGTGAATGTTTCTACATGTGTCTGAATGTTTATACATGTGTGAATGTGAAAATGAATGAAATTGTTGGTTGCTATATGCATGTTTCTACATGTGTGAATGTGAAAATGAATGGAATTGTAGATTGCTACATGAATGTTTCTACATGTGTGAAAATCGAATGGAACTGCAGGTTGCTAAATGTGTGAAAATTAATGTTGTTAATTTTATAGGTTTGTGGCCTGTTGTTGGTTGATATCAATGGATGTCGTAAAACCTGTAGTTCATAACTGAACTGCAGGTTTCTCATCCTGCGACCAGCCACAACAGGTTTGCAGTCTGATAGAAAACAAAAACGTGCAATAGCCGTCAATTATTTGTTTAAAACCGACAACAAATGATTACAGTGTCAGTTAAATAATTACAACTGATGCCTAATGCATGTGATGTGGCATCAGTTATCAGTAACTAACGTCGATTTCCCTAATGAGGCCAGATACCATGGCCGTGCTGGCCAGCGCGGTCGTGGCAGTGGGCCAGACACCACGACCGTGTTGGCCAGCACGGTCGTGGCATCGGACCAGACACCACGACCGTGCTGGCCAGCACGACTGTGGTAGTGGGCCACAACACGGCCGTGCTGGCCAGCACGACCATGGCAATGGGTGAGATGGCGTCGGTTATCACTAATAAACCGACGCTGATAGTGCCCCAGATGGCGCCTTTCCGTGGTGCGAAGGTTTATGGCGTCGGTTTCAAAGATAATAACCGACGGCTATACCCCCATGCAGGTGCGTTTTTGGTGGCGCGCGAAGGGTTGTGGCGTCAGTTTGAGAACTGACACCTATTGGTTGGCCTTTTAACAGCGCCCACATAGGTGTCACATTAAAACTGACACTAAAGGCCTTAAATAACCGATACTAAAGGATGATTATGTACTAGTGTATTGTTGCCACCACTCTCTATTTTGTCAACATCCTCTTCTTCCTTCGTTGTTGCTACTATGAACACCACCGTTGCTGCTATTGCTGTTGGTTCTTGAGCCACTGTCATCGTCACTACTTCTACTATGAGAGCTACTGCCACCTCTGTCGTAGTTTTTTTTCTTGAGGTGTTTGATTCTGCCATTTCCTATACTACTACTTAAGGTGTGTCTTTTTTATCTATAATTGTTGTTTGGTTCGTTGGTTGGTTTGTTTAGCTATAATTTTAAAAATGGATGTATAGATATTTGTTTAGTTTTTTCTAGAATTTTTCATATAAACTTTGAATACTATGTTTGGTATCATTGTGCATATTTGGTATGTAAATTATATATGTCTAGCATTATTTATGAGAACAACCCCCAAAATAATTAATGATGATATAAATTTTAATAAATGACTGATAGATGTGCGACCCACCTTAATATGTAAACCATAATTTCCAAACCATGGTGTTTTCCTAGAAACATGTCTAAGATTTACTCATTAGGAAAATTTTAAGTTCTATATGAAGTTTCAAATATAACAATATATAATCAACATTTTCTAGATCTATCACTACATCACCTCCTAAGTAAAACATGTATAAGTTGAACTTACTAAATTAATTATCTTTTAAATGGCTAGCTATGCTTTGATGAAAAATTGTTACACACATATATCTCACAATTACTGCTTATCATGATATTTGTACATAAACTAGGGAGAGATAAACTAAATAAAATTATGAACTTTTTACATCATGAAAAATCTTTAGTTGATCATACACAACCACATGAATTGACTTAGAATAAGAAATAAACTAGCTTTCTTTAACCAAAATGCTAAAATAAGGTACATGTTAAATCATTCATACTATATATTTCCATGTGTATAATACAAATCATGACTATTAGATACAAACTTTGTAATTGAAGAAACTATATTACTCAGTCGTAATGTAAAAATCTTATTACTTCTATACATGGACTTAGAGTAATATGGGTTGGACAATTTAACCAATCTAACATGTGACTTTGTAGAAGAAATTCTTTGATACATATAAATCTCCATGATAACAATATAATCCTAGAAATTTTGTGAGTATAAGGGTGAGTGTAACATATCATATCTTGGACCCTACCCTAGAACTTTGACCTTTTTGACTTAGCCAAACAAGATTGAGGTTAGGAGATGTTTTGTATAATCCTAATGAGCTAATGCATGTATAAATCACCTAATTGTAACCTAATGTTAACACATTAAGTCTTAAGCTAATAATGAAGACATAAAATGTGTCACATGAGATAAATAGAATAATACATAAGAATTCATGCAAAATAACCCTACATACCTCCTTTAGTATAAATATGAAGGTAAGGAACACAATTGGATGAATAATTGATATAGTGATGAAATGATATGTTGACTAAAATAAAGATGGTCCACAAATACTGATTATGCAAAATTCATAAAAGGAAGGCTAATCGATTAAAAATAATTTGAGATTCATTTTCTTTGGTTATGTTTTGGCTTGGAGGCCAAGTTTCACAAATTTAGGATAATAGTAATCACACCTATTTTATTTAGAAAATAAAAGGTATTTTTCCTTCAAAATATGGAATTAAATACTTAATGACTCCAAAAGAGCAAAATAACCTTAGATTTGTGATCTCACATTAAAATATGCCTTTGGGTGAATTTTCACTCAATTTGGAGAATATTTGATTAAAAGATGAAATCGAGAGAGAGACAGTGTGTAGAACCTTCAAAATATTATACAAATGTACAAACAGCTTTAACATATGAAATTAAGGGCAAATTCGTATCCAACATATCTAATGTAACTTGTGGGTAAAGTTTCATCAAATTTGGTGAATCCTAGAGCCATTAATGCATGAGGAAAGAGAAAACAAGATTTTCCAATTTATTGAATCAAAGTTTTCAAATATGAAATATGATTGCACATTTGGAAGCTATATGCCTTTATTAGCATATGTGTAAAATTTCATCTAATTTGGAGTTTATTTGCACCCTCAAAAGAAGAAAGAGAAAAATGAGAAATTAATGCATCCACACCTTATTCCAATTTGATTGGGAGTGTTCTTTAATCTCTCATGAAGTAGATTTTCTTATTTTTGATTGTGTGTGCATTTGGGCCATCAAATGGAAGATCGGACAGCCAGTGTCATCTCTAACCTTGCGCCTAAGTGGAAACCAACCGACCTGTTGTGTACAGTACCCGCGATTTTCTCACTAGCCTTTCTCCCTCCACACTCAATGAAACTCTTTGATTTTTTGATCACGCATTATTCTACACCTACCCATCCTAGCTTTGATAGGGTTTCATCCCCTACAAATGTCCAACCACCACGACCGCCCTTCTTCCTCTATTCTTCCCCTGTTCTACTCCCCCTTTCCTTCTTCTCGCTTCTACAAGCTATCGGACGCTTGAAAAACTCTCCCAACACATTTGTGCATCCCCCTTAGACCATTTCTATGCATTTGTTTTCCCTCATTCTCCATGATGCGTATCTTCCATACTCAACCTACCTTCACCTACTTCTATCTTGTCGACCCAGAGTCTGGGACATCCAGGACTGCCAGAAGTGATGTAAAAAACATCCCTGTGTCCATGTGAATTCAAAACTGCCACCAATTTTCTCACTATCCTAGTAAGCAACTTACCCCTCTTTGTCACCCTTTTTATTCTTGTTCTAAAATGTTTGTAATTTATGTATTGTCAACCTCCCTTGTCCTGCTTTTTCTCGCCAATGTTTAGCCTTCTAAGTTTGCGATGGCTTCACGAATCAAATGGTGACTTTGTTTTCGAATGAGGTGCTCAACTGAGGATGATCTGAGTTCTTACGAAGCAATTGTTGCTTCCAGGCTTACAGCCATGGTATAGTTTCTTGGAAGGGATGAATCCCCTCACTTGAATCTCCCTTATTCCCCTCTTGTTTTCCTTTGTGATGTGTTTTTTGTTCATGGGTAAGACTATCTTTCCATGCCTTTTTTTGTTTTGTTGCAAGTCAATTTGACCTTTAACCGCATGACTCACCCACCACTGATTGGGCTAAGTAGGCAGGCCCAATCTTTTCTCTCTCTTTCTTTTGCTAATTTCCTCACTTGCATGGTTTTTTTTCAATTTTGTGATTGTTTTGATTTGTATAATTGATAACTAGTACTCTAAATATCCAACAACTACAAACAAATAGTCGTTGGATTTAGAAAAATATTCTCTATTTTTATCACCTAATTCCAAACTAATTGATATATGAATTTTAATGGATTTTCCTAATTAGTTATAATTTGTAAAATTCATAACTAAATATTTAAAAGTCAGACAAATATAATAAAATATATTTTGAACTCAGAATAATATAATCCAAAACATGGCATGGTTTTGATAACCTAAATCACATGTAAGAAAAAGAAGGTCATTTTTTGGGTTTTGAATAATTAATGTAAACCTAACCCTAATTCTACATATATGAGTCATAGGTGTTTTGGAGACCTAGTCTTGAATCTAGGACTAACTTTAGACTGTTTAGATTCTTGAGTATGGTATGATTGCATCCCACATTTACTCTATATTTAGCAATTTCTATTTCTTCTTTTAATATATGTTTGCATCCCCTATTATTCTTTTTGAGCAATTCTCCTAAATTATCTTTCTCTTGGTCCTATGGGGATTAGCCTACACAATATCTTGTTCTTTTGGAAAATATGCTTCATGTGAAGTACCTTATATTGTCACTGATCTTGTTATCATATGTGGACATTATCTTGGGTTCTTTCTTATACTTTGTTCATGATGGAACTCTATATGATGACATGTGATGTCTTTTGCCCACTTATGAGGTGGAAGTATATGTTGGTCACTTTTGTGGTGACTACTTTGAAAAATATGACTATACTTTTTGTAACACCACACATCACAACCAAGAGATTAAAACAAAACATGAAAATCGGTCTATTGAAAATCACTAAAATTTAAAACTGCTTGCACAAGGCACCAACATCAGAAAACTTGTTACATAAAGATCCACAACTTGTCATCTTTTTTATATATCTCATAAAACTTCCTTCTTACAACATGTTCCATAGACATACCTACCACTCATGAATTCTATTTAATATACATGTACATCTTCCAGCTACATACAATAAAAGGGTACATAACACAAAACTCATATCTATAGCACAATCACAAAATACACCAAATTATCCCCAAGACCTGAGTGTACAGGGATGACCCTAGGACTCTAACACCAGAAGACCAATAAGCAGCACACTCAACCTTATCATCTACTGATCTTGTTGTTTCTCCTCCTCAGCTGCACGGTCATCACCATGACGTGCACGACCACCAAAAATATGTGGAAACCCACAGGGTGATACCAAACGTCCCAGTGAGAGATATAATTCTTTGCCAACGCTATTAAAGAACAAGTAAAGTAAAAAAAGAACATATGTAAATGTACAACTAAAATAAATAGATACAATTACTTATGTGAGCAGGGTAGTTATCATCCTCTAAACAAATCAGGGAACTATAATAGAGCAGTGGAACATTTATGAACTGAGAAGGAATATGGAGAACATGTTTATTTTCTACCATTCAAACTATACAAAATCAAGCAAAGCCTCATCACTTATTTCGTATTCGATCCAATGAAAGTACCGCTACTAAGTCCTTATTGGTACAATACATGGTCGATGGAAGATCCAGATTCCATGACCTTTCTAACACCTCCCGACTACCATGAGAGTAACACTATAGTGTCATATTAGTCAACTTCTACAAGTGACATTTAGTCAACAGATGGATCGGATCATGCATGGTTGTCCATATATCACAAGGGAACCTGCTCACGCATGGCCATCATGAAAAGAAGTGGCTCACACATGGCCATCCATATATCATAAGGGAATCAGTGCCTGCATGGCCGTCCCAAAAGAGAAGGAGTGGATCATGCATGGCCATCCATATCAAGCAAGGAAACTGGATCACGCATGGTTGTTCCATATATCACAATGAGATCGGCTCACACATGGTCGTCTCTTAGTTATTAAAATTAAGTGTCTTTTAGAATCAATCAAGTTACAATGTACAAACCATAACAAGTACTACAAAGATTAGGGAACATCACAACTTTTAAAGATCTACGACTAACAAGGTGGTGAACTTGTCACACTTTCACCACATAACACATGTACATTGCCATTCACAATACTATCATCATTTTTGTACAACCACTCAAGTGTATCATTAATGTCATGCCATTATGGGATATCAACCCCCATAATCATAGTACTAGAAGGTATCACGTCACAACAAGAATAAAGCTATCACCAGATCATAGGACCTACTCACATCAACCTTGTATCATCAGTGTCCCAATAGGCCCCCTGAAGGCTCATTTAACTTGTGTCACAACGTACTCATCATAGCAAACACTATCTATGATATTCAAGTTCATATCACCTGCATGGTTAGAATGATAAAAAAAGAGAGGGGCCATCTTAAATCCATGTGTCACATCAATATCTCCACATGCCTCAATTATTCATAACCATCACCATATCATACTCAAGAAATGGCATGCATTCAACCTGCACGGTTAGAGATGGACAATAAGAGAGAGAGAGATCATCACAACATATTATTTTATCCAAGAAAGAGAAGTAACATGTCACATCACCCATCATTAGGTTTTGAAGTCACAACCAACCACCCAACCCTAGGTACAACACATCCCACTATCTTGGAGTGTATTATGGTTAAGGAACATCATTAAAGTTGATTATACATTATTTCAATCAACACTATACATCGCTTATGTATCACTCATACAAGACGTCAACATGTGTCTAAGCATATCCATCAAACACCACCATTAACATGTGTCTCGGCCACATAAAAATTGAGTTCATGACCACCCAACCTATCAAAGTCACGATAACAACACCTAGGGCATCTCGTCCCACCTAGGGTTAGGGTACCACCTACCAAAGGCTCATGTCGCGACCTCAAGGAGCATGGATGTCTCGACCACCAAACATGACACCATGTTGCAACCCCAAGACATGACACCATGTCACGACCATAAGCCACAACACCGTGTCACGACCAAAAGCCATGACACCATGTCGTGACCCCAAGCCATGATGCCATGTCGCAACCACTCTTAAGATCATGAACAAGACCCAAAAGCTAGGGCAACAACCTGACCAAAACATCAACATAGCCCTCAATACCAAGTGTCGTGACCTCCACCACTTATATCATGTTGTACCCACGACATCTAGGATTAGGGTTTTTAACCACCACCAATGTCTTGGCTAAAGGATGTCTCGAACAACATATGTATGAACCTCAATCTAGTAGCATGTGGTGACCAAGCACCTTGTCACGATCTTTTTCAAGGGGTGTGTCACAACCAACACTAAGGCAGGTCAAGTCCCAAAACCTAAGGTAACCACCTCACTGAATAGGTGTCAACATGACCATCAATCCTCAAGTGTCATGACCTCCATCAACACTACGTACAACATATCAAAAGAGAAGCATCATACTCAAAATTAACTATGGTCGTGAACAACATGGGGTCGATGTCTTGACCACCCTATGGGATGATGTCAGGGTCTCAAAATAGAAACAAGATAAAGGGAAAACCATAATCATTATGGAGGAAAGGCTCATGCAAAATAATCACCATAAACCTAAGTCATACATCATGATACCATATGGAAGGGTCTCATATAAGAGAAAGGGAAACATGAGTAAGGTACCCAAAATAGAACCTAAAATTCCTTCAACATCTAGGTACACAATCATCATGCATGTGAGCAAAACTACGGTTAAAATGATAGAGGAATATCATCATAGCACCAAAATCATCAAAGTCAGGTATTTGAGATTAGGGTTTTAGATTTCATCCAAACCAAGCAAGATAATCACCACCAAACAAGTTCTAGAGATTATCATCATCCAATATCATGTTATGGGAAATGTTTTAGAGATAATATAGTACATTACATGTATGAAAGTGTAACACCCCTAACCTGGGTTTTGCGATAACACTAGAAGCTTTTCTCTAGTAAGTTTCTTAGAACCTTGTATTAATCTTTTGAAAAGTAATTAAGACTTGATAAGAGTTTATTTCTCAATTTTGAACTTATTTGCAAATTGTTTGTGCCGTATATGATAACTTTGGTAAGAATTGCAATTCACCTGAATGAAGGGTTTATGTGCAATTTATCACCTCTAGAATGTCTTTTGTTTCTCTTAACATCAACTAGAGGAAAGATAAAGAAGGGGGCGCCTTGTTTAAATCTTGGTTGAATGATAACACTCTTTCTGGTGAAAGAACCAAAGAAGTGTTGAGTGTTTTGAACCCTAAATGAGGTTGTATCGAGTTTTGAAGTGTCTATGGGAGTGCCTATCGGCTTGGAAGCCATAGAGGAGGTCCACATATTGGTTTTTTTACATTTGAAAATGTTCATGATGGGCTAAGAACCTCAAGTAGGTGAAACCTATCAGTTTGCATGTTCCTTGAATAAGTGGTATCAGTTTGCACATAAAGCAAGATTGGGTGATGATATCTTGTCAAGCAAGATTCTCAAATGGCTGATATCATGCATATGGATTATACTCAAGAGTTTTTCATGGAAAGACAATTATGTTGGCATGAAGTTACCATGCATGGACACGTGCAACTCAAGTGTACATAGTGATGACACCTTATACACACTCTCTTTCATAAACCTCAACTTTATATACCTCTCTTTTCACCTCCTAGTAAAACTTTTGACTCCTTTATTGTCTCTTACTTGAAGGACGAGCCTAGGAGCTCAAGAAGCAAAGCGAAGGCTGATCATATTGTCTAAGGTGAAGCCATGATCATCTTCAACCTTAGAAATATTATACTTCTCAGATCATGATTCTTTCCTTTCTTCTTTCTTCACCTAGTTCCTAATTATGGTATCTTCTTTGATAGAGAAGTGTTGTGATCGAGTCTTAGAATTTTGAATATATATATATATATATATATATATATATATATATATAAGTCATCTTCAACCTTGGGAATGTGGAGTTTTGAATCTTGAAGCTCTTGAGTTGATCTTGAGATAGGTTATATAACTTGAACCCAATTTTATTATTATTCACCTTCTATCATGCAATATATAACATTCCTGACCTGGGTTATGCCTAACCCTAGATGTTTTGCTTAATAATATTGATTATATGTTTTCTATTATCTCTTGAAAACTAATTAAGGTTCAAGAGGAACTTATATTTCAATTTCAATCCTTTTTGAATAATGTTGAAATAATGTTTTGTTAGTTTTGGACGAAAGTGCAAATTACCCAAGTTGAGGGGTTAACTTGCAAATTGTACATGATACAATGTTCCTCAGATGTTGAAGCATCATGGGAATGAGTATGATGCAGTAGTACAATTTATACAAGCCTGAAAATAAGAAAGAGCATGTTGAGCAATGTGTGTGCATTAAAGCCTAGTTTTGGTGTAATGTGCAATTTACCCAAAATCTAGGGTTCAATATGAAAAATACCACTTCAAGAGTGTCCCTCATGATTCTTGGCATCATGTAGAGAAAAGAATTTGAGAGGGGTGCCTCATTTGAATCATTTTGGAAGAGAGAGAATCTTGATATTAAAATAAACAAGATTTAAGCATAATTGGAACTTTATTTCGATTCAATGCAAAAATAAATATATTAAATGGATTGCCCTTCAACCAAAATTGCGTTGTTTTAAAATCAACAAGTGTGGACGTCCTTTTGACTGGCAAAGGCAATGGAAATATCTATGTGAGTGGAGAACCCACTCACATTAAGAAAAGAAAAAGAAATATCCACTAACTTATGGATATTAGTATTATATGATTTAAGGTGCTTAAATTGCTTTTCCTTAATTCATGGATAATGAAGAGGAATTAGAAGGAGGGGAATATGGATTTTAATGCAAGGAATGTATGGGGGAGAGGTGGCACCAATTTTGGAATTAAAAGGATTTTATAAAATATTTTCTCTCTCATTGAATTTCTTATAAAAACACCATTTACAACTCAATTGGGAGACTTTTTCGAAACCACTTCCACTCTTTGCTTGAAAAACGACAAAGGGATCTTTAGAGGATCAGGATGACGACCCCCAACCTGTAGGTAATCTCCTTGATCACTTTCAACCATGATTCCATGGTGGAAACCGAAAATCAATGCATGATTTCTTCTTATCTCCATTCCATCTTCAATTCTAGTCATTCCTTTTTCACTCAAAGCTTAAGGACGAGCTTGGGATATTGGAAGGTGTTTCTTTCACCATTAAAGACGTGGAGTTTGAATCCTTGAAGCTCAATTGAAGGCGGGTTATATAACTTGAACCCTTGAACTTTGTTATTGATTCCATATCTTCATAAATTGTTGATTCCTTCTTTATTCCTGAAATTTTATTTGATTGATTGATGCAATCGCTGGGAAAATCATATCAAGCTTCGTGGGTTTATAGCTTGATGATGATTACATCATCATAAGAACACACCTCCCCAAATATCTATTGCAAACAGTTTCAACAATATGGTCCAATCAGTTTCACCAAACCGTTTGGTGACCAAACAGTTTGCAAACTGTTTGGAGGTTTGGGTTCCAAACCGTTTGGAGTGGTTGACCGAATGGAGGTGGTTGACCATTTGAGGGTGGTTGCTGATGTGTTTAATAATGATCTAATAGATTTAATTGATTGGTTTCTAAAGGTTCTATGAGTGGATAACCTACCAATTGCAAACCCTAATCGGGTTGAGTGCTGAAATTCTCAATTGATTGATTTAATTTTTGGGTTGACTCACCCAAACAGTATCAAGACCATTTGGAGGTCACCCAAACGGTCTAAAGACCATTTGGAGGTCAACTATGACCGTTTGGAGGTCTATGGTGGTGTATGATTGGATGGTTGAAGATCTAGGGATATCAAATTGAAATATAATCACTAGCTCAATTGATGATCGATTCAATGATGCAAACCCTAATTGAATTTCACAAATCTCAATGATGGGATGGGTCAAACGGTCTCAAGACTGTTTGGAGGTCATCCAAACGACCTCAAGACCATTTGAGGTCAGGTCATATCATGGAATGATGATGATCCAATGATTTCAATTGAATTAGTTCCACAATGTCAACCATTGATGGTTCCTCAATTTCAATACCCTAATTGATGGTTCCTTGATTATAAACCCTAGTTAAATTGGGTTCAAAACCCTAATTGAAGGTACAATTGAAGGGTGATTCAATGGTTCAATTAAAGAATAAATCAGTAGCTCAAATGATGGATGGTTCAATGATTGAAACCCTGAATTGATAAAGTGATGGATGACCTTTTTGGTCCATTCGGGTTTGAGAGAGTTTGAACCAAATGGTCTTCAGACCGTATGAGTCCAAACGGTCTCTCTCAAGACTGTTTGAGACCAAATGGTCTCAAACCATTTGGAGACCCAAGTGGTTTCAAGTATGAATTGTCCATACGGTTTCATTATTATTTTCCTTAAACAGTTTCAAACCATTCAATGTCTGAGTGACCAAGACCGTTTGGGGTCTAAGTGACCAAGACCATTTGAGGTTCAATTGGTCAAATCATTTGGACACCTAAGGTGACTAAAGGTCAATTAACTAATTGATTATTAATGATGTAAATCAAAGGTGATTACAATGGTTGTACCTTTGAGGTACTAGGGTATTTAGTACCTTTTTGAGTGGTTAACTCTTGATGCTTATGAAAGAAATGATTTAATATGTTGTGACAACCTTTCATTCAAGTTGTTTGGACCTAATATAATTAAGATTGAAGTAATTGACATCCTAGAGAGGATGAGAGAGAGAGGAATTCCTACATGAATGACAATCATGTAATGGTTAAACCTCAACATTTTCAACATGAACATAATAGGTAATTAGGGTATGATCCTTTGTAAAGAGATCATGAAACCCTAATTGAGAAGGTTGATGAAACCCTAATCAAGGGTGATGACATATGAAACCCTAATTAAGGGTTATGTCAAGTGAAATCCTAATTTCAGGTAATGTTATGTGAAACCCTGATATGGAAGGATATTATATGAAACTCTAATGTAGAGTGATATTATGTGAATCCCATAAAAATGGGAGATGCTATGTGAACCTTAATTTATAAACATGGAAAACCCTATTCCTAATAATGGAATAGTGATTAATATATTGACAAGTGTAACACCTAAAGAGATTGATAATGGATATCCTTATATCAATAGTTCCTAACTCAAAGATGAGTCCATATCATTAGCAATGGTTGTATTTTCTAAATAAGTGACTTATGACCAATACATTACATGATAAATGTGATGAACTAGTGTATAAAGTATTAGGATGGGAAATACCCTAATACCATCTAAGTGGATGAACTTAAGTAAGATAAAGGTGATGAGGGAAGTGATACATCAAAATATGATAGATATCACATCCAGCACCTCAAGATTGATATACCTTGATGTATTTTAAGTCCAATATATTTGGATGAGTGACACATGAAGTGTGTCATGTCAGTTGTTACATTGAGATGTAATTCACTTTGATAAGTGTAGGCTAGCATGACTTATGAAATGGTTAATACAAATCAATAAACTTTGATGCAATCATATTCTAGTAAAGATGAGAGAGAAACTCATACTTTGAATTGATAATTCATTTAATGATGAATGATGAGAATAAATAAGTATGATTGAATACTTATGTTATCAATGTTGGCTCCTAGTTGTGTGAAGCAATGAATTAGGACTTGATCATTAATAATATGATCTTGAGATCCTAAATGGAAATGTATGGAAAACCCTAATGGAGGGTGATGATATGCAAGAGAAATCCTAACCCTAAAAAGGGAATAATGGTATTACTTCATGTTGTATGGTGTTGATATGAAAGCATTATAACTGTTATCATGAGTATTAATCATGTAGGTATGTTGAGATGATGAGCATAGCCAGGTATGAGCTATGATGCTCTGTATATTGAAAATGTTTTATAGGCCTTATAAGCCTTCATATGCTTTGTTGCTTAGTGAAAGGTAACCTGAAATTAATGATCCATGTGTGACATATGATGTTATAATTATTGAAATTATTTATGGATTCATAATCCATAATATGACTTGTTGCCTACTAAGAGGTAACAAGAGGTGAATTAAGCTTTGTGTGCTATGTGTAATACATGTGTAGTCAGAATCATGCTTACCTTGGTCAAATGACCTGAAGATATTAAGTTACATGTTATGTGGTAACAAGTATTCTATGATGAATTAAGGGGTTGAATACCCATATTCGATAATCATGATGATGAACTTGTTAAGAAATGGAAAGGTACTTGATGAGATGAGGGATTAAGATCATAATACTTTGTTGAAAGAGTATGGCTACAGGCCATGACTCTACAAAACAATACCAGGCATTAACTGTGTGATCTAAGCCTGAAGAGAGTATATGATGTGGATATAATTCTATAGTGAAGATGTCAATATACCATGGCAAGCTAAATGAAGTTTGACACATGCTGTGTAAAATATAATCAACCGTGTAGTGTAATTGCATAAAGTTGAAATACGAGAAACATTAGCTGATATTATCCTGCTCATTATAGAAGATAAATGTTATACATGTTCTTCATATTCCTTATTGGATAAGTGACATGCTGCTCTATCATGTTATAGCTGCATTGCTTTAGTTAAGATTAATGTTCTAATCTGTTAGACAATGAATTAACTGTTGTTAAAAAATTATAATTCCTCTATTCAGATTTATCTTAATAAACTGCAATAATAATGTTTCTGGAGGAGAGTTATATCTCTCGCTGGGGTAATTTACAATTGTCTCACCCCCATGAGAACCACATTTTTAGGTGGACGCGAAAGAGGAGGCAGGAATCCTTCAGTAGGTGAAGGACAAAAACAACAACAGTAGGGACATCAGTGAATTCTCAGGTGGAGACACTGGCTGATATGTCTTGTATAGATGTACATAGAGTCCTATGTGTCGTCTCTATACTCTCAGGTCCTCGGAGTAGTAGTTAGTGCTTTTGTGATTTTGGCTTAGTGCCTCGAGATTTTATACTGTCTGTGTTTGGTTTAACAGAGCAGTTGATGCATGTAATTCTCAGAAAAAGATGATACATGACATGTACTTGTGAACCAATATGTAATTAAATTACTCCAGTCCTTTATGAAGAGTTTGCCTATGTGTGGACCTCACTGTAAAATGGTTTTAATTTTTAGTGATTTTTCGGTAATTTGCTGCTTAGTGATCGCTTCCACTAAGTTAATAACATTTTATTTGAACGATGCATCACAATTTAGTGGTATCAGAGCTAGGTTCGCTGAGTCTACAGAGACATAGGATTAAGGATGTTGAGTCTGTTCTAAGTGTCTTCGAGTTCATCTGATAGTATCTTCTGCTCATATAGGAGAAGAAGAACTTGAAGATGTCTGGATCACATGAAGAACATGTTATTGAGAGCAGCGTTGCTGCACCAAGAGGAGGTGCAAGGGATTAGGCTAGGGAGGAGCCAGTACCTGGACATCCCTAGTTTGACCCATCTATGATAGAAAATCTAGCCTTCCATACCCTATTCGGACCATTTATGGTGACTATATCACACATGGATGATAGGACGCCACCACCTACACCTAGGGCACCAAACCACAATGAGGGATATGGAGCCGGCAAGACTTTGAGAGACTTTTCCGGGTTGGAGCCATAGATTATGTAGGTACAGGTGATCCAACAGATGCTGATCTGTGGCTGATGGAGCTGGAGAAGGCTTTTAGGATCCGTGATATTCCTGAAGCTGAGAAGGTAAGACATGCAGTGTACCTCTAAAAGGGAGTGCTGGTCACTGCTGGATATTAGAAGAAGACAAGAGGCCAGATGAAGAAATTGGATGGGAGGTATTCTGACGAGAGTTTGTCAGTAAATACTTCCCTAAGACATATCTTGACGAGAAGATCTCCTAATTTGAGAAGACCAGACAAGGACAGATGAACGTTAGTGAGTATGAAACTATGTTCATGGAGCTTTTGTGGTTTTGTCCGCATATGGCAGTTAGTGATGAGGAAAGAATTCGACATTTTGAGAAGGGGATGAACGCTGAACTGACCACTCCTGTGTCTGCTTTAGAGAAAAGGGAGAGGTTTGCCACTTTAGTGGAGTCAGTAAGGAGGATAGAAAGGTCTGAAATCGAGAAATGACAGACCAGTGGTAAGAAAGTATACACTCAGTTTCAAGGATAAAGATCTGAAAGTTTTAAGAAGTCGAGGTTTTCTGCATCGGAAACACCATCGAGATTCAATACCCAGACACAATGGACGTCAAGTAGGGGTAGGGCCCATAGTATTGCTCCAAGTAGAGCCTCCGGTAAAGCATCAACATCAGTGACTAGATCTCACAGACCCTATTTTGCGACAAGGGTCTGTTACCAATGTAGACAACTGGGACATTTAGCAAAGGATTGTCCATATGGGAATACAATGGTGACTCAACCCCAGTGGCATAGTCAACAAGGCTCACAAAGGAGACAGTTTTCTAATAACAATAGAGGACGTGGACAAGCAGCCCAAGCTGGTTCATCAACACCTAACAATCAAGCATAGGGTCAACAACCAGCAACTGCGAGGTTCTATGCAATGAATCAATCTGATGCAATAATCAACCCTCAGGTTGTGATAGGTCAGATGAAATAGATTCATTCTGATATTTCATTTCATGATTCTATGTGTTAAAAATAAGAAAGCAGTTGTTTTTGAACTTCCTCTGACTGGTCCTATAAGAACACAAGGAAGATGAGAATTTACATTTTACTCAGTATTCCTTAAAATGCTTTATAATTTCTCTTATCTGTGTGAAAAAGAATGAGATATAGAAGTGATGCCTGAAGAAAAGCCAGGAATGAAAAATCCTATGTGCATAATGATATGAAAAGTGAGGAACATGACAGTAAATAAAGTGCATACTACCTAATCTCAATACTTGATTACCCTGGCCAGGTATATGATTATTGGAGATAGGGCAGTATGGAACTCTTAGATTGTTATCTTTCTGATTACTCTGATCAAGTAGTCATTCTGAAACAATCTAGTGAGTATAATGAAACCAATTATATAGGAATTGCTAAGTGAACTTTCCCAACTAATGAGAAATTGCTAAGTGAACTTTCCCAACTAATGAGGAAGTGCTAAGTGAACTTTCCCAACTAATGAGGAAGTGCTAAGTGAACTTTCCCAACTAATGAGGAACTGCTAGGTGAACTTTCCCAACTAATGAGGAAGTCCTAAGTGAACTTTCTCAGCTAATGAGGAATTGCTAAGTGAACTTTCCAAACTAATGAGGAAGTGCTAAGTGAACTTTCCCAACTAATGAGGAAGTGCTAAGTGAACTTTCCCAACTAATGAGGAACTGCTAGGTGAACTTTCCCAAGTAATGAGGAAGTGCTAAGTGAACTTTCCCAACTAATGAGGAACTCCTAGGTGAACTTTCCCAACTAATGAGGAAGTGCAAAGTGAACTTTCCCAACTAATGAGGAACTGCTAGGTGAACTTTCCCAACTAATGAGGAATTGCTAAGTGAACTTTCCCAACTAATGGGGAATTGCTAAGTGAACTTTCCCAGCCACGTGGGGTTTGCTAAGTGAACTTTCCCAAATAAATAAAGGATTGCTAAGTGGATTACCTATGTTAAATATATATGTTTCCCCTTTGATAAACAACCTCGAGTAATGATAAGGGTATGTTCCTTTATGTTTCTTCCGTTCGTTAACATGGCAATCAAGTAAGTATTAGGATATTTGATGTTTTATTAATGAAATTTCTATATGGGCCTTGTGAGCCATAATATGATGTGTTTCTTAGTGAGAGGTAATAAGATATTAATGGGCTTTAAGAGCCATGTGAAATACATGTATTACAAATATCATGTTTACCTTTGGTGGTAACCACAGAGAAATGAATATGATAAGGATGAGATGTGTTCTCAACACATATGATGAATACCAAAGTAAGGATTCTGGTATCTGAGAAATAATAGATGATTTATGTTGGTTATCTATATTGGACAACTGTGAAATCAATCTAGTTACATAAAATAATATGGGCATCATGTGTTAGGGGTTTATGCTCTGCATAAACATAAATATTGATAAGGTTGAACTAATGAAAGGAACAATTGTAATTGGTGGAAAAGTTTATCAAGCTAAAAATATTTCCTTAGAATAAACCTGTGTGGAATAACTTTGTGTGGATTAAAGATCTATGATATCTCCATGACATTAAGATGTTATGCGGAGACTTGATGGTATGATAAATGAATAAAATTGGCCTCTCCTTTTCCTGGGATTTCAGGGACGAAATGCTTGTTAGGGGTTTATAAGTTGTAACATCCCTAAATTGGGTTATGCCTAACCCTAGATGTTTTGCTTAATAAAGTTGATTATATGCTTTCTCTTATCTCTTTAAAAATGTAATTAAGGCTCAATAGAAACTTATATTTCAATTTCAGTACTTTTTGGATAATGTTGAAATAATGTTTTGTTAGTTTTGGACTAAAGTGAAAATTACCCAAGTTGAGGGGTTAACTTGCAAATTGTACATGATACAATGTTCAATGTTCCTCAGATGTTGAAGCATCATGGGAATGAGTATGATGTAGTAGTATGGTTTCTACAAGCCTGAGAAACAAGAAAGTGCCTATTGAGCAATGTTTGTGCATTAAAACCTAGTTTTGGTGTAATGTGCAATTTACCGAAAATCTAGGGTTCAATATGCAAAATACCACTTCAAGATTGTCCCTCGTGATTCTTGGCCTCATTTAGAGAAAATAATTTGAGAGGGGTGCCTCATTTGAATCATTTTGGAAGAGAGAGAATCTTGATATTAAAATAATCAAGATTTAAGCATAATTGGAACTTTATTTTGATTCAATTCAAAAATAAATATATTAATTGGATTGCCCTTCAACCAAAATTGTGTTGGTTGAAAATCAACAAGTGTGGACGTCCTAGTACCTTGCAAAGGAAATGGAAATATCTACGTGAGTGGAGAACCCACTCACATTAAGAAAAGAAAAAGAAATATCCACTAACTTATGGATATTAGTATTATATGATTTAAGGTGCTTAAATTGCTTTTCCTTAATTCATGGATAATGAAGAGGAATTAGAAGGAGGGGAAGATGGATTTGCATGCAAGGAATGGATGGGGGAGAGGTGGCACCAATTTTGGAATTAAAAGGATTTTATAAAATATTTTCTCTCTCATTGAATTTCTTATAAAAACACCTTTTACAACTCAATTGAGTGACTTTTTTCGAAACCACTACCACTCTTTGCTTGCAAAATGACCAAGGGATCTTTGGAGGATCAGGAGGACGACCCCCAACCTGTAGGTAAGCTCCTTGATCACTTTGAACCATGATTCCATGGTGGAAATCGAAAATCAATGCATGATTTCTTCTTATCTCCATTCCATCTTCAATTCTAGCCATTCCATTTCACTCAAAGTTTAAGGACGATCTTGGGATAGTGGAAGGTGTTGATTTCACCATTAAATATGTGGAGGTTGAAGCTTTGAAGCTCAATTGAAGGTGGGTTATATAACTTGAACCCTTGAACTTTGTTATTGATTCCATATCTTCATCAATTGTTGATTCCTTCTTTATTCCCAAAATTTTATTTGATTGATTGATGCAATCACCATGAAAATCACAGAAAGCTTCGTGGGTTTATAGCTTGATGATGATGACATCATCATAATAACACACCTCCCCAAATATCTATTGCAAACGGTTTCAACAATATGGTCCAATCGGTTTCACCAAACCAAACAGTTTGCAAACCATTTGGAGGTTTGGGTTCCAAATCGTTTGGAGTGTTTGACCGAATGGAGGGGGTTGACCATTTGAGGGTGGTTTCTGATGTGTTGAATAATGATCTAATAGATTTAATTGATTGGTTTCTGACACGATTTTACAGTGCGTAGAACGCAAGTGCACGCGTCAATGTAGTATAGGCCCTTGTGAGGCCCGAGTCGAACTCAGGGACACTGAATTATCGGTAGACTACTACTAACTACTCGCAATCAGCTAGACCGATAAAGAGGTCATGAGAGTTGTTTTAAAAATAAAAGAAAATAAAATAAAACAAAGCAATCGATTAAATGTTTAGTTTAATCAATTCAGGTGGAGATCTTTAGGATTGCGGTTTCACCGCGGGTTTTCATTGTATGAATTTCCATATAATAATTCAGGTTCATCTCTCAATCCAGGTAGTGGCCTGTAGTCAGAATTGCCCACTGTCGTGGTACAATTCACTACCTAAGTCTAGGTCGGTTCCACCGTCGTAGTAACATATACCCTAAACTAGGTGCATTAGAATCGACCTCTGGGTGTCCACCATTAACCTTACATCACCTTGTTCAAGGGATTTGTTAATTAATGTGAACTTTGTCTCTTTTCAACTGTTAATTCTTCTTTCAAAGTAATTAAAGGTATTAGATTATTATTATGGTGATCAATCATAACAATATAATTGAGAAAATGAAATCATACCACGAATTTAAGAGATAAATTATGAATTACTATGATAAAAATGTCATACAATGCTTCCCCGGGCTACTCCCGGTCCTAAAGATAAAGGGGATTCGCCCCGCATGTTCATCTCAGAGAAAAACATGGTTGAAGAATGGGGAAACATGGAGAAAAACGTGAATAAGTAATGAAACCCTGAACGGAGAAGATCCAATCGCTCCTTGGCGGAGAATGCGCGATCTACAGCCTTTCGGCGGTAGAAAACGTCTTCTTCGGCTTCCGGAACGGCTGGGGCATGATTCTGGGCTCCGTTCTTCGCTCCACACCTCTCGGGATGTGTGCAGTGGCTAATGACGTGATACCCTACTCTTGGCCGCCGTCATTAGGTATAATCACCGAGTTAGGTTGCAAAAATATCACAATTGTTGGATTAGAGCCGATCTGAAACAAACTCTGATCTGACGGTGTCGATACCATCGACGCGGGTCGATGGTATCGACTCTACACGATATCGACAAGTCTTCTTTTCTTTTCTTCATTGCGCCTGATCCTGACTCGATACCATCGATGCGGGTCAATGATATCGACACTCTTAGGCGTCGGTTTTATCCCTTTTCCGTCGTTGAAACTCCATGTGTCGATAGTATCGACTTTTGGGTCGATAGTATCGACTGTCTGCTCACCAGCAACCTAATGGTAACTCGATACCATCGACTTCCCTATCGATGGTATCGACTCTGTGCTGCTCCTTGCGGCTGGCTGCCTGTGGCTGTGTCGATAGTATCGAGAGTCGTCGATGGTATCAACAGCTGCAGATATGCGTTTTTCCTGAAATTTCAAAACAAAACCACATAAGCCGAGATAAAACCTATCATTGTAATCATTTATACTCAAAACAATAAAATAAGGGAAATTTCACACTAAGAAGGGTCATAGACTAAAGTAAATGAATTATGCAAGATTAACCACCAAAATGACCAATATCTGCATAAAACACAAGTAAAACAAGTCTATAAATGCGACTCAAAATCATCGCATCAAACTCCCCTAAGCTTGAACATTGCTCGTCCTCGAGCAACTAAACTTTAGAATAGAATTGCGAGGATCAACTAAAGAACAGATTATCACAACAAACATCACCATATGATCCCCGCTAGACATTCACATTCCGGCCCTTACTAACCGCG
This sequence comes from Alisma plantago-aquatica, assembly GCA_963693085.1. Taxonomy (NCBI): domain Eukaryota; kingdom Viridiplantae; phylum Streptophyta; class Magnoliopsida; order Alismatales; family Alismataceae; genus Alisma; species Alisma plantago-aquatica. The sequence continues at coordinate 1,242,549,562 of OY856411.1, forward strand.
GAATGATAATTACCCTAAAGGCAACAGTAATCATCCATAAAAGATATCTACCTCAAAATTGATGAACACTATCATATAAGGCAGTTAACATAATAAAATTCTCCAGTTTAGACTCAGTGCATCTTATGATCTCCTATTCTATGTTGTTCTCCCTAACTACCATCTACATGGAAGAAACTCTCCTGATATTAACAAGTGAGGAGAAAATCATGGTGGCCTACCAATTCAAGCAACAGGTGGATGGAATGGGTGGCCAGTGGAAGAAATGGAAGCATTATACAGTTTTAACATGCACAAAGCAAAAATGACTTAAATGATGCATATGCAAATGAAATGCCCTAATGCCTACATTTGGGTGGAATGATGCATGCACTATCATCCCGTCTCAAGGTGAGACGGAATATCTAGGAGAACTACATCATGCACTTATTCTTCTTAAAATGCAGTGAGAACATGTTCCTTTCTCTCTCATTCTACTTGCTTCTCACTACTCTTCTTTTTTTCTTTTTCTTTTTTTTCAAAATTTTTTTCTCTTATTCTTTTTCTTCAAGCCCTTATTTTCATAGCTGACAACGAATTGTTTGTCGGGCTCACTTATTGATGCATAACTTATACATTTGAAGCATTCAGAAGGTATGGAACAAGTTAATCACCCTTAATGTTCAGAATATATAAGATGCATGATGTACTCTATGCACCAAAAATGTGAATGCAACTACAACATGATAATTATGCAACTAAATGACATGCACTTAAGGATAATGTGCATGTATAACTAGTCTAATTTTTTAGCTCATCAAGTTCATTTAGCTCTAGCATACGTTTCTTTCCTGCCTCATCATAGTTCAAATTAAGCTTCCTCAGCGCCCAGTGCGCCTTATGCTCCAATTCCACCGGCAAATGGTAGGCCCGACCGTAAGCCAACCTAAAAGGCATAGTGCCTATAGGTGTCTTAAATGCCATCATGTACGCCCACAAAGCGTCCGGTAGCAAGGTACTCCAGTTTGTTCTCGTCGAAGACACAGTGCGCTCCAAGATCTTCTTAATCTCTCTATTGGAGACTTCCACTTGTCCATGTGTCTACGGGTGGTACGGGGTACCAATGTTGTGCTTTACCCCGTACTTTGTCAACAATGCCGCAAACTTCTGATTTTGGAAATGTGTACCTCCATCACTAATAATCATTCCAGGTACACCAAACCTACAGAAAATGTATTCTTTGACAAACCTGCACACTACAAGAGGCATCATTAGTCCTAGTGGGTATTGCCTCTACCCACTTCGATACATAGTCAACAGATAATAGAATGTACAAGTTAGAGTTGGAGAACACAAAAGGTCCCATAAAATCAATACCCCACAGATCGAACACTTCAACTTCTTGAAATACATTGAGGGGCATCTCCTGTCTTTTTGAGATGTTACCTGCCCGTTGGCAGGAATCACATTGTCGCACATAGTCATATGCGTCCCTGAACAAAGTAGGCCAGTAAAGACTGCTCTCAAGTGCCTTGGCTGCGGTTCTAGAACTAGCATGGTGTCCACCCGTCAGTAGAGTATGGCAATGACGAAGGACACTTTCATATTCCACCTCCGGTACACACCTGCGCAACACACCATCCCTGCACTGCTTCAACAGAATGGGGTCATCCCAAAAATAATATCGTAAGGAATGGAAAAATTTCTTTTTCTCTTGGTATGTCCAATCATCTGGGATAATTTTGCAGGAAAGATAATTTACAATAAAAGAGAACCATGGATATTTAGATTTAACAGAAAGAAGTTGTTCATCAGGAAAAGTCTCGGTAATGGGTATATGCACGTCCTTCTCATCTACCCTTTCCAACCTAGACAAATGGTCCGCAACCACATTTTCTATTCCCGCTTTATCTTCGATTTCAATATCAAATTCTTGCAACAGTAAGATCCACCTAATCAGTCTAGGTTTGGCATCTTTCTTCTCTATAAAGTACTTTATGGCGGCGTGTTCTGTCCATACCATGACTTTAGATCCAACAAGATATTTCTGAAATTTTTCAAAAGAAAAAATGACGCGAGAAGCTCTTTTTCAGTTGTCGTGTAATTCAATTGTGCTTCATTTAAAGTTTTGGACGCATAGAAAATCACAGTGGGTTTATTGTCCACACGTTGTCCCAAAACAACCCCTACTATGAAATCTGATGCATCACACATCGGTTCGAATGACTTTGTCCAATCTGGTGTTTGCACAACCGGTGCGGAAATCAATTTTTCTTTAAGCACATTAAAAGCACGTAAACATTTTTTGTTAAAATCAAACACAGCATCCTTCTCCAGCAGCTTAGATAATGGTTTGGCAATTTTTGATAAATCTTTTATAAATCGGCGATAAAACCCGACGTGACCTAGAAAACTCCTTACCCCTTTTACCGAATTCGGTGGGGGCAATTTGTAAATAACTTCAATATTCACCGGATCTACCTCCAACCCCTTGCTAGACACTTTATGTCCAAGCACGATCCCTTCGCTAACCATCATATGACATTTTTCCCAATTGAGAACCAAATGTGTGTTCTCACATCGTTGCAAAACTTTGTCCAAATTGTATAAACATTCATCGAAAGACGCACCATAGATGGAGAAATCATCCATAAAGACTTCCAAACAATGTTCAACCATATCGGAGAAAATGGCAAGCATGCAACACTGAAAGGTTGCCGGTGCGTTACACAAACCGAAGGGCATACATTGGTATGCAAAGGTTCCATAAGGACAAGTGAAGGTGGATTTCTCTTGGTCCTTAGGATCAATGGAAATCTGATTGTAGCCCGAATAACCATCGAGAAAATAAAAATGAGATCGACCTGCCAATCGCTCTAAAATCTGATCAATGAATGGGAGAGGAAAATGATCCTTAAGCGTAGAAACATTCAATCTATGGTAGTCTATACATACACGCCACCCGGTTACTAGACGGGTCATGACTGGCTCATTTAGCAAGTTATGTGTAACAGTAATTCCCCCCTTTTTAGGGACTACCTGTGTAGGACTCACCCACGTCGAGTCGGATATGGCATAGATGATACCTGTAGAAAGGAGCTTGATCACCTCCTTCTTGACGACCTCCATCATGCTAGGATTCAGTCGGCGCTGTGGCTGAATTACAAGTTTGGGTCCCTCCTCGAGCTGGATCTTGTGTTGGCACAATGTAGGGGAAATCCCCTTGATGTCTGTGACCGACCACCCGAATGCACCTCGGTGGTTCTTCAGCACGATCAGCAATTGAGCTTCCTCCTCGGCACTCAGATATACTGAAATAATCACTGGCAGCTTCTCACCCTCAGCTAGAAATGCATATTTCAAGTGCGGTGGCAATGGCTTCAATTCTAAATCTGGCGGGCTGATTAAGGATGACTGAAGTAGTGGTGGGAGTTCTCCAAGGTCTTCATAGTACCTAGCGTAGAAACACGGCATCACCTGAATCATCTTGGCACACTCTTGTAGTGACTTGCTTATCATCCAATCATGTGTTATGTTAACCAGGCAGGCTTCAAGAGGCAGTTCTGGATATGCATTAAAAACAGAACTTACTATGGCCTCATCTTTGGTAGAACGAGGGATGTCCTCCTCTTCATCATTGGGAAAACCCACAGCCTTGCTAAGAGACACAACCTTGGTCTGCTCCATGATGTCTACAACAAGTGTCCCTTTTTCTACTTTAGTCATTACATGAGCCATATCTAGAAATGGCTTCCCTAGACAAATAGAAATATTCTGATCAAAGTGCTTCATCATGTGGCATTTCTCCTTTTCTTTAGATTGCATAGTGCTTGAGGGCATGACCATTTCAAACCAATCATCAGCGATACCCAAGATCAAACGACCTCTCCCCATCTCTAGTATCATGTCAGTAGTGGCTTGGAAGGGTCGTCCAAGGAGTAGCTCATTACCCTGTTCATATTGCATTTCCATTACAACAAAGTCTGCTGGAAATACAAACCGATCAACTTTCACCAACACATCTTCGCAAATACCATATGGTTTTACCACAGAATTATCTGCCAACTGTATTGTCATATTGCTCGGCCTTGATTCTTTCAATCCCAATTTCTTGAATGTAGAGAGAGGCATCAGATTTATACTTGCCCCCGAATCACACAGTGCTTCGCCAAACTTCACTTTACCAATGTAGCATGAGATGTTGAAGCAGCCCGGATCTTGCCTTTTCGGTGGCAGTGTGCCCATGATGAAAGCACTCACCTATTCCTTGAGAACCACAACCTCAGTATCAGGGATCTTCCTCTTCTTTGTAATGACGTCTTTCAGAAACTTGTCGTAAGAGGGAATTTGTTCTATTGCTTCTAAAAGTGGAATGTTGACAGAAAGCTTTCTAAAGCTATCCAAAAACTTTTTGAACTGGGCATCCACTTTCTTGGCCTTCACACTATTGGGATATGGGATCGGGACATTCTGTGCCCTTTGGTGTGACGGCACATATGGCATCCTCTTCTGCGTCTTCTCCTTAACAATAATGGGTTCTGTTGCAATATCCTCTACCACATCCTCAATCAGTGTTGTGGTTGGAATCGGGACCTCCTCTACGGCCTCACTTATGGTTTATGACTGGGGTTTGCTTGGTTCATTGGCCTTGGGGTTTAAAATCTTCTTACCGCTCCTTAGCAAGATTGCCTTAGCCTGTTGGTTTCCTCATGGAATGTTTGTATTACCTGGAAATCCTTGTTGCGTTGGCTTCTTCATATTTGCTATCTCAATTGCCATTTGTTCCAAGGATGTGTCTATCGTCCTCATCTGAGCCCCATGGCTCTGTAGGGTCTTCCCAAATTGGTTCATGAATTCCCCTTGTTGCTTGATCTGCTGACCAAACGTGCTCATTAGTTCTTGGTTTTGCTTGATCACTTGGTTGAGAAACTCCGTGCTCTTATCCTCCGCCACCGGTTGGGGTTTTGCGTCAGGGTCCTGCAAGAAATTATTTGGGTCCTTCCAGGAAAATTTCTTGTCTTTCCTCCACGAGTATTCGTTGTTTTTGTACCCCTGCTGATGGCGCGTGAACTTTACTTGAGCCTCATCATCTGATTCTGCGTCTTCTTTTGCAAGCAGTTTCTTTGCTAGAAGGTCCATCTTATCATTTAGTTCTTTGATGGCCTTTGACTCTCCCGCAGCCTGAACATGCTCTACGGTGTCTCTGTCGCCCCAGGATTGCTTCTTGGCCATGTTCTTCAAAATTTCCCAACACCTCGTGCCTGTGTTGTTTAAGAAGAAACATGAACCCGCAGAATCTAAGTTACTTCTATCATGCTCGGAGAGAGCAAAATAGAAGATTTTAACATGCTTCTCTTTGTCAAGCCCATGATGCGGGCACCTTCTTAGCATGATCTGAAACCTTTCCCAGGTCTCGGAGTACGTCTCCCCTGCTTTCTGGCTGAAATTATGAATTTTTCTGATCATATCATTTGTCTTCTTGGGCGGGAAGAATCTTTCAAAGAACACTTCCACCATGTGGTTCCATGATTCCACATACTCATTGTCAAGATTATGCAACCATTCTCATGCATTTCCCGCCAGAGAGATAGGAAACAACTTCAAGTACAATGTCTCCTGCAGGAACCTATCTATCTTGATCATATCACAGTTCTCCACGAATTGACTTATGTGAGTCACCGGATCTTCGTTTTTAAGCCTGTGAAATGCATTTGACTTGACCAAGTTGATTAATGCAGGATCAATCTTATAAGTCAGAATGTTGATCGCCTGCTTCTTTATTGGCCCCTTTGAAGCAGATGAGGAAGAAGCCTTTATCTTCTCCCATATCGTCTGCTCTTCTGCCATGGCTTCTTGTTCTGAGTCGGAATCTATATCTTCCAGTTGGGTTTGAACGTTGTTCTCCTCTTCGTCTGGTCCCGACAGTGGAACCTCTGGTGATTGCTGCATGTAGTCAGTGCTACGCGTCCTCACCATGCACCAGTACCTGCGAAAATGATAATTTACGTTCACTACCGTGCTAGATGATTACAAAATATGAAAGATAAACTATGAATTTCAAAAATGCTTACAAAATAATTAATACTAAAAAAATAAAAAGTGGCCTAGAATGGCTGCTTGTAGCACTCGTAGTGTCGACAACTGTCATGTCCCCGACAACGGCGCCAAAAACTTGACACGATTTTACCGTGCGTAGAACGCAAGTGCACACGTCAATGTAGTATAGGCCCTTGTGAGGCCCGAGTCAAACTCAGGGACACTGAATTATCGGTAGACTACTACTAACTACTCGCAATCAGCTAGACCGATAAAGAGGTTATGAGAGTTGTTTTAAAAATAAAAGAAAATAAAATAAAACAAAGCAATCGATTAAATGTTTAGTTTAATCAATTCAGGTGGAGATCTTTAGGATTGCGATTTCACTGCGGGTTTTCATTGTATGAATTTCCATATAATAATTCAGGTTCATCTCTCAATCCGGGTAGTGGCCTGTAGTCAGAATTGCCCACTGTCGTGGTACAATTCACTACCTAAGTCTAGGCCAGTTCCACCGTCGTAGTAACCTATACCCTAAACTAGGTGCATTAGAATCGACCTCTGGGTGTCCACCATTAACCTTACATCACCTTGTTTAAGAGATTTGTTAATTAATGTGAACTTCGTCTCTTTTCAACCGTTAATTCTTCTTTCAAAGTAATTAAAGGTATTAGATTATTATTATGGTGATCAAGCATAACAATATAATTGAGAAAACGAAACCATACCAAAAATTTAAGAGATAAATTATGAATTACTATGATAAAAATGTCATACAATGCTTCCCCGAGCTACTCCCGGTCCTAAAGATAAAGAGGATTAGCCCCGAATGTTCATCTCAGAGTAAAACATGGTTGAAGAAAGGGGATACATGGAGAAAAATGTGAAGAAGTAATGAAACCCCTGAACGGAGAAGATCCAATCTCTCCTTGGCAGAGAATGTGCAATCTACAACCTTTCGGTGGTGGAAAACGTCTTCTTCGGCTTCCGGAATGGCTGGGGCGTGATTCTGGGCTCCGTTCTTCTCTCCACACCTCTCGGGATGTGTGCATCGACAAATGACGTGATACCCTGCTCTTGGCCACCGTCATTAGGTATAATCACCGAGTTAGGTTGCAAAAATATCACAACCGTTGGATTAGAGCCGATCTGAAACAAACTCTGATATGACGGTGTCGATACCATCGACGCGGGTCAATGGTATCGACTCTGCGCGATATCAGCAAGTCTTCTTTTCTTTTCTTGGTTGCGCCTGATGCTGACTCGATACCATCGATGCGGGTCGATGGCATCGACACTCTTAGGCGTCAGTTTTATCCCTTTTCCGTCGTTGAAACTCCACATGTCGATAGTATCGACTTTTGGGTCGATTGTATCGACTGTCTGCTCGCCAGCAACCTGATGGTAACTCGATACCATCGACTTCCCTGTCGATGGTATCGACTTTGTGCTGCTCCTTGCGGCTGGCTGCCTATGGCTGTGTCGATAGTATCGACAGCCGTCGATGGTATCGATAGCTGCAGATATGCGTTTTTCCTGAAATTTCAAAACAAAACCACATAAGCCGAGATAAAACCTATCATTGTAATCATTTATACTCAAAACATTAAAATAAGGGAAATTTGACATTGAGAAGGGTCATAGACTAAAGTATATGAATTATGCAAGATTAACCACCAAAATGACCAATAACTGCATAAAACACAAGTAAAACAAGTCTATAAATGCGACTCAAAATCATCGCATCAGTTTCTAAAGGTTCTATGAGTGCACAACCTACCAATTGCAAACCCTATTCGGGTTGAGTGCTGAAATTTTCAATTGATTGATTTAATTTTTGGGTTGACTCACCCAAACGGTATCAAGACCGTTTGGAGGTCACCCAAATGGTCTCAAGACCGTTTGGAGGTCAACCAAGACCATTTGGAGGTCTATGGTGGTGTATGATTGGATGGTTGAAGATCTAGTGATGTCAAATTGAAATATAATCACTAGCTCAATTGATGATCGATTCAATGATGCAAGCCCTAATTGAATTTCACAAATCTCAAGGATGGTATGGGTCAAACGGTCTCAAGACCATTTGGAGGTCATACAAACGACCTCAAGACCGTTTGAGGTCAGGTCATATCATGGTTTGATGATGATCCAATGATTTCAATTGAATTAGTTCCACAATGTCAACCATTGATGGTTCCTCGATTTCAATACCCTAATTGATGGTTCCTTGATTATAAACCCTAGTTCAATTGGGTTCAAAACCCTAATTAAAGGTCCAATTGAAGGGTGATTCAATGGTTCAATTAAAGAATAAATCAGTAGCTCAAATGATAGATGGTTCAAAGATTGAAACCCTGAATTGATAAAGTGATGGAAGGCCTTTTTGGTCCATTCGGTTTTGAGAGAGTTTGGACCAAATGGTCTTAAGACCGTTTGAGTCCAAACGGTCTCTCTCAAGACCATTTGAGACCAAATGGCCTCAAACCTTTTGGAGACCCAAGTGGTTTTAAGTGTGAATTGTCCATACGGTTTCATTATTATTTTGCTTAAATGGTTTCCAACCATTCAATGTCTGAGTGACCAAGACCGTTTGAGGTCTAAGTGACCAAGACCATTTGAGGTTCAATTGGTCAAATCATTTGGACACCTAAGGTGACTAAAGGTCAATTAACTAATTGATTATTAATGATGTAAATCAAAGGTATATATTTGAGGTACTAGGGTATTTAATACCTTTTTGAGTGGTTAACTCTTGATGCTTATGAAAGTAATGATTTAATATATTGTGACAATGCTTCATTCAAGTTTTTTGGACCTAATCTAATTAAGATTGAAGTAATTGACATCCTAGAGAGGATGAGAGAGAGGGGAATTCCTACATGAATGACAATCATGTAATGGTTAAACCTCAACATTTTCAACATGAACATAATAGGTAATTAGGGTATGATCCTTTGTAAAGAGATCATGAAACCCTAATTGAGAAGGTTGATGAAACCCTAATCAAGGGTGATGAAATATGAAACCCTAATTAAGGGTGATGTCAAGTGAAATCCTAATTTCAGGTAATGCTATGTGAAACCCTGATATGGAAGGATATTATATGAAACTCTAATGTAGAGTGATATTATGTGAATCCCATAAAAATGGGAGATGTTATGTGAACCTTAATTTATAAACATGGAAAACCCTATTCCTAATAATGGAATAGTGATTAATATATTGACAAGTGTAACACCTAAAGAGGTTGATAATGGATATCCTTATATCAATAGTTCCTAACTCAAAGATGAGTCCATATCATTAGGAATGGTTGTATTTTCTAAATAAGTGACTTATGACCAATACATTACATGATAAATGTGATGAACTGGTGTATAAAGTATTAGGATGGGAAATACCCTAATACCATCTAAGTGAATGAACTTAAGTAAGATAAAGGTGATGAGGGAAGTGATACATCAAAATATGATAGATATCACATCCAGCACCTCAAGATTGATATACCTTGATGTATTTTAAGTCCAATATATTTGGATGAGTGACACATGAAGTGTGTCATGTTAGTTGTTAAATTGAGATGTAATGCACTTTGATAAGTGTTGGCTAACATGCCATATGAAAAGGTTAATCCAAGTCAATAAACTTTGATGCAATCATATTCTGGTAAAGATGAGAGAGAAATGCATACTTTGTATTGATAATTCATTTAATGATGAATGATGAGAATAAATAAGTATTATTGAATACTTATGTTATCAATGTTGGCTCCTAGTTGTGTGAAGCAATGAATTAGGACTTGATCATTAATAATATGATCTTGAGATCCTAAATGGTTATGTATGGAAAACCCTAATGGAGGGTGATGATATGCAAGAGAAATCCTAACCCTAAAAAGGGAATAATTGTATTACTTCGTGTTGTATGGTGCTGATATGAAAGCATTATAACTGTTATCATGAGTATTAATAATGTAGGTATGTTGAGATGATGAGCATAGCCAGGTATGAGCTATGATGCTCTGTATATTGAAAATGTTTTATAGGCCTTATAAGCCTTCATATGCTTTGTTGCTTAGTGAAAGGTAACCTGAAATTAATGAGCCCTGTGTGCCATATGATGTTTTAATTATTGAAATTATTTATGGCTTCATAAGCCATAATATGCCTTTTTGCCTACTAAGAGGTAACAAGAGGTGAATTAAGCTTTGTGTGCTATGTGTAATACTTGTGTAGTCAGAATCATGCTTACCTTGGTCAAATGACCTGAAGATATTAAGTTACATGATATGTGGTAACAAGTATTCTATTATGAATTAAGGGTTTGAATACCCATATTCTATAATCATGATGATGAACTTGTTAATAAATGTAAAGGTACTTGATGAGATGAGGGATTAAGATCCCAATACTTTGTTGAAAGAGTATGGCTACAGGCCATGACTCCGCAAAACAATATCAAACATTAGTTGTGTGATCTAAGCCTGAAGAGAGTATATGATGTGGATATAATTCTATAGTGAAGATGTCAATATACCATGGCAAGATAATTGTAGTTTGACACATGATGTGTAAAATATAATCAGCAGTGTAGTGTAATTGCATAAAGTTGAAATACGAGAAACATTAGCTGATATTATCCTTCTCATTATAGCGGATAAATGTTATACATGTTCTTCATATTCCTTATTGGATAAGTGACATGCTGCTCTATCAGGTTATAGCTGCAATGCTTTAGATAAGATTAATGTTATAATCTGTTAGATAATGAATTAATTGTTGTTAAACAATTATGATTCCTCTGTTTAGATTTATCTTAATAAACTGAAATAATAATGTTTCTGGCAGAGAGTTATATCTCTCACTGGGGCAATTTACAATTGTCTCACCCCCGTGGGAACCACATTTTTTGGTGGACGTGGATGAGGAGGCAGGAATCCTTCAGTTGGTGAAGGACAACAACAACAGTAGTAGGGACAACAGTGAATTCTCAGGTGGAGACAATATGCGGATATGTCTTGTATAGATGTACATAGAGTCCTATGTGTCGTCTCTGTACTCTCAGGTCCTCGGAGTAGTAGTTAGTGCTTTTATGATTTTTTCTTAGTGCCTCGAGATTTTATACTGCCTGTGTTTGGTTTAACAGAGCAGTTGATGCATGTAATTCTTAGAAAAAGATGATACATGACATGTACTTTTGAACCAGTATGTAATTAAATTACTCCAGTCCTTTATGAAGAGTTTTCCTATGTGTGGACCTCGCTGTAAAATGTTTTTAAGTTTTAGTGATTTTCGGTAATCCGCTGCTTAGTGATCACTTCTGCTAAGTTAATAATGTTTTATTTGAACGATGTGTCATAATTTAGTGGTATTAGAGCCAGGTTCGCTGAGTCTACAGAGACATAGGATTAAGGATGTTGAGTCTGTTCTAAGTGTCTTCCAGTTCATCTGATAGTATCTTCTGCTCATATAGGAGAAGAAGAACTTGAAGATGTCTGGATCACATGAAGAACATGCTGCTGAGTGTTGCTGCACCAAGAGGAGGTGCAAGGGATCAAGCTAGGGAGGAGCCAGTACCTGGACATCCCCAGTTTGACCCATCTATGATAGAAAATCCAGCCTTCCATACCCGGTTCGGCCAATTTATGGCGACTATAACACACATGGCTGATAGGATGCCACCACCTGCACCTAGGGCACCAGCCCACAATGTGGGATATGAAGCTGGCAAGACTTTTGAGAGACTTCGCCGGGTTGGAGCCATAGATTATGTAGGTACAGGTGATCCAGAAGATGCTGATCTATAGTTGACGGAGCTGGAGAAGGCTTTTAGGATCCTTGATATTCCTGAAGCCAAGAAGGTAAGACATGCAGTGTACCTCCTAAAAGGGAGTGTTGGTCACTGGTGGATATTAGAAGAAGACAAGAGGCCAGGTGAAGAAATTGGATGGGAGGTATTCTGACGAGAGTTTGTCAGTAAATACTTCCCTAAGACGTATCTTGATGAGAAGATCTCTCAATTTGAAAAGATCAGACAAGGACAGATGAACGTTAGCGAGTATGAAGCTAAGTTCATGGAGATTTTGTGGTTTTGTCCGCATATGGAAGTTAATGATGAGGAAAGAATTCGACATTTTGAGAAGGGGTTGAACGCTGAACTGACCACTCTTATGTCTGCTTTAGAGAACAGGGAGAGGTTTGCCATTTTAGTGGAGTCGGTAAGGAGTATAGAAAGGACTGAAATCGAGAAATGACATACTAGTGGTAAGAAGGTATACACTCAGTTTCAAGGACAAAGATCTGAAAGTTTTAAGAAGCCAAGATTTTCTGCATCGACAGCACCATCGAGATTCAATACCTAGACACAATGGACGTCAAGTAGGGGTAGGGACTGATACTCGTCGTTTTGCAATATAAATCACTAAGATGGTTAATCCTAGAGTTTAAACCTTTTTTACTTCCAGTTTTAAGGGTAGTATAGAAGGGTCGATCCCATAGGACAACTATTAGAGATTGTTCTTTAGAACCCAAAAATTGAAGAACTTTATTATTTGTTTTTGGTATTTTTCTTTTTATTAATGCAGAAAGTAAAGTCCAGTTGGGGTTTTGTATGATTACACTAATGCAAGAATAAAAATACTTAACAAGAATAAACATGCACAAGAAAATAATAAAAAGATTGTTAATACAAGCAAAACTATATGAATGGAAAACTAAGGATTAAAGCAAATAAAAGATGTGGTGATTAAATCAAGAGAAAGAAATCGAGGCTCGTAGGGGTTTTCACCACCTTAGCCTAGGCAATAACAACTAAATCTTAAATGATGATTTGATGAAGGCTTGTGAATTAAAAACTCACAAAAGAGAAACTCCACATGAGCCCATTGGTCTTGGTTCTCATGCTTCCTAGTTTATCATCCTAAAAGACAAAATTCCACGGTCATATCAAAACGTCTATGTAATCGATTTTATTATTCTCTTTGTTCCTTGCTCTAGAAATTAAGAATGGAGAAGAGAAGATTGAACTAAGGCGGAAAGAAGAGACAAGAGCCGAGTAAGAAAGAATAGTGCTTGAATTAAAACTACTTTATTGCATAATAAAAAATGATTACAAAACTTGTTGCTTCAGAATCCCAATACCAGAAATCCAAGATGATCCCAAAGATGAGGAGGTGCCCCTCCTTTTATAGGAGAAGGAGGGGAAGGAATACATTAGGTTTAGGGATTTTTCTACTGAATGCGCACTGCCAACTGACCGGTTCAGTAACCAGCCAATCGGTTCGAAGGTTCTGGAACGCCCGACCCATCAATCGGCTGCAAACCCTAATTAGGGTGGCGGTTGAGATTTTGCAGTCTGCGCGCCGCCAACCGACCAGTTCGGGAACCAGTCGATCGGTTGGAAGGTTCTGGAATGTGCGACCCATTGGTCGGCTGCCAACCCTAATTAGGGTGGCGGCACGTTGAAACTGCTCGATGTTGCTCAGCAATGGTCGTCAGCCGGGCGTCTGGTAGCTGGAATCGGGCGATCTCAGTCGTCGTCTGATGTGATGAATGATCGATGCTTTGAAGGTGAAATGAGCGTTTCAGATAGTCAGACGATCGGTTGAATGCAGTGAGACGATCGGTTGAAGATACCAGTCGATCGGCTCAGATCCTGAATCTGCATTAAAATGCACATGATTGTCAGATTTATGATGAAAACAAGAAAATATCAATTTGTGCAATTTTCAATAGATGAAAGGGGTATTTCTATGTGACAAGCTTAATAATTCACAGAAAAAGGTGTGCTGAATAGCACGCATCAAAATACCGCGGACTTAAAGTTTTGCTTGTCCTAAAGCAATTGAAAAATCAAAGAGATTCCAAGAATTTCGAAATAACAAGTTCATCCTCCCTAGATTAGCAATTTTTTTATCCATTTCATGGCCAAGCGACCCATCTCCTAGAACCACAAATTACAAGCACCATGTTTCTCAAGAAAACATTTTTCATAACTTATTTTTTTAACTCATACTTTGTAAAGACAATCTTAATCTATCTTGCGCTTCGACACTCATCATTTTTCAATTTTTTTGATTTATTGTTGCACGGGAAAAGAGAATTTGAGGTGTGACGGAAAAATCCCTCCGCTATTCGACTTGGGATATTTTTTTCATGGACTTGTGATTAATTTTTTTGTGTGTGCTCTTTTTGGTATCTTTTGATGGTACGCCCCTTTGTGGGGTATGGAAGAAGGGCATGCCACCCCAGACTTAGGGTTTGGCGTGTAATTTATTTTTTTCCGTGCAACAAAAAACTTTTTTTTTAGTTGTCGTCGAATAAGATAGAAAGAGAATGTAGCTACATTATGTGAGAGTAAAAAGAATAAGTTAATCTAATGCCAAAATTAAGAAAATCTGCAATTGGTTCTATTGGATACTCTAAGGCTTGCCACCGTTTCCAAAAATTGTTATCATGATCATAGGGAACTTGATATTGCAAAGTTGTTTGAAATAGTTTTGATAATGCAATTGATTTTGAAGATAAACTACAACATTCGGCCGACTAGATAAAGACCTTATGTTTGAAAGTAAACAAAGCAAACAAATAAAAATGCAGAAGGAAATGTTGAAAAGGGAAGATAAAGAGTGGATCACGTACCACCCACCCCCACCCCGGACTTAAAAATTTGCTCGACCCGAGCAAACTCTAAGAGCGAGATGGAGGGAAGAGTCACTGCGGTGGAGGGTGCTACTGGTGGAAAGAGTAGTAGTTTGCCCAATAAGGAGAATCATGGCCTGGATAACTTTGTTGTGCTCTGTACTCATCATAAGCTGGTCGACTTAAAAATAGAGCAAACGACACTTGACCCGAACAGTTGGGTTACCGAACCGATCAGCTGGTCAGCCTGGGCCGCAAAAAGCAAAATTAAAGGATAGAGGCTGCGTTGGAACGAGCCGAGCATCTGGGATTAGTGAAATGATTGGCTGGACAAGCAAAATGATCGTATGGATTTCCGAGCCGATCGGCAAGACAGAAGAAACCAAAAAAAAACAGAAAGAACAAAAACAAAGAAGCAACAAGAAGGGAAGATAGTGTTTGGTTGCCTCCAAACTAGTGCCTTATTTTACGTCGTGGCTCGACCAAGATCAGATTAATTGGAATCCGAGGGAGGTGAAGGGTCAGTGAGGTTCAGATCCTGCAAGGGTGGAAACTTAGTTGTGTCAGAAGCGACAACATCTTCAGTAGTGATATATCTTTTAAGACGGTGCCCATTGACTTTAAACTCGCCCAGAACTTTATCCCAAAGAAGAAAAGCGCCATGTGGATAAGCACACTTGACAATGTAGGGGCCGTACCATCGTGACTTGAGCTTCCTAGGGAAAAGTCATAATCTAGAATTAAAAACTAGAACTTGATCCCCTTCTTTAATGTCTTTGCGCTTGATGTGACCATCATGCCACATTTTGGTTTGGTCTTTTTAGATTCTTGCATTTTCATAGGCACTCATCCTAACTTCGTCAAGCTCATTCATTTGGAGAAAACGTTTCTCTCCAGCCGTGGAAAGATCAAAATTCAAACTTTTGATGGCCCAGCTTGCTTTGTGCTCTAGTTCTATTGGTAAGTGACATGACTTACCGTAGATCAGTCTGAAAGGGGTGGTGCCAATAGGTGTTTTGTAGGCAGTACGATATGCCCACAGGGCGTCATTGATTTTTAACGCCCAATCTTTCCTAGTGCGACCAACAGTTTTTTCTAAAATTGATTTTATTTGTCTGTTGGATACTTCTACCTGCCCACTGGTCTGAGGGTGGTAAGGAGTGGCGACTTTGTGATAAACCCCATATTTTTTCAAAAGACCCTCAAAACTTTTCTCCAAAAAATGGGATCCCCCGTCAGAAATGACGGTGCGAGGGACTCCAAATCTAGGAAAAATGACATCTTTAAAAAGTTTCTTAACGGGTTTAGAGTCACAAGTTTTAGTAGGTATGGCTTCAACCCACTTTGACATGCAATCGACTGCGACTAAAATGTAAGTAAACCCATAAGAAGAAGGAAATGGGCCCATATAGTCGATCCCCCAAACATCAAAAATCTCTAATTCCTGCCAAGAGGTGAGAGGCATTTGGTCACGTTTGGAAATATTACCCGTCCTTTGACATTGGTCACGGGAAAGCACATAATCATACGAGTCTTTGAAGATGGTAGGCCAAAAGAATCCGCATTGTAGGACTTTCCTAGCCGTTTTTTGGGAACTCATGTGACCACCATAGGGACCAGAGTGGCATTGTTCCAAAATGGCAATGCTTTCTTCATGGGACACACAACGACGATATAAACCATCGGCACAAAGTTGAAACAAATAAGGTTCATCCCAATAATAATTTTTGACATAATGTAAAAATTTAGCTTTAGAATGTCCCGTATACTCGGGATGCAATACACATGCAGCTAAATAATTTATGAAATAAGCAAACCAAGGAAATTGGGAGTCAACCTTGAGCAATTGGTCATCGGGTAAGGATTCATTTATTGGATTTTCATCAATGGGGCTATAGCTAAGTCTACTCAGGTGGTCAGCCACGACATTTTTAGATCCCTTTTTGTCTAGGATTTCTAGATCAAATTCCTGTAACAACAAAATCCATCTTATGAGTCTAGGCTTGGCGTCTTTTTTTGTCATGAGGTAGCGAATAGCTGCATGATCAGTGTAAACAACTACCTTCGAACCAAAAAGATATGAGCGAAATTTATCAAATGCATGGACAATGGCTAGCATTTCTTTTTCGGTGACTGTGTAATTTCGCTGAGCCTCATCTAAGGTCTTGGATGCATAATAAACGACATGGTGTTTTTTGTCAATTCTTTGTCCTAAAATGGCACCTACAACAAAATCACTAGCATCACACATGATTTCAAAGGGTAAGGACCAGTCAGGAGCACAGATGATAGGAGTGGTGGTGAGAGCCTTTTTCAAACATACGAAACTCTCCATGCATGTCGTATCAAAATGGAAAGGAACCTCTTTTTGAAGAAGATTGGTGAGAGGTTTTGTAATTTTGGAAAAGTCACGGATGAATCGCCGATAAAAACTGGCATGTCCTAAGAAGGCTCGGATGTCTTTGACTGAGGTGGGAGGGGGGAGCTTGGTGATGACCTCAATCTTGGCTTGGTCAACTTCAATGCCTTGGTTGCTCACCTTATGGCCCAGAACAATACCCTCTTTGACCATGAAGTGACATTTTTCCCAATTAAGGACTAAATGTGACGCGATGCATCTGTCAAGAACAAGGGAGAGGTTCCCAAGGCAAGAAGTGAAACTATCTCCATAGACAGACAAATCGTCCATGAACACCTCCATGACAGTCTCAGTTAACCCTGAAAAAATGGAAGACATACATCTTTGAAAAGTGGTTGGTGCATTGCACAGGCCAAAGGGCATTCGTCTAAAAGCGTATGTACCAAAAGGGCATATGAAGGTGGTCTTCTCTTGGTCTTCGGGATGAATGGGGATCTGATAAAAACCTGAGTAGCCATCTAAATAGCAAAAGTATTGTTGATGAGCTAAACGTTCGAGAACTTGATCAAGGAAGGGAAGAGGGAAGTGGTCTTTCCTAGTTTCTTTGTTGAGTTTCCTGTAGTCAATGCACATCCTCCACCCTGTGACTGTACGGGTGGGGATAAGCTCATTCTTCTCATTCCTAATGAATGTGGTCCCACCCTTTTTGGGGACAACCTGGACTAGGCTGACCCAAGGAGAGTCAGAGATGGGGTAGATGATTCTTGCAGTCAAAAGTTTAATCACTTCAAGACGGACAACTTCCTTCATGTTCGGGTTGAGTTTCCTTTGTGGGTCTCGGGAAGGTTTACTGTTTTCAATCATTGGGATTTTGTGGATGCAAATGGATTGATCTATCCCAACCAAGTCTGTCATTTTGTACCCTAAGGCTGTTCTCCTTTTCCTAAGTTCTCCCATAAGCATGGTTTCCTGTTCAATGGTAAGGTCAGAATTGATAATAACAGGGCATAATTGTTGTTCATCCAGAAACACATATTTCAGACCTATGGGAAGAGCCTTCATTTCCCGGGCCTTTGGTGGTTCAAGTTGTTCTTCTATGGTGGAAATCATCTTAAGGTCTTCAATCTCAGCACTTGGGATTTCCTCAAAGTTGTCCAAGTGAATTTTAAGTTGATTTGATGGTTCATTGTCAAAATCACATTCGGCGGGGATGGTGAGAGCAGTGCATAGGGGGTCATCAACTAATTCCCATTCTTGCCTTAATTGGTTTAATTCATCAATGCAATCAAGGAGGTAGACTTCTTCCTCAAGGCTAGGTCCCTTCATACTTTCAAACACCCTAAACTCTAGGTTTTTCTTCCCTAGCCTTAACACAATGGTACCGACCTCAACATCAATTAAGGCACGAGCAGTGGCTAAGAAGGGACGTCCGAAAATGAGGGGGTAGCGTAAATCTTCCTAAATATCCATGATCACAAAATCACAAGGGACGTATGCATCATTTCCAACTTTAACCAAAATGTCTTCTATGATTCCCATGGGCTTAGTTGTGGATGAGTCCGCCAGTTGGATGGTCATGGCTGTGGGTAACATATCATTGAATCCCAATCTTTTGCAAAGACTATATGGCATGATGGATATACTAGCTCCTAAATCTGCTAGGCCTTTCCTACAAGCATTATCACCTAAGTAGCATCCTATTCTAAAAGAACCTGGATCCTTCTATTTTTTAGGCATCTTACTTAGGATAATGTCAGAGGTAGTCCTAGCAAGTTTAACAGTCTCGTATTCTTTAGTAACATACTTCTTAGTCAAGAGAGATGTCATGTACTTGGACCAGGCGGGCATGTCTGCCAAAGAATCAAGGAAGGGAATGTCGACATGTATTTTTTTCATAGCTTCTCTGAATTTCATGAAGCGGGCATCAAGTCTTGTTTGTTTGAGGCGGTCTTGATAGGGAGGTTGGGGTTTGTAAACTGGTTCTTCATCTTCCACTTGAGGGGTTTCGGGGACGGATGGTTTGGGTGTGACTTCGGGTTCGACAACTACCATGTCCTCATCCTCAAATTCTAGAGGTGGGTCTGAAGGTTCTTCTGAAGGAGAAGGGGTGTGCACTTTTCCCGAATGAGTAGAGACTACCTTGAGTTGTTCAGGATGTTTGGGGTTGTTTTCAGGCTGTCCTGCAAACGTTCCAGTAGGAGGTTTTTGTTGGGCGAACAAACGGGCTAACTGTGCGTCAGTTGCCTTTTGATGGGCTTGAATGGCCACGAGGGTTTGTTCTATGCTTGCCCAGTTGGGATGACTAGGGGTAAGAGGAGGGACGGCATTTTGAGGTGGTTGGGGAGGTTGAGGTTGGTTTGAATTTTGGGGTGGAAGGTTTAGATTTTGGAATTGTTGGTAGTGTTGTCGATTTTGGTGATTTCCAAAGTTTCTTTGATTGTTGTATGGGAATCCAGGTGGAGGTCGATTGTTACTTTGAGCATAGGGAGGCCTTTGTTGAAGTTGGGTAGAGTTCTCGGCGCCTTAGGGGTTCCCATACTGAAAACCAGGGTGATTTCTAGGTTGGTTGGGATTGTAGTAACCTTGGCCTGGTATTGTATGGATCGAATTAAGGTCTTCTGATTGTTGACCTACTTCAGATTGCGTGGGCATGTTGTAGAGGTATTGACAGTGGAGGGTGGTATGGTCGTATCCTTGGCAGACACCACAAAGGGAATCCATGGCTTTTAGTTGTTGGGGTGACTCCCTAAGGGTGACTAAGGATGACTCTAACCGATCTTGTTTTAAGGCAATTAATTTTAGGCTTTCCGCTATGCTTTGAATATCGTTATTAACTTCTGCCTTGGCTACCTTAAGGATTCCTCCAATCCCTCTTCTAGCCCTTGTTTCGGAAGCCCGTTTAACTACTTCCCATGCGCTAGTTAAACTTTGATGCATGAAATTTCCTCCAGATGAGGAATCAAGGAAAAATTTGGTATCATCATCAACACCACGATAAAAAATCTCTATGAGTTGGGCTTGAGAGATGTCATGGTGGGGGCACTTCCTAAGTAAATCCTTGAACCTTTTCCAGGCTTCACCTAAAGACTCTCCTGGGGACATAGAAAATGAGTTATTTGACCCCTAAGTTCATAGGTGAGAGACGGGGGGTAGAATTTTTCAAGGAACTTGCTTTGTAAAACTTCCCAAGTTGTGACATGTTCTTCACTCTCCATGGTGTTGTACCAGCTAGTAGCTTGTCCGGAGAGGGAATACTTAAACAACCTAAGACGGATGGCATCTTCAGAGACACCCGGGAGTTTGTTCAAAGAACATAGGTCAATGAACCTTTGGAGATGATCTTAGCAACTTTCCCCATTGTTGCCTGAAAAGGGGTTGGCTTGCATCATGGTGATCCATTGTGTTCGGATTTCGAATTGTGGAGCAATAATATCGGGGGGTATAACTGGATGTTGTGCATAGGCCGTTTTAGGAACGGAAAAGTCTTTTAATTGTTTTTGTCTTTCGACTTCCCTCCTATCGACTTCTATGGTTTCTTGCTCGGCCATAAAGGCTTCTCGCAAAGCGGCTTCTCTTTCCGCTTGTTCGGCTTGGATGAGCTCTCTTTGAGCTGTGAGAGCTTGGTCGATCCTACGGGCGACCTCATCTTCGTTCATTCTCACTAGATTTTGACGATTTAAACGATGAAAGGTCCTTTCTATTTTCGGATCAAACGGTTGAAAGTCGTCATTCGGGCGTCGCATGCACAATTAAAGCAGTTATTCGTGTGTAGAAAAAACATACTGCCGGAATGGAAACTCGGCAGAAAGAGGAGTACACTTCCGAAATGTTACTCGGAAGGCATGAAAAAAAAGAAAAAAAAGTTTTTTCAAAATTGTTTTGGGGTTCGAGAAAACAATCCGTTGTCCCCAGCAACGGCGCCAAATTGATACACGTCGTTTTGCAATATCAATCACTAAGATGGTTAATCCTAGAGTTTAAACCTTTTTTACTTCCGGTTTTAAGGGCAGTATAGAAGGGTAGATCCCATAGGACAACTATTAGAGATTGTTCTTTAGAACCCAAAAATTGAAGAACTTTATTATTTGTTTTTGGTATTTTTCTTTTTATTAAAGCAGAAAGTAAAGACCAGTTGGGGTTTTGTATGATTACACTAATGCAAGAATAAAAATACTTAACAAGAATAAACATGCACAAGAAAATAATAAAAAGATTGTTAATACAAGCAAAACTATATGAATGGAAAACTAAGGATTAAAGCAAATAAAAGATGTGGTGATTAAATCAAGAGAAAGAAATCGAGGCTCGTAGGGGTTTTCACCACCTTAGCCTAGGCGATAACAACTAAATCTTAAATGATGATTTGATGAAGGCTTGCGAATTAAAAACTCACAAAAGAGAAACTCCACATGAGCCCATTGGTCTTGGTGCTCATGCTTCCTAGTTTATCATCCTAAAAGACGAAAATCCACGGTCATATCAAAACGTCTATGTAATCGATTTTATTGTTCTAAATCCGGATTTCCATGGTCATATCCATACAGATTAACATGCGATCTGAATATCAATCATTCAATTAAAATTGATTACCATCTAATCATTTAAGAAGAAGTCGTTAAAACCATGGTTAAGGGGTTATTCCCCTTGCCCTGATAAAAGACTACTCACACATGGAGAAAGGGGAGACAGAGGAAGAAAGAATTGAAGCCATAGTCTAGCCCAGAAATTAGGAAATTAATCCTTATGCTAGAGACGATGAAATGGCTTAACTCTTTGTTCCTTGCTCCAGAAATTAAGAATGGAGAAGAGAAGATTGAACTAATGCGGAAAGAAGAGACAAGATCCGAGTAAGAAAGAACAGTGCTTAAATTAAAACTACTTTATTGCATAATAAAAAAATGATTACAAAATTTGTTGCTTTAGAATCCCAATACCAGAAATCCAAGATGATCCAAAAGATGAGGAGGTGCCCCTCCTTTTATAGGGGAAGGAGGGGAAGGAATACATTAGGTTTAGGGATTTTTCTGCTGACTGCGCACCACCAACCGACTGGTTCAGTAACCAACCGATCGGTTGGAAGGTTCTGGAATGCCCGGCCCATCAATCGGCTTCAAACCCTAATTAGGGTGGCAGTTGAGATTTTGCTGTCTGCGCGCCGCCAACCGACCGGTTCGGGAACCAGCCGATCGGTTGGAAGGTTCTAGAACGTGCGGCCCATTGGTCGGCTGCCAACCCTAATTAGGGTGGTGGCGTGTTGAAACCGCTCGGTGTCGCTCAACAATGGTCGTGAGCCGGGCGTCTGGTAGCTGGAATCGGGTGATCTCAGCCGTCGTCTGATCTGATGAATGATCGATGCTTTGAAGGCGAAACGAGCGTTTCAGATAGTCAGACGATCGGTTGAATGCAGTGAGACGATCGATTTAAGATACCAGTCGATCGGCTCAGATCCTGAATCTTCATTAAAATGCACATGATTGTCAGATTTATGATAAAAACAAGAAAATATCAATTTGTGCAATTTTCAATAGATGAAAGGGGTATTTCTATGTTACAAGCTTAATAATTCGCAGAAAAAGGTGTGCTGAATAGAATGCATCAGGGACCATAGTATTTCTCCAAGTAGAGCCTCCGACATAGCATCAACATCGGTGACTGGATCTCACAGACCCTATTTTGCGACTAGGGTCTGTTACCAATGTAGACAACTGGGACATTTAGCAAAGGATTGTCCAGATGGGAATATAATAGTGACTCAACCTGAGGGGTAGAGTTAGCAAGGCTCACAAAGGAGGCAATTTTATAGTAACAATAGAGGACGTGGACAAGCGTCCCAAGCTAGTTCATCAACATCTAACAATCAAGCATAGGGTCAACAACCAACAACTGCGAGGTTCTATGCAATGAATCAATCTAATGCAATAATCAACCCTCGGGTTGTGACAGGTCAGATGAAATAGATTCATTCTGATATTTAATTTCATGATTCTATGTGTTAAAAATAAGAAAGTAGTTGTTTTTGAACTTCCTCTGACTACTCCTATAAGGACACAAGGAAGATGAGGATTTACATTTTACTCAATATTCCTTAGAATGCTTTATAAATTCTCTTATCTGTGTAAAAAAGGATGAGATATAGAAGTGATGCCTGAAGAAAAACCAGGAATGAAAAATCCTATGTGCATAATGATATGAAAAGTGAGGAACATGATAGTAAATAAAGTGCATACTACCTAATCTCAATACTTGTATACCCTATCCAGGTATATGATTATTGGAGATAGAGCAAGTATGGAACTCTTAGATTGTTATCTTTCTAATTACTCTGATCAAGTAGTCATTCTGAAATAATCTAGTGAGTATAATGAAACCAATTATATAGGAATTGCTAAGTGAACTTTCCCAACTAATGAGGAAGTGCTAAGTGAACTTTCCCAACTAATGAGGTAGTGTTAAGTGAACTTTCCCAACTAATGAGGAACTGCTAGGTGAACTTTCCCAACTAATGAGGAAGTGCTAAGTGAACTTTCCTAACTAATGAGGAATTCCTAAGTGAACTTTCCCAACTAGTGAGGAAGTGCTAAGTGAACTTTCCCAACTAATGAGGAAGTGCTAAGTGAACTTTCCCAACTAATGAGGAACTACTAGGTGAACTTTCCCAACAAATGAGGAAGTGCTAAGTGAACTTTTCCAACTAATGAGGAGCTTCTAGGTGAACTTTCCCAACTAATGAGGAAGTGCTAAGTGAACTTTCCCAACTAATGAGGAACTTCTAGGTGAACTTTCCCAACTAATGAGGAAGTGTAAGTGAACTTTCCCAACTAATGAGCAACTGCTAGGTGAACTTTCCCAACTAATGAGGAATTGCTAAGTGAACTTTCCCAACTAATGAGGAATTGCTAAGTGAACTTTCCCAGCCATGTGGGGTTTGCTAAGGAAATGTATTGTTAGCATAAAGGGACAACACTTAATAGCTGAAGAATCCAATACCACTACTAAGAGAAATCAAAATGAGGCATCCATGGCTCAATTAATTGTTTATGGCATAAAGGAACCCCCTTCCTCTAGAGTTTATTGTCTTATAAAGAGCTTTATTCCTCCATGCCTGACATTTCTTTCTTCCTCCTTTACAAATGGAGATTCCAATTAGTCTGTCACTCCATTCACACAGAACTTAGCAATTTAGTAACCTGCATTGTGTAGGGTGGAACTCTCTTCTTAACAAACTTTATCAAACTTCCTAGACCTTACAAAGTCAATGTCCTTGAAGAATAAGAATTAGTCTTGCTTTCAAAGTTAGAGAAGCATGGATTATAAGTGTTCCACTTCAATGTAGAATGAAGGAGTGGAATTCATAAATACATACCAAGATCTTAGTTGAGATTACACCCCATAACTACATACCTGACTCCTACTCTTATGTTCCACACTTCTATCTATCATACTTGTCTAGGTGGCCAGGCAGTCCTTCCAACCCAAGGATAGCCTAGGGGGCCTAGGCGGGAGCTAAGGCATTCTTCATAATTGTTTATATTTTACATATATTTAAATGATTATTGTGTATACATTTAGCTATATTCAAATATAACAACAATATGTACATTTGTATTGGTTACCCTTACATTTAATCAATCATAACTTCTTGCTATACCACATC
This sequence comes from Alisma plantago-aquatica, assembly GCA_963693085.1. Lineage (NCBI taxonomy): Eukaryota > Viridiplantae > Streptophyta > Magnoliopsida > Alismatales > Alismataceae > Alisma > Alisma plantago-aquatica. The sequence continues at coordinate 1,242,574,229 of OY856411.1, forward strand.
TATCATGACTAAGGCTAGACCTATTTGATCTTAATTTGACCTAACATGATATAATTGGACCTAACTTAACTTTGTTTGCCCTAATTTCACCTAAGTCATACCTATTTTGGATAATATGACTTAATAAGATGTAACTTCCCCTAGCTTGTCCTACATTTGACATAAATGAGCTCTAATTTGGCAAAACCAGACCTAATTCCCCAAAATAGACATGTTTTCCCCAAATCGGACCTATTTTAGATCTGATTTGGCTTGAATCAGATCTATTTCTTCCATAAAATAACTAAATTGGATCTCATTTGAACAAATTCAGACCTAATACATGTTAATTTAGTCTTTGTATCTTAATTTGGGCCAAAAAGGCCTTAGGTGCCCAGTTTAGTTATCTGAAAGCCTAGGCGCCCATTTTAAGGCAGTCTGCCTAGAGCCTAGGTGGCCTAGGCACACCTAGGTGAATCCTGGATAACTATGCTATCTATGGTACAATTATCATCTTCCAATGAACAAACTATGCTAGTGTATGTTTGTATAGTACTTTTGTATCCAGTTACCTAATTTATAGAGATAACTATCTACTAATTTGTATTGTTGTTCTTAATGTCTAGAAGGAGCAGGAGAATTTATAAACTCATTCTCTTAATCTGTTGCTTCAAATTCTAAGGCATTTCTCAACTTTGAGTATCCATTCAGAATTTTAGTTGCTATTATGACTCCTAAATGCGTGTGCTCAATCAGGCCTTGAATCGATCTTGTTTTTGGCTTCCCAGTTGTCTTGCAGATCCTTTCTTTTTAGGATGAGCTTCAATATTATAGTTGTTCCAACCATGATAATTGGTAAGGTGGATTCCTAATATTTGTTATGTTTCCCTCCTAACTACCACCTACAGAGGGACGATCATGTGGAGTTTATATGGAGTCTTCAACATGTTTTTTTGCTTTACTAACTGACATTTTTTAGGAATCCAAGTCATGCTTCCTCTCAGCTTTTCAAAACAAAGTGGAGATATTGTTCAATGTTGCAACATCCTAGTACAATTTCTGTTGTAGTAGCACTAAGAATACCATCATAGTAATGAAGGATCAAATAGACACTTGCATACATATTTCTGCATCCTCTAATTACATGTTCAATGGATCTATTAGGTCACCATTAATATAATTTAATAGTTATACCACCTTCTTGATCAAATAAGATCTGCTTCACAGTCCCAATTAGGTTACTATCAACCTTAACAATATGATACTATTGCAATGCATAATAAAGAGACTATCTCTACAACTAGTTATTGTGGGATGTGAAGGGACCTTTTTTTACTCAATAAGTGTGGTACCCTTTTTATATTGATTTAAAAAACTATTTATAGGAGGAACTATACAATGAAAGGCAACTATATAGGGAAGTAAAGGAAGAGATATGTATAGAGGGACACCAAAGTAGCTATCCAAATGAGGTATTCCACTACACCAAAGTAGTTGAGATTCAAAAGTTACCTCTCATAAAACACAAACTGCATCCAGAAAGGAGTATACAGATAAAATCAAAATTTTAGCATTCAGTTAAAAATGATTAAGTAGAGCAGGACACCAAGTCCAATAACGTGGTGATGGCGATTGGAATAGTAAATTTATGTCTTAGAAGTTGAGCAAAGGAGAAAATACAACTATATATATTCTAAACTAATTGTACAGTCCTATAGTTGATGAATTCATCTCACTAATTTTCTTTAGTGGGGCTACATGAAGTTCCATTCCTTAAGACTACTTTAAATATTCATTTTCCTTTTCGTTAGATACCAATTCACATGTCCAGTTTGTTTCTTAATATGCTTGCAAATGATTACATCTATAATGAAAAGCATAACACATTAGATAATAATAGATATGATCAAGAAATTTATAGGCATGTATGTCACATGGAGACTTCCATGTTCCATACATATATATAGTTATCGTGAATGTGAGATGTACTTCTCCTATTTCTTCCTTTTAGTGTCCTCATCTATTAGCTTCTTCTCCTATATAGGTAGGATCTGTTCTTCTTTAAAGATATGGTCCAGACTATCTTGGGGTCTCTTTTGACTCTCTATATTGACTTGTGGTTCTCATCTAAATGTTATAGATTATGGTGTAGGTCTCTATTTCCTAGTGGGATGTTCTGGTGAAGGGCTCCTTAGCACATGGTTTCTATGTTAATATTTCAACTTTAGGAAATTATTGTGAGATGAACTCAAAATGAAAGTTGAGAAGGGAAGACCTGTAGTTATCTGCTTCATCAAACTCCAACACACCTGTTCTTGCTCTACAATAATACATTTGGAAAGAAAAATCTGTTAGAACAAAGCACAGTAAACGATGAATGTCTTGATGCCTCTAATATATGACATATCTCATGCAAACCTTTAGCTCATTCTCACTCAAATTTTGAACACAAAATGAGTCAATTAGCAAAAAGAAATCTGAGTTCATGTGCTCCAGTTTCAAATGCTTCAAACTGCATAAAACCAAGGTGAACCTCACAACCCTCCCCATCATTCCCCTTTTATAGCATCATTCTTCCCTAGATTGTCCCTATTGCCACCCCTTTCTTTGTATTTCCCATCCTCACTCTATTCCTCTTCATCTCCCTCTAAAAAAAGGATTCATGTGCCTAATTGCAGTATAGTTTATTAACTACTTGTCTTCTCCCATTTCCATAATATATATCGACTTCTAGGTTCTGGGCCTTCTGGCTGTTCACATGGGTTGTTTCCCATAAGATCTGTGTATATTTTATGGAAATTATACAACAATTTTGATAATATTGGGTATATATGAATAATAATATTAATATAGTTACATAATGTACATATATTATATAATAATCAAGATACATAGGTAAGAGATTCTTGCTCCAAGTTTTCAGCATCTAGTCAAACATGTGCTTCAAATTCTGCTAGCATCGTTTGAACAATAGTTTTCTTTCTTATTTTTTTATGTAGCTATACAGAAGGTAATGTTCAACACAACACAACTACTTCCTATTCATTAGCTAGCTTATACATTTGTGGATCAAAACCCATTAAAGGTATATACATCCATTACTGCATATAGATTTATCTACTTTGATAGTCATGTGCACAACAAGAACATGCTTGGATATTAGCCCTGGATGCCGCCTACTTCTAAAAAAATTAGAGGCCTTTTGTGATTTGTATGAAGGCGAATTGCATTGACTCAAGTATCCAAGTTAAGGTTGTGCTTTTCTAGAAAGTGAAGAAGGTGTAGGCTAATTTCCTCATCATAAGTTCATAACAATATGTATGTTGGGTTTGAATACATACCTTTTGTTAAAGTTGTCATATCTCATTGTAATGTATAGGTTGCAATCGTGTTTTATGAGGAATTCATGATAGATCAAATTGTAAAAAACTTAGGCAGCTAACCACCTTTGGGAGAAATAGAATTTTCTTTGGGTAGGGGAATGGTTGATTCTCTGATGGGTTTATAAGAGATGACATCAAATATGAAAAGGATTAGTTTCTACTTGAATACCTTGACAGAGATATACCTTATACACATGTCCCACTAATTGATAAGGTAAGCACAACATATCATTTAACTACAAACCAAGACTACCACCAGGACTATAGGAAATGCACAATGATTTGGAAGGGAACTAGTGATTGCTAAGAAAGAGAAGCCATAGAGGCATTTGTTTGCTGATTCAATCAATTGACAACACTCCTCTTTTCTCAAAGAAATCTGATCTTTAAACTCCTCTTGAGGATGTTATCCAGTACACACTACGTTTGTAGCTTTGGCAGGAAATCCTAATAACATGTATCCTTAGTATGGCCCTTCTGACCATAGTGGGAGAACTCAGGGCATCAGGATGGTGTACCACACTGACTACTTGTGCCACCATCTCTATTAGATGCTCTACGAGCAAAGCTCAGGATCACTCTCTAACTATTAACAAATCTGCATTCATCAAGGCAGAGATATTACACTCCCCAGGTAGTTACTTTGTTTTCACATGACCTTGTTTCAAGCTAATCAAGAATTCCAAATAAGTCACTACCAATAGGAAATGAGACATATCTCTTTGATATTGAAGAGATATGTCTCGAGTTTGATTTTCATTATAACAACATATTCATTTTACATAAAATCTACATATAGTTGCTTAATTTTACCATATATAAAATATGCATTTACCTTTTCATAATAACAACATTCATATGCAAATGCATATTACATTTTCAATTCTGTTCTGAGTTTCAACTATTAGTTAACTCACTTTAAAATGGGTCAAAACAAAGCACATTTGAATTCGAACAACCCCATATCGATGTTGTGTTCTCAGTTCCCAACTCCATAATCTCCTTAAAGTTGAATTCAATTACTGTTATGTTTATATATGCTCCATGTACTACATGCATTTTTATCATTTTGTTTATGTACTTGTCTTTCTCAAAGCTCCCAGCAAGTTGAATATCAATGATGAGGCCTCCAAGATCAAGAGGTAATCTTTGAGGTAGAAGTGATTTTGCTGTGGGAGAGGTCGTGCTCGGGGTAGTCCCGATGGTAGATGTAAGTTCAGGTTGGAGATCGGGGTAGTAGCTGGGGCTGAGGGTAGATGAGAGGAGCAACAGTAAGGGGAGGATGTGGGGCAGTAGAAGAAGAGGCATGGGAGGACGTGGTGCTTAGATATTATCATTTATATTAAGGTAACACAGAAGATATTTGTTGAGAATATGCCACATGTTATGAGTTCTTAATTTCTAATTCACTCAGATGCTTTTGGTTATCCTTCTATTTTCACTCAGATGCTTTTGGCGCATGCAGTGATCTCTGTCAAGCCACTAAAATTGCACAATATATGGTATGGATTGCTGGATGGTCAGATATTCTTATGTTTGTATATTGGTGTATGTACTAAATTATTCTGTTCATTAAATCAATTTTGTTAGGTTTCAAATTGTAGGATGAGTGACACAATTGACCCACCGCAAATCAAAGAAAGGCCAAGTTCAGATCTGCAATTTCTTTTTTCTTCCAACTATGAATATTAAATCTATAAGTCTTTCCGTAATATGTTAAGAGAAGGCCTTTTACATATAAAAATGAATATGACAAAGTAAGATGATGGTTGTACATCTGGTATAATTTAGAACTAATAATGTTATTGGGTTGCAATTTCAAATGGTCTAAATGAATGACCTTATTGTGCAAGTTATAGACTGAAAATTCTAGACATGGCAAGCCTCAATGGTGCAAGTGAACTATCTTACAACTCTCCCATACAATACTTGGGCTACAAAAAAACATGGATGAACTACCTAGATACTTCTTGTCTCTTCAAGGTACTAATTTTGTCATCTTATTCTCATAGCAACCTTCATTTATGCCATGTATGAATGGTTATATATCTTTATTAAACTATTTGGATGATCTTTACCTTATTTTTAATGCCTCCCCATTTGTAAAACCTTATTTTCAGGATTAAGAGAAGTATAAGCTTTGCCACCATAGCAACTTCCATTACCTGAATTAGAGATTGAGCTTAACAACATCAAGAATTCAGATACAGAGTATAAGAAGTATCTAAGACAGCCCCGACGCAACATGTGCTTTCTTGTGAAGCATGATGATGCATCTCCATTTGAAGCCCATGCCCGCCCAGTCACAACTGTAGAAACAGCCACAGACGCAACAATGTATCATGATATGTTGCAATTTGATATGGCTATTTGCTGCTATGAGAAGGCTGCATTTCATAGACCTATGTATATATTTGAACAACCACTGTCAGCATCTGCAAACATAGAGACCAAGTTCATAGGGATGATATTCCTTCTATCTCTACTTAGAAGGTTCTTTTCATATTCTTATCTCGGGTGCTTTTGGACGATGCTGGTCGAACAACAAGAGCTCAAACAAAGAAGAAGACAATAAGGATGTTAAAACTGGCCGAGAAAGACAACTCTTTCAAAAAGATGTTAGTAGACCACTGATTCATTGATATATGAATATACTTTTCTTTATACACATTGTGTAATAGGGGCAAGGTATACATCCTCCCCATGTACATTCGACGTTTCATTATAAATGAAAGTAAGATTGTTGGCATAATAAGCATAACTTGCTCTAAATACTACAATTTTGTTACTAAAAGAGCTTGTATACTAACAAATTACTATATATATATATATATATATATATATATATATATATATATATATATATATATATGAATATATCGTCGAGCTAAGCATATATGTATGTGTACTAAATGGCACTACATATGTAGCTAGATGCATAATCAACTACATATATATGCATATAGTAACTGTTTCCTTTCCCTACACACTAAATACATATAAAATGTATTAACTTCATGTTTTGCTACATAATGACTATATATGAAACTGTAGTCATACATTTAGCTATAATTGTACGTATATTTAAATATGTAAGGACAATATCTAGCTACGCTTCCGGATACATATGAATTTGTAGTGAATGGATTATCTAATTACATATTTGAAAAATATAGTTAAAGGCTTTAGCTATACGAGCACATACTAGAACTTGTATGTGTAAAGAAATATGTAGTTAAAGCCTTTAGCTACAAAATATGGGGTTTTCGTGACAATTTTTTTTATAGTTAATGACCCTTTTTTGTAGTGATTTTTAATCCCCTTGATAGATTAAGTGCATTACAACATCTTTTAGCATCAATCAAGTTACAAGCATGAATTATAGATAAATGCTATATAGAGAGGTGTAACATACTTTCGAGAGATCTTATATCAATAGGTACATATCTTGTTACACTTATCCTGGGAACTCAGTCCCCTAAATACTTTATTGGGAATCTCATCCCTTCATCATTATCTTTATCTCGATCATATGCTTGGGTATCAAACCCTTAGATCATTATTGAATAGTGTCACTTTTCCCTATGTAACAATCATCTCTAGGTCATCAGACCCACATGTAAGTCATACATGTAGTAAAACTATATCACATGGCTCACAAGGCCTTATATAATATGTATTATACTAAATCATGAAGCTCATACCTGGCTATGTTCATTATTTCATAATACCTACATGGTTAGGATTTCATAGCAAATGCGATGTCAAGTAAATATCATAACCATGTCATAAAGAGAATTATTCAAATTACAACACTCTCATAATTAGGGTTAGGCTTTTTCCCTTGTAACTAATTTAGGGTTACCAAGTGCATATTTATCAATCAAACCCTTATTCACATTATAAGAGCTAAATAATTGCCATACATGTTTAAGCATACTTCATAAAATATCAACAATTGATTATCAACATGAAGTATTACCTTTCTCATGTGAGTAGTATAAGTTTCTCTCTCTTCCTTACTAGGATATTAACTTAAATATACTTATTACATTGATTTAACCTTCTTTAGGGTTATCAACATACACTTATAAAAGTGTATTCATATCATTACATTAATGATGTATTCATTGATTGTATTCAAGAAGTGTCAGCCTACACTCATCAAGGTGTATCGACCTTCACTCATCAAGGTGTATCAACCTTCATTTCAATATTTATACCGTCCTAGACACATTCACTTGTTTCGGCCTAGACATACATATTTGTGTCGGCCAAGGCATATCAAATGCTATCGATTTAGAGATGCTTAGAGTAGTATCATTTGTATAGTGCTTGAGGTGTATCAGCCATAGTATATACTTGTGTGTGTTAGCCATACTATCATCTTATGTATCAGCCACCCAACATACCCTAGGGTATGAGCCACTTTATCAACTAGTGTGTCGACTCGATCATGAACTAAGGTACCAACCATACCAACAATAAGGATATCGACCTGACCTTCAACTAGGATATATATCGGCCTCACCTTTAATTAGGGTATCAGCCTCCTCAATCAAGTGGTGTATCGACCACTCAACATCAGATAGGATATCGACCTATATATCCCTTTGAGTATCCCAATATAGGGTATCGACCTCTAGGGTCTGTTTTTTGTTGGATGTACTCTCAATCAACAACTTAGTTCTTACATCTATCAACCTCAACACCTCAACACCACCTAATATATTTACCACACTTTCACAAGGTATGCCAAACTAAGGGTGTCACCCATCACACATGGGTTGGGCAAAAGGGATATCGGATTAGGATTACGACTTGACCATATCAACTATCCATGTCATGGTGCAAATATATGTATGTGTCAACTTGGATATCTCATAGATATCCGCCTGCCTTATACTTAGCATTTAGGTGATAAGTTAAACAATATAGAGGGTAGTAGTAGTTCTACTCATGAAATCAAACCAAAAGGATAGGAGTTCATGTGTATCAATTTGCATACCTATACCCTTGTATCGGGTTAGGGTTTTTCACCAATCAAAATCAATTTATGCATATCGATTTCACCATCTTTAAGCTCCAATTTTTCATCCATTACTACTCTAGTTCATGGACAACATCCCCATATATTCATTAGAACTCCAAGAATCATCATTCAAATAAGAAAAGTCAAAGTAGGAAAGGAATCACCTAGTATTGTGTGACACATCGTTCGAATAAAATGTTATTAACTTAGCGGAAGCGATCACTAAGCAGCGGATTACCAAAAATCACTAAAAATTAAAACCATTTTATAGCGAGGTCCACACATAGGAAAATTCTTCATAAAGGACTGGAGTAATTTAATTACATACTAGTTCACAAGTACATGTCCTGGATCATCTTTTTCTGAGAATTACATGCATCAACTACTCTGTTAAACCAAGCACAGGCAGTATAAAATCTCGAGGTACTAAGCCAAAATCACAAAAGCACTAACTACTACTCTGAGGACCTGAGAGTACAGAGACGACACATAGGACTCTATGTACATCTATACAAGACATATCAGCCAGTGTCTCCACCTGAGAATTCACTGTTGTCCCTGTTGTTGTTGTTGTTGTTGTCCTTCACCTACTGAAGGATTCATGCCTCCTCGTCCGCGTCCACCTAAAAATGTGGTTCCCATGGGGGTGATACAATCGTAAATTGCCCCAACGAGAGATATAACTCTCTGCCAAAAACATTATTATTGCAGTTTATTAAGATAAATCTGAACAGAGGAATCATAATTATTTAACAATAGTTAATTCATTGTCTAACATATTAGAACATTAATCTTATCTAAAGCATTGCAGCTATAACCTGATAGAGAATCATGTCACTTATCCAATAAGGAATATGAAGAACATGTATAACATTTATCCGCTATAATGAGCAGGATAATATCAGTTAATGTTTCTCGTATTTCAACTTTATGCAATTACACTACACGGCTGATTATATTTTACACATCATGTGTCAAACTACAATTAGCTTGCCATGGTATATTTACATCTTCACTATAGAATTATAACCACAACACATCCTCTCTTCAGGCTTAGATCACACAACTAATTCTTGGTATTGTTTTGTGGAGTCATGGCCTGTAGCCATACTCTTTCAACAAAGTATTGGGATCTTGATCCCTCATCTCATCAAGTACCTTTCAATTTCTTAACAAGTTCATCATCATGATTATAGAATATGGGTATTCAAACCCTTAATTCATCATAGAATACTTGTTACCACATAACAGGTAACTTAATATCTTCATGTCATTTGACCAAGGTAAGCATGATTCTAACTACACAAGTATTACACATAGCACACAAAGCTTAATTCACCGCTTGTTACCTCTTAGTAGGCAACAAGGCATATTATGTCTTATGAAGCCATAAATAATTTCAATAATTAAAACATCATATGGCACACAGGGCTCATTAATTTTAGGTTACCTTTCACTAAGAAACAAAGCATATGAAGGCTTATAAGGCCTATAAAACATTTTCAATATACAGAGCATCATAGCTCATACCTGGCTATGTTCATCATCTCAACATACCTACATGATTAATACTCATGATAATAGTTATAATGCTTTCATATCAGCACCATACAACACGAAGTAATACCATTATTCCCTTTTTAGGGTTAGGATTTCTCTTGCATATCATCACCCTCCATTAGGGTTTTCCATACATAACCATTTATGATCTCAAGATCAAATTATTAATGATCAAGTCCTAATTCATTGCTTCACACAACTAGGAGCCAACATTGATAACATAAGTATTCAATCATATTTATTTATTCTCATCATTCATAATTAAATGAATTATCAATACAAAGTATGAGTTTCTCTCTCATCTTTACCAGAATATGATTGCATCAAATTTTATTGATTTGGATTAACCTTTTCATAAGGCATGTTAGCCTACACTTGTGAAAGTGCATCATTACATCTCAATGTAACAACTGACATGACACACTTCATGTGTCACTCATCCAAATATATTAGACTTCAAATACATCAAGGTATATCAATCTTGAGGTGTTGGATGTGATATCTATCATATTTTGATGTATCACTTCCCTCATCACCTTTATCCTACTTAAGTTCATCCACTTAGATGGTATTAGGGTATTTCCCATACTAATAATTTATACACCAGTTCATCACATTTATCATGTAATGTATTGGTCATAAGTCACTTATTTAGAAAATACAACCATTGTTAATGATATGGACTCATCTTTGAGTTAGGAACTATTGATATAAGGATATCCATTATCAACCTCTTTAGGTGTTACACTTGTCAATATATTAATCACTATTCCATTATTAGGAATAGGGTTTTCCATGTTTATAAATTAAGGTTCACATAGCATCTCCCATTTTTATGGGATTCACATAATATCACTCTACATTAGAGTTTCATATAATATCCTTCCATATCAGGGTTTCACATAGCATTACCTGAAATTAGGATTTCACTTGACATCACCCTTAATTAGGATTTCATATGTCATCACCCTTGATTAGGGTTTCATCAACCTTCTCAATTAGGGTTTCATGATCTCTTTACAAAGGATCATACCCTAATTACCTATTATGTTCATGTTGAAAATGTTGAGGTTTAACCATTACATGATTGTCATTCATGTAGGAATTCCTCTCTCTCTCTCATCCTCTCTAGGATGTCAATTACTTGAATCTTAATTATATTAGGTCCAAACAACTTGAATGAAGGGTTGTCACAACATATTAAATCATTGCTTTCATAAGCATCAAGAGTTAACCACTCAAAAAGGTACTAAATACCCTAGTACCTTAAAGGTACAACCATTGTAATCACCTTTGATTTACATCATTAATAATCAATTAGTTAATTGACCTTTAGTCACCTTAGGCGTCCAAATGATTTGACCAATTGAACCTCAAATGGTCTTAGTCACTTAGACCCCAAATGGTCTTGGTCACTCAGACATTGAAAGGTTTGAAACCGTTTAAGCAAAATAATAATGAAACCGTATGGACAATTCACACTTGAAACCACTTGGGTCTCCAAACGGTTTGAGACCATTTGGTCTCAAACGGTCTTGAGAGAGACCGTTTGGACTCAAACGTTCTTAAGACTGTTTGGTCCAAACTCTCTCAAAACCGAATGGACCAAAAAGACCTTCCATCACTTTATCAATTCAGGGTTTCAATCATTGAACCATCTATCATTTGAGCTACTGATTTATTCTTTAATTGAACCATTGAATCACCCTTCAATTGGACCTTTAATTAGGGTTTTGAATCCAATTGAACTAGGGTTTATAATCAAGGAACCATCAATTAGGGTATTGAAATCGAGGAACCATCAATGGTTGACATTGTGGAACTAATTAAATTGAAATCATTGAATCATCATCAAACCATGATATGACCTGACCTCAAACGGTCTTGAGGTCATTTGTATGACCTCCAAATGGTCTTGAGACCGTTTGACCCATCCCATCATTGAGATTTGTGAAATTCAATTAGGTTTGCATCATTGGATTGATCATCAATTGAGCTAGTGATTATATTTCAATTTGATATCACTGGATCTTCAACCATCCAATCATACACCACCATAGATCTCCAAATGGTCTTGGTTGACCTCCAAATGGTCTTAAGACCGTTTGGGTCAGTCAACCCAAAAATTAAATCAATCAATTGAGAATTTCAACACTCAACCCGATTAGGGTTTGCAATTGGTAGGTTATCCACTCATAGAACCATTAAAAACCAATCAATTAAATCTATTAGATCATTATTCAACACATCAGAAACCACCCTCAAACGGTCAACCCCCTCCATTCGGTCAACCACTCCAAACAGTTTGGAACCCAAACCTCCAAATGGTTTGCAAATGTGAAACCGATTGGACCATATTGTTGAAACTGTTTGCAATAGATATTTGGGGAGGTGTGTGATTATGATGATGTCATCATCATCAAGCTATTAACCCACGAAAATTTCTGTGATTTTCATGGTGATTGCATCAATCAATCAAATAAAATTTCGGGAATAAAGAAGGAATCAACAATTGATGAAGATTTGGAATCAATAACAAAGTTCAAGGGTTCAAGTTATATAACCTGCCTTCCATTGAGCTTCAAAGATTCAACCTCCACGTCTTTAATGGTGAAAGCAACACCTTCTACTATCCCAAGATCGTCCTTAAGCTTTGAGTGAAAAGGAATGGCTAGAATTGAAGATGGAATGGAGATAAGAAGAAATCATGCATTGATTTTCGATTTCCATCATGGAATCATGGTTGAAAGTGATCAAGGAGCTTACCTACAGGATGGGGGTCGTCCTCCTGATCCTCCAAAGCTCCCTTGGTCGTTTTGCAAGCAAAGAGTGGAAGTGGTTTCGAAAAAGTCTCTCAATTGAGTTGTAAAAGGTGTTTTTATAAGAAATTCAATGAGAGAGAAAATATTTTATAAAATCCTTTTAATTCCAAAATTGGTGCCACCTCTCCCCCATACATTCCTTGCATGAAAATACATATTCCCCTACTTCTAATTACTCTTCATTATCCATGAATTAAGGAAAATCAATTTAAGCACCTTCAATCATATAATACTAATATCCATAAGTTGGTGGATATTTCTTTTTCTTTTCTTAATGTGAGTGGGTTCTCCACTCATGTAGATATTTCCATTACCTTTTCAAGGCACAAGTACGTCCACCCTTTTTTATTTTCAACCAACACAATTTTGGTTGAAGGGCAATCCAATTAATATATTTATTTTTGCATTGAATCGAAATAAAGTTCCAATTATGCTTAAATCTTGATTATTTTAATATCAAGATTCTCTCTCTTCCAAAATGATTCAAATGAGGCGCCCCTCTCAAATTATTTTCTCTAAATGATGCCAAGAATCATGAGGGACACTCTTGAAGTGGTATTTTGCATATTGAACCCTAGATTTTGGGTAAATTGCACATTACACCAAAACTAGGGTTTAATGCACAAACATTGCTCAACATGCACTTTCTTGTTTTCCAAGCTTGTAGAAGCCATAATACTACATCAACATCATTCCCATGATGTTTCAACATCTGAGGAACATTGTATCATGTACAATTTGAAAGTTAATCCCTCAACTTGGGTAATTTGCACTTTAGTCCAAAACTAACAAAACATTATTTCAACATTATTCAAAAAGGACTGAATTGAAATATAAGTTCCTCTTGAGCCTTAATTACTTTTCAAGAGATAAGAGAAAGCATATAATCAACTTTATTAATCAAAACATCTAGGGTTAGGCATAACCCAGGTCAGGGATGTTATAAGTTATAAACCCCTAACAAGGATTTTGTCCCCGAAATCCCAGGAAAAGGAGAGGCAGATTTTATTCATTTATCATACCATCAAGTCTCCACATAACATATTAATGTCATGGAGATATCATAGATCTTTAATCCACACAAAGTTCTTCCACACAGGTTTATTCTAAGGAAATATTTTTAGCTTGATAAACTTTTCCACCAACTACAATTGTTCCTTTCATTAGTTCAACCTTATCAATATTTATGTTTATGTAGAGCATAAACCCCTAACATATGATGCCCATATTATTTTATGTAACTAGATTGATTTCACAGTTTATCAATATAGATAACCAACATAAATCACCTATTATTTCTCAGATACCAAAATCCTTACTTTGGTATTCATCATATGTGTTGAGAACACATCTCATCCTTATCATATTCATTTCTCTGTGGTTACCACCAAAGGTAAACATGATATTTGCAATACATGTATTTCACATGGATCTTAAAGCCCATTAATATCTTGTTACCTCTCACTAAGAAACACATCATATTATGGCTCACAAGGCCCATATAGCAATTTCATTAATAAAACATCAAATATCCTAATACTTACTTGATTGCCATTTTAACGAAATGAAGAAACATAAAGAAACATACTCTTATCATTACTCGAGTTTGTTTATCAGAGGGGAAACATATATATTTAACAGAGGTAATCCACTTTGCAATCCTTTATTTATTTGGGAAAGAATCTATAACCAACATCAGTAATTATTGAGTCAAAAGCATAGCTCTAACACAAATTAGCTTCACAAACATCATGAAGCTGAACTCAAAATATTGTACTATTTGACATCATCTCTACCAAATGGTATCCAACCTTTTCCTAACATAGAAAGATTTGAATACCATAGAAATAATCCTCAAATTTGCAGACAATATTCCAAATGCTAGAGCCATTCACATATTGAAGAAGCTGATTTCTGAAATCATTGCTACAATGCTACATGCAGAGGGAAAACAATGTTCGGAGAAATAGAATGCAAGTTATAATTGATTACACACCATGGAAGATATCTTACACAACATGTAATTGACTATGCAGTGTGTATTTTCACCATACATACAATCTATTCTGTCCTGGTTTGTGGTTTCTTGTATCTGCTTTCCTACCACAATGAAATCTTCTATGAATAGCTCTTACAATCAATCAAGTAGTGTCAAACTTGATGTCAAGAACTATCCTACATGGCATCACTCCCTCTAGATATATGTCATTGTTCAAGACCAAACAACACATCTCATAGATCCTACTGGTGTACTATCACCAAAGCCAAATCAACTTTCCGGAAAAATGATTCCATGGTTATAAGCTAGAAGGTCCACAACGCTCTGAATAAACTTTGCTTCTTTGCCCCATGTCTGTCAAGGTAATCCCTTACCTGATTTTTGTTAAGTCTTGGATTGTTTTCAAAGTCTCAGAACCATGTTATTACATATCCCTCGATATGAACTGCAAAAAGATGAGCTTCTAAAGAAACAAATTTTGCTTATCATCAAGCATGCAATTCCATTTGCAGACAGGCTTCTACTTTTGACTCAACATGGATATTGTATTGTGGTATCTATGTAAGGATGGAAAATCATCCACTATCCACCAACCACACCCTATTTGAACTTCCCACAGTTGAGAAGTTTTCTAATGTTTGATCGAGAAATGGTTGTGGATTTTCAAAGATAATATTTAATAACATCCACATTTTCCATCCAATTCAGCTATCAAATGTAGCCCAACTGAATTGACAATATAGTGTTTATGGGTCAGTGAGGGTGAAAATGGACTTGGGTGGGGTAGAGATAATACTAGTCCAATGGAATATGCAGAAGAATCCCCTGAATCCATTAGTCATATTAAATTCACAGAGGAACTGATATTCTGGAAGCACATTGGGGGTAGACAAATAGATTCCTGACAAATGTGGCTACATCAAACATGAAGAGGGTATTGATCTCCATATGGGCTAATTTCCATAATACGGGCTAATTTCATCTTGGTACCCCCAAAGATGGCCAAAATGTGTCATATTATGGATGTTTGACCCAAAGTTGGGCATGTGTAGACCTAACACAACATAAACAATGCACCCAAAGCTAGGCATGTGTAGACCTATCACAACATAACACAATATGTAGTTTCTTTGACTAATTCTAATGTGTACTTGTAGCATTGGACATGCCTCATGTGGTGGGAATTTGGCTATTTTAGATAATATCTCTCCATATACCTATTGAAACAAATGTGTTGCATTATATACGAATTATATGGATGGTAAAAAAAATTGAATCATATCAATGATTCTAAACAAAGTCTTTGAAGGATTGTACATGCCCTATCCATAAATATTAGGGTGCCATCTTATAGCTGAAGTCCATTGCATACATCACTATTAGACTAAGTGCTAGAAGTGATTCCTACAAACACAAAAATGATTTATGTAATTGTGTTTGTAAACTAGGGGTGTACTTACTAACAACAATATTTAGGTTTATATCCACATATTGAGGTAGGTGACAATACAAATATTCAAATGTAAGGAAATTGATGATGTTAATATTTAGGGTAGGGACAATTAGTTGAGTATTATAAGTAATTATAATGGATATGCCAATACGCTAAGTTGTAGGTAAATTTGAAAATGATGAAGTTCGAAATGCATCAAGGACTGAATATTTTTACAAAGCACCTAATACATTTTAATACATTCTACTATTATCATCTAACCCACGGCAAGTGCATTCTAAGTTCGAACTGCAATGTTGGTTGTTGTTTCTTATATGAATTTGATGCATTGTCCCTAGTCCCAATCACCCACGAGCAAGCCAGTTACCAAACCCCATGCCTTGATAGCTACACTAAACCCTACTCCTCTACATGATGCACAATGGTCAGACAGTCCAAACAGCTCACCATGCTCCATTTGTAAAAGAAAAGGAGAAAAAAATACATGTATCACAAACCAGGAAGATAGAAAGGCCTAACATGAAGATATAGATAATATAATAGCTTGAAAAGAACATGAAGAAACTTAATGTTTCAAGAAATTCATACCTGATCGTGATTCAAAGAATATCGCATATCACTGGAGGTGCAAACATAATAGTAATAATGACCATAACGAGTATTATAGCCAGCATGGACCAATACCCCATACAAAGTGTTGATTGCATCTCCTTCCTAGAGTGTGAAAGAGGAATTGGGACATGAAAAAAAGGTTTCACAAATGTGTGTATGGAAAGGGATGCACTAACATTCATTAAAATTTTATTATCTAAAGATCAATAACAAATGTCTTCATGTTCAAGTGAGCATTAACCACTACTACTACCAGGGTGTGGTGCCCTTCCCCCAAGCTACTGTCATCTTTATTGAGGCTCTGCCTTGAGGTTGTGAATAGTCAATGCATGTCACTATTAATGTAGTAAATTGAAAAACAGTGAAGAGAACTTGTTTATTAGTAGTTGTATATGACCACATGAAGTGGAACCTGATTAGGTTCTTTCTTGGTAAAATAGATGGAGAAGTCAAATGGATACAACTCAGTGCATATGCAGGTGTAGTTCTCTAGCTAATTATAATAAGAACATGACAATATGATAATAAACATCTACAACCTGATGCCACCTACCAAGACAGATACTAATACCACCTCCCCACCTATCAAAATATGAAGGTTAGACAAATAAAGGGGGAAGAGTTGTGAAACATGTGTACATGAATCTGAAACCACTATACAAACTCTATTTGAGTGTTTAAGTATCAAGCATCGTTAGTCCAATACATAAGTACTAGAAGTATCCAGGGGCTTAAATAAGGTGCACTAGCTATTTAATGTTAGGGAAACTCAGTAGTGACAATGGTAGTATACAAATGGTACACAAAAAAGTAGAATTCATACATAGGGATCTTTAAATGCCTTATCATAGAGTTCCTTACAACTGGGACGCTTGGGGTCAATCTTGAGGACCCCATTCCTTGTGTAGGACTTCTTGTTTGGATTAGATAGAGTATGGAATTGTCCACATTATCTAGATTTGAAAACCATGTAAGTATATTTCCTATAATATGGATGATATAATTTGATTCGAGCATAGATATCCTTACCATATTGTGACTCTTTTGAGGATTTTTTGATATGCCAATTAGTGAAAGAATGTTTTGCCCTGCTCAGTCAAACCTAGTGGGCATATCTGAACAACTGTCATATCCACTAGTGTCAGGTGATGAGAGCTAAATGATCTGACAGCCAATAAAAATCTGTCAGTAGAAACATTAGCAAGGCATTAAGGTAAGATCATTAGAACAATCTTCAGTAGAACATTTACAAGAATGAGTGATTCAATTACTACGATTATAGGTGCAAAAGGTGAATACATATCCCTTGTCAGTACTGTAAATGGTGTCAGAGAAGTGGAGAATGAAATTTCCCCTAATTTTGTAGACAAGATTCAGGTGCTTGTTCCATGATTCATTATCAATGGTTGGTGGTATAATAACAATAAAAAAATTATTGCAAGGTAATTAGATACATCCCTTGCACTTGTTCCAATGAGCATATTTCGAATGTATGGACCAACACTAATGATGGACATGGAAGCCATGTAACGTAAGCATTAGCCCAACCACCTAATCTTACCCATGTTTTGTTTTCCTGTATCACCTTAGGAGCTTTGATAGTAGGCAATAATTCATCACCAACCTACATATTTCAAATAGCTAACCACTGATGCAACCAAAATGAAAAGCTACATATATTAAATAACAAAGGATGGCTAGATCTTACAGTCCCAACACATCACAGTCAGATTTAGCCTACAAAAAGAGTAATTTATGCTAGTAAAGACTTCTTGAAGATTGACCAGAGAATTCTAGTAGAACTGAACATTGATAGCGGTTCATAAAAAATAATTACAATGCCTTTGTCCTAATTTCATCATGTAGGCAATATAAATTGACCTTTCCATGTGTGTGAATGTTTTTTTTCTTAATAGCCATGCACTACAAATCTATAATACAAAGTTAACATAAAATATGTGGGAATAAAAGAGTGACATACCCCTAGACGTAGAAAAAACATCATTCATAATATGGAAGGATAACAAAGTTCATAATCAAAAAGCGATTCTACACCTTCTGTGTGTATAAGAATGTCATCCTCTTTTATCATGTGAAGACAGATTAGTGATACCACACATAGGGACTTACAAGTATAAAATGACACAAATAATATACAATGACAGAAATAATATATGATCAATGTACTATAAAAAGATGCACAATTGTAGAGATACACGATAGGCATGACACATACACAAAAGTTATAAAAAATAAGCCTGAGAATGTGCCAAAATGATAGGTACAAAAATAAAATGCAAGATGTTGTATATTTCACACACAAGAAACTAATATCCAGTGTGCCATTTATTAACATGAGAGAAAATCCTTAATAGGCACATGCATAAGTATCATAGAATACAACGAACGTGCATGAACTCAAAGGAATTAATATGTACAATATTGAAGTGGGTTAGCAACATAACACCAACAAGATTGAGTTTGCGCATAGAGGTCCCTATCCATAAGGATGAAAAACACCTACCATTTCAACCTAAGCTTGTTTTTTGGATGAGGACATGACTAACCAAAATATGGCCCTTGAGCTGAGACTATGAGAGTTTCAGGTGGGTTAATATATGGTTTATCACTATTTAAGATGGTCTAGAAATTCCTTATCTTTTATCTGTCTCCATAATATTACTTCCTCATAATTTTAATAATTATCATTTTTGCATTCAGAAAACTTCTAAAATCAAGTTTATAGCTGCATTTTCTCAAATACCCACACAAGGATCATGTTTGCACCCCTCTGTAATTTTATACTAGCAAAATTGTAGAGAAATCAGAGCTATTAGGAACCTAGTAACCCTTCACTTATATCAAAAGATGGGTCTGAATCAAGTCTCTAATTATTAATAATGTCAAGGATTTTAATAATGGTTAGCAGCCACTTCACACAATACATGTGGGCATAAACAATTATATGTGACTATTTTGCAAATGAAGGATACACGAATAATACATTGAATACAAATGGCATATTATTTTTTGTGATTCTGATTAGAAGACATAGTGATAAAGTGTAGATAACAAGCTATACAAGATTATCTTCTACCAACAGATAGTATGTATTTACATAGGGACATATCAAGAAAAAGAGTAGGAACAAAAACATGTTGATAGAAGATAAAAATAAGTAGATAATTAATATTTAACCTTCCATTCTCAAGCCGAAGACCTACAAGAATGTAAGACAATGAGCACATCCTCGTCGTGTTGGGACTGCAAGAAATATACATCTGGATGAAAGAGCCATTTGTGTTACCCAGATAGACATTACCCCAACAAATATTGTTTCTATATTGTTTAATAAATTGCTCTTCAAACCCCATGCATTTAGACTGAAAGTAGATTACTGGATCATATTCTATAGAGACTTAGAAAATTTGACCTTCCTTTATTGTCTAAATGAATGATGTTCTTGAATTTTTGTCTGAACGTCACTACATTTTGTGCTATACAGTGGAAATAGGATTATGGCCATCTTTATGTAGCTAGTAGGCTAGTACCTATACAAAAGAGAATAATTACTGTGATGGAAACTAATTTTTCTAGCCTCAAGGACTACCCATGGTTGGATAAAAAGGTGTGCACCGGTGAAAACTATAACACATGCTACTCCTGTATATAATATAAAATGGAATAAGAAAAGGAATCTTGAAAGTTTTGATTCATAGTCAAATGCCAAGCCTAATATAGAGAGGTTCAATAAACTAGAATACAATTTTGCATCTACCAGTTTGTACGATGGTATCCATTCATTGTCTTACATATGTCATAATATTCCTTTGAAAGAAATTGAAGTGTTTTTAACAAACCATGACTCTGAAACTACCTTTTAATAATCTAGAAACACCATGAATCTGGATCTACCCTTTAAGTGTGTTTAACAAAGCACAACTCTGAATCTACCTAGGAAATAATCTAAAAATAACAAACATGGTCATATACAACACATATACATATCTAAGTCTAAGATGAAGATCTGTAATACCAGATATGATGTGATTGCTCAAGGTAGTCACCTCTTGAAGATGATTAAACCTTTAGAATACCAGATATTTGTCAAAGAGGACGAATGTGATAATGATCAATGATGGATCGTGGAAGATGGTTTCCAAATGGAGAAGTGAAACTACATCAAGAAGATGGTCTGGGCGCAACTACTTTAGGCCTTCATCTGGGGTCTTATTGTGCCCTTGGGCTTCTGGGTAGAGTAGCCAAGAATGGAACAACATCCTTAGGCTGATGGATAGAGCCCAGAGTAGAGTAGTTGGTGGAATCCTCGGGCTTTAGGCTGAGGCATAGAGAAGAGAAGGGTGGCGTAGGAGGAAAAGATGTTTTTGTGCAGCTCATGGGCGGCCGGAAGAATGCGTACAAGGAGGGGCCGGGAGAAAGAGCACATATCGTGATTGGTGATAGAATGGAGACAGAAAAATTGGGGGAAAGATTCTCTATCAATGAGGAAGGACGAATGAGTGCGTGGGGATGACTCATGCGAGGGAAGTGAATTTCACTTGAAATAGAGAGAGTGGCACGTTTAGGATTGTATTTATGTATTCACTACAATCATTTAACTTACATTGTTATCTTTTATAAATAAACATAGTTTTAACTATATATAATATATATGTAAACAAAATTAGTGTAGTTAAATCACTATTTTTTGTGGTGAATGTAGTTACCCTGACCATAGAATCATTTTGTGTCAGGATTTGTTGAATGACGAAATGAGTTTTACTTGGAGCGCATATTTTTGAATATGCGAGGGGTGCAAGATGAGTATTTCCTTGCTTCCTTCAAACCCTAGGATTTTTCCTTGAGCCATTTTCCTAAAAAAAGTATGGTTGTAGGTTGTAGCTCTAAAGTAACATTGGGATTGGTGGTAAAGCCATACCCTAAGAAGAGTATGGCTACAATCCATGACTCAATATATACAAGCAAGATTGACTATAGGTCATACCCTAAACAGAGAACATGATATGTGTTGTATCTCTATGGAGCAGAGCCTCTATACACCAGGCTAGCTAAAATGCAGATTGACTCATAATGTCACTGCCACTCTCGTATGACCAAGAAAGGAGAAGTCGTGGATTCTGGCTCTTCCATAGACCTATATGGTTCTGATGCTAGCTTTACAGTGGTCAGTTGGAGATGAAAGGTATATTCACATCTCCACAGGGCATAATAATATGGAATGTGGATGTAATTTTCCATGTAACATATTTGTTTAAGGATGAAATACAAAAATATTGGTTGAAGCCTTTCCTTGTTTTTATATTGTTTAGTTTATAACATTTATATATGTTCTTCATAATCCTTTTAAAAGTGAATAAATGATCTATTTCTCAATTGTGGATATATGAACTAATAAGATGATGAGACTTCTCTACTCTGCATATAATCAACAGTTATACTTGTTTAATTCAATATTGGTTTCTTCTTCTCTCATTCATAAAGGTTTAGCTGTGATAATAGCACTGTTGATGGAGAGTTATATATCTCATTGGGACTTCTTGTCTCACCCCGTGGGCTCCACAACTTTCTAGGTGGATGTGCACGAGGGAGTAGAGACTGTGCAGTAGAGAGAGGGAAGCAGCAGCAAGGACAACAGTAACATCTCAAGTTGAATGTATTGTTATGTGTCTTGTATATATAGAGTTTGATGTGTCATCCCTGTACTCTCAGGTCCTTTGGGAGATAGTACGTAAAGAATTTTATAATTGACCTAAGATTTTGGCTAGTACGCCTCGATGCATAATGTTTCTTTCATGTATGTTTTGAAAAGGAAACTATTACCTCATAACCTTTCAAGGTGATGGAACAATGTATGTATAATGTGAACCACGATGCATATATAATGTTTGATTATTTCTGATAAGAATTTCCTAGTAATGGATCTCTTGGAAAAAAGGTTTTAATTTTTAGTGATTTTTAGTAATTCACTGTTAATGATTATTTCCCCATGGTTTTTTATGATTAAGTTATCAGTCTAATAGTGATCATCACAATTTTTGGTATCAGAGGCTTAGGTTTGCTAAGTCTATAGGGACATAGGATTAAGGTCGTTGAGTCTATTCTAGTGTCCTCTAGTTTATCATATAGTGACTTCTTCTTATATAGAAGAAGAAGTAAAGCTCAAAGATGTCTAGAGAACATGAAGAACATGTTGTTGAGAGCAACATTACTACACCAGCAAGAGGTGCAAGGGAACATGCGAGAGAAGAACCAATGCCTGAGAATCCCTAGGTGGATCAGACTATGTTGGAGAGCCCTACTTTCCATGCTCTGTTTGGGAAATTTATGACGACAGTAACACATATGGTGGACATGATACCAACACCACTCACTAGGGTACCAGTTCCCAATGAAACTTCAAGTTCAAGTAAGACTTTTGAACGGTTACACTGTGTGGGGGCTATAGAATATGCTGGAACAGCTGACCCAACATGTGTAGATTTGTGGCTCATTGAGTTAGAAAAAGCTTTCAAGATCCTTAGCATCCCAGAAACTGATAAAGTTATACATGTTGTGTACATGTTGAAAGGAAGTGCTGACCACTAGTGGGCCATCGAAGAGGAGAAAAGGCCTAATGTTGAGGTCAGATGGGAGGAATTCTGACGTAAGTTCACTAATAGGTACTTTCCTCGTACGCACCCAGCTGAGAAAATATCACAGTTTTAACAGATTAGGCAAGGGCCTATGAAGATTAATGAGTATGAAGCCAAGTTCATGGAGCTTTTATGGTTTTGTCCGCACATGCCTACAACAAACCAGGAGACAATTCAACATTTTGAGAAGGGTCTGAACACTGAGTTGACCACACCTATAGCTGCACTGGAGAATAGGGAGAGATTTGCTTTGTTTGTGGAATCCGTTAGGAGGATACAAAGGTTAGTAACCGATAAATGTGAGGCCAATTTTAGGAAAGGAACTACCCAGTTCTAGGGACAAAGGTCCGGAGGCTACAAGAAACTAAGGTTTTCTACGATGTCAACACCACAGAGGTTCAATACCCAAACGCAGTGGATGTCAAGTAAGGGTAGAGGATGTAATTTTCTGCCTTCTAGAGCCCAAAGTACATCGTCAATGTTAGTGACAGGGATGTTTAAGCCACAATAGGAGACTAGAATTTGCTACAAGTGTGGGCAGACAGGACATCTTAAGATAGAGTGTCTAGTAAGAGATACTAAGGTAACTCAACAATTGAGGAAGAGCCAACAAGGCTCTTAGAGGCAACAGTTTAGTAGAGGTGCAGGAGGACAACGGCATGGACAATCATCTCAAGTAGGTTCATCTGTACAAGGTAACGGAAGACGTGGTAGACAGCAGGCAATAGTGAGATTCTATACTATGAGTCAGCCAGAGTAGTAGTCAACCCACGAGTCATGATAGGTCAAATGGGATTATTTTATTCTGATATGTCTTCATATTGCTTCATATCTATTTTGATTGACCAGGGTGCTACACACTCCTTTATCACTTGAGAAATGATTGTCGTAGAATGAATAACTTGTTGTTAGAAACTTCGTTAGTTGATTCTACAGTTTTACAAGAGGTATGTTCCCCCAATATTCTTTCTATATTGGAACATAGGATTCAAGTGGATATTATAACACTTGAGATGCATGGATTTTATGTAATCCTTGGGATGGACAACTTGGAAAAGTATAAGGTAGTCTTGGACTGTGGTTCCAAGCAAGTTGTGTTCACATATGGTGGAAAGACATGGATCTTTCAGGGAGACAGGAAGATTCTTCCAACATGTCTAGTATCGACAATGGTAGCAGAGAAACTATTGTGACATGGGTGTGAGGCATTCTTAGCACATGTGGTGGATACCAAGGTCAAAAGTCCTAGTATTCCAGAAGTTCCAGTTGTCAGGGGGTTTAAGGATGTGTTTCCTGAGGAATTACTGATTTTCCTCCACCTCGAGAGATTGATTTTGAGATCAATCTAGTTCTTGATACACAACCAACAGCTCAGACACCTTATAGGATGGCACCGACTAAGATGGAAGAATTAGAGAAATAGTTACACGAGTTACTTGAAAAAGGTTTTATCTGACCAAGTAAATCATTGTAGGGTGCTCTGGTACTTTTTGTAAAGAAAAAGGATAGAACTATGAGGTTATGTATAGATTATAGTTAGTTGAATAAGGTGACAATAAATGACAAGTACCCTTTGCCAAGGATAGAAGATTTGTTTGACTAGTTGCATGGTGTAATAATGTTCTCTAAGATAGACCTGAGGTCACAGTTACGGATTAAGGAGGATGACTTACCAAAGCCGACCTTTAGGACAAGGTATGGTCATTATGAGTTTATAGTTATGTCGTTTGGACTAACTAATGCACCAGTAACATTCATGGATCTAATGAATAGAGTGTTTCGTTCATTCCTTGATCATTTTATAGTGGTCTTTATAGATGATATTATAATATACAGTCGAGATATCCAACAACATGAACAACATCTTCATCAAGCAATGACTTTGTTGAGACAACACAAGCTATATACTAAGTTTAGCAAGTGTGAGTTTTGGTTGTCAGAAGTATCGTTTCTAGGACATATCATATAAGATAAATGTATTTGTGTTGATCCTAAAAAGGTAGAGTCTATTCTAGAATGGGAACAACCAAAGACACCAATAGAGATTCACAGTTTCCTAGGTTTGGTAGGTTACTACAGAAGATTCATCAAGGACTTCAGTTTTGTAACATTACCCCTAATTAGGTTAACCAGGAAGGATGTTCCTTTTGTTTGGAATGTCAAGTGTTAATGCTCTTTCTATTTGTTTAAAGAAAAGTTGACCAATGCACCAGTGTTAGTGCTACCTAAGCTAGGGAAAGGATACATTGTCTTTTGAGATGCTTCAAAGAATGGTTTGTGATGTGTGTTGATGCAGGATAAATGAGTGATTTCTTTTGCCTCTCGATAACTCAAGAAACATGAGGAGAAATATTCTACACATGATTTGGAATTAGCTACAGTGATTCATGCCTTGAAAATCTGGAGACATTACATGTATGGGGAGAAGTGTCATATTTTCACATACCATAAGAATCTAAAGTACATCTTTTCATAGAAAGAATTAAACATGAGACAATGTTGCTGGATGGAACTAATAAAAGATTATGCTTGCACGATTGATTATCATCCAGGTAAGGCTAATGTGATAGCAGATATGCTAAGAAGAAAGTCGTCATCTTCAATCACAGATAACACACAGTTGAACTATTTGGTATGTCATAAGAGGGACATGCTAGTTTCCTTAAGATTAATGAATGTACAACTGGAAGTATCTTTGCTAGATGGTTTGTTAGCAAAGATGCAAGTTAAACCTACACTGAGAAAATAGATCAAAGAAGCACAATAGGCTGATATTATGGTTCAGCATATAAGATCAGAATATGGTAGTGAGAAGTGGGATGGCTTTCATGAGTCAGAAGATGGAATAGTTTGTTACCATGGTATAATTGTGGTACCTGATGCTAATGCCTTAAGGAAGATAGTTATGGAATAATCTCACTCATCTATGTATGCTATGCATTTAGAAAGTACCAAGATGTATCATAATCTAAAATATATGTATTGGTGTCCTGGTTTGAAGAAGGATGTAGTCGAGTTCGTTATGCGATGTCCAGTACATCAACAAGTTAAGGCTGAGCACCAGAAGCCGGTGGGAACATTACAACCATTACCTATAACACAGTGTAATTGGGATCATGTGACGATGGATTTCATAGTTGGTTTGCCTAGAACAACCAAGGGTTACAATTCCATTTGGGTGATTGTTGATAGGTTGACAAAATCGGCACATTTTCTTCCTGTTAAGACAGCATACACTGCTAAGAAACTTGCACATGTTAATGTGGATGAGATATGCGGTTGCATGGAGTCCTAGCAACAATTGTGTCGGACAGAGTCCTCAATTTACAAGTCACTTTTGGGAGCAATTACACACAGCTTTGGGTATGTAGTTGAAGTTTAGTACTACTTTCCACCCACAGACAGATGGATAGTCTGAAAGGACTATACAGACTTTGGAAGACTTGCTTAGGGCATGCGTTCTTCAAGTTGTAGGAAACTGGGATATGCATTTGAGTTTGATAGATTTTGCTTACAATAACAGTTATCAGAACAACATTGATATGGCACCATATGAAGCATTGTATGGTAGGCGTTATAGATCTCAATTATGTTGGTATGAAATAGGAGAATACCAACTTCTTGGTCCTGAACTTGTGCAACAGACAACAAAAAAGATTAAAGTGACACAACAACAGTTAAAGGTTGCATAGGACAGACAGAAATCGTATGATGATAATCACCGTAAACCTTTAGAATTACAACTTGGAGACAGAGTGTACATCAAGGTATCTCCTTGGAAAGGTGTTCTCATATTTGGGAAGTAGGGTAAGTTGGCTCGTAGATTTATGGGACCCTATCCGGTGATAGCACGTATTGGAAAGATAGCCTATAAGTTGGAACTTCCACCTGAATCGCATAGACTACATCCAGTATTTCATGTTTCTATGTTGAGAAAATGTCACCCTGATAGAGAGGTTATATTACAGCATGTAGAGGTGGAATTGGATGAGGATATATCCTATGTGGAAGGTCCAGTATTGATTCTTGACAAAAGAATCAAGAAGTTGAAAAAGAAATACATAGTTCTTGAAAAGTTCGTTGGCATCATCGTGGCATTGAAGAAGCCACATGGGAGCCGGAGGAAGAGTTGAGGAGGAAGTACCCTTCTCTTTTCTCTTGAAGATTTCAAGGACGAAATCCTTGTTAGGGGTTGATAACTTATAACACCCCTGACCTGGATTTTCAGATAACCCTAGAAGCTTTGCTTAAGTAAGTTTCTTAGAACCTTGTCTTAATCTTTTGAAAATTAATTAAGACTTGAGAAGAGTTTATTTCTCAATTTTGAACTTATTTGCAAATTGTTTGTGCCTTATATGATAACTTTGGTAAGAATTGAAATTCACCCAAATGAAGGGTTTATGTGCAATTTATGACCTCTAGAATGTCTCTTCTCTCTCTTAACAACAACTAGAGGAAAGAGAAAGAAGGAGGAACCTTGTTTGAATCTTGGTTGAATGATAACACTCTTTGTGGTGAAAGAATCAAAGAAGTGTTGAGTGTTTTGAACCCTAAATGAGGTTGTGTCGAGTTTTAAAGTGTATATGGGAGTGCCTATCGGCTTGGAAGCCATAGAGGAGGTCCCCATATCGGTTTGTTAACCTTTGAAGGTGTTCATTACGGGCTAAGCACCTCATGTAGGTGAAGCCTATCGGTTTGCATGTTCCTTGCAAAAGTGGTATCGGTTTGCACATAAAACAAGATTGGGTGATGATATCTTGTCAAGCAAGATACCTAAATGGCCGATATCATGCCTATGGATTATCCTCAAGATTTTTGCATGGAAAGATAATTATGGTTGCATGAAGTTACAATGCATGGACATGTGTCACTCAAGTGTACATAGTGATGACACCTTATACACACTCTCTTTCATAAAACTCAACCATATATACCTCTCTTTTCACCTCCTAGTAAAACTTTCGAATCCTTTACTATCTCTTGCTTGGAGGACGATCCTAGGATCTCAAGAAGCAAAGAGAAGGCTAAGTGTCTTGTCTAAGGTGAAGCCATGATCATCTTCCACCTTGGAAAGATTATACTTCTCGGATCATGATTCTTTCCTTTCTTCTTTCTTCACCAAGTTCCTAATTATGGTATTTTCTTTCATAGAGAAGTGTTGTGATCGAGTCTTGGACTTTTGATACGTCATCTTCAACCTTGGGAACGTGGATCTTTGAAGCTTAAATCTCTTGATTTGATCTTGAAGTGAGTTATATAACTTGAACCCAATTTTATTATTATTCACCTTCTATCATGCGATACTTGGTGATTCCTTTCCAACTTTGACTTTTCTTGTTTGAATGATGATTCTATGAGTTCTAATGAATATATGGGGTTGTTGTCCATGAACTAGAGTAATAATGGATGAAAAATTGGAGCTTGAAGATGTGAAACCAATATGCATAAATTGATTTTGATTGGTGAAAAACCCTAACCCGATACAAGGGTATAGGTATGAAAACTGATACACATGAGCTCCTATCCTTTTGGTTTGATTTCATGAGTAGAACTACTGCCCTCTCTATTGTTTAACTTATCACCTAAATGCTAAGTATAAGGCAGGAAGCTATCTATGAGATATCTAAGTTGACACATACATATTCTTGCACCATGACATGGATGGCCGATATGGTCAAGTCCTAATACTAATTTGATATCCCTTTTACCCAATCCATGTGTGATGGGAGACACCCTTAGTCTAGCATATCTTGTGGAAGTATGGTCAATATATTCTTAGAAGCCCTGGTTGATACACCAAGTGGTGTTGAGGTTGATCGGTGTAAGAACAATGTTGTTGATTGAGGGTACATCCAACACAAAATAGACCTAGAGGCCGATACCCTATATTGGGCAATGGTTGATACTCAAAGGGATAGCTAGGTCGATATCCTAGTTGATGATGAGTGGCCGATACACCACTTGATTGAGGAGGTTGATACTCTAATTGAAGGTGAGGCTAATATCCTAGTTGAAGGTGAGGCTGATATCCTTGTTGATGGTATGGCTAATACCTTAGTTAATGATCTAGTCAACACACTAGTGGATAAAGTGGTCGATACCCTAGTTGATGTTGGGTGGCCAATACATAAGATGATAGTATGACCAACACACACAAGTATATACTACGGCCGATACATGTCAAGCACCATATAAACGATACTACTCTAAACATCTCTAAATTGATAGTGTTTGATATGCCTTGGCCGACACAAATATGTATGTCTAGACCGACACAAGTGAATGTGTCTAGGCCGATACAAAGATTGAAATGAAGGTTGATACACCTTGATGAGTGAAGGCCGATACACCTTGATGAGTGTAGGCCGACACATCTTGAATACAATCAATGAATACATCATTAATGTAATGATATGGATATACTTTAATAAGTGTAGGTTGATAACCCTAAAGAAGGTTACATCAATGTAATAAGTATATTGAAGTTAATATACTAGTAAGGATGAGAGGGAAACTTGTACTACTCACATGAGAAAGGTAATACTTCATGTTGATAATCAATTGTTGATATTTGATGAAGTATTCTTAAACTATTGGCAATTATATAGATCTTATAATGTGAATAAGGGTTTGATTGATAAATATGCACTTGGAAACCCTAAATCAGTTACAAGGGAAAAACCCTAACCCTAATTATGAGAGAGTTGCAATTTGAATGATTCTCTTTATGACATGGTTATGATATTTACTTGATATTGCATTTGCTATGAAATCCTAACCATGCAGGTATTATGAGATAATGAGCATAGCCATGTATGAGCTATGATGATTTAGTATAATACATATTATCTAAGGCCTTGTGAGCCATGTTATATACTTTTACTACATGTATGACTTACGTGTAGATCTAATGACCTAGAGATGATTGTTACCTAGGGAAAGGTGACACTGTTCAATAATGATATGAGGGTTTGATACCCAAGCATATGATCATGATAATGATAATGGTGAAGGGATGAGATTCCCAATAAAGTATTCAGGGTAATGAGATCCCAGGATAAGTGTAACAAGAGATGTACCAATTGATATAAGATCTCTTAAAAATATGTTACACCTCTCTATATAGAATTATATAGAATTCATACTTGTAACTTGATTGATGCAAAATGATGTTGTAATGCACTTAATCTATCAAGTGAACTAAAAATGTTGTTTCCCTGACCATAGAGTCATTCACTGTCAGGATTTGCTGAATGATGAAATGAGTTTTACTCAAAGAACTTATTTTTTAATATGCGAGGGTGTAAGATGAGTATTTCCTTGCTTCCTTCAAACCCCAGGATTTGGCTTTGAGCCATTTTACTAAAAAGAGTGTGGTTGTAGGTCATAGATCTATAGAAACATCAAGATTGGTAGTAAGTGATACCCTAAGAAGAGTATGGTTGTAGGCCATGACTCAATATATACAAGAAAGATTGATAATAGGTCATACCCTGAATAGAGAACATGTTATGTGTTGTATCTCTATAGAGAAGAGCCTCTATATGCTAGGCTAGCTAAAATGTAGATTGACTCATAATGTCACTATCACTCTCGTACTGACTAAGAAAGGAGAGGTTGTGGATTCCAACTCTTCCATAGACCTATATGGTACTGATGCTAGCTTTGCAGTGGTCAGTTGGAGATGAAAGGTCTATTCCCATCTTCGTAGGGCATAATAAGATGGAATGTTAAGGATGTAATTTTCCATGTAGCATATTTGTTTAAGGATCAAATACAAAAATATTGGTTAAAGCCTTTCCTTGTTTTTATATTGTTTAGTTTATAACATTTATACATGTTCTTCATAATCCTTTTATATCGTCCCTGTACTCACAGGTCCTTTGGGAGATAGTACGTAAAGTGTTTTATAATCGATCTGAGATTTTGGCTAGTATGCCTTGATGCATAATGTTTCTTTCATGTATGTTTTGGAAAAACAACTACTACCTCATAACCTTACAAGGTGATGGAACAATGTATGTATAAAGTGAACCACGATGTATATATAAGGTTTGGTTCTTTCTAAAAAGAATTTCTTGGTAATGGGTCTCTTGGAAAACATGTTTTAATTTTTAGTAATCCGCTATTAATTAATATTTCTACATAGTTTTGTGTGATGAAGTTGTTGGTCTGATAGCAGTCATCATAGAAAGAGTGCAAGTAATAGAGAGGGCAAAGAGTTATATAACCCACCTTAAGATGATCAACACCAAGAGCTCCAAACTCTAAGATTAAGAGTTCTAAGAACACGATCCAAGGGCTGAATAGGCTTCACCAAAAGCTCCACACTCGGCCAAAAGAGCACCTCTAGAAGGATAAGACACCAAGGTCAAAGCTAACCCAAGCAAATAAGCTCTTGGCTGAACTAAAAGAGAAAGGGCAAAGAGAGGAGAAATCCTCTTCACACTTGGATCTACCCTGTCAATACATAGTCTATGACCCTTGTGATGAGGGGATTCTCTCCCAAAACATCCACCATGGAAGAACCATGGTCTATGGCTGAGAAAAGAGAAGAAGATGAAGGTAGGAGATCAAAGGAAACATCAACTTAGAAGACAAACACTTACTAAGGATGGAAGATGAGCTCAAATCACCACCACCATTAACATGCAAGAGGAGACTGATCCTCCAAGCTCCAAGGATGAACCTCCTTGCTCCACTAAGAACCAATAACAAGTAAAGAAGGAGGATGAAGATAAATGATCGAAAGGGTTGCAAACAAGGAGAGATAAAGGGTTATATAGATGAGGGATGAGAGAGAGAGAGAAAAGGGTGAGGTGTCAACACACTAAAGAACCCAAGGGACACTTGTCCTTGCAAAAGACCAACATGCACCCACATGCAACCACTTAAACATGACATGAAAGACATGGTGGTACACTCTAGGTAGTGCCTGGACCACCATGTCACCCCCCATGGTCGCGGTCACGACCATCCTAGGGTGCACCTCCCATGGTCGCAACACCACTATCTAGGTCAAGACAAGGTACCACCATCAACTGTAGATCAAGACAACACACGATAGGTCATCCATCTCCACCCAAAACTACCCTAAACTATCTAGGTAGTGACCCTACACTCTAGAGGAGGTGTCTCGACCGTGACACCCTCCAAAACATACCTAGTCCTAGGTCGCAACCTATGGTCGGTACAACTCAACATACTTCATGGGTCAAGACATCCAACATGCATGGAAAACCCTAATCACTCTTAAGGTGTCAACTCCCCAAACATATCTCAAACAAGGTGCCCTCCTCTTTCCCTCTGCTCTAGTTGATGTCAAGGGAGAGAAAGAACATTCTAGAGGCGGTGAATTGCACATCAACCCACTATATTGGGCAAATTGCAATTTGCACCAAAACTAGCACAGAAAGCACACACAACATCCAAATAAGCTCAAACTTGAAACTTAAGAACTTCACAAACGTTGATTTCAACTCAAAGGATTAGAGAAAGGTTTTAAGCACAATATTAAGTCAAGTAAAATAGGGTTACCCCAAAACTCAGGTCAGGGGTCTTACACTTTTACTTGTCTCTCTATTAAGCATATTATGTGACTCAGTAGCCCTAGAGTAGTATAATTGCATTGGTTTTTGGGTTATGTTCCCTTATTATATTTTGGGATTGAGGTTATGTATCCCATACCTAGGTTTCAAGTTTATATATTGGGGAGTTTAGTTATGTGCCAATCTCTATCAGGTTTCAAGTTTATGAGGTTTGGCTGCCTTTATTAATTATATTTTTCTAGAGCTATGTTTATCTCACATACATGTAGGTTGTTATTATAATGATGGGTTATGTTCCCAAAAAGATAATGTGTGCTTTTATGGAACCACTTTTATGGTTGTTTTGTGTCAAGTAATTCCTTTTTATATCTCTTATTTGCAAATCAATTTCTTTTATGCCCCTTTTGGGTAGTCCTTTTCTCTTTCATGGGAAGCCTTTACTTTTGATGTCCTTATTTTCATATATTGCTCAATTTCCTTTTTAGTATGCACATACCAGCCTTTGCTGATGTCTTCTATTTTTCTCTTCTTGTTGGGGTATGCTTCCAACCCTAGGTGAAGGATATGGAGGACAAGGCTTCAAGATATGGACTTAGCTTAAGGAGTTAAATCCTGGAGACAATCTTTATATGGTTTAGCTTTCCCTCTACTTAGATCCATATGTTGTATCTTACATGTGAACCCTTTGTGGGAGATTATAATATTCTTTTATAACCTTGTGAAAAATTGAATATAGTCAATATTTTTCTTCTGCTACTAAACTTTGGTAGTTTTGAATACCATTAATAAGATTTGAAAATTTTACACCCACTCCAACATATCTTTTGGGTGTGTTTGGACTGTAGGTTTTATTCTTCAAATTTTTAGTAGGGAGTGGATCCCCTATGGGTCCCACACCTTACAGTGAGCTACTCACCCAGTGAATGAGTACAACCATAATACATTAAATGCATTAAATTAGGTTTTATTCTCTTGAGCAGTTAGATTTTCAAGAAGAACATAATGAAATTCAAAATACTAGTTATATTGATACCAGTAAATTTATAATATATATCTATAATAATATATAATTTTATAAATAATATTCTTCACTTATTCCTTTTGATAATTCATGAAAATGATTTTTGTTTGACTACCAAACCAACTTAATTGATAGCAATGAACTTCTCATATAACCAACTACTAAATTTGAAAGTAATCTGACTGAGCCAAGTTTCCCTGAATAATAACCCTATAATCACTTGGAACACACCTTCAAATAGAAATATACTAATGAGTCACTTGTCTTACAAGTCTTAATGTACAACCATAGCAAACCTCAAGACTGCTAACTTTTGATCTAATAGTTTTACATTATCATATTTTAATAATGACTTAACCATTCCATTCAAATGTATCTAATATGTCTATTTGAGATTGATTTTAGATATTAGGTACAAGAAAAGGATCAATTCCATCAAGCCCTAGCTTGACAAGTTCAAGTCAAAAGCAATACAAATGAACTTTTGTGGAAAACACCCTAAAACCCTTAGGTCGATTTTTGTAACCATTTGTACTATTGCTATGTGTTGTAACTAAGATGAGAAAAAACCAGGAGCACTTACTTCAAAGGTTTAATCACTCTAATGACTATTTATAAAATTCATCATAGAGTGCATGTTTGTTCGAGTTTCATCCTTGATAAACTCGACCGACACCCTTAATGAATTTTGGGAATTGGAACGTTCAACCAAGTTTTCCCTACGTCAAACTCGACTGATACCTTGCACAGGAAAACTAATTTTAAGCCATCGGTCGAGCTTCATCCATGATAAACTCATCCGACAACTCAAAATTAGCTTGTTGCATAGTGATATTGGTAGAGTTACCTTTATGGAAAATCGACTGATTGTAGTTAATGGAATGTGCAGAAAAAGTGATTCTAGTTGTTGGAGTGTTGTAAACATCAAAAATAGATATGTTGCAACACCTCAAATGACTAGAATTCATTCCCAAGTTCTTTTAGTGGCTAGTAGACATCCCCAACTATAAATAGGGACCCTTTGACCTTCATTCCAAGTTTGCTTTTCAATGTTATTCATGCTCCTAGCTATAGTTGAGTGATTTTGTCCACTAGAGCATCCTTTTTCTCTCTTGCTTACAAATCCCAATGTCTATATGAGTGAGACATTCTATTGTGAGAGATCTACTTCATTGCAATCTTATGAAATTCTCAATCTTCTCTTTCCCCAATCCATTTCTTCAAGCAAAGTTGGTGAAAGTGTCACCTTGGTGAAGGACAAGGTGAAGGGTGAAGATCCTTGAAAAGAATGGATAATTCCTTCAAGGAGGAAGACTTGTTGCAAGAAGGGGAGCTCCTTAGTGAAGGTGTCCAGCTCCTTGCAAAATTGGTTAAGCCCTTGTAGAGGTTGTAGACTCTTGCTCGAAGGGTAGGTAAGTCCTTGTAAGGTTTATTGGCTCCTTTTGGTCCTTAAAAAGGAAGGCTAGGTATCCTTTCCCTTTAAAAGGAATGTCTAATTGTATGTCTTATAATGGAAGATAAGTATACAATGGTTGTAAAATCCTAGAGATTGACCTCTCTAGGCAGTGGACTGACTTTCTCCTAGTTTGGACATTAGAACCACTCTACATAGCTTGTTCTTGATCTCTTTCAATATCTCTCATCCTTGTTATGTATGTTTAGTTGTACCTCAAATTCCCTAATCACAATAGTATCATTTGAAGTAACTTGAAGGTCTAATGAATTTTGTGCAAGTTCTTTTAGCTCTATTCACCGCCCTTTAGAGCCCACTGATCCAAAACTAACTAAATTAACCTTTGTCAATAATGAGGTATCTTCATAAGGCATCGATATAGCTAAAAAATATATGTAAAAATATTCTTTTCACATCTAGGGTACTCAAGAGGGGTTCCTCTAGGCTATAGAGAATCCTGAACCACATAAATTGGTTCCTCAGAGGTTGAAACACAATACATAGTAAGTATAATAAGGAGTAGATCCTCAATGGTTGCTCACTCCAACTATATATCTTGGGTACCGTCAACATCTCTAATAATAGTTACAGATCTCAGTTGAATTGAACTTATACTACCAATACATAGTTGATTGATGTCGGGTACTTGACTAGACAAAAGTACCACCAAAAACTAGCCAGTTGATATTGGGTATTTCCTATCTATATCATGGATATATCATCTTGTATTTGAGAGTGCATAACATACATCACCCGTTCTGGTACAAACCTCTAGGGATCGGTTCTACAATGCTTAGGGAATTATTTGTATTGTATTGTTTGGTAACATCTTTCTACTAGACAGATTTTACTTTATCAATGTTTATATCTATCTTATAATAACCAATCAAATTACTCAAAGGAACTCATTGTGAAACATTAAATTTGATACTTGATTTACTAACTTACATGGACTTAGGGTTTCACATAACTAATTCATATTCACTATTCCTCATATACAAGTATGATATTAACCTAACTATACAAAATGTCATTTCTATTCACTTGCAATAACAAAAACACTCAAGTGTTGATTGGTATGAATGTAAATCAGGGTTTCCAAATCAGTAATTCACATTTATTTCTATTCCCATATACAATAACATACAACTAGAAGCCCTAACTATCAAGAGGACCACTTCAATGAACCATTTATAAATTAGATAAGATAGTTGCACTTTCAAAATGATATTAAATCGGGTATCCATTATTGTTTACTAGACTCACAAAATACATGTTATATGAATCAATAACCCTAACTTAGAAAAAGATCAAACCATTTTGTTAAACAAGTAAAATTTAGCCACTAATTATATGCAGAAGATCATATTCACATTTATCTAGGATTTAGCTAATTTGTATTTCATACACCTGAAAATCATAGATATTAAGATTTTAAAAAATTATCAAATCATATATAACTTTCTCACTAGCTCAAAATATACTCTATTATGAACTTTGTTCATTGTTAGACATTCAATTTACTAGAAATACAATATTATCATGTATGATGGATAAATAACCATGACATTAGAGTTTTCTATGATTGAGAAGGAATTGAAGAAATCCATTTAAAATGGTGTGTTATTTGATTTGTTGGCTAAATTGGACATTATTATAATCCCTTTGTTTTGATGATGACAAACATTTCATTCTTATGGATCTAACGTGCTACTTGAGTGTTGCGGGAACAAGGTGGATGACAAACCTTTGGAAGATCTATATGCTCAAAATGCTTTAATTTCATGATTGTAATCAAATGTAAAAACGTGTACAAGTATATAATGTACAAGTACTTAGATGTCATGTAAATCAAGCGTTTAGATCTTTCCTAGCCATTCACAACACTTATATAGGTCATCCCCTACAATAGTGTCACAACTGCACACTGATACACACACTTAGTACATAGTTCAAAACATTAAAACAGAGTCATTCTCGGTCGACAAAGTTCTCGAACGAGACACTCTCGGTCGACCAATTACTCAACCGAGAATTAACCCAAATAGCCGTTAGACCCAGCAGACAAGGTGGTTGGGAGTTAGAATCAAACATTATATACACTTGCTCCAGACCATCCCTCGGTCGACAAACTCCTCGACCGAGAGACACTCGGTCGACAAATTCTTCGACTGAGAAGAACTATGTCTGTAGTTTTTAGAAGTCTAGTCGTTTCTAAAGTAATTAGTGGATACCTAACGACTAGTTAAGCACTAAGAACTCTCTAGAAAGTGCCTAGAACGTCCTTAAGCATTCATAGGCCATTCCTATAAGTAGGACATGCATTAGGACACCAAATCACACTTGTGCAATACTTGAGCATACATACTTGCAATTGGCAATCCATTCTTGTGAGCAATTGAGCAACTCCAACATTTGTTATTTATTTCCATTGCTCCAATTTCGTGTCCTATAGGCTATCATCTCCTACCCACTGCACTTACACTTTTGTACACATTGGTTAGGAGATAAAAAATGCTTGATATAGGAAATCAAGCCTTGTGCTACAACAATAATTGTAATTTCCATTTCCCTTTCTTGTTCCTTCTTATCTACTTTGTACTCTCCTTGCTACTCCTAGGTTGGAGGCTGCGGATTGGAGAGGGTTTGTCTTCTCAGGTGGAGAAGGGTCTTCTCGGAGGAGAAGGAGGACTTTGGACTACTTCAAGAAGGTTGTCTCAACGGGAAGCTACTTCAAGAGGAAGGCTACTTCAAGGGGGAGCTTGAAATTACTTCAAGGAATGCTGCTTCGAGGTTGGTGGGACTACTTCTAGGTGAAGTTTGTCCAAAGAGTGGTGAAAGTATTTGTAATTTTATGTAACATCCTTGCGAGGTAATAAAATTTAAATACTTTCAAAATCCCAATTGGAAACAATTGGGTAGTGGACTGACTCCCTCACTTTTGCTAAGGGTGGAACCACTCTAAACACCTTGCCTCTTCCTTCTTCAATTGTGGTTTCTTGAGTTGAATTATTGTTAAAATATTTATAAAACCCTATTTGTGACAACCCTGAATTTTAGGATTTTGATACACAATACACATTTGAGGACTAAGAAGATTATGTAGATGGTTAACCCCCAAATTGAGGAATATTGAATCATGAGGCCCAAAACCTAGAGATAATATAAGATTATATCAGGGGTATATGAGTCATCCAATGACAAATCTGTTGTGTAATGATGAGTATTATGAGATCACATGAATAAATGTTGGACTTTTGGTGTCAAACTTGGTTGAATGTCGGTTTGGATGATGAGGAACTAACGGCTAAAACTTTATATCTTTTGCACTAACCATGCTAGAGATATTGTTGTTTGAAATTTGATCTAGTCATTGATTTATTGATTTAGACCTTAAGATGCTTTTATATGTCATGTGGGGGTTATATGGAGGGTTAAGTAGAGAATCGACCATCACCTAGCCTCCGAAAATAGTGGAGTTGTTAGAGATAAGAGCCCGATGGTTGGGAAGCAGGAATCATAGTGATCTATCTTCATTTGACCAAGCCAGTCACTCCGCCGAGGACGTCAGACCTACAAAAAAGGGAAATCCACCTTCACATATCCGACTCCTCTCCACAATAAGTTGTAGGTCAAATATGAAAGAAGGAGCCAAATCTCAAGAGCCTTTTAAGAATCCAGAATCCTCGTAGAGCTTCTCATGACCTCAGATCTGAGAGAGGGAGAAGAAATGAGGCCCCATGACCCTATCGTCATTTTTCGGTGAAGCTTGGAGTTGGTGATATAAATTAAACTCCCTATCTTTCAAGTATGACCAGGGATGCATGATAGGCCTTGTCGTGACTCCAGGACCCATCAGTAGACACAAAGTACATCCTTTGATCCTCTATTCTGGTGGCCTCATGCCCTGCTTACAGAGGGGATGATCTGCAAGATCACTCCTTTCTCATTCCAAAGTCAAGTCGACGGTGATGACCATAGCATTGTGGAGCTTCCTTATCCCTACACTTTAATGCCGAGACTGGATCCAGAGGCTTTCATCTAGTGTTATAGACACCTAACACCAAGCAACTGGGGAGTAGGTCATCGTAGACTAAGAATCATACCTAGGCATGCTCGCGTGGGTGAGAAATAAGAACGTGATTGGGAGGTTCTTTGCTGGTCCAGATGATGCCTCACCGTAGAACTCACCCGCGGTGACTCGCTACAACAGAATGATCACGCAAGAGCTGAGAATGAGAGAGAGGATAGGGCCGCCGAGTCTAGCAGCAACTTGACCAGCCGCCACACTCCTCACACCCACTGTGAAAGAGATGGAGCACCTGAGCGGAAACAAGACCAGATGAAGAGAAGAATGGAAGAGAGATGCAACCTGACGCACATTGGTGAGGAGTAGCTACAGTTTCCAACCAGAGTTTCCCACCATGGCAGCCATCATGACCAGTGGGTTCTTAGTCATGGAGCACAGCCACGCTGACGAGTGGACTTGCAATTAAGAAGGGTTGCGATAAGAAGAGAGGCAAGGTTTATCGTCGTAGACCTCTGACCGGGGATCTCCGACACTTCTGTTGCTACGTGCGAGAAGGCAGAGCGCACACAGCTGTTCAGGGGAGAGAGAGAGAGTCAAAGATCATGAGGA
Organism: Alisma plantago-aquatica; assembly: GCA_963693085.1. Classification (NCBI taxonomy): domain Eukaryota; kingdom Viridiplantae; phylum Streptophyta; class Magnoliopsida; order Alismatales; family Alismataceae; genus Alisma; species Alisma plantago-aquatica. The sequence goes on from OY856411.1 coordinate 1,242,614,383, forward strand.
GGAGGCACTACTCTATTGCTCGCCAGAGGTGAGCTGTGCAGCGGCGCCCTTGCGGAACAGATCCCAGCGGCGGTGAGCAGGAGCGGGCAGAGTCCATCCAGAGATGAGGCCTGCAGTGGCATTGCGTCGTGTAGAGAAGAGAGAGACCTTGTGTGGGACTTTTCTCGCCATGGATGCCTCTTGCGGTGGCATCCGTGAGAATGAGTCCCGTGGAGTCGTACGTCCGTTTGAGAACGTGAGAGAGAAGACAAGTCAAACCGGGTCTGGACTAGTGAACCAGTCAACTTGATGCAAAACCATACCAGCAATGAACCGCCGAGATCCGGCTGGCTCATTCAGCCAGACCAAGAGAGGAACGCCCCAGTCAGTGGCCACGTGGCGGCACGCCATTGGCCGAATGAGGTAAAATCTCAGAAATTTTCCGGATCTTACAAAATTCATAGTAATTAGTATGTTTATAAAAAAAATACAAATAAGGTACCAAACTTCTCAGAAAAATGAGTAGAACACAGTAGAATGATAATATTAGGCCTTTGATCCTTAAAACACTATAACATCATGTAAGATGCTTTATGCTTATTTCATAAATAATAAATATCAAACAATGATATAAAGTTATGATAAAATGTCAGTAAATCCATATTCATACTTATAATCCATCTGATGTCAGTAATTATGATGTTGATGCATGAAATCTTATAATTTGCTCAATATGGCTATTTAGGGCTAATATCCCTAAATAAAATGTAATAAATACATACATGCTCAATAAATAATGAAATTTATAGAACACCCTAATATCAGTAACTGAAAGATAATATGTGAATCTGAGATCAGTATAAAAATTTCACACATAAGTTTAGGTCAGTTTGAACCTAGGTTTGACCTAAACCCTATTTTGGACCTAAAATTACCAAGAATATGATGTACATGTATTAATGATGATTAATTGTTATTAACCAGGTTATGACCAAATTTTCTAGATGACCATGGATGTATAAGAAATCTCTGAACTCATGTTCGTGGTCTTATAAGTATAAGACTAGATTTCTTAGTTTCTTATGATATGTAATATCATGAATGCTATTATTTGGATATTCATTGCTTGTTTGAACTATTATGAGTATACTTCACCAAAATCTAATATAACATAAAAGGATATGGATGGGTTGTAGCTACTAGTGCACCTATCCCGATATGGATGTATGTTGCCTAACATGGATGTATGATGCTTTGGCCCATGTTAGATGTATGATGATATAATTTTTGCCCATACTAGATGTAAGTCAAGTGAAGATAAGTGTAGTACAACCACATCAAATAAATGTAATAAAAAGGATGTTTACCTGATTTTCACCTTAAGAAATGGTTTTTCTCTCTTTCTTCCTTCTTCAAGTATTTTCCTTTATGCAACCTTACTAGTGTATCTTTTACCACGTACCAACTTTTGTTGATTCATTTGTTTCACGTATGTTTTAGGTTTAGAGATAGCATGGGAGAAAAAGAACATGGTGTGAGCAAGTTGTTCAGGTTACCTATTGTCTAGGATCCTGGTTAGCATACATTTTTAGACTGTGTAATTTTCTATTTTTCAATATGTAAATGTAATCCAAGTTGTAATAATTCATTTTGTAAATATACATGTTATTGTTGAGAAATGTTATGGTTGTATGGTCATGTATGTGTATTATGCTTCCGCATCGCTCTCTGAAACAATTAGCTAATGTTTTCAGATTTGTCCTCTTGGGCCTTCTAAGTCTCGAGACGGAAGAATCCGGGGACGTTACACTATTCACCCCCCTCTAGTGGTTTTTCATTTAGTATCAGAGCAGGCTTCAAGGAACTCTAACAAAGTCTTGAAGAATGGGTGATGGGGTACTCAACAACCTCAACTTGGAAGGGACACTTGTGGCTAGACCTCCACCTTTTTAAAGGCACTAACTACACCTACTGGAAGAGGAGGATGTAGTTCTATTTCTAGGGAATTAGCTGGGATCTTTGGAGGATGGTGGCAAATCCATATGACTTTCCTCAAACAAAGTATGGAACTTGGGATGCTAATACGGTAAGATCAGCCCAAATGAATGCAAAAGTTGTAAGTATACTCTATTGTTCAATTTACGTTAGTGAGTTCAATAGAATATCAAATTGTGAAACGGCATATGAGATATGGCATAGACTCTCTATAACCTATGAAGGAACAGTTCAAGTTAAGAATTCCAAAATTGGAATGCTTAAATAGAAGTTTGAACAGTTCTGTATGGATCAAAACGAGTCTATTAGTGAAATGTATGCAAAGTTTTCTTCTATTGTTAATGGTTTAAATGCTTTAGGTAAAGCAATCAGTGAAGAGGATCAAATGTCTAAAATCCTTATGTGTTTTCCTCCAAAGTACAAACCAAAAGTGACTGCAATCGAAGAAGCCAATGACCTCACTCGATTAAGGATGGAGCAACTCATTGGCAACCTAGAAGCACATGTGGCAACCTTGGAGGAAGAAGAAAGATTGGGGGCTGAACACAAGAAGGAGAAAAGAAAGGACATTGCATTCAAGGCATCAACCAAGAATAGTCATGACTCAAGTGAAGATGTTAGTGAAGAAGAAACTCTCATTGTAAACGGTAAGCAGTATAAAAGTTTTAAAACTAACAAAACTTCTAGTGTTTCTTCTTCCAGGTGTTTTGAATGTGGCAAAAAGGGACATTTTAAAGGTGATTGTCTAAAATTTAAGAAGGGGAAGAAATCATCTCACAAGAAGAAAGAAAGAGAATATAAAGTTGAATGGGATGATTCAAGTGATGATAGCAAAGATGGAGAAAAAGAAGTAGAATACCTTATTGCTACAACAAATGAAGAATAAGAAGAGGTAATCCTTTTTTATTTACCAAAAGAAGATCTAATTACCAGTCTTCAAGATACACATGAGAAATATGTTGATTACAAAAAAAAACTAAAGATGGATACTAGAACTAATGAGGATCTATATGCTAGATTGAATAATCTTTCTTTTGAAAAGGACAGTATTTCTTTTGAAAATTTGACCTTGAAATCATCTTTAAATGATTGCAATATGAAGTTGCTTACTTTAGAAACAAATCATGATCTTCTTTCTCAAGAAAAAGTTGATTTTCTTGCAAAACTGAATAATTTTCAGACTCAACCTATCCTATGTAATCATCTAGATTAGGATGCTATTGCTACAGAAAAAGACGCTTTATCATCTAATCTAGATCAAGCAAAATTAGATATCAAAAAGAATATGGATGAAATTATCAAGTTACAAAGAGAAATTAATATCTTGAGAAATAATGATGTTCTTGATAGAATTCTGAATAATTCTTCTAGTAATAATGGAAGGAGAGGTTTAGGATATGTTTAAAAAGGGAAATCCTATCAACCTAAACCTAGAAGAACACAAGAACCCAAGGCCAAGATTATGTATGTACCCAAGAACAACTCAACTCCTAGAAAGAGAAATGAGATTGACTCTATTAATTGTCATTATTACTTATATCTTGGACACTACTCTTTTTCATGCCCATATAAGAAAAGGAATGATGATCTAGTTTGGGTTCCTAAAACTTAGAGATTTGAATTTGATTAGTTGAGATTTGACCTAAAATGATTCTTTGATATTCAAATGTCTTATCTCAACAAACCTGAGCCTCAATATTTATATTCTTGCAAAATTATATTGCCTTTTGCTTGCAAATTATTACTGAAATATAATACAAAAATATTCTCATTCGAGAAAATGTTCGATCGAGACACTGTCGGTCGAAAATTAGTCGACCGAGCAGGTTACTATTTTTAAGCTTGCAAAAATCTGATAAAACATGTACAAACAGCAGAATACTCTATCGAGAAAATCTTCGACTGAGATAAATTTTATCGACAAAAAGTTCGACCGAATCAAGTTCTGTTGAACCTGGTTAATTGATCTAGTTTGCTATCAATTTGCTATTAATGATTGATTTAATCTACAAATCAAGAATGAATCTTGGAGAAAATTCTTTAAACATATTGATAAACTTACATCATGACTTATTAAATATACTTTGATTATAACACTCTTATTAAACTTGTTTATGAACCGTGTTGATTTAATTACTATTGTATAATAATCCACATGGTTTGTCCTAAGTATTCCTTGGTCTATCTATATAAAAATTATGTGTCTTTAAATTTGTTTTTAAATGATTATAATCATTGTATTTCATGAAATTATGGATATGCTTCTATTGTTCCATCATGATCATTATAATTATGGATATGCCTTTACTGTTTCACCATGATCATTGTGTTTCATCTTTTACTTGGTTTGCCTAAAATAATCTTTGATCTATATATAAACCATGAATGGATATTGTTTTCAAAATGATCATAGTGATTCAGTTCATCACACATAAAGATGATATTATCATTGAAAATTTAATTTTTGCATTAAGGTAAATCTTAATGGAACAAATGCATAATGATTATCTTGTGCTTAGCTTATAGAAAATGATACTCTTGTTATACATGAAAAATACTTTATAAGCTATGGTTCAAATATTCAATCAAGTAGATCATTGAAAATGCTTAAATTGGAAATCTGTAGAAATTGCCTCTTGGTTGAAATCAAGTTTGACCAAGGGGCGCCTTGGTCAAAGTCAAGGTCAACCTAAAATAAGCTTGACCAAATGCTTATTTGTAAATCATTTTCTTGCACTCAATTTTAGTATATTGAAAACAAGATTTTACTGCATAGCTCTCATAAAAGGTTAACTTATTATGATCTAATATTTTGACCTCAGAATCCTTAAATTATCTTGATTATAAAATTAAGGGGGAGCTCACAAAAACTATTTTCACTATAAGATTAAGAAGGAGTTTACAGAACTTTGTAAACATCATAAAGAAAATTTGAAGCTAGTTATGACCTTAGTATCTTTAAAGTAATCTTGGAGCCTACAATATGTATGAATATAATGGAATTCTCAAAACAAATCAGGGATTAACATCCCGTGCATTTGGTTAGAGATACATTCATTATAAGCCTAAAAGAATTTCATATCATTTTAGGGCTTAACATCCCTTGTAAATGGTTGAGAAACTATTAAATATACTCATGAGCTTAAAGGATTCTCATGTCATTTTCAGGGCTTAACATCCCTTGTAAAATGTATGAGAAATCAAAACACATATGCCATGAATCTAAAAGGATCTCATATCATTTCAAGGCTTAACATCCTTTGCAAATGATTGAGAAATAAATATTGGCTAAATTAGACATAAAAATAAGTGGTTTGCATTGAGTCTCAAATTATCAAATTAAGGGGGAGAAATAAAAAGTCATAATTAATGTTTAGCTTGGTTATCTTTTTGAATTGACATAGGGGGAGAAATAATATATAATCAACAACATAAAATAAAACGAGTTTCATAATCTCTCGGCCAACACATGTCTACAAAAGGTAAACTTCAGGTATGAAACTCATATGATTTATATTTCCTTATTTTATATTTTGGAAATGTTTGTCATCTTCAAAAAGGGGGAGATTGTTGGATAAATTGGACATTATTATAATCCCTTTGTTTTGATGATGACAAACATTTCATTCTTGTGGATCTAACGTGCTACTTGAGTGTTGCAGGAACAAGGTGGATGACAAACCTTTGGAAGATCTATATGCTCAAAATGCTTTAATTTCATGATTGTAATCAAATGTAAAAACTTGTACAAGTATATAATGTACAAGTACTTAGATATCATGTTAATAAAGTGTTTAGATCTTCCCTATCCATTCACAACACTTAGATAGGTCATCTCCTACAATAGTGTCACAACTGCACACTGATACACACACTTAGTACATAGTTCAAAACATTGAAACAGAGTCATTCTCGCTCGACAAACTTCTTGACCAAGACACTCTTAGTCGACCAATTCCTCGAACGAGAATTAACCCAAGTAGCCGTTAGACCCAGCAGACAAGGAGGTTGGGAGTTAAAATCGAACATTATATACATTTTCTCTAGACCATCCCTCGGTCGAAAAACTCCTCGACTGAGAGATACTTGGTCGACAAATTCTTCGACCGAGAAGAACTCTGTTTGCAGTTTTCAAAAGTAATTAACTAGTCGTTGCTAAAGCAATTAGTGGATACCTAACAGCTAATTAAGCACTAAGAACTCCCTAGAAAGTGTCTAGAACGTCCTTAAGCTTTCATAGGCCATTCCTATAAATAGGACATGACTTAGGATACCCAAATCACACTTATGCAATACATGAGCATACATACTTGTAATTGGCAATCCATTCTTGTGAGCAATTGAGAAACTCCAACATTTGCTATTTATTTCCATTGCTCCAATTTCGTGTCTGATAGACTAGCATCTCCTACCCACTACACTTACACTTTCATACACATTAGTTAGGAGATAAAAACACTTGATATAGGAAATCAAGACTTGTGCTACAACGGTAATTGTAATTTCCATTTTCCTTTCTTGTTCCTTCTTATCTGCTTTGTACTCTCCTTGCTACTCCTAGGCTGGAGGCTGCGGATTGGAGAGGGTTTGTCTTCTCAGGTGGAGAAGGGTCTTCTCGGAGGAGAAGGAGGACTTTGGACTACTTCAAGAAGGTTGTCTCAACGGGAAGCTACTTCAAGAGGAATGCTACTTCAAGGGAGAGCTTGAAGTTACTTCAAGGAAGGCTACTTTGAGGTTGGTGGGACTACTTCTAGGTGAAGGCTGTCCAAAGGGCGGTGAAAGTATTTGTAATTTTATGTAACATCCTTGCGAGGTAATAAAATTTAAATACTTTCAAAATCCCAATTGGAAACAATTGGGTAGTGGACTGACTCCCTTAGTTTTTTTTAAGGTGTAACCACTCTAAACACCTTGCCTCTTTCTTCTTATCTCAATTGTGGTTGCTTGAGTTGAATTTTTGTTAAAATATTTATAAAACCCTATTCACCCCCCCTCTAGTGGTTTTTCATGATTGAAGAACTAAAATAATCATCCACCTTATTCACCTTCTACTATTGATCCACGTTCTAAGGAATTCACCTCATCTCCTACTTGGATCAATTTCCAAGAACAAAGTCCAACAGTGAAGAACAAAACCATCCTCTTACTTATACAATCAATCCTTGGAGAAAATTTGGAAAACAAGATAATTGGGGAGATAAGTTACGAGGTTTATTATTAAAACTAGGAAAAATATAAAGGATCTAACCACAAATTGATCTAAAAACTATCTATATTTTTCATTTATGAAAAACCACCCAACTCACCCAAGAATTGCCACTCACAAGGAAACTAGGATTTTTAAAGAGGAGATAAAGTGGAATACAAGCTATTTCTCTAATAGAAGGCCTTAAGATTACAATTGGGTGATCAAATGCCAAATAACCATCCCCCATTAGTCTCACTATCAGCAAATCAATTTTTTCTGGCCTCTTCAAAAGTCAGACCGACTTATCAAGGTGGACTTCTACGATGTCATCTGCCATGGTTGGTCGACATGGGATCAAGTTGGGCATAAAGATCAGTCTAACTTGTTGTTAATAGACATACCTTATGTTAGTAAAGTAGAAAAAACTCATCTAGAAACTATTATAGGGTTTTTAATATGCAAGACCCATCTCACTTTTGCTCTAAGTCTTTTGACTTCTCTATGTATCCTATATCAACATTACTAAACATATGAAAGTCCCATCATTATGCAATCCAACCAAAATGTCACATGTTCAAATGTGTAAATGTGTGTTTAGAATCTTATACACATGCCTTTCTAAATCACTTGAAATTATATTATTCATTACTTATAAAAATTGAATTTTGGCTCAAATAATAGGTTTTGTTAGTTCTAATAGGATTATCAAATTATTACTGAGTTTCTCACATTACTATGATATTGAACACTAGAAGAGTGTGTTACAGTTTATCTATGTATTAAAAATGTAAAAATGTAGGGTTTTTCTCCAAACTCTAACTGATATTGATGAAAGCATATATGTATGCAAAGAAGTGAAGAATTTGTATATAAATCTGAATCATACTACTAAGTTGAGATAAGGGTTTCTTAATCCAAGACTACTTACTAAGAAAAAAGAAGGTTATTACAATAGGTTAAGTTGTGGTGGATGGCCTTTGTTTTCTTTATCTAGGTTTTGTAGCTCCCTTGTGAAAGTATCTTATATAGGATGTAAATAATCTTGTGTTAATGTGTGCCATGATGTCTTTCTCATAGATGGGTGTGTGGGCATGCATGTTTAAACTACTTATGACTCTAATCAAACTTTTGAGATGAAATATTTTTCCAAATTGATTCACCTTGCAAATGGTTCTAGTGATTTTAGATATTTTAAGAAAATAAAATCTTAGAACTTTCTTAACAGACCTAGACAGATCATGCTAAACAATTTTATATTTTACTTGGATAGATTATGCTCCTCTTAGGTATGACTTGTTTTAGAAAATGAAATGGAAAATGTTGACATCATGTTGGAGTACAAAAGGGTTTTATTCACTAAGTTGCTGACCAAAGATGACCTTGTAAGTTAAAATATATTATAGACTGGAAGTAACCATTACGACAACTAAAACACCACAAAAACTAGTAAAGTGGTTCTGAAGTGAAGGCCACCACGAACATGTATATATCGTTGCTCAGTATTTTTTTCATCAAAACATGAATAAATGAAAAAAATAATACAAGAATAAGGAAGAAATTGCTAGGAAATGAAAGAATTTTGTTGAATGCATTGCATGTGGATCTTTAGTTCTCACCAAAATATTTATTTTATGTGATGTATGGTGTTGTTAGTGTGCCGAAGGGTGAGATACAAATTTCTCATTGCTGTCGGAAGAAGTTCATGCGGAAAGGGTGGTGAAATCACAAATCTATGTATATTCAAACACACCCGCATTTTCTCACTGTATTATATATCTACATTCTTATTGCATATCAATTCTTATTTATTTAGTTGGGCAGTTTCTCAAGGCTTTTGGAATTGATGGAAGTGCGTAGGAGGCTAAAGAATCACCTGCTAAGGATTGAATTGATGGAGCTGGAGCCTAACATTTATATATGGGAAATTATTTATGTAATACCTCATCTACCGAAACTCACACCCGTACCTCGGGAAAATATACAGTTTCACAATTAGCATTGTGCATCTCGATTTAAAAAATGATCATAATTAGTTTGTGGTATTAGAGAGATAGAGTAATAATTGTTTGTGGATGGAGAGAGAGTGAAATAGAAAAGTGAGGGAGATATATATTGGATGGATAGAGGTGTTGTAAGTAATAGACACAAAAAAGTAGTGGATAGAGAGGGCGTAATATACAGGGGTGTATCCATAAACTTATGCCTGGGGGGCTGAACTATAGTTATTAGCCATTAGTTATTATAGGGGGGCTGAGTGTAAATGATTCAGAGCTTTAAAGACAAAAATACGGTTCAATGGGGTTCGAACTCGGGCAAACACAATGTAGAGGTGTTGAAATAGCCAATCGGCCTAATACTAAACGTTGTTTATAGTGCGCCAAAATTTTATATATACTATTTATGCTTATGATTTAAATGTATTTATACATTACTTTGGATTAAAGTTGGGGGAAGGGGGGCTAAAGCCCCGGAAGCCCCCCTGGCTATGCCCTTGGTAATATATAGAATAAAGGGGAGTGGATGGAGAGAGAAAATATAATAAATAAAGAGAATGAGAAGTGGATGGAGAGAGATGTTGTATTAAATATAAAGAGAGAAGTTTTTTTTTTGGAAATAGGCAGAGAGAAGTATTGGATGGAGAGAGAGTTTACTAAATATAAATAGAGAAGTAGAGGATGGAGAGAGAGATGGCGACATAATAATTTATACAAGCACTGTTAGCATTGTGCACATATATAGTAAGTATTATAATACATAGTAATGAACATTGCTTAATTTAAAAATACGCATAATTGTTTATAAGCATTTTTTTCTTGAAAAAATCTCACTATAGGATATATAAATAGGTAATACATAAGTATTAGATAAAAACATGTATATAACTTATACAAAAAATGATGTACAAAATTATATATATACATATATATATATATATATATATAGAGAGAGAGAGAGAGAGAGAGAGAGAGTCAGGCTAGTGTACACTCGAGTGTACCGGAGGCACTGTACACCTCAGTCATTTTTAAAGATGCAGTTACTTTTTGAAAATTCTAAACCATTGATCTTCTTAAATATCTTAAGAACATACTATATAATAAATTTTAGCTCATTTGGATACTTATAGGTTGTGCATCTAAAGGAGGCAAGAATCATGCATTTCAAATTAGTTTTGTATGTTGATTTTATTGTCCTTGGATGAGTGACTTACACTCATCCAAAAGAGATCAAATTTTGTATTTGACATATTATTATTGTAACCATAAAGATCAATGGATTGGATTTTGGAAAGACAAGGTCTAGATAGGAAAACACCATTGAGGTGTACGACATAATTTGTACACTCAAGTGTATTCTAGCTTGACTATATATATATATATATATATATATATATATATATATAAAGCACTATTTAATATTTATATTGGAATGATTTTAATTTAAAGTCGATAGTGTTCTTAATGACTTTTATCACTAATAACAACTACTTGTGTAATTCTTATCTTTTGATTCCTCTATAAACCTTTTGACTTTTGGTGTTGTACCAAAATTTTCTTTAAACAATACTAGACGACCGTTTCGTATTCTATTTTTACGTTGATCGATGTATGGGTGTGAATTCTGATCGAAGATGTGTGCTCTATATTAGTACTCCTATTATGTGTTCGGTTAGTAGTTTGTAGTTCACAATGTAACTTTTCACCACAAGAATCATAGTGTTGCTCGATCATCGGAATGACAGCAACTAAGATGACGGAGTCAAAACTTTCCACTTAGGATCTGCAGTTTGATTGGGTGCAGTTCGATGACAAAGTGTGAATATGTCGTTATTTTCTTTAACATTAAAAATTCACACTTTGAAGCCCTCGGCTACAACCAACCGAACTAGCCCTTAGGGTAAGTTTGGGCTCTTGCTTGGTGAATCGATATTCTATTTTAATTGATGGCTTTCTAGTTACTTGGGTTTATTTAGGTAGTTGTTTAACCTTAAACGGAATCAGCCTAAACGAGGAAATTTGAACCCTGAATTACACCACCAAATCGTATTTGTTGCTCTTGTCTAGTCAAAACTAGTGGTTTCAAGAAGTCCACATCTAGCAGTACGCCCCTAAATGGGGTTTTATATTAAGTTTTCCTTTGGATCTGTCGTGTGCCATACATTCACCCAAAACAGTTGAGCATTGCGTTCCCAAGGACCCTGTATATCTGTCTGCCTTGTAGGAAACCTTGCTTTAAACTCGTGGAGGGGACCGTTATGGTCCCAACCTTGTACACCCTACAATCGCCAGATGTGTGTGTGTGCATGTTTATCCTGACGACAAAAGGATCATTCATGTGGAATGGGCAGTTGGAGCAGCTGTTGTGGGGGACTGGTGGAACTAAAACTGGAGCAGATCATGGGAACTACTCAAGTGTGATCTATCCAATCGATTGCGGCCGTACTCCTAGCCTGTTTCACATGCTACCTAGCTAAGGTGTGGACGTACATGTCATTCATGTGTGTTATTAAGAGAGAGAGAAGGGGGGATCCCCTTCTTGTTCTCATTTGTATGATTTGAACTCGCGTGAGTTGGAACTTGCAACATGACAAACAAAACTAAAAGACCTAATAATGGGCGCAATATGACAGAGATGGAGATCAGGTGACTTTATATCACCAGCTTATGGGTGGTTGCTGCTGGTTGAATGCTTGTGTAAGAGTCTGGTTTTAATGGATGAGAATGGAACCGGTAACATGAAACCATTAACCTCCATCCACCTGGATGATCTTACATAATGTCGTGCGAGATCTTGCGATCCTGCTATGGAAAAATCCATACAAATAAATCTCCTTGAATTGAGTTGCACGGCCGATCGACATCATTCACCCTATGCCCATACCGTGTGGCAGGCATCTGCACCGAACTCTCCGACCCCCTCTACCTCTTGGACTTCCAAACCTTGTAGCTACTCTTTCCAGATGATGGTCATTAATATCTCATCTGTTTTCGTCTCACTTCTACTCTTTCTAGATGATGGATGATCATTAATCTCTCATCTGTTTTTGCAAAATGGATGGAGACTGACCATTTATTGTCTAGCTAGCTAGGTGGCCCCAACACCAAGGAAGTCTATGAATGTGGGAGACAAAGAGTTGTTGTCGCCGTATCTGCTGCTGCTCTTGATTGCGGCCGGCGACGACGAAGACTCGTCGTTGGCGGAGGAGAACAGGCCGTTTGTCGCGTCAGATGTTTGGAGTGCCGTGGAGTCAGAGACGACATGGACGGGACGATGGTAGAAGCTCTGTTGTGGATGCCGACCGTGCGGCTGCTGCATCGCCATCACCATTAGAGGCGAGTGCTGTAAGTTGTCTTGGAATCCTTCTAGAACCGGATGATGGTGATGGTGATGGTGATGGCGAGAGGGGAGTGCCGCGGCTTTGTCGTGGTAAAGCCCTGTGGCTTTAAGCTCACCTGCACGAAGATGACGAAACAACCTGCCTTGAATGATGAAGTAAAGAAATGGAATGATCCGATCGTTAAGGAGAACAAAAAGGTCCTAATTTTTCACAAATATATATTAAAAGAACCCAAAGAGGCCCACCGTTGATATTCGCCGAACCGACTATCTGCCCATACGCCATCTGAGCGCACTCCAGGAACCCAGCAGCCAGCGGGAACAGACTACAATGCCTCCCGGGCCCGGCCGCCGCCGCCGTCGAGGGCGCTACTTTTCCGGCAGCTATCGCGGAGAAACCACTAGGCATGGTCCTAGCTGTTGCTGCTGCGAGCTTCCTGCGTCGGTACGCGGCGTTGGACTGCTCCCGGTACTTCCTGGCCATGATGACGTGCCAGTGGTTCTTGACGGCGTTGTCCGTCCTGCCCGGGAACAGCCTCGCGATCATTGCCCATTTGTTTCCGTACGCGCGGTGGGCGGCGAGGAGGCGGTCCTCCTCTTCCTCGCTGAATGCGCGGCGGTTGATGCGTGGGTCGAGCTGGTTGAACCAACGGAGGCGGCAGCTCTTCCCTGGCGTCCAGGCAGTCAAATATTAGTTAACCAATCTAAACTATATGCATGGATGGCTGGCAATGTATATCGTACTACATCTCATCGATCGCGAGATATGCGGGCGTACCGGATCTTCCCTCGAGCTTCTCGGCTATGAGGTTCCAGTTCTGCGGTCCGAACTGCGCCACCAGCTCCCGGAGCTTGGCGTCCTCAGCGGGTCTCCAGTGGCCTCTGGCCGTGCCAGAAGCCTTGCTAGAAAGCTGATGCTGCTTCTCTTGATCTAGCTCATCTTTCCCGCCCTCACCACAGGGGCTCTCGTCCACCAGCTCCAGATCGTCATCGTCCTCGTCTCTACTGTAGTGTCCCTCGTGATCTGCTACTTCGAGCTCCTCCTGAACGGTGTGCTGGTGATGTCCGTCTGAGTTTGTTGGGAGGTTAACGCTAATGTAGCTCCCCATGAGAGGGAACGCCCAAGTCGTCGTGGTGCTGGTGGCGCTTCCTTCGCTGTCGTTGAGGGGAGCACGAGATTGTTGGTGTGATGGGGAGGTGGACGAGTTGATGGAGAGAGAACCCATTTCAGCAAAAACGTCCGCTCCTCTACCCCTTGCTCTTCCATGAGAGTCCAGGCCAAGCTGGTGGTGATGCTTCTGGTTCTTGTGTTGGGTCATCCTGCTGTCGATCAATGACACGAGTGAAAGGAGCTAGCTAGCTGAGGAGGACGAAGAAAAGATAGAACAGATGATCTGTGCGACTAGCCAAGACAGTGTAGTGGAGAGGAGACTGGTGGACACTGACCTATGAGATGGGGTTGGTTGCTGAAACCCACACGGCCGCAAGCAGCAGGATCGATTGCTCTCTCGGGGAGACTGATATGCAACTGCAAGCTGCTCGTGCAAATGGTCCACTGACCCGACCCCACGTACTCGATCGAGCAGTGCCGTTTTAAAGCTCAACAGACACAGACACACGAACATACACACACGGGAGCTTGGTTATATCTCTGCAGCAGCTTTGCTTTGTTTGTTTGTACCTGCAGCTTTGCTGGCAACATCTCACACGTGAGGGCGTCACCTCACCAAACGTGTGGGAGATCCGAAACCCGCAAGCCGGGCGGGATTGAAATGGATGGATGGATTGATTGGTTTGGATGTTAGCTACTGCATGCTCAAAAGGGAGCCGGCCGGATCGACGAACGATCGACTCGGACCGGTCGTGTGCTGCTAGCGACTTGGAACTACTTAACCTTTTCACAACACCACTCGTCATCTTCTTCCTCCCTTCTGTTTTAGTTTCAAGGCCAGCGCAGCAGCACCACTATTTCCGTGAATGGATGCTGCCATGGGTTTTGGGTCTTTGGTCGTGTTCTCTACCTCTGCTGCATCAGCACTCAGCAGCTTGTCCATGCTCTCGATTGGGGTTGGCATGAATTAAAGGCGACGAGTACAGCAGCAGCAAGGGATTGATGCCACCCGCTCAGTATGTGTGTGTGGTTTTCCCGTAGCAGCTAGCTCATCGGGTACAGGTTGCAGTTTTCGAGTCATGCAGAGAAAACCCAGCAGCTGCTCCTGCTCAAGCTCAGACACCACGGATCACGGAACCCAAACCGACACGCACACGCACTGTTCTTCCCCTGCCCAACAATGTCTTCTTCTGCTACTTTACCACTTCTCAAACGGATTGTGGCGTACTGTGCACCGTTCCATCCGAAAGACGCGTTGCTACCGTATCCGCCAACAGGCTGGAACATGTCATCCATGTGTATCTATCCATCATCATGTATCGTACACATTGTTTGTAGAGTCACAGTTTTCACCACCAACTTTAACTCAAATGTCCATCTTGCGTGGGTGGGCGCGCAAACAGAGTAACAAGTATCTAGGGATTCGCAATGTTGTTTGGAAACCCAATCCCACTTCAATAAGAATCTCCGCACTCTTTTATCATTAGTGAAGCAAGCTAATCCAAACTAGGTAAAATTATGGATCGTCCT
This sequence comes from Alisma plantago-aquatica, assembly GCA_963693085.1. Taxonomy (NCBI): domain Eukaryota; kingdom Viridiplantae; phylum Streptophyta; class Magnoliopsida; order Alismatales; family Alismataceae; genus Alisma; species Alisma plantago-aquatica. The sequence continues at coordinate 1,242,629,520 of OY856411.1, forward strand.
TACCCTTTTTGTTAAAAATTGTCAAAACTATGTTAGTTTTAATTTGTGCATATACATTTGAAAGGTTGTTGGAGAATATATGCACGTATATTATGCAACTTCGATGTAACTTAAAAGAAATATTTACAAAAGTGTTATCTACGAGCGTATAAATTCAAGATAACATCTCAAGAAGATAGAAGAGAATGACCACGGAAGAACCAAATTTTTATGAGGAAAATCCCCACAATGTGAGGGGAAAAATCACAAGTCCAACTACAGACAAATCCACTATAAGAAACAAAGATACAATTTTTCTTCTTAGATTTTAACCTCAGATCAAGAGGATGTAGCGAGAAGGAGATATAAGAAGATATCACCAAAGGGAGAGATCCATATAATTCCACCATTGCAGAACTTTCTAGTAAGATGCCCTCTTCCATAAAGTGCAGGGTAGTAGATTGTCTAAAGAAGATACACAGATGCCTTAGCCTTGCCCCGCTTCCTTTAAAGCCAGTTCATTCAAAAAGGATGTGACTGTGCTTGACTTTGTCAAACTGAACTCCAACACCTTTTAGGGTGAAGAGAAACCTAAGGCCATGGACAAAGCCAATGCATGTATCCTATCAATAGAAAACACCTTCCATATTTTAGAAGTTCCCCTTGGGATGAAGGTTAAGTTTGCCACATACCTACTAAAGGGACAAGCAAAATTTGGTTGGAAAATTTATGTGGAAATAAGGAGGTAGATGTGGAAACCCTGGAGTTAGAAGCCTTTAAAATCATATTCACGATCATTTCATGCCCACAGAGGAGCGGAAGAGAAAGAGAGGCTTTAAACCAAGCTCAAGAAAGGAAACCTCTCAATCAATGACTACATCCAGATATGACTTTTGAAGTGTTATGCACCCATGAAAGGAATACCGCTAAGAGCATTGTATTGGTTGTCTAACTACCAACATAAAAACCCTAGTTATAATTTCAATTTCAAGAACTTTGATGAAGCCCTTGACATGGCCCTTAAGATGGAAAGAGATCAGGGTATGTAGAAACCTTTGGGCATGGAATACCTAGGGGTTAACCACCATTGATGAAGATAACTCTAGGAAGTTTACCCCTATCCATAACATGGGATTAGAAATATGAAGTTCAGGTAAAGTAGTTCAGAGAAATAACTAGAATCAACAGAGACCTGATTCAGCCCTATTTTAGGGCTTTATCTTGTGTGATTTTGCATTTCAGCCACATCTATACTTGTTAGATTACATGTTATTTCCCCCAATATGCTTATTTATATCAAATGCACTTATGGAGGCTTTTTGCATGTTTTATAGGTACTTTGTCCACTACTTGATGGCATGGAAAGAGGATGGTCCAGTCTAGGGTTTCCTCATGCTTGAAGGAGCTCAAAATGAGGCCAAAACCACTTCCAACCAACCCCAAGTGGTCAAAGAAAGTTTTGAAGCAATATCCTCCATGGATGATCAAGTTCAAGGCTCAAATGCATGGGAGAGACACCACCACGACCGTGGTGAGTCCCCACGGTCGTGGTGGACATGCCCCAAGTACAAAAAATCAATAAAACTCCCAAAAATTGATGAAAATGGCCAAAACGGCCGTGGTGATCAACACGACCGTGGCCATAGGTCCCCACCACGACCGTGGTGACCCCCCACGGCCGTGGCCATCCATGCACACCTCCATGTGATCTCCACATTCTAATAAACCCACGACCGTGCCCATCCACCACGGTCGTGGTCTACCCTACCCACCACGACCGTGGTGACCCACCACGGCCGTGCTACTCACAAAATCCACATAGTTTTCACTACTTTCCCCATTTTGCCCCTAACTTAACCCTAGACCCCCTAGATCCCTATATAAGCCCTAGTAGCGGCTGAGGGTTGAGGGTTGGCTGCTTAGAGTCCCATTTTCTCTCCCTTGTCACCTCCACTCCATTCCCCTTCACCTTCACCTCAAATCCACTCCATTTCACCATTTCCACCACATAAACCCCCATATCTAAGCCTTCCATCCACTTCCCACCATCATCCCACTCCATTCCATCCAAGAAGAAGGAGGAGGACCTTGCAGCTGCTAGAGAGGAGGAGTCCTTCATCTACGCCGAGCTCCATGGCTTCTTCTACCTCTTTCTTCTCTCTTTTTATATTTTGCTTTGTTATGAGTAGCTAGGCCCCTTGGGTGGTTTGTTTGGGGGAAAATATGTTACTTTGATACCATGTTGGGGGAAAATGACATGTAAACTTTGTAATTCCATTTGTTAATGATTATATTCTATTTGCATCTCATTCTCCATGGATTGCTTGTTGATTTGTGTGTGAAATCACTTAGGAATTTAGGCAAATTTCTTATATGTGTGAATTTTGGGATTTGCCCCTAGGTCCAATTCTTGGATCCCTAGGTTGCCTCCCATCTTCCTACATCCTAATCAATCTCCTTAAACCTAAGTGAGAGATCTAAGTAGCTAGATTAGGTAATTCTAGTGCAATTAGCATGGAGCCTTCTCAAGGCTAGAATGTGGGGGAATTGGGGTCCAAAACCCTAATTTCACCCCATTACTACCCTCGGCCCCTAATTGCCCTAGGAATGTCTAATCTAGAAACCTAGACTTGATTAGACTCTAATTGGATTGAACCTAACCCCTAACCCAATTGAGCCTCGTAAGGGTAGTAGGGGGTGTTAGGGACTAGTTCCTCTATACACAACCTAGCATATCTATGGCCAGTTAGTAGCTTAGGTTAATCCATTAGACTCTAACTTGTTGTTTGGTTTGGATGATCTAAATGAAACCATAATGTTCATATGTCACCCCCCAACTTAAGTGATAAGTTCATACCCCTAAACAGCCCACACATCTCTTTACTGCTTAAAACCCTAGTTTTGTGCTTGCTTAACTTAATTAGTTCTTTTCTTGCTTAGTTAGCATATTTCCTTGCTCTTGCCTTGTTCATGCTAGCTTAGCTCTTTAATTGCTCTTTTTCTTCTCTCTTGCTTGCCTTAGTGTAATTTTTCGTTTCATACCTAGCTTAGTCTTTCCTTGCTTGCCTAGCCTTAATCTAACCTAGGGTTAACATAGATTTCATTCTCGCCTTTAATTGCTTGCTTGTTCATCCTTAGTTAACAATCAAATCAACCTTTAAACCCTTAACCCTAGTCTCAGTCGTAGGAAGCTAGCTAAACTAACCTAACTCTAGTGCCCCCTCTATCTCCGTGGATCGACCTTGTACTTGTCGCCTCACCTATACTACGACATGACCCTGTGCACTTGCGGGCATAGTATCTTAGTAGACGTAGGTAGTTAGTATAGGTCTTACAAATTTCGAAAGCATAAGATCCCACATCCCGTGCGCTCCGGCCTCGTGGGGTGTAAAAGCACCACTAGAGGGGATGCACCAAGCTTTCTGGCACTGTTGTCGGGGAATAGAGGCGTTCGGCCTAGCTAGTTAGTTTACCTTTGACTTTTCCTACTGCCCTCATCATTGCTATTCTTTATTCATTACTCTTTGCATATTTTGTGTATATTGGTTTGCTAACTTGCTTTCTTTTGTTTGGTTGTGCCTGGTGCATGTGACAAGCCACTCGGAGAAGACAAGATGGAAGGCCAAAATGCACAAACACATCCATTTCCTCCACCACCCTACCTCCACGGCTATCCTAATCCTTACACACCTCCACTACCTCCATTGCCACAACCTTCCCACCACTTCACTTTCCAACCTCAATTCCCTCCTCCACTACCCTACCTCCAAGGCTATCCTAAGCCTTACACACTACCACCACCTCCATTGCCACAACCCTCCTACCAGTTCACCTTCCAACCTCAATTCACTATACCACCTCCATCACCACAACCCTCCCACCAATTCACCTTCCAACCTCAATGACATCCTCCACCTAAAGTCCAAGGGCCATCAACACCGATGCCACCACCACAACTATCACATGCTCCCCCTACTTCCCATGAGCAAATGGATATGATTGAGACCCCTCTCTTTGGTGCCTATGAAGACCCGTTCCTCAAGAGAGAGAAACCTATGGCATGAGATTTCTGAGGGTCTTAAGGCTTATTAAGATCTATGATGATGATCCCCAAGGAGAGAGAATTACTGAAAAAGACTTACGAAGCTCGCATGACCCTTGGGAGGAAGATCAATCAAGGAAAGAATTTGAGAGGATTGCTTATGATGGGAGTGCAAACATTTTGTTTTTGGACCATGGTTGATGGTGAAAGAACAACAAGCCTGGCTGAAGGCATGAAACTTAGCGCTTGTGGGAGGCAACCCACATAGGTTTGGGAAATTTTGACCCAACCTTCACTTTTTGATACAATTACTTTGTTTTTACATTTTCCAAGAACACACACACACACTTGTGTTTAATAGTTTTTGTCTAGTTTTAAGATGTGCAGGTGATAACAGGGTGAAATGAAGGAAATTTGAGTACAATTGAGAGAAGGATTCCAAGAAAAATCACTTTGAGTCAAGTTTTTGAGTGTTTGATGTTCCTCATTTTGAGAGTAGTAGCTACAGGGACCACCACGGCCGTGACACATCAATACGACTGTGGTCATTTGCATGAAAAACACACCAAGTCCCTGGATTTAGAAGCAAAATTGAGAAAAGCTGCCAAAGGACTGCACCACGGTCGTGCCAGGCAGAACGACCGTGCAACCTGAAGCCACCACGGCCGTGCTACGCAGCACGGCCGTGCAACAGACCAATTTCAGCCACTCAAGGCAGATTAGTGGGGCATCTACAACGCATATCCTCCACCACAGGGAGGAACACTGCCAGAGCCTTGAGAGAGCCATGATCGTCTACCCTATCATCCTAAACTCTAGGATCATGCTGAGGACAACACGATTCAAAAGTTTGGGGTGGTAGGGCATATATGCCCTAGTTTCACTTTGAATTTCACCTGCCACATCCACTTTTGTTTTCTTATTTTTGCTATCTACCTGAGTCATCTTTACTGCTCTGCATCTCTGCATGCCATGTAGTTTGCTTTCTTGTCATTTTTGTGTAATTTTCAACAAAATTTCTCTTCTTGCCATCCATTGCATATCATGTAGATTTTTGGTAATTTCTGCATGTTTTAGCTAGGATTTGCGTGTTTGCTGTTTTAAGTTCAATAATATAGGCTTAGATGTGATTGAAGGCAACTTGGCACCATTTTGGCCAATTTTGCCCAAATTTTAGATTTCTTGTCTAAACATGTGTTTCAACCCAATCTCTACTTTTTGGATTAAAAATGATGACCTTTGACAAATGCAAGTGACTTATCATTGTTTATTGCTAAGTGGTATCAATGTTTGACTTTTTACATGTGCATCACCTCTCTTATGGTTGTGATTGATTTGGTTGAATTGTGAAGTTGAGCAAGCTTTGAACGCTTAGTGTTTGTAGAATCACTTGATTGATATATCAATTTCATCTTGTTCATTCATGTGGTGTGATATCTAGGATGAAGTATTGGATTAATTTTCATACAGGATATCTTATGTGGAGAATCATACCTATGACCCCTCTTTGACCTGACTTTTCACTCACCATCTTCTTACCCCTCCGCCTCATGAAAGGATGCCAAAGTGCACATATCAGTCGTGGCCACCTCTAAAAGTTTGGGGGTGGCCACATCTCTACCTCCCCGCTTCACTCTATCCACCATATGCCCTATCTACACCAAGGGCAAGAAAGAAAAGAAAAGCAAAAACAAAATAAAAGGATGCTCCTGTTTAAGAGCATTCAAATAAACAAAAGATGAGTGTGTAAAACACTCCAAAAATCTTACCGCTACCATTTCTTCCACTTTCATACCTATTGAGCTAGGAAACTTCAAACCTAGCTCATTTTTCCCTTTTCCACAGCCACGTGGGTCATTTGGTGTGATTTGTAACATAAGATTGAATGCAAGAATGTGAAACAATACTCCTAGTCATTCTTGATTAACGCCATTATGAAACGGTCTACCCGGAACTACATGAAAGAAATATGGATATCTTGTGTATTCGAAGCACTATATTTAAAGTTCATATGTTTTGTGCTCTTTTCATGATTGGTTTGTGAAAGTAGGAGAGGAGATAGGTGGAATGCATGTACTTTGTCATCTTTGAGCCCATTCAGCAATAATCACCTTTTACATTGCATTTGTCATGTCTTGAATGTGAAACGTTTGTAGAGAGATTGAGTTGGATCATACTTGAGGACAAGTATGTTTCAAGTTTGGGGTGGTGATTCATCCCTGTTTTAGGGCTTTATCTTGTGTCATTTTGCATTTCAGCCACATCTATACTTGTTAGATTACATGTTATTTCCCCCAATATGCTTATTTATATCAAATGCACTTATGGAGGCTTTTTGCATGTTTTATAGGTACTTTGTCCACTACTTGATGGCATGGAAATAGGATGGTCCAGTCTAGGGTTTCCTCAGGCTTGGAGGAGCTCAAAATGAGGCCAAAACCACTTCCAACCTACCCCAAGTGGTCAAAGAAAGTTTTGAAGCAATACCCTCCATGGATGATCAAGTTCAAGGCTCAAATGCATGGGAGAGACACCACCACGACCTTGGTGAGTCCCCACGGTCGTGGTGGACATGCCCCAAGTACAAAAAATTAGTAAAACTCCCAGAAATTGATGGAAATGGCCAAAACGACTGTGGTGATCAACACGACCATGGCCATAGGTCCCCACCACGACCGTGGCGACCCCCCACGGCCGTGGCCATCCATGCACACCTCCCTGTGATCTCCACATTCTAATAAACCCATGACCGTGCCCATCCACCACGGCCGTGGTCTACCCTACCCACCACGATCGTGGTGACCCACCACGACCGTGCTACTCACAAAATCCACCTAGTTTTCACTACTTTCCCCATTTTGCCCCTAACTTAACCCTAGACCCCCTAGATCCCTATATAAGCCCTAGTAGCGGCTGAGGGTCGAGGGTTGGCTTCTTAGAGTCCCATTTTCACTACCTTGTCACCTCCACTCCATTCCCCTTCACCTTCACCTCAAATCCACTCCATTTCACCATTTCCACCACATAACCCCCCATATCTAAGCCTTCCATCCACTTCCCACCATCATCCCACTCCATTCCATCCAAGAAGAAGGAGGAGGACCTTGCAGCTGCTAGAGAGGAGGAGTCCTTCATCTACACCGAGCTCCATGGCTTCTTCTACCTCTTTCTTCACTCTTTTTGTATTTTTCTTTGTTATGAGTAGCTAGGCCCCTTGGGTGGGTTGTTTGGGGGAAAATATGTCAATTTGATACCATGTTAGGGGAAAATGACATTTAAACTTTGTAATTCCATTTTTTAATGATTATATTCTATTTGCATCTCATTCTCCATGGATTTCTTGTTGATTTGTGTGTGAAATCACTTAGGAATTCAGGCAAATTACTTATATGTGTGCATTTTGGGATTTGCCCCTAGGTCCAATTCTTGGATCCCTAGGTTGCCTCCCATCTTCCTACATCCTAATCAATCTCCTTAAACCTAAGTGAGAGATCTAAGTAGCTAGATTAGGTAATTCTAGTGCAATTAGCATGGAGCCTTCTCAAGGCTAGAATGTGGGGGAATTGGGGTCCAAAACCCTAATTTCACCCCCATTACTACCCTCAGCCCCTAATTTCCCTAGGAATGTCTAATCTATAAACCTAGACTTGAATAGACTCTAATTGGATTGAACCTAACCCCTAACCCAATTGAGCCTCGTAAGGGTAGTAGGGGGTGTTAGGGACTAGTTCCTCTATACACAACCTAGCATATCCATGGCCAGTTAGTAGCTTAGGTTAATCCATTAGACTCTAACTTGTTGTTTGGTTTGGATGATCTAAATGAAATCATAATGTTCATATGTCACCCCCGACTTAAGTGATAAGTTCATACCCCTAAACAGCCCACACATCTCTTTACTGCTTAAAACCCTAGTTTTGTGCTTGCTTATCTTAATTAGTTCTTTTCTTGCTTAGTTAGCTTCTTTCCTTGCTCTTGCCTTGTTCATGCTAGCTTATCTCTTTAATTGCTCTTTTGCTTCTCTCTTGCTTTCCTTAGTGTAATTTGTCGTTTCATACCTAGCTTAGTCTTTCCTTGCTTGCTTAGCCTTAATCTAACCTAGGGTTAACATAGATTTCATTCTCGCCTTTAATTGCTTGCTTGTTCATCCTTAGTTAACAATCAAATCAACCTTTAAACCCTTAACCCTAGTCTCTGTAGTAGGAACCTAGCTAAACTAACCTAACTCTAGTGCCCCCTCTATCTCCGTGGATCGACCCTGTACTTGTCGCCTCACCTATACTACGACATGACCCTGTGCGTTTGCGAGTGTGGTGTCTTAGTAGACGTAGGTAGTTAGTGTAGGTCTTACAAATTTCGAAAGCATAAGATCCCACATCCCATGCGCTCCGACCTCGTGGGGTGTAAAAGCACCACTAGCGGGGACGTTATAGGAAGGTAGCTAGTTTAGGTTTATAAATTTCGAAAGCAAGATCCAATCTCCCCGTGCGTTCCGACCTCGTGAGGCACATCTAGTCGGGTCAAATCGGATAGTGTGTTTCACCCCTAGCGGAATTGCACCAAGACCTCTTCACCCAAAGTGCAAGACTTTTGGGTGACACCTTGGCAGAGTATATCGTTGCACCAACTTGATCTTCTACATTTGCAAGAAGGAAGGTCATTTCATTGCCAAGTATCCTACTCCATCTATATTCAGAACTCCTCTAACAGGTGCTCCACCTGGTCAGGGGCACCACAATGCAAGGGTGTTTTCCGAAGCTAAAGCAAACCCAAATCAACTCATTGAAGGTAACCTTAAATCTTTTCATTTTATTTAAGTACCCCATCCCATGTCCTCAAATATTCATGATAAATTATTCTATGTAAACATTTTATTTCTTAATGATCATCCTATTAAAGTCTTATTTGATTCGGAATCTACAAATACATTCATAATATGAAATTTGGCATATATGATACATTTACACATAAAAGATCTAGGATATATCCTTGATGCGACAACTCTTAGTGGAAAAATATTCACTATATTGTAGAAAATTGATATCTTGAATATAAAGTTCGAAAATTATGATGCCACTCAAATTTATCCTCTTATCTATGGAAGACTTTTATATTACACACTTGGTATCGATTGGTTGTATAAGTATTATGCACATATTGACTATAAGTAGAAGAGGGTAGTCATATCTCGACCTGATTCTAATCGCATGGTGATCCCAAGGGGAAGCGAATAATGCTATAATGTCCTCTCTCAGAGCTAAAAACCTAATCTCTAAAGACTACAAAGTCTTCCTTGCATTAGTCTCAAAGACTAATCCTAGTACCAGACCTCTAGAAAGTCTGGAGGTGGTATGAGATTTTCTTTACATATTTTTAGAGGAGCTTCATGGGTTGCCTCCTGACCAAGATATTGGATTTTCTATAGATCTTCTTCCCGGAACTAATCTGATTTCTAGGGCTGCATATAGGATGGCTCATGTTGTAATATTAGAGCCAAAGAAACAATTATAGGAACTTCTAGATAAAGGTTTTGTCTGTCCTAGTGTTTACCCTTGGGGTGTTCTTATTCTCTTTGTAAAGAAGAAAGATAGTTCTAGTTCTATGTGCATGTGTATTGTCTACCGCATGCTGAACCAAGATACTATTAAAAACAAGTACCCTCTTCCCCACATTAATGTCTTCTTTGATCAACTTTGTACTGCTAAAGTATTTTCTAATATTGACCTATGTTATGGATATCATCAACTTAAGGACAAATATTATTGTGTTCTCAAAACTGCATTTCGAACTAGTTATTTGCATTATGAATTTCTAGTGATGTCATTTGGGTTAACCAACACACTTGGCGTATTCATGAATCTTATGAACAAGGTCTTAAAACCCTATCTTGAGAAGTTTGTGGTCATTTTAATCTATGATATTTTGATCTACTCTAGTTTTGTGTAGAAACATTTTGAGCACTTGAAGGTGGTACTAGATGTTCTTGGAGCTTAGTAATTCTATGGGAAATTGACTAAATGAGAACTCTACATCGACAAAGTCACATTCCTTGGTCACATCATCTCCGGAGGTAGTATATCATTTGATCCTACAAAAGTGTCAACTATTCTTGATTGGATCCCCAAAATCCTTTTAAAATTTAATGTTTCTTGAGTTTAGGTAGATATTATTGATGCTTCATCCCTAATTTCATTGAAGTTGCTCTTCTTCTCGCTAAGCTTTCTTATAAGGGTGAGCATTTTATATGGTCAGATGCTAGTGAGTCAATTTCTAGGAGCGAAAGAAGAATTTAACATGAACACTTGTTCTAATTTTACCCTCTGACAATGAAGGGTTTGTGATTTTCACTGACAATGAAATGAACGGGTTAGACTGTGTCCTATAATTGAAGGAGAAGGTATGGTTTTTGCATCTAGGTGGTTAAAACTAAATGAACATAATTGTCCAACTCACGATGTGGAATTTGACACAATAACCCATGCTCTCAAAATCTGGTGGCACTGCATGTATGGGTCAACATTTGATATCTTCAATGACCACAAAAGCTTGAAGTATATCGTGACACAAAAAGACTTGAACCTGCGTCAACGTCGATGGCTCGAGTATCTAAACAAATATAGTTTTACAATTGCCTACTGCATGTGTAAGGAAAATGTAGTCGTTGATGCCCTTAAAGGAAATGGGCAGTATGTGCATCTTTGTCTATTCTTCAGTGCAAGAACATGGAGGACTCTATGGATTGGAAGCCATAGTTCATGCATGATGTAATTCATTTTAATAATATTTCCATCATCCCTGGGCTACAGTATGAGTTACTTGAGGCACAAAAGGCTAGTCTTGATCTTGAAGAACTCTCCACTTTTTGTCTAAACCTCGAACACACTTATTAGTGGGTCTTGATGGTGGTATTTGTTATAAAAATCATATGTAGGTTCCTGAGCAGACAACTGTGAAGACAAAAATTCTCAGTGAGGCACACAGGTCAAATTACATAGTTCATCCCACACAACCAAAATGTACAAGGACTTGTAATGAATCTTCTGGTAGAGGAGTATGAAGCATGACATTGCTGAATTTGTGTCCATATGTCTAACATGCTAGATAATTAAGATAGAGCACCAAAGACTAGGTGGCTACTACATCCTGTTGAAATCCCTAAAATGAAATGGGGACACATCACCATTGCTTTCATGATGGTTTATTCAGGACCAGAAAGGAATATGATGTTGCATGGGTTATAGTAGATCATCTCACAAAATCAGCTCATTTCCTACTTGTAAAGATGACAACAAAAGTGTTTGAGTTTTTCAACCTCTATAAATGGGAAATTATATGTCTACATGGAGTTCTAGAGTTCATTGTTTTGGATAGGGATCCAAGGTTCACTTCTAATAAGTGGAAATAGATTCAAGAATACTAGGTACAAAACCAAACTTTAGTGCAACTTCTCATCCACAGACCGATGGGTAGTCAGAACGTACATTGCAGATTTGGAGGATCTTTTGTAAGCTTGTGTGCTTGATTGGAAAGGCTCGTGGGACTATTATTTGCCTTTATCCAAGTTTGCATATAATAATAGCTATCAGGAAAGTATTGGGATTCCTCCATATGAAGATCTCTTTCATAGACCATGCAGATCCCCGCTACACTTGGATGACATTAGGGAACACACCTTGATGAAATCTAAGGAGATGCAAATCCACACTGAAAAAGTTGCACTGATAAGGTAGAGGATGAAGAGGCAACTAGACAAGTAGAAGTCTTATGCAGATGCTCAACGATAGGAACTTTCAACTCAAATAACATGATCATGTATTCCTGAAGATCAAGCCTATTTGAGTCTTGGCCAAGAACAAAGGTGACGCTCATCCATTGTTTTGTGGAACCATTTGAAATATTTGAAAGGATTGGTGAATGTGTTATCCGTCTTCCTCTTTTGCCTTAGTACTATGCACTGCACTATGTGTTTCATGTATCTAATTGAAAGTCAAATGTCAAAAATCCAAGCCATATTCTGAATTGAACCTTTGGAGCTGAGGATGATGTATCTTATATTGTATCCCCAGTCAAAATTCTCTATGCTAAGATAAAGGAGCTTCATAATAACCAACATATTGATATGGTGAAAAATTATTTGAATCCACCATGATCAGACTAACACTATCTGGGAGCTCAAGTCTGAGATTGAGTAGAAATGCCCACACCTCTTTCAAGTTGCTTGAATTTTGAGGGCAAATTCCTAAAAGGAGGGAGAATGTGAAAAAGTGAGTTTTTACATAATTATTTTCTCTCTCTTGCAAATTAAATGATACTAATAAATTCTCAAATTAAATTTATAGATTCTCTCAATCACTCACTCTACTCCTTTGATCATATAGATACACAAATGTGGATATAATGCAAACTCTAGATGCATGTATAGATAATATATGTGTACTTAAAACCTACTGATTGCATGGTGGTAAAATATTTGTATGTCAACTTCAAACCTTTTTCACATTTAGATGACCCTATTTGGTGGCATCACCCAAAATTTTGTAGCAATACAGCTACCAAATGATAGTTATTAAAAATCAATGTTTAAAAATAATTTTATTCATTAATGACCCTAGACCTAAGTTAGACAATTATTTGATTAAGGTGTGAAATATTATATGTCATACAGACCTAGAAGAGATTGGGTATGGGCTATACCTATGGCCCATTAAATCTCATTCATCTATCTATGATCTAACAAGCACGGGGTTGTCTTCATCCTCTAGTTCAATTGGGAAAATGATGGACCAAGTCTAGCTGTAATGCCTGGGCCCACTTCCCTAGGCTCTAGTAGAGTTTCAAGAATGATGTCTGTCCCCACAGACCACCACTAGCCTTAACTGTGCGCTTTGTCCTCACTCACGCGCATGCCATGATCAACTTCCCGACAGGTCACCCATCCCAGTACTACTCCAAGCTGAGCATGCTTAACTATGGAGTTCTTAGTGATGGGCTCCCAGAAAAGGAGGTGCACCTTGGTGATATGGGTAGTCCAATCATTCCTTTTAAGATCATGTTATCTGAGGCCTGAAATCTTGGGACGTTACAATCTCCCCTACTTAGACTCTTGACGTTCTCGTCAAGTCTCAACTATATGGCCTCATAATCTGACCTCATTTCAGTGTAGACCCACAATGGCCCATGGACACCCAGCTCCCGATCATGGAATACCAATGCAAGGGTGGCTACGTCTACCATGGACAACCCTTTTCTACATGCCTAGACCGCACGGCTCAAGACTGGCATGCCACATGCCCATACGGGCCCCACCTACTGAAGGGGTTATGACTCTGATACCGTTTGTAATGCTTGGGCCCACTTCCCTAGGCTCTAGTAGAGTTTTAGGAATGATGCATGTCCCCACAGACCACCACTAGCCTTAACTGTGCACTTTGTCCTCACTCACGCGCATGCCAGGATCAACTTCCCGACAGGTCACCCATCCCAGTAATACTCCAAGCTGAGCACGCTTAACTATGGAGTTCTTAGTGATGGGCTCCCAAAAAAGGAGGTGCACCTTGGTGATATGGGTAGTCCAATCATTTCTTTTAAGATCATGTTATCTGAGGCCTAAAATCTTAGGACGTTACACCAGCAGACAGTGCTCATTTTCACAACTGATTGACCTAGTCATTTGGATCGAGATCTAGAGGAGAGACTCCACTCTTCAAGCATGCTCAACCATCTCTACACATCACTAACGAATCCTCCCTTTTCTCCACACCTCTCACCTAGAGGCACACCCAGATTAGGGCTTTGCAAGCCTGGCACCTCCACACATATATAACTACCCCTTTAGCTCTACCATTTTCCCTTTAGTCCTCCTGCACTCACAATTCCTCATACCCCCCAAAACCCCTTCCATCACCATTGTCTTCAGTGTCCAGCCACCTTGGCATCCTGGAGTGGGAGCTCTCCTCACATCAATTTACTATCACCTTCACCTTTGTTGAGCTTTAGTGGACCATAATGGCACCTCAAACAGACTATAGCTTCCTCCCTCCTCTCAAACCTCCCTTCCTTCGACAACCGCTTCATCATCCTCAGTAGCACAGAGCTCCAGAGGGATTCGTGTCACTCAACAATGCCACCCAAATATGGATCATCCATTTCAAGGTTACACCACTTATAGATGACTGAGAGGGAAAGCATAGGCGTAACCAACCCTAGATAGAGCCATGACTAGGAGTTGTGCACATGAGACTTCCCATGAGTAGACAAGGAGTGTAACACCTCTATGGACCCAATGTGGAGCCAACTAGACCACTCCCAAGATTCAATCTCATCGAGTATTGTGAGTCAACAAAGGGGAAAACCAAGGAGAGAGACATCCACATAGACCCAAGTTCAAAGAACCACCATCGACCACGTCAGCTTCATAGTAGGCATTCCTTGACCACCATCATCAATCTAAGCCCTTAATCCAGTCGTATTGAGCCGTAAAATCCAGGTAAAATATTTTCCCTTTGATTTAAATAAAATATATACTAGCTTAGGAAACTCCTAGTAATGATAGGAATGTTGGATGATGATGAAATTATATACCATTTTTATCACTAAAATCTAATGAATACAAATAAATACTATCTTGAATTAGACCTAATTCTTTTTTCAAATGTGATGGACTAAAGTCTTAAGTGGTTTTTTATTTTCTCTTTCCTTAATTAAAATGGTGGAAAATGATGGTCATGATATGATATAAATAATATTCAACATATAAACCCTAATGATACCTTGTCCCATCTATATCATTAAAGCCTAATTAGTAATCAATAATGACCAAAAACTCATTGTAATACTAATACTAATTTTTCTCTCTATATTTTAAAGGTGGTTAATGTGACAAACATACACATAACCCTAGATTTATTCTCATAACCCTAAAAGAGATGATCTCAACAAGTAAACTTTGATCTAATCAGAATATGACCATAAAGACCTTGATCAAGTCAAAATCCTAGTTTTGGATCATATGGATTCTTAATAATGAGGTACCCTTAACTTTAGTAGACTCTTTTGGAATCAAGATCTGATAAGATTAGGTAGGTGGAATATCTAATTATAAGACTACTTTTCTCTGTGTGAAACATATATGAAGTATTGCTTGTTCTTTCTTTAAAGTATTGCTTCTATGTATGTACATGTATTATGTATTCACCTTGAAACTAAGAACACTAAATATGAGAATGAATTGTAGTTACTGATAGTGTTTATTAATCTCCCTAAAAGAGAGGGAAAGATATAAATATTGACTAGTACCTCCCTAGAGTACATGGTATATAGGGATATCCCTAGAGTACATTGTAGATAGGGAATGGGCCCAATATTGTATGTGATTATGTGCTCGTCCACCATAGTAATAGAAATTCATTGAAATGTGATTAAAATGATGTGTCTACTTGACTTTGACCATAATATAATGTATTATTTTATTCTTTCTTTTCTTTCTCAGATTATTCAAGTATGCAAGCATAATATATATGTATCTTTCACCCATGTACACAACACCTAGTTTTAGTTCACTATTTCACATATTTTCTAGGTGCAAGGAACACTTAAAATTGGACCAGAGTACCAAAAGGAACTACTAATGGATCTTGGAGGATCTTCCTTCATATATATTTACTTTTATCTTTATTTCTTTCCATATTTGATGTATAGTTAGCAATGTATCCTATATACATTCCTTTCCACTTACATTTAAATTTTCTTCTTATCAATAGATGTAAACTCTATATTTCCTTTTATGAATGATTTGGTTGTGCGACAATATATGGGATGTTCTAAACAAGGATCTATCTTTTGTATATTATAGATGACAACCACAATTCCTTATGTTTTCCCTGTTGACCTTTTGTTGGTCCAAGCTTACCAATGGAATGTCATCATGAAAGGTATGTTGGATTTGTGGTCGTCACAGAAGGCATCTCCTCCTACATCGAATGCTACCATTGTTCTATGTTTCTATGAGTATGTGCCTCTTGAAAAGTTTCTGGTTCCCCCTAATTAGTAAGAAGAACATAGTGAGATTCCAAATATCTATATGAAGGATGACGAACTCTATCAGATCTCCTAAAATTCTTTTATGAGGACTCTCCATGGTGATGATCTTACTCCCCTATCCAAAATTCTATAAGTGTGAATCTGAATCACTAAACTATGCATTTGGAATAGGAACACTTGATGTTCTTTCACTCTGCTGCTTAGGATGATCATGTTGCTCTTCTTCATTATTTGAAGTATGCACCTATGAATAAGCTGAAGCATCCTCATACACATCATCAAAAGAATTCTCAACTTCTCTTGCAGCCTCTGCATAATCACTTTTAGGCTCTGTAACTATCTGACTCTCACATAATGTCACATCTCTATGTCTACTCACAGTATTTTTCATAGGATCCCATAACTTGTAGCCAAATTGTTGATCTCCATAGCTATGAAAGATACATGGTACCACTTTATCATCCAGCTTTTGCCTCTTTTGCTTTGGAACATGTGCATACTCCTTGCACCAAATATGTACATAAGGGCATAGAATACATCCTTGCATGTCCATACCTACTCAGGTATCATAAACACCAAGAGAACTGATGGATATTGGTTAATCAAATAGCAAGAAGTACTCTCTATATTTCCCTATAATATCTTTGGCAATTGTGCAGTCTTTAACATGCATCTGACTTTCTCCACTATGGCGTGATTCATCCTCTCAGATGTACCAATGTGTTGTGGTGCGTTGGGCTCTCTCCTCTCATTTCATATGTTGCACTCAAAGAAGTAATCCTAGAACTACCTTGAGGTGTAATCCCCTCCATTCTTTGTGCGGAGACACTTTTGTTTTTCCTCTATCTCCCACTCTACAATGTCATGAAATTAAACACTAATAGAAATGATCCTTTGTCTTCATCAAGTAGACCCACACCTTCCTAAATGCATCATCAATGAATGTGAAAAAATATCTATTGTCATCCAATGAAGCAACCTCCAATGGACCTCAAACATCTGAATGAACCAACTATAGAAGTTGTGATTTCACCTTTGATCTTGTCTTGATAGAAATGTTTTGATGCTTTCTTGTCTGACATGAATTACATGAGATCAAATTGGTGTCCTTGACACAAGGAATCCATCTCTACTTTCATAAAAGTTGTAGTTCTTTCTTACTCATGTACCCTAACCATCTATCCCATAGATTTTCCTAGTGATCCTTAATTGCATGTATACTCCCACCTTTGAGCACTTTAAGCAGGGTCTTGTATAATGTGTGACACATTTTATCTCGTACAATAACCAAAGACCCCTTGGTGATTTTACATTTTCCAACACCAAAGTACTGACGAAATCCTTCTCTATCAAATAAAGAACAGTATATCAAACTCAGCCACAAATATGTAACATGAAAAAAATCCTTCAGTGTGAGTTTTTGAACAACGCTTGTTTGAACATAAATGTCTCTAATACCAATAATTCTAGAAAAGATATAATTTCCCATATTCACCCTCCCAAAGTCCCCCTTGTTGAATTAAGTGAAGAACTACTTACTCGTTGAATCATGATAAGAAGATGTAGTATCCACCACCCACCCAGAATTTTCCTCATCAACATACAAAAACTACTCCAAGACTATCAAGACAACATCTTCAACATCATTCCTATCATTTGAAATTGATGATGTAGTATTCTTTTTGTCATCATTCTTGTCTTTGGCATCATACCCTTTTTTTCCATACCTTGCAATTATTTTTAATATGACGTGGTTTGACACAATGTAAGCACCCTATACTCGTCGACTTGGATCTATCACGAGTCATCCTACGGTCTTGGGATTCACCATGACACTAATATCTGCCCCAGTCTCTTGCTCTGTCAGTTCCTCTTCTCTCAGTGAAGTGCACCTATGACCCACTGTCACCTAATGCTCATCTTTGAGTCTATTCATTCATTAGACTATTCTTCACCTACTCTAGTGTCAACTTTCACGTCTATGCAAGATTTATGATTGTTACAATGAGTGTCACCCAACTATCAAGTAATGATCCCAGAACAAGTAGTGCATGGAGTTCGTACCAAGAACTGTCTTCATGGAGCCTAGTTGATTTAAAAGGCTTTGGAATTCATCCATGTGCTCGACGGTGCTTGTACCATCTCAGTACGTCAGGTTCACCAACTTCTTAATCGAGAAAGCTTTGTTTATGGAAATCTTCCACTCATATAATTTATTGAACTTTTTTCATAGATCTTTGGCATTGGTTTACTCTGAGATGTGATGGCACACAGAAATATCTAGCCACTTTTGCATTGCTCTCATAGTCTTCCTATTTTGTTTCTTTCAATCCTTATCAAACAAACTCTCTAGATTTTGTCCCTCTATCAAATCATATAAATCCTTACAATATAGAATATTCTCCACCTTGGATTTTCTAGATATGTGAATGTGTGCTTTTCAACTAAACCATTGTTAAATCATCATCATTTCCCATTCAAATCTTTGATATGTACAACCAGCGGTCTAATACCACTTGATAGGTTGTTGGGGAATATGTGCACGCACACTATGAAACATTGATGTAGCAAAAAAAATATATGTGGAAGCATTACCGACGATTGTGTAAACCCAAGATAAAACCACAAGAAGATAGAATGAAAAGACCAAATTTTATGTGGAAAATCCTCATTATGTGTGAGAGAAAAATAAGTCAGCCGTTGGAAAATCCACTATAAGAAATAAAGATAAAAAATTTCTTCATAGGTTTTGACCCCAGACTCGAGATAATATAGTCAAAAAGAGATATAGGAAGATATTACTATAGAGAGAGATCCCTACAATTCTACCACCCCAAAGCTTCCCAAGAAGATTCCCTCTTCCACAAAGTGCACATAGAATATGGTCCAAAGAAGACACATGGATGCCTTAGCAGCCTTTCCCCACTTCCTTTCTTTTCTTTTCTTCCTCTTCTTTTCTTTTTTCCCTTCCCATCACACACCAGTAGCAACACTTGCTGCATTTTTCTTTTGTCTTGTCTTTGTGCAATTGAGCAACTACCCTTGGCTTGGCGGCTGCACTCACATTGTGATGGTTGTGACTCCTTTTAGTTGTGGTTATGATATATAAATCCTTTTTTAGAAGCAACTAAAATAAGGAGACCTAATGGGATTTCACACTCTTGAGTTGGAAACAATTCTAGGCCCAACAACATAGTCATACAAAGAAAAGGAAGGAGATGGATCTAACAAATGTGATGGAGGAGAGCATATAGATGTAAATGGTTGGGATGTTGACGAAGGGAGTCTTCTCTGTGTTGGTGATTCAGGAAATTGATACATCTCAGTGTTCTAGTTGTTATGAAGGGAGAAAGATATAGATCATGAGAGTCTAGATGTATGCTTATAGCACACTCAGAGTTTGTTGGAAAAGGAAGAAGTTTGATAGGTAGGGAGGATATTTGAACTCAAAGGGAACTTAGAAGGTGAAGATGTTAACTAGAAATGAATGAACATTAGAAGATGGAACTATTAAAAAATCAACCCTACACATGTTGAGAATCACAGACACGCCGATCGTGGATGACAATGCAAATATGCTAATACTGATCACAAGTTAATTAAATGCTATTTTTATGAATCTAACCAACTCACATCCTATGGTATACAAAGACCAAACATATGTATTTGGATGGACTTAAAAAGTCCTACCCGATACCAAAATAGAACTTCACTTACAACATGTTTGCACTGACTGGGATGCATATGAATGAGTTGCAATTCAGTTTGATTTTACAATTCATTGTGTTTGATTGCGTGTAATTTCAATCGACATGGAGATATTTAATATGTATCAACTGAATTTTTGGTGTTACTAGTATTTCTTAACTATATTTTGTTATTATCATCATTTGAAAATTCTATTACAATTCTCTAAAATTGTTATTTTAATTTCATTTGAATACCCTTGACTATATGAACACAACATGAAGTACTTAATGATCTATTCTGATCCAATTAGATCAAGTCTAACTCTAGGTTAGTTTGACCCAATTGAGAATATTGAATTTGAAAACAATTTAATATATATTATGGACTAAAGAAAATGTGTTGAGAATTATTAATGGGGATAATTCAATGAGATGATTTGAGACAAAAATAATGAGATTTTTTAATTTTAGAAAATAATACATAAAATATAGAGTTATGGTTAAAATTCCCAATTTAGTGGACTTTGATTTCACCCTATACAAAATATTTAGGTAAATGGATAAAGGTGCTTTGTGGGTGTGTTGATCAGGTGGATCAGGATGATCTTAGTCATCGGTCTAGGGAGGGACCACACTCTCCAGAGCTAGTTTATCTCCCCGATCACGTCCACCATTGGTAGAAAGATGTTGGACCATTAGATGCAAATATTTTTAACTGAATAACACACATTTTGTGGAATACAAAAGCCCACATGTATGCATTTGAATAAGTTGAAAAAAATCCAAATTGGACTTGTGTAGAACTTTACTTACAACATTTTGGTTGGACTCAGATAAAAAGGAAACAGTTGCAATTTAGTTTTGTTTTTCAATTTATTGTATTTGCATTGTGTACTTTCCACAACCACTGAAAGATCCAATTGATCATATTTTAAATATGTAAAAAATCATGTAAAATCAACCACACCTCAGATGGGTGCGGTTATTTTGTTTTCATATGCCAACATATCATAAGCTATGCCTCAATCCCTTATTGCTAGATCTTTCCAATTTTCTAGTAATATTGTTGAGCATATTTATTAAAAAGATATTAACAAGGTTTTATATATTAGACATATACATTTCACACAATAAGATCATGATAAAATGATTATCTACCAAATAGAATCAAATAAAGTAGACACATTTTTATTTATTCAAACCAAATTATTATGGTTAGGATTCAATTCAGCAACATTAATTTATTATTTAAAACTCTTTGTGTGAGTTGATTTAGCATCAAACCTAATAAGTCCATAATGGATTTTGAATCCATTTTTCACTCTATTTTCTTCCCTTCTCCTAGCCTTTTTTCTCTCCTATCATGCTTCTTTCTTTAGATGCTCTATCCACTCTTGCTATTCCTTTCTACTTCCTTGCATTCTTTCATGGTATCAGAACTTTTTGGGTTAGAGAGATGGGTTCAAATTGTGATTCCACCTCCCCTAGTTGTGGATTTTGAGATGTTGTTCTAGAAGAAAAACCAATATGATGGTGTATATGTAAGTCACTAAGCTAGGGCTTTTTCAATACAACAATCAGAAATGTTAAAGTGTAGAGGAGTCTTCGATCCTGAAATCTATTGATCATGTTATAATAGATGTATCAAACTTTGTGTTTCTCAAGATTAATAGAATGTTTATTCTAATAATACACTGGTACCTAGTCCAACCTACAAAGCTTGGATCTTGATTGATCTGTTGGTGAAAGGATGGATCATTGGGTCACTATCTTTAGGTTGTAATTGGTTTTGTTGGTGAAGCTACCACAATGTACGTGATTTGTCCTTCTCTCAAAAACTCCTTTCAACAAGTCATGACGATCAAGGTCATTTGAGAAATGTCTTAGTTGTGAGATATATAGAAAGATAAAGAGACCCAATCTAACTATCTTACTGATCTTGATCTCGACTGCTATTAATTAATAACTATAGGCATAGGTGTTGATAAAGAGGATAAAGGTTATTATGTATTTATTGGTCTTGATTCTAATTATGAGATTTTCAACAATGCAGTGATTGTTGAATATGATAAGGTTTATTGTATATTGAACATGCTTGATTTTGATTATGTGATTTCATTGATAGAGTGATGACGAAGAGGATAAATCTGAGTTCCATAGTATTTTTCTTAAATTTCATGCTATGATTGCCACTCATTTTAACACTAACATTAAGAAAATTAAACTAAAGGGAGGTGCTTTAGTTAATCCAGTAATGATATTTTTCTCTTCTGAGAAGGGAATCATACATTTGGTTTCCTTCAATTATACTCCAAAAAGGAGTGACCAAGCTGAGAGGAAGCACAGGCTGGTGGTTGAGCTTGGTTTATTAATGACGGTGGATTTTGGTTTAGCAACCTAATCCAAACTAGCTCAAAATATGGACAATGATTAATTATTTTGTTGAAATGGTCAAAAATATAATAACTTTTTGTCACACACACACACACAAATATATATATATATATATATAGGGATATTTATAATACCTACGCACATAGCTATCCACTCCAACAAATAATTATTTTTTAGAATATTTTAAAATATATGTTAATGTGGTTATATTACCTTCTAAATAGTTACATTATATGAAAAATACTTACAATTATTATAGATATATATTTATATCATTTATTTGTTGATTCATTAAATTTTTACTACAAAAGTTGCCCCTTTTACATTTTTGGCTAAATAGTTACTTTTTTGACATAATAGTTACCATTTTGTCCAGATACTAACTTTTTTGACCAAAATAATTACTTTATGAGATGCATAGGAAACTTAACCTTAGTTACTTGTATGGATATTATATATGTATATATGTATATGTATGCATACATATTGTATAATTTAAATATATATATATAAGTATATATATACACAGATATACATATATACATATATATGAGGATGTATTGTTACCAAGATATTGAACATAAATTAAATATCCAGTAATGTTGGTTACACTTTTAGCATTTGGGTTACAAATTTTCACTCGTGGTCACAGTTTCAGGTAGATATTATTTTACTCTTAGGGGTAAATACAATAAAAGAATTGATGTTATGTTTACTAAATGAGTCGTTCTATACATATTTTATCGTATCATTATAGTTTGATACCTTCATATTACAAACTTGATTCATAGGTAACGACAGTTTGTTTCCCACATGGGCAACAAATATATGGCTATATATACACATACATATATATATATATATATATATATATATAATGTAGACATATATATATATATATATGTGTGTGTGTGTGTGTGTAGGAATATATTTAATACATGCGCAGGTAGCTACCAAATCTAGAAAATAGTCACTTTTTATGTAGTTTTTTACTTTGCACGTGTAGATGGTTACATTAACTTATGAATTATTACATTATATGAATATTAGTTACAGTTGTAATGAATGTAGAGTTACATTTATATTCTATAATTTTTACTATGTATTCTTGTCGGTTTTACCTTTTTAGTCAAATAGTTACTTTTTGACAACATAATTACTTTTTTGCCTAGCTAGTTACTTTTCTGGAAGAACGGGTAGTGAATCCTAGTTATCTATGAGAGCAATGAGTGAACCCATAATGTATACATGTATATATATATATGTATGTATATATATACATATATATACACCTACATACATGCGTGCATGCATGCACACACACACACTTATACATATATACATTTATATATACATACATACACACACAGATATATATACACACTACTAAAATAATGGTCTATAGCGTTAGTTTTTTTAATTCTGTAGTGTCACTTTTTAATCAGTGCCTAAATGGTCGTCTCTATAGAATTTGCTCTATAGGGTCAATTTTTTTGACCAAAGAAAACCGACCTTATCGAGTAAAAACTGACCCAAGAGGCTGTAAAAAACTTGACCCAAATGAAAAAGAAGAGGTTGTAAGGTCGGCTATTCCTAAAAAACTGACCCTAGAAAGGTCAGGTAAGGCCAGTTATTACTAAAAAACCGACCCTATAAAGCAACAGAGGTTTGCTCGGTTGAGAAATGCATTGACCGAGCAATAGGATTTCGGTCGAGAAAATTATCAACCAAGAAAGTACTGTCTTAAGCTTCCCAGATCCTATAAGGTCAATTTTTTGTAAAAAAACCTGACCCTAGAAAGGACCTGTAAGGATGGTTAATTAAAAAAATGAGCCAAAAGTGTAACAAAAATGAGCTTTTTCCCACTGCCTATAAGGTCGGTTATTCCTAAAAAACGACGACCCTCGATAGTACAAAAAATGAGCTTTCTAATCCTAGATCCTATAAGGTCGGTTATTTCTAAAAAATTGACCCAAAAAATCTATAAGGTCTATTTTTTTTAAAAACGATCCTAGAGGTTAAAAAACCGACCCTATAAAGAAATAGAGGTCCTGTAAGGTCACTTTTAGGTCAGTACAGTAACTTGTTCGGTCGAGAAATTTGTCGACTGAGAGGATTTCGGTCGAGAAAATTGTCGACCAAGAAAGTTACTATCTTAAGCTTCCCAGAGCCTATAAGGTCGGTTATTCCTAAAAAACTGACCCTATAGATCTGTAAGGTCGGTTTTTTAAAATAACCGACCCTAGAGTTTACAATTTTTTTTAAAGAAAAATTCTTCAGAACAAAAACCTACAGAACAGAAATCTACTTTACAAAGATCAAAACCTACAATAGAAAGTAGACTTGCAAATGTAATGATGCAAGAGAAAAATTCATTCCAAAGCCACATTTGCTAGCTTTTATGTCCAATCCTATTTGAATTGGATAATTTCCAAACCACACATATTCATAACAAAAATAATTCATATATCATTTAGTTGAGACATCTCATACACATAGCACATCATAACATTCACAAAATGATAGATTGCAAGGCTGAGATGATATTAAAATTCATGTTAGATACAAAAGTAAATTTGAAAGAGTTCCATAACTACATACATAAATGGAGCTGACATATGCATTCAATCCAATGCTATATTGACTTCATTTAGAAAAGCATCTGACCAATCTTCTCAGAATTCATTTAAATCCTCAAGTGTGTAAGGCTGAGTTATAAAGATCTGCAATAGAAAATGCACATGTTAATATTTTATAAAATGACTACAACTCACTTCTAAATTTATGATGTTATTCTTTATTACCTGCTCTATAATCTGAATGTCATGTGATGCTTGTTTGACAATAGTTTGCATATATTTCATTACATAGTAGCCACAAGCCCAACCATTATTTTATATATGACACTACTTAATGTTTGTAAACTACTATAAATAGAGTTAATAATATAAGAGTTGACATATAAGACTAAGCATCCATCAAAGTAGCTACATTGACATTTTTCAAAGTCAATGTCTTTAATTTTGTGGGTATTTGTGCTCCACCTTCACGAAAAGACTTTATATCCCCATCAATTAAATAATTATGATAGTTGGTAAAATAGAAATTCTAAATAGAAATATCATGTTGAAGCATAACAAATGACTAAATTTATGCTTACTCTATAGTTGGCAATTTCAGTTTGTGGCCCCTTGTTATTTTTCCCATTGGGTCAAAATAATAAAGAGACATCAATTTTGGGACAACCACCAATAATTCCCAATGTCTAGATCTGAGTAAGAATAAAACAAACATTAAAATAAATAAATTTATTCATTATTAAAATTATATTGAATAATAATACTTACTAGATATTAAAAGGAATTAGAATAATTTCCTTTCCCTCACTAGAAAAATATTTGAATGCAGTTGAGAAGTACTCATTCACATCCTCAATATGTGTCTACACTTGACTAGTGACTGAAGGAACTAAGAATCCAACATTCTTTATATCAAAGTTTATGATCTCAATATATAAATGGATGTATAACATTTGTAATCATTTCATTATATAGAAATAAGTTTAAAATTTATATTGGAATTTTCTATATTGATGGATCCTTACCTTATCCATACTTCAAATATCGAAGTATTTAACCAATCATACTGAAACAACTTTATAATATCATCAAGAAAAATATAATTCTCAAAGTCCCTCCCAGTTGCATCTTCTGTTAAATTGATCAACATTTGTGATCCTGAGCTTTAGTTGGCTAAGTATCGACACAAACATTTACATTTACTTCCCAACTCATCGAATGTGGATTCTGGAATAAAATATGGCTTGGGCATAGGAGGATGACTAGTAGAATTTTTACTTTTTGGTTTACAAACATGTTAATTAGATTACATACTTATATTACACGAGTTCATATATGTAGTCAACTATGAAAAACACGGTAGAATTTAGGTATACCTTGTCATTGATAACCAAGTGTCAGGCCAACCCACCATAGAACCTTATGCTTCTTCAAGTGTATTGTATTCAGGATTATATCTGGGTAGTGGTTTGTCCACCATTCTTTCATATATAAGATGGGTGGACACCCAACAAATACCATCAGTAATTAGTTGGCAATGTAATGTACCACCAAGGTTGTATACCTTGCCCGCTGCCACAACATTATATTTTGGAACCTCCAATGCAAGTTTATAGTTCATACCAACCTAGAATTGAATATATAAGTTATATACGAAGCGGTAAACCAGATACCTACTACAACTATATATATATATATATATATATATATATATATCATACTAATAACACAACATATAAAACAAACTTACTGTAGATTGTTGGGATGGGTCATTGGGAGTGCTCCCATGACCTTCTACAACTGGAGCATGGACTTGTACCTCATCATCTGAGAGACACACAGTTTGAGTAGGTTGAAAAGGTTGACTATGCTGAAATGAAGATATTATTTCTTTTACTTTCTGTGTTACTAATGCTTCAACTTCCTCTTGTGTAAGACCTCCTGTACGACCTCTCTTAGATTGTAAGGGGCCAAAATAAGACTTGAATCCTATGCCAGCTCCTAATCCCCTAACACGACCAGGATGCTCCTTCGTACCAAGAGCAACTGATAGTTCATCCATGCGGCCAGTTGGGATGAACTTTCCTTCCTTCCTTTGCTCATAGATATCAATCTATTCATAGTTAATAAAAATATTAAATTACAATCAATTAGATATAAATAAATAAAAGTTTGTGGGAGGTACTCTTTACTTAGTTGGGATGAACTTACCATCTTTTGTGCCACTTCCTTAGTTGCAGGGTTGGAAATTTCACCTACTCAATTTTTTCTAGCATCAATTCACTGCAAGTGTCGGGGTGGACACTCAACTTGAGTTATACTAGACTCTTCTCTAGAAGAGAGTTGCTTCTCTTATAATTGGCGGCAAAAGTCATAACCATCGGGCCCCAAGCGATGGTCGTGCACATTTTTGGCCCATCTTTCCCTTTGGGCCTCGTGAATAGTCTGATCATTTAAAATGAGGATATTGCAATTTAGACTTGGCAAACATATATAAAATGATTCACCTCCTTAATTGTATAAAAATATTCATACAGTACATCACAATCTTTATTACCTGAAACTCTTCTGATTTCCTATATGCAACAAATATTTCCAACACCTCAGGATCTATAAAAATATATAGATTTGTTGCTTTCTTCCTTTGTTTAGGATTATCTATAAATTCCCTTTTGAGATATGTCTTAAAATCCCTCCATCATACACCACAACATTGTAGCTCTATTTCTTGTGATCTTTTTCATTTAGATGAAAAACACCCTATACATACAAAAGAATCAATACTGTTATTTTAACAAGGATATGTCTTTCTAAGAAAACTAAATTAGAGAATCAATAAACAAAAAACATATTAAAATAACATCACTTCAACTCATAGATATATCTTTCCATAGGAGGTCTTTTAAGGCATTAGAAACATCATGCCAATTTTTTATATCTATTGCCACCTTACTGCACGTGGTCGCCCCTATGTAATTCTTGAAAGCACTAGCATGTTCCCCAATAGGTTCTCCTGTGACATCAAACTAGATTGGCAATTTCTTCCCTTTGGCCCTGCGCTCCTGCAGCCTACGCATCAGTGTGAGACCACTACATTTCTTAGCATCACCACTACCATCCTCATGTTGCTCATGCTCAGAATGTTCATCTTCACTTGCCATTTTAGAACAACTTGCAAGTATACATGATAAAAGAAACATAAGTGATAATAAAAGCACAAGTGGTGATATGATGTATATTTAAAAGATTATGTGCTTGAATGATAATAAAATAAATAATTCAAAGAATACATGCCTCTATTATTGGTTGAGTTGTTAGTCAAGTAAAATTCCTTCATCATGGTCTTGACATTTATAGTATTCATCAGTGTTAACTTCAACATTTATACTTGACAAAACAACTGAGAATGGGCTGGATTTATCATACTTTTTGTAGTATTCTTCTTCATTTATAGGGCCTACAGTAAATTGTCTTTTTCCATGAAGAAGAATAGACCAATTTTTATTTGTCGGTTCATCAATATAGAAACTTGTTTTGCTTGGTCTACCATGATGAATGGTTCATCTTTCTCACCAATCTTTTCAAAATTCACCAATGTAAAACCCAACTCATCCACTAAAACTCCTTTGTTGTTATCAACCCAAATTATACCTAAAGATAGGAACTATGAAATTTGTATAGTCCAATTCCCATATGTCCTCAATGATGATGTAATACGACATCTCAGCTTCACATGGTTTTTTCTCTTTCACATTAGAAAAATACAACGAACAAGCTTGAACAGTGACCCCACTATTTTGGACTACACTACTTTCATCTTGACGCTTTGTGTAGTATAAAATCCATTTATGGCATATCCTTCATATGACATGTCATCCACTTTTGGCTTAAAGGTGAGCCATTTTGTGTTCTCAAAAATATTATTCGGTGATTTAGATAGTTGATTAAAGACTTTCTCTTCAAACCACCTAATAAATGTTTGATTATGCTCTCTTACAAGCCACATTGAACTGGATTGCAGATGCTTTCTCTTGATAAGATCATTGTATTATGTGATGTAGCTACTAACTTCATCGATGTTGTGTAAAATATACAAATGTGCTTGTTCCCACTGTTGGGTTTTAGGGGAGGCAGAGAAGGTAGCGGAAACAAAAAATTTCTCCTCTCTAAACCTAGAACAAGGAAACGTGTCAACATCTATACAATAGGAAAGGATGGTTTATGGAATCATACCTTGTCCCGAGGCTTTCTCAGTGACAATACCTCGCGGCTTGTGCGGTCTTCACCTCCGGTCTTGGACGGTGTCTGTGCAGCTCCTGGTCACACCGAGACTGACAACTCCTGGTCTCACTGGGACTGTCAGGATTGACAGCTGTCCTCTGAGCGGTAGAAATCTCCTGCCTCTGAAGTAGTCCACACAGACCACCTAGAACTCCAATATCCTTGTATCACAAGGAATTGGAAGGAGTCACACCCTCCTGTCAGCGTACTAGTCACTGACACACTCTCCTACCACCAGTCGCTTTCTGCAGTTGTCTTTCCCTTGTTGTGCCTCCCTTATCAGGTAGCACTTGCTCGGGCTCTCTCGGTTACCAAAACCAGAGAGAACGACAACTTTACAGAGAAACTAGTTTCATTGTGTTGTTCTTTGAGAAGCCCCCAATACCCCTATATATATAGGAGGGTCATGGGATAGGGTTCTCCATCCCGAGTAATGCGGGACTAAAGTAGGAGGAGAATGGTTCGAGATTTTCCACAAAAACAACCAACTGCGTAACATGAACCGATCGTTTCATTTCTGAAACGTTCGGTTGGGGACCTGAGCCAGTCGGTTGAAACCTCAACCGATCGGTTGGGACCCATGAAACGGTCGGTTCACTTCTGAACCGGTCGGTTCGTGGTCCTGGTTAGTTCCCGATTGACTTTTCATCTTTTGTTTCAAATTGGTATCAAATACCAATCCTTGTTCCAATCAAATTGGGCAAGTGAAACAAAAGGAAATTTCTCATCAATCCTACTTTCCCAACTTGCTCGGTTGCATCAGTTGAACCAATCATTTCAACACTTGAAGCAATCATTTCACCCTATCCATGAGTCGATCGACTCACCACCTGAGTCGATCGGTTCACCAAGCTGATCCGATCGGCTCATCACATGAGTTGATCGGTCGGGATTGCAGATTGTGTAGAATCAGTCAATTGTAGTTTCAATCAATCCGATACTCCAATCAATGTGTCCAACACCTTGAACATTATGACATTGAGATATCAATGAATTGAGTGTTTGATTGAACTACTAAACTCCTTTAGTATTCGATCTAAACATTGTTTGTGGACAAAACTCCTCTTCCAGGTTAAATCCTATGTGTGTGACCCTACAGGTCCATTTCACATTGGCAGTGAAAGTCCATAACACTTATGACTTCACAAGCAAAGAGTGGTGCCTAGTCACACATCAGTGCTACCCAAGTGAAATAGAAAGTTGGAGAACAACTTTCAATCCTACAATCCGTGAATGGTGTTACAGTGAATGTATAATTCCTTTGTCACTGATATCCCGAATGAACTTGAGGCATGGAACAGTCATCCTGTCAACATTCATTCACTTTCTTGATCTCAGAGTAGATTGTAAGAGATATGTATGACATCCATATCACATATTGATTCACACATGCGTGCACGCATTTCTCAATCCTACTCATCAAGTGGCCATGGATATCAAACTCTCTCGGAGGGAAAAATCCCATATCTATCACTCACCCCTAAAAAACCCCATGTGTCAAAGCCACCCAATCATCACCTTTATAACAACCCATGTTTCAGGACTGCGTTTGATGATGTCAAAGTGTGCCCAATGACATGTGTTGAGTGTAGTGATTTCAGGTCAAAGAATCACACTCACCACCATCACTGTGAGTACTGACTGTGACTACTATGTCATGGTTCCATGTGTCAAACTCACGGTGGGTCTGTTCGGTACACTTGTTCTCTAACAAGTACCTATGTGTTTTGGTTTGATATCTCTATATCATGACTAATGAGATTCTGTCATCAACCAACACCACAATCTAGTCTTGTGTGTCGTTGTTGTCTATCTAACTTCCACAATGACATCCGACTAGGGACATAACAAGAATGTACAAAATCTTAGCATCCGTATGATCTCATCGTTCAGGTCCTCAACCTGAAGGCATACGTCATTGAGTACTGTCATTCTCTAGACATTCAATCTATTCTATCACTATCTCATATGACTAAACCAGAAAGAATTATAAGCTTGCCGTTGATGTTTATCAAATTAATCTTAATGTATCACACCAATCATCCCATGATTGGATCTCAGGGCATACATACCAACAGACTCCCACTTGCACTACGAGCCAATCATCCTTGAATCATATTCATAGTGATCTTCAAACATGTCCCACATGTTATTTTGCTCTAGTGCGATCATAGTGAGTAATGGCAACACCCTGCCAAAGTCAGTATAAATTGCATGTCTCTCATCTCTTTGCTGTACGTCACACGTATGAGATGCAGTTGCCGTAATATGCGATCTAGTATTCCTTTGCTAACCTTTAGCCACATTGCATGATCAAGGATTCCATACTTGTCATCAATGAGCGGAATATCTATAAGTTCATCTCATGAACTTCCAGATCCATATAGTATTCACTGTTGTTCTCTAACACATGGATACTCAGCATTTCCGTTTAAATGGTTTTATTGGAACA
This sequence comes from Alisma plantago-aquatica, assembly GCA_963693085.1. Taxonomy (NCBI): domain Eukaryota; kingdom Viridiplantae; phylum Streptophyta; class Magnoliopsida; order Alismatales; family Alismataceae; genus Alisma; species Alisma plantago-aquatica. The sequence continues at coordinate 1,242,660,975 of OY856411.1, forward strand.
CTTCCAATTATCAACAAACTTTCACTTTTATATATCTTATATATAATTTGCGATTAATTTTCTATCCTTTCAGAAGTTCGCATCAATGTAACTCTTTATAGTGAACTCTTCCTTATTTCCATAGAACTAGTACTTCCCAAGTACTTATCAAGTTCTCATGGTATTGCAGTAACCCTTACTGGAAGTAGATATACATCCACTCATCATGTCTCACATACGAGTTATCAGGATGAGCACATCATATTGCCATGTCATACATCCAAGATGATGATTGCATTTTTTTCTTGCCATGCAAGATAATGGGATGATTACATACATGATAGATCCACATCTATTCTCTGTGTTCCCATTCTTCATAATAATTGGACACTTGGCTTGGGATACTAACTCCATGTAACATGGACAAGTTTTCTCCCACTAAATCTGTGCACACTGAACCCTTCATTATAGATTACCAATGTATTCTTTCTCTTTTTAGGTCAAGAGGTTTTCGGGAACTATCTCTATAGATCTCTATTCCTATCACATAGGAAACATCTCTATCTTCCTTAAAGATAATTTCCACTTTTAGATTTCCATTCTAGAACATTTCCATTTCACATCAACATGTGGAATGTGAACACGCTCCCACTAAATCACAGATCCCTTCTTTATCTTTGACATATCAGTCAAACCCTTTGATTATATCATCAAAGTAAAGATCCAATTCTGAGTTGCTTGTACTCAATCAATCACATTGATTAGTCCATTGTAACTTATAGATTTCATTTTCATTAGTGGATTCATAAACCTTATAGGTTGTGTCACGTACACATCCTTGTTTTATTCCTCATAGGAATGCGGTTTTAGTATCCATATGCCAAATATATTAGTCATTAAGTTGCAATCAACAAGCATCATCATTCTCAAAATGGTATCCATGTGTCTTAACACTTAAGATTCATTTGCACTTATGGATTTCATCCAATGGGTTCTACCAACAAGGTCATACCTTATGGTTCACATGGATGTCATTTAGGATGTAATGGCCATAAACCATAACTCAAATTCGATTCCTCATATTCATCTAGATAGTTGACTCATCACATGAACAACTCATCACATAGATAAACGAGGTGTGAGGATATAAGAATTCACAACCCTTGTGATTCTTAACTTCTTTTATTAGTGAGGGGTATTTTATTAAGAAGAGTTTAGTTATTTGATACTCATTCTCTAACTCCTTAGAGTGTGATTCCTTCTTGATTTAGACATCACCATGCCTTAATCATGAGTTCACTATGATACACTATCATAATCACTCATAAGGATCTCAAACACTTGGTCCAAGTATTTCATTCATTGATCTCATCAAGAATTAACACTTTACCAAATTTGTACTTCATTTATGATATTCTTGAACACTTCAAGATATTCATATTGGTATTTCTCTAAACACCATTTGAAGTATTAGCATTTGTTCCAATAGGTATGTAAATACATCACATGTATCATATCTAATAGGATAATCATTCTCCCACTACCTTTAGTGAAGATTGATTAATCATGTCTAAGATATTCATGTCTCTTACTGGTTCTCTAACCAAAAGAGTCTAGATTTATCCATCACATGGAAACTAGAAATGAATTTCTCATGATTGATGATAATTTGATTGTTTGAGTTATCTATAACTTTTAGGTATCATTTTATCTTATGCATATCAAATACCACAAGATAAACAAGGCATTACCACAAAGATCATATCTTTAGAAATTGAAACATCTCTTTATTGATTGCCATCGTTGTCATACAATATGCAAAAATAAAGTGTTTCTATCTATTGGCAAATATGAAATAGTAGTTCATAACTGTATTACATGCCTTTTAGGCTGAAAATAAACTAAAGTACTCCTATCTATGGTGGTAACACTTGCCCCATTTATTAAGTGCTTTACACTTTACATCTTGGTATCTTATACCTCAAAAGTGTTACAAGTTTACTTTCATGACACCTTTAAGTAGAGACGTCTGTCGCCTCCTTCTTCTTTTGTTCTTCCAGATAGAGAGGACAATTCCTTTTCCAATATCCTGGCTTTTGACAATGGTGGCAATTTCCTTTCTTGGTCATGCCTCCCTTGCTGTCCTCAACATGCCCAACAACTCTGACAGTGGCCTATCAAAGTTGTTCATGTTATAGTTCATCACAAACTGACTGTAGGATTCTGACAACGATTGCAGTATCAGGTCAGTAGCCAACTCTTGGATCAGTGGAAATCCCAGTCTTGTCAGGTTCTCCACATACTCAATCATCTTGAGTGTGTGAGGACCAACTGGATCTCCTTCTATCATGACACACTTGAATAATGCCCTTGAGACATCATATCTCTCTTGCCGTGCTTGATCTTCATACATGTTCCTGAGATGCTGAATCATCTCAATGACACCCATGTTCTCATGTAGTCTCAGCAACTCGTGGTTCATATATCACAACATCAAGCACTTTGCATCAATGGCATCATCAGAATGCTTCTTGTAAGCATCCCTTTCTATCTTTGGTGCATTAGGAGCAGGATCCTCTGGAATTGGAGTATCCAGGACATAGAGCTTTTGCTCTTGAGTGAGAATAATTCTCAATATCCTATACCAGTCGTGGAAGTTTGTCCCATTTAGCCTATCCTTTTCAAGGACCGATCACAAAGAAAAGTGATTGTTGTTTGTTGTCATTTTTACTATAAAAGGAAATATGCAATTTTAGTCCAAAAACTCATTTTTGACTTATTTGATTGATTTGAAAAGATGACGATATAATTAGGCCTTTAATTAATTATCGCTCCCACTATTTTAGTTGAAATTGATAGCCCTCACCATCAATTCGGAAGATTGCAGGCTACAACCTTCTAGTGGGCAAGATCCATATTTCATCAAGTCATGAGTCAGCTTTGGCTGATCGCCCACAATCTTGACGATTTAGGTAGGCCATCATGCCAATTGCATCATATGCAACTCTCGATGAATGAACATGTATAACACCTTGCCATGAACATTCCTTGCCTCTGGGCTTAGACTCTCTAAGAATCACCAGTTAAGTCTAACCCAAAAGCCGACATGGTAAACATGCACCCTGCTTTGGCAGAACCTACATGTATACCCTTCACACTTCCACAAGATAGACGGTGCACCACGCTTTGGCGTAACCTACGCTTGGTCGATCGAGTTTTTCATGTGTGCCGCTAATGGAAGGCATATAAGACTTAATATTTTAATGAGGGATTTGGTTTTTATATACATATACATATCCAATCACCACAATACATAATACATATCATATACATGCTATATCCCACAGAAAACATGCAAAACGATAAAAAGCGATGATTATGGCCATCCTAATGTGATTCCTCGAACCAAGAGGAATCACAGTCATCTAGGCCAACATCACATGCAACCTTTACAAGATGAACTTTGTGCTTTGCCTTTCTGGGTTTGATCAACTCATCACATGACTGATCGACTCACCATCAGGACGGTCGGCTGGGTGCCACCAACCGATCGGTTGGCTCCTCCAACGATCAGTTCACTTGGTCATTGTGCATCTCATCATGGCCGCCACCCGCTCGTCTCGCTCCTCGAACTGGTCATCAACCGATCGGCTCACTCCTTGAACCGATCGTCTTGAACGTCAACCGATCAGTTCACACCTTGAACTGATCGTCTCAGCTGTCGTCAGGATGTCCTCCGTTCTTTGACATAATAGGAAATAACATTCTATCCTATTTTATAATGTTAAAATAGAAACCTCAAGTTACATTCGAGGGAGCAAAGGTAGGAAAAAAATCTTGAATTATTTTGAGTTACATCAGGAATAGGAGAAGGAAAATCGGTGCGCAGACCGAGATGCAAGCAACCACATACAACCATACATAGATAGGGTTTATTGGCCATAACCACACTATACATCCACCACAAAACTTGTTTAAGGGTGACGTGTATCGAGTGCATTAATAATACATATCATATATGTAAATTGGGATTTGTGGATTTAGGATTGGGCATGCATAAAGCCAATATTATTCACATCGTATGCAATAAATAAAGGCGAAAAACCAAAATCGATCATATCGAAAATCCTAAAGTATAGAGAAATTGACATGGCTCTGATACCACTGTTGGGTTTTAGGGGATGTAGAGAAGGCAGCGGAAACAAAAATTTTCTCCTCCCCAAACCCAGAACAAGGAAACGCGTCAACGTCTATACAATAGGAAAGGATGGTTTGTGGAATCATACCTTGTCCTGAGGCTTGCTCGGCGACAATACCTCACAGCTTGCGCGGTCTTCACCTCCGATCTTGGACGGTGTATGTGCATCTCCTGGTCGCACCGGGACTGACAACTCCTGGTCTCATCGGGACTTTCGGGATTAACAATTGTCCTCTGAGTGGCAGAAATCTCCTGCCTCTGAAGTAGTCCACATGGACCACCTATAAATCCAATCTCCTTGTCTTATAAGGAATTGGAAGGAGTCACACCCTCCTGTCAGTGTACTAGTCACTAACACACTCTCTTGCCACCAGTCGCTTTCTGCAGTTGTCTTTCCCTTGATGTGCCTCCCTTATCGGGTAGCACTTGCTCGGGCTCTCTCGGTTACCAAAACTAGGGAGAACGACAACTTTACAGAGCAACTGGTTGCACTATGTTGTTCTTTGAGAAGCCCCCAATACCCCTATATATATAGGAGGGTCATGGGACAGGGTTCTCCATCTCGGGCAATGTGAGACTAAAGCAGGAGTAGAAGGATTCAAGATTTTCCACAAAAACAACCAACTGCATAACCTGAACCGATCATTTCATTTCTGAAATGGTCGGTTGGGGACCTGAGCCGGTCGGTTGACACCTCAACCGATCGGTTGGGACCCATGAAATAGTCGGTTCACTTCTGAACCAGTCGGTTCGTGGTCCTGGTCAGTTCTCGATTGACTTTTCATATTTTGTTTCTAATTGGTATCAAATACCAATCCTTGTTCCAATCAAATTGGGCAAGTGAAACGAAAGGAAATTTCTCATCAATCCTACTTTCCCAACTTGCTTGGTTGCATCAGTTGAACCGATCGTTTCAACACTTGAAGCAATCGTTTCACCCTGTCCATGAGCCGATCGACTCACCACCTGAGACGAACGATTCACCAAGCTGAGTCGATCGGCTCATCACATGAGCTGATCAGTTGGGAGTGCAGATTGTGCAGAATCAATCAATTGCAGTTTCAATCAATCTGATACTCCAATCAATGTGTCCAACACCTTGAACATTATGACATTGAGCTATCAATTAATTGAGTGTTTGATTGAACTATTAAACTCCTTTAGTATTCAATCTAAACATTGTTTGTGGACAAAACTCCTCTTCCAGGTTAAATCCTATGTGTGTGACCCTGTAGGTCCATTTCACGTTGGAAGTGAAAGTCCATAACACTTATGACTTCACAAGCAAAGAGCGGTGCCTAGTCACACATCAGTGCTACCCAAGTGAAATAGAAAGTTGGAGAACAACTTTCAATCCTACAATCCGTGAATGGTGTTACAGTGAATGTATATTTCCTTTGTCACTGATATCCCGAATGAACTCGAGGCATGGAACAGTCATCCTGTCAACATTCATTCACTTTCTTGATCTCAGAGTAGATTGGAAGAGATATGTATGACATCGATATCACATATTGATTCACACATGCGTGCACGCCTTTCTCAATCCTACTCATTAAGTGGCCATGGATATCAAACTCCCTCAGGAGGGACAAATCCCATATCTATCACTCACCCCTCAAAAGCCCCATGTGTCAAAGCCACCCAATCATCACCTTTATAACAACCCATGTTTCAGGACTACGTTTGATGATGTCAAAGTGTGCCCAACAACATGTGTTGAGTGTAGTGATTTCAGGTCAAAGAATCACACTCACCACCATCACTGTGAGTACTGACTGTGACTAACATGTCATGGTTCCATGTGTCAAACTCACGGTGGGTCTATCCGGTACACTTGTTCTCTAACAAGTACCTATGTGTTTGGTTTGATATCTCTATATCATGACTAATGAGATTCTGTCATCAACCAACACCACAATCTAGTCTTGTGTGTCATTGTTGTCTATCTACCTTCCACAATGACATCCGACTAGGGACATAACAAGAATGTACAAACTCTTAGCATCCGTATGATCTCATCGTTCAGGTCCTCAACCTGAAGGCATACGTCATTGAGTACTGTCATTCTCTAGACATTCAATCTATTCTATCACTATCTAATATGACTGAACCAGAAAGAATTGGAAGCTTTCCGTTGATGTTTATCAAATCAATCTTAATGTATCCCACCAATCATCCCATGATTGGCTCTCAGGGCATACATACCAACACCCACAACTCACGACTAATTCCTTTCACTCGTACTCCCAGTGTTCCTTTGCCACAATAAGATTCAGTGTGATGGGAATTTTTTAGATCGCTAAAAGTTTCATTGCAATTCAAAAAATTATTGCAAAAGTCCATCAATTCCCTAGCCACATAACCCTCAATAATACTCCCTTCAGGACGATAATGATTCCAAACATCACCTTTAAAAACACTCATGTAGCGTTCAAATGGATTCATCCAGTGTAAGAAAATTGGACCCAACATCTTCACCTCCCTTATTATATGTAATACACGATGAACCATGATATCAAAAAATGAAGTAGGAAAGTACATTTCAAGCTGACACATGGTAATAATTACATCTTTTTGTAATTTATTAAGAGTATCAGAATGTATCGCTTTGTTGCATATTTCATTGAAGAAGAAATAGAGTCTTGTGATTGCAAAGTTTACATGATTTGACAATATAGATCAAATAGCCACATGTAAAATGTGTTGCATTAAGGTGTGACAATCATGAGATTTGAGACCTAACAACTTCAGATCCTTCTTTGATACCAATCTATGAATATTAGAAGAGTATCTTTATGGAACCTTAATATTATACAAGCACTAACAGAAAGTTTTTTTCTCCTGCTTTGACAAAGTGTAACAAGCTGGTGGTAAATATGTGTGGTGACCCCTGATCTCCACTGATAATTCTTTTCTTATACCCATTAATTCTAAATCTTTTCTAGATTTGATGTTGTATTTAGTCTTTCCCGGTATATTCAATAGCGTACCAATGATGCTATCACAACCATTTTTTCAACATGCATGACATCATTGTAGTGTCTAATTGACAAGAATATCCAATAAGGAAGATCCCAGAATATTGACCTCTTCTTGTATAGAGATTTGTCACATGCGAGAGTACACCTACTTGAACTCTTTCCAAATTCATTAACAATATCTTTCACCCTGACATATACAACATTTACTAGTATAGGTTTAGGAGCACTTCGTTCCTCAGTTTATCTATTAAAGGTTTTGTGTTGCCTTTGATAAGGACGCACTTGTGGGAGAAATCTTTGATGACCAAGATATACAATTTTACCACCATGCTTCAGTCGGATTGAATCAGTATTTTCCTCACAAATAGGACATGCTTTGTATCCTTTAATGCTATATCCAAACAAATTTCCATAAGCTGAAAAGTCATTAATCGTGTAAAACAACATAGCACGCAAAATAAAGATCTCTTCACGTGAAGCATCATATGTCATAACACTTTCTTTCCATAATTTCATTAGGTCATCAATTAGAGGTTGAAGGTAAACATCAATGTCATTTCAAGGTTGCTTGGGCCCTGATATCAATATTGACAACATGACATACTTATTTTACATACACAACCAACGAGGAAGATTGTATATAACAATCATAATAGGTCAAGTGCTATGTTGGTTGCTTAATGTACCATAAGGATTCATTCCATCTGTACAGAGTCCATGTCTTAAGTTTCTTGGTTCTTTACCAAATTGAGGGTATAATAAATCAATTTTATTCCATTTTGGTGAATCAGATGTGTGTCGTAGGACGCCATCATCATTGGCCTTTAACTCCCCATGCCAAGAAAAATTTTGCGCATCTTCAGTATTAGAAAATAAGCATTGAAATCATGGTATTATTGATAGATACCACATCACCTTGGCAGGAGAGCCATTTTTAGCCTTAACTAAATTTGTGGTCTTGTACCTTGACGCACCACATTTTGGACAATTTATCAAATTACTATAGTCCTTCTGAAATAACACACAATCATTTGAACATGAATGAATCTTCTTAGCCTCCATTCCCATTGGGCACATTATTTTCTTTGCTTGATATGTTGAAATCGGAAGTGTGTTGCCTTCAGGAAGAATTTCCTTTAACAAAGATAACAGTGAAGTGAAACTCTTATCACTCCACAGGTTATGAGCTTTAAGAGTATATAATCGCATCACAACACTCAACCTCGTGAACTTAGTACAACCCTTATATAATGGTTTTTCAGCATCATGGACAATGTTTGCAAATAAAGAAGGTAGATCAATGACATTGTCCTGAAAACTACGTAGCATCTCATCAACCATATCATCCTGAATCGGTTCATCCTAAATCGATTCATCATTGACATTATCATCATTATATATATCTTCTATTCCACAACTATTAGTATCGACATTTTCTGATCCATAATTAAATTTCTCTCCATGCCAATACCATTCATTATAACCTTGTATGATCCCATTGCATATGACATGATTCTTAATTTCCTCAACAATATCAACTTTCAAATTGTTACCACAATTTCTACATGGACAACAGAACCTATTTGTAGGTAGTTTCCTATATTCCTTAGCAAATCTGATAAATTCATCAAGACCTTTGGCAAACTCTAGACTGCAACGGTTCTTGATAGACATCTTAGATCACATTAAAATTAATTATAAAAGTATACCACCTATCAAAATGGTTATTGTTGATACAATAAGTTGTAAGTTTTTATTGATAGGAAGTTAATTAATTTTATACTAAAGTGTACCACCTATCCCATTTTTGAATATTTAATCTCACTAGTAACTGTATAATGTATGTTTAGTTTTCAAGAAAATTTTAGCAGCATTTCCCCTAAGTTCTCCAAGTACATCGATGTAAATGGAAAATAACCACCCACATATGTACCCAGAGAACAAATGAGGAAATACTACTAAAATTTTCTTCAAAACTAAACATACAAATACACTTACATCTTAAGTGAGATTAAATATCCAAAAATAGTCCCAGACCGGGGACTATCCAAAATTTACTGCTAATGAGTAAATTTTGAATGGGTTTCTAAGTTGATATATAAATGTATTATTGTCATATTTATATATTAAGTTAAACATCATGCATTGATGATCTCATCTATAAACTCTAAAGTGTCAATCTGAGACTACACAATTTCTACCCTCATATTTCTGGAATGTATACAATGATTACATATGCGATTGATAACAAAATGTAGATATGAAAGAATACATATTTTTATTATTGGTTGATTTACTTGTCAAATAAAATGAAAAAATAATGTAACTGACCTGAGCCACAGAGATGAAAATGAGAGAAGATTGTGCGCAGTAGAAGGCACACATGTGGCAAAGAGTAAGAGGATGACCGCCGAGCGTCGGAGCTACTACGAGAAAGAGGATGACTATCGTGAACGAGATGGGTAAATTAATAATACTTCCATAGATAAACATTCATTATATGTACTAAATTGAGAAGAATCAATTAGGTTCTCTTGACAAATATATTCAGATAAATAAGTTAAGCCATATAGTTATATGAGTGGAACAAAACAACTTATCAATTTGCGGTAAGAATATTAATCTCATTCCCTATGTACAAGAGTAAAGAGGAAAATATACACAGTGCAAACTGTTTATCCCAAGGCTAAGATTGTTTTATAACCTAACAAGAACATAGATCAAAATGAGGATGACGTGCAGACATCATTCATTGATGACATACTTTATAATACAGAGGCATTGGAGGAGCATCACTGATTGGGGTAAGGGGTTTGGGAATTGATGATAGAGTGGCTGTGGTTCTGTGATATCATATTTCAATTATCAACAATGTTGATAGTAACAAAGTTGGTTGGTGATGGATGGATTTTGACCTGGGAATAATACCTAGCTCTGCCTAGCTGGGCTTTGAAAAGTCATATTGGCATTTGAGCAACCAACTTCTTGGCGTGGCATGCTATCTCATCTCCCCAACTACAAGCATTCATTCCACACCAGCTTGTTCAGTCACTCACACACCCATCATCGTTATTCCCCAATCTAGCTAGCTAGCTAGCTAAGCGACACCTTCTTCCTCTATTCGTCGCGCGCCATGGGAGGCCTTCAGGGTGAATTCAGCCCATCCACACCCCTCCTCCTCGTTATTGCCGCCAGCACGCTAGGTCAAAAACAAAAAGATGGCGGCAACCTTACCTCTACGTTCGGATCGCAGCGGCGGTGGCGAAGCATTCCTCGTAGGCACGACAGTAGGGGGGGTCGTCCCGACGAAGTGGAAGATGCAAAGCCCTTCTCTAGCGGTAGTGGTAGTAGCAAGGATCCTCATAGCAGTGGTAGCTTCTTGCTAGCAAGCTTCACGTGATCGAGAAATGAACAACAAAACGAGTTTTAGTAACTTAGTAACCAGACCTCTAAGGTCAGTTATTTATAGAAAACCAACCCAAGAGGTCTTAAGTGGTGCCCGCATTTTTGGTAGACATATAAGGTTGGTTATTTGGAAAAACTGACCCTATAGATTGAGGTGCGAAGCTAAAATCGAGCAAATTTTCATCTCGGTCGAGAATTTCATCGATCAAGAGTGTCCCTACAAGGTCGGTTAAAAGTAAAAACTAACCATAGATTTACTTATAGACGTGCAAAGGCAAAATAGAGCCAATTTTTACCACATGATTCTCAGTCGAGAATTTGGTCGACCAAGAGTGGCCCTATAAGGTCAGTTAAAAGGAAAAAAGGACCCAATAGAGTTCGGTGTCAGAATTTTTTCATTCCGACCTACGAGGACGATTATATTAAAAAACTGACCCAAAAAGTCATCTCGATCGAGAATTTCGTCTACCGAGAGTGGCCCTACAAGGTCGGTTATAAGTAAAAAACTGATCCTAGATGTACTTATAGATGCGCAAAGGAAAAATGGAGCCAATTTTTTTCGCAGGATTCTCAGTCAAGAATTGGGTCGACCTAGAGTGGCCCTATAAGGTCAGTTAAAAGGAAAAAACCAACCCAATAGAGGCCAGTGCCCAAATGTTTTCATTCCGACCTACAAGGATGGTTATATTTAAAAACTAACCCAAAAAGTCATCTTAGTCGTTAATTTCGTCGACTGAGAGTGGCCCTACAAGGTCAGTTAAAGGTAAAAAACTGACCCTAGATGTACTTATAGACGTGCGAAGGCAAAATGGAGCCAATTTTTACCGTGGGATTCTCGGTCGAGAATTTGTTCGACTGAGAGTGGCCCTATAAGGTCAGTTAAAAGGAAAAAAACTGACCCAATAGAGGTTGGTGCCTAAATTTTTTCATTTTGACCTACAAGGACAGTTATATTAAAAAATCGGCCCAAAAAGTTGACCCTACTAGGTCGGTTGTTTTAAAAAAACCGACCCAATAGAGTTAAGCTGTGCCCGAATTTGTTTTAGTAATTTCTAGGTCGGTTTTGCTAGTAAAAGTGACGCTTTCGGTAGCGACGTTATTAACAAAAAATGTAGTAGTGTATATACATACATACATACATACATACATACATACATATATATATATATTTATATATATATATATATATATATATATATAGTCATCCAATAAATAAGGAAGGATTGATGGGATGAGTTGCTAAAAAATAAAAAGGGGAGGAGATGCTTCTTACACAAGTGTTAGAGAAGATATTATAGACAGAGTTGGTTGGGGATATTGATGAAGGGGATTTCGCCTTTATCGTGGTTTTAGTAACATAGATGAGTTGATATTCTAGTTGAAACTATGAAGAGAGAAATTTGAAAATCAAGAGACTTGAATTGTAAGCTTGTAGTGTGTTATAAATTTGCTAGTAAGGGAAGGTAGTTGATAGGCTATAAGGATATTGGGACTTATAGGGGACTTAGAAGATGAAGATGTTTAGTGATGGTGACGAACATTAAAAGGTGTAACTATTAAATGAACAAGCTTACACAATGCTAAGAATCACAAACAAGATGATCATTGATGAGCATGGAACGATGATGATGTTGATCAAAAATTAGTTAGATACTAATATTTATCTAACTCGTTGATACTCATTTTATGGAATGTAAAAGCCCACATGTATTTATTTGAATGGAATGACATAAATCCAACTAAATATTGGCATGGAAATTCACTTATGAATGTTTGGTTGGATAGAACAAAAAGGAACAAGTTGCAATTCAATGTGTTTTGCAATTCATTGTGTTTGGCATGTGTACTTTCAATTGACATCGAGAGACCCAACTACACTCTCTCATATATGTACAAAATCATGGAAAAGCAGTTGCAATGTGATTGAGTGTGATTCTTGTTGGCTAAATGGACATCTATAAATCCCTTTGTTTTGATTATGACAAACATTTCATTCTTATTGATCTAACGAGCTACTTGAGTGTGCAGGATTAAGGTGGATGATAAAGCAACTAGGGAAATCCATATGCTTACATGTTTATGTTTTCATGCAATGTAATCGCTTTGTAAAAACTTGTACAAAAATATAATGTACAAGTACTTAGATTGCATGTAAATCAAGCGTTAGATCTTCCCTAGCTAAACACCACATTTAGATAAGTCATCCCCTTCAAATAGGATCACATATGCACACTCATACATATAATTAGTGCCTAAATTGAAACATTGAAACAAGATCAATCTCGTTCGACAAACTCCTCGACCGAGACAATCTCGGTCGACAATCTTCTCGACCGAGAAAGATCCAAAGTAGCTGTTAGACACAACAGACAAGTTAGTTGGCAGTTGGAGAAAGACGTTGCAAATCACTTGTTCCAGAGTGCCTGTCGGTCGACAAAAGTTCGACCGAGTAGGTGTCTCGGTCGACCATTCCTCGACCGAGATTGTCTCTGACAACAACTGCAGAAATAATTAATTAGCCGTTGTTAAAGCAACAACTTTGCACCTAACGGCTAGTTAAGCACTTAGAAACCCCTAGAAGTTGTCTAGAACGTCCTTAAGCATCCTTAGGCCATTCCTATAAATAGGACAAGCCATAGGACACTCAAATACACTTGTTACACTTGAGAATTCTTTGAGCATACTTTGAGCAATCTGTTTGTGAGAAAATTGAGCTTTGTGAACATTGGCTACTTCCTTCCTTAGCTCATATTTCATGTCCTATAGGCTAGTATCTCCTACCCACTGCAATCACAAGTCCATACACTTGGTTAGGAGATCTTGATCTAGGCAAATCAAGCCTTGGGCTACAAAGGATAAGTTGTAATTTCCTTTTTCTTTCTTGTTCTCTATTACCGTTTGTACTCTCCTTGCTACGCCTAGGTTGGAGGCTGCTGATTGGAGAGGGTGAAGATCTTCTTGGTGAAGAAGGTGACTTTGAGCTACTTTAGAAGGCTGGTGCAACGGGAGGTTACTTCTAGAGAGGAAGGCTACTTCAAGGGGGAGCTTGGAGTTACTTCAAGAAGGCTACCTCAAAGTTGGTGCACCTACTTCAAGTGAAGGCTGTTCAAAGGGTGTAAAGGAAAGTATTGTATTTTGTATAAATCCTTGGGAAGGTAATAAAATAAATACTTTCAAAATCCCGGTTGGGTAAGCAACCGGGTAGTGGACTGACAACTTTAGTAGTTGCTAAAGTTGGAACCACTCTAAACACCTGTCTCCTTCTTCCAATTTTCAATTGTGGTTGTTTGAGTTCAATAAATTTTTAAAATTATTTGAAAACCCTATTCACCCCCCTCTAGTGTTTTTCAATTGGTATCAGAGCAGGCTTCAAGGAACCCTAACCAGGTCTTGAAGAATGGAGGGTAATGGTGATTACAATCACAACAAAAGGTGTTGCTTGGACAAAACTACAACATGTTGCAATTGGTGCTTAGGAACAAGCCACACAACAATTAGATGCCCATGGAGATCAAAGAAAGAAGATGAGAACAAAGACTGTCTCATTGCTACAACTAGCAAAGAAGAAGAAGAAGAGGTAAGTCTTTTTGATTTATCTAAAGAAGAACTAGTTGCTAGCCTTGAAGAAACACATATTAAATATATTGAATGCAAGAAGAAATTAAAGAAATCTAATAAAGCAAATGATGAATTACATGCTAAGCTTCTTGCTATTACATCTGAAAACGAAGATCTTAAAAAGATCATTGAAGATCATGATATTGAGATAAAATCTATAGAGGCAAATTGTAATCTACTTTCTTTAGAGAAGAATAATTTGCAAAGTCAAGTAAATGATCTTCAAAAACAACCCATTTTATGCAACCATCTAGATTATGATTCTATTGTCAAAGAAAAAAATTCATTGTCATCTAATCTAGATCAAGCAAAACTAGATATCAAGAAGAGAATGGAAGAGATTGCCAAGTTACAACAAAAAGTTAGTAATTTGAATAATAATGGCATTCTTGATCAAATCTTAGATAATTCCTATCATCAAATTGGGAGAAGAGGACTAGGTTACAAGCCTAAAGGGAAATCCTATCAACAACCTAGTTGGAGAAAGTCACAAACCCATCAATCTATATATGTACCTAAAGGAACATCTTCACCCAAGGACAACACAGAACACAACCATAGAAAAAGATATGAGGTTGACTCGATATGCTGTCATTATTGTTTGCGTCTTGGTCACTATTCTTTTTCATACCCTTACAAGAGAAAAGATGTCGAGTTAGTTTGGGTTCCAAAACCTCCAAACTAAATGAACAGAATCAAGTTGAGATATGACCAAGGACCTTAGTTGCATATTTCTACGTCTATCTCAACTCAACATAATGGGATAATAAATAAATTCAAGTATCTAAATATTTAACTTGCATGGTTATTTGGAAGCAATTAACAGTTTCAGAAATATTGTCGGTCGAGAGACTATCGACCGAGAAACTGTCATTGTCGACCGAGCATGTCACTGATTTCTAATATGTTGCAAAATTGCTGAAATTGCTATCTATTTTTGATTGATGAATGGAAAATCATCCCTACAAATTTAAATGAGATTAATATTAGTTTATTTCATAAATGATTTAACTGAAATTATGCTTAGCTAAAATAAAAAGAAAATTTCTATTTTCACATGATCATGTGATAGAATTATATGCTGTTATCATTACATCATGGATATACTTTCAATACTTTGTACACATAGATAATGATAAATTGTATGCATGAATCCATGATAATATTCGGCAAGCAAAATGATTTATTGGTTATATACTATTGCTTGCAACACATAAGACAAAATCTCTAAATTAGTATCTTTGAAGAATTGAGATATTAATTGAGCCTTCATTTAAGACTTATATCAAGTAGTATGTTTCAACTTGATACTCAATCAAATTTTATGTAGATATTATACTCGATATGTTCAATTTGAAAATCTACAAACTTGCCTCTTGGTTAAAATGAAATTGGACTAAGGGGCGCTATGGTCGTAGTCAAAATCAACCTAAAATAAGTTTTGACACAATAATTAATTGAATATCATTTTATTAAAAGCAAAATCAATTTATGATCACAAAATTGTCCCAATATTGTCAATAAATACAAATAAATCAAAAAGGATGAAAATCTTTGCAAATATCTAAAACTTAAAGTTATGGCTACATTGACATCTATTGCAAGGCACTTATACCTTGGGATATCTATCTAAAGGGGAGCATATTATAAAATTAAGGGGGAGAAGTAATATCAAATATTCAATATGGATATCTTTTTGAAATGACAAAGGGGGAGAAATAAATATAAAACTAAAACTTAGAAACACTCAATCAATGAGTTTCATAAATAAACTCTTGGCTTTACATTGAAAGTTGCTATATTCCCTAGAGAATTGGATTTCATGTTCCATAATTCAAGGGGAATTATAAGCACACATTTTATAACCAAGAGGAAAAGCTACAAAAGGTAATCTAAAGGTATGAAACTCATATGGTTCATATTTCCTTTATTTATATTTTTGGAAATGTTTGTCATCTTCAAAAAGGGGGAGATTGTTGGCTAAATGGACATCTATAAATCCCTTTGTTTTGATTATGACAAACATTTCATTCTTATTGATCTAACGAGCTACTTGAGTGTGCAGGATTAAGGTGGATGATAAAGCAACTAGGGAAATCCATATGCTTACATATTTATGTTTTCATGCAATGTAATCGCTTTGTAAAAACTTATACAAAAATATAATGTACAAGTACTTAGATTGCATGTAAATCAAGCGTTAGATCTTCCCTAGCTAAACACCACATTTAGATAAGTCATCCCCTTCAAATAGGATCACATATGCACACTCATACATATAATTAGTGCCTAAATTGAAACATTGAAACAGGATCAATCTCGGTCGACAAACTCCTCGACCGAGACAATCTCGGTCGAAAATCTTCTCGACCGAGAAAGATCCAAAGTAGCCGTTAGACACAACAGACAAGTTAGTTGGCAGTTGGATAAAGACGTTGCAAATCACTTGTTCCAGAGTGCCTGTCGGTCGACAAAAGTTCGACCGAGTAGGTGTCTCGGTCGACCATTCCTCGACCGAGATTGTCTCTGACAGCAACTGTAGAATTAATTAATTAGCCGTTGTTAAAGCAACAACTTTGCACCTAACGGCTAGTTAAGCACTTAGAAACCCCTAGAAGTTGTCTAGAACGTCCTTAAGAATCCTTAGGCCATTCCTATAAATAGGACAAGCTATAGGACACTCAAATACACTTGTTACACTTGAGAATTCTTTGAGCATACTTTGAGCAATCTATTTGTGAGAAAATTGAGCTTTGTGAACATTGGCTACTTCCTTCCTTAGCTCATATTTCGTGTCCTATAGGCTAGTATCTCCTACCAACTGCAATCACAAGTCCATACACTTAGTTAGGAGATCTATACGCTTGATCTAGGCAAATCAAGCCTTGGGCTACAAAGGATAAGTTGTAATTTCCTTTTTCTTTCTTGTTCTCTATTACCGTTTGTACTCTCCTTGCTACTCCTAGGTTGGAGGCTGCTGATTGGAGAGGGTGAAGATCTTCTTGGTGAAGAAGGTGACTTTGAGCTACTTCAGAAGGCTGGTGCAACGGGAGGTTACTTCTAGAGAGGAAGGCTACTTCAAGGGGGAGCTTGGAGTTACTTCAAGAAGGCTACCTCAAAGTTGGTGCACCTACTTCAAGTGAAGGCTGTTCAAAGGGTGTAAAGGAAAGTATTGTATTTTGTATAAATCCTTGGGAAGGTAATAAAATAAATACTTTCAAAATCCCAATTGGGTAAGCAACCGGGTAGTGGACTGACAACTTTAGTAGTTGCTAAAGTTGGAACCACTCTAAACACCTGTCTCCTTCTTCCAATTTTCAATTGTGGTTGTTTGAGTTCAATAAATTGTTAAAATTATTTAAAAACCCTATTCACCCCCCTCTAGTGTTTTTCAATTCTGTGGATGCCAATGTATCCTAAATTATGCATCCTAATTTTGTTGTCACTTTGTCTTGACAATTTTCCAATAAAAACCGTCGAGTATACTTCTCACTGACTTTTAACAAGGTTGTATCTATAAAACATATTCATCTCACATAATAATATTTTGAGTGAAACAAATTCCTTTTAAATAGAACAAACAAATTAAAGTACTTCAACCATACTATTATGTTTTGAATTTAGTTCATCAACTTTGAGTTCATGTTTTATACTCTAGGTGTGATTTTATTCAGTATCAAGTCAAACAAGCTCTTAATGAAGTTTGAATCTATTTCTTGCTCTACTTTATTCACTTCTCATAGCTCTCCTTGTCTTCTATCAATCTTCTTTGTATCGACTCTCTCTCTAGTCTAGCTCTTCCTTTATACTTGCATTCTTTCATGGAATTGTATCCCTTTGGGTGGAGAGATGGGATCAAGTTGTGATTCTACCTCACCAAGTTGTGGATTTGAAGATGTGTTCTACAAGAAAATTCAAGATGATGAGGTATATGTAAATTTTGAAGCTAGGTCTTCATCAATATGACGACTAGAGAAGTCAAAGTCTGAAGGAATCTCCAATTCATATATCTGTTTAGATCATGTTAAAGCAAAAGTATCAAATTTTGTGTCTCTCAAGCTTACCAAAGAGTTCATTCTAATGATATAATGGTACCTATTCTGGATTACAAAGCTTAGATCACAACTGAGGAAGGATATATAATTTGGTCTCTATCTTTATATGTAATCAGTGTTATTGGTGAAGCTACCAAAATGGTCGAGACTTGGACTTCTCTGAAAAAATATTTTAATAAGTCATCACAATATAGGTCATCATCAAAGTGTCTCAGTTGTGACATTTATAGGAAGGTAAAGAAACCCAGTATGACTATCTTTTTAATCTTAAAATTATCTGGTATTAGGAACTATAGGTATAGTGGTTGATAAATAGGAAAAGGTCTATTTGTTTTGAATGGTCTTGATTCTAATTATGATATTTTCATTAATAAATGATTGATGAATAGGACAAGGTCTATTGTCCCCAGAATGACCTTGATTTTGATTTAGATATTTTATCGACAAAGTGATGATGAAGAGGATAAATTTGAGTTCGTATATTTAATAAATTTCATGCTATGATAGCCACTCTATTTGACACTAAGATTAAGGAAGTAAACTAAGATGGGGGGGGTGAGTTCACTAATTAAAAAAAATTTCACCTCTATGAAAGGAATCACATGTCTGGTATACTTTGTTTATACTCCACTATAGAATGTCCAAACTTAGAGGAAGCATGGGTAGGTGGTTGAGAATGGTTTAGTTATGATTTTAGATTTTGGTGTTTCTATCAAAGATTGACTGAAACAATTTCCATTATTATTTTTACAATAAGAGGCTACCCTCCAAAAAGTGCATAAAATACAATCCCTTTATGATATTCTAAATAGAGTATATTGGAATGTCATTTTTTTGTATTAATTTATGTGTAAATTTCCCATACATGAGATATCATGATTCACCAATCTCTCACAAAGGTCACTTCCATGTGTGTTTATGGTATATAGGGATGTATATAATTGATACATGTGTCTATATTACTCTTCCAAAACAATTTATTTATCTCATAATTCTGTATCCATAGAAATGTGATCCTTTTTAAGAATGCAATTTTCTTGGTCACTTCTTTTGGATAATTGTTTGTTCTTCTAGTGGTCTAATCTAAAATACACTGGGTATCACTCTACAAGTTCTAATTGTATCAAGACAATAGTATCTATATGAGAAAGCATTATCTCTACCTCTATACCTAATTTTATTTCTAATAAGTTAGGCATACAACATGGACCTTCATCATTAGTTCATGATATTAAAATTCATCTACCAATGTATTGGTATCCATGTCTATATTTATTTTGAAGACATGACCTCTACTAACACTGATAAAGTGAATGCCACAACATTAATTTCTCTATATACTCATCACATGCCAATAAGGGGTAAGTCGTGCATTGCTATACCAAACCCAAAGTATGCTCTAAATACGAGTATTGTTGTATCTATTCCTAACAACACCAGCTCTGCACTAAAGTTGCCTCAATAAAAGTTAGCACTTGTAAAGGAACTTGATGCTTTGCATTCTACAAGAACTTGAACTATTGTTCCTAGAACACCCAAACAAAATGTTATTGGAGACAAGTAGGTCTACAAAGTGAATCTCATCTCTGATGGGTCAACATACCGATACAAAGTCAAGTTAGTACAAATGGGTTCACTTAAGAAGTAGGTCATGACTATTGGGAGACATTCAATCTAGTAGCTATACCTCATGCAATTAAAATTGTTCTTATAGAAATAGGTATGAAAAAAAATTGGTGATTGAGGCAACTTGATGTGTGTAATTCCTTTCCAAAGGTGGTCTCAGTTTAGCAAGTTTTTATGGAACGTCTGCCTAGCTTTGTTGGTTTCATTGTAAGAATCATGTATGATCTCTAAAGAAAGCTTTGTGTGGGCTTGAATATGAATGTACAACCTAATTTAATAAATAAGTGAGTCTCTCCCACATACTGCTTCACCAGTAGTATATATAACCCTTCTCTTTTTTCATAGCTTGTGACAAGATTGTTGTATATTAATTGTTCTATGTAAATGATACACTAATAAATAATGTTATTAATGGACGAGAGTCATTTATAACCTCTCCAAAATTACTTTCAATTCAAACATATTGGACCTCAAAAGTATTTCCTGGGAATTCAGCCCTTCCTAGAAATTCATTGCATATCTACATCATATATCTTACACCTATCTTAGGAAAAGTATGTCGTTGATCTCCTTGGCAATAAAAACTAGTCATAACTTTAGTAGTAGAATATTGTTTGAAGAATTCTTCCAACAACCTTTAATATCAAATACATCTTCTTACATGAATATTGTTGGGAAGTATTTAGTGCCTTACTTTAACAAAGACTTGACATCCAACTTTTTGTCGATATCATATATCAAATTTGACCTCTTATCATTTGAGTGTTGTAATAATGATATTCACATATATCAAAAGATTCCCTTCATTAACATTTTGTATTAAATACTCTCAACATTTTTGCATCTCATATTCTAATTTGATGTTGACTGGACTAGGTTTCAAGTAACACAAAGGTCTAACATAGGATGTTGCATTTTCCAGGTGATACTTATGTGTCTTAGATTCAAATAAATAACCCACAATTGCATGATATAGTTTGGAAGTTGAATATAACAACTTGGTTATTGTAGAAGTTGGCATTAATTATTCTTTATCTGTTTTATAATGTCCTCTAATTTCTTCAACTAAACTTGCAAACTTATTTTGTGACTATCATTGTTCTCTATACATGATTGTCAATCCAATATTCAATCTAAGAACCAATCATGTTCATATAGGATATCACTTCATCAATGAGAAGGTGGAATTTTGTTACATTCAAATCAAACATATATCATCATATTTTCATGTGGTTTATTATTTAACTATAGCTCTATCATCCACAATCTTAGAATCAAAATTTCCAAACTAGGTCTTTGCACTGCCACTATAATTTTGGGGGGTTCTTATTAACCAATTAGTCCTACTCAATGCAAAGAATCATAGTCATGTCGATCAGGAATGGCATTGGAAACTTGATTTCATAAAAGAGATACTAAGACAATGTAACTATATTCTTTTATATTAACTAACTGGCATGTCTGCTTTTATTTGACTAATGGTTTCATTTTTTGGAATGAAAAACCCATATATATATGTATATAAAGACTGAAAATGTCCATATTGGGACTATCATAGAAATTTATAGAATTGAGTTTGAATATGATTCTTGCTTTATCTTCTTCACTTCTCACAACTCTTCTTCTCTCCTATATAGCTTCTATCTACAAATGTCCCATCCAATTTAGCTCATTCATTCTAATTCCTCACATTCCTTGTAAAGTTCTATATTTGTTAGCTATGGTAGACCATCTCTGGGAGTTGGTAGAGTGGACGGTAGAGTGGGAATAGATATTGAAGGGTTTCTTAGGTACGAAAAGGTAAAGGTAGTGTGGGGGGTTTTGTAGCTCATAGAGGAGGGATCGTTAGGGTGGGGAGTAATTTTGAAGCGTTGAGTATGGACTTGGAGATTGTGTTCTTTAGGATGCACACATAGTAGTTGTGGATTTTTATGAAATTTGTTTGCTTCATATTTTAGAGGTCCTACATCCCATCCTTTGAATGTTGCAACAAAAAACAGGGATGTGATGGAGTATTCTTTGAAGGTTGATTGGTCTGCAAGCCTATTTATAGGGAGGCAAACTTGATAGCTACTAGTATACTTGAATATGAAGTTAGGATAGAAAGTTTTTCATATTTCATGGTGTGGAAAACATACCACTCATGGTATGTGGTGTCTATAGTTTTTACCTTGATAACTTAGCATACTTTAGTCTAGTAACTTCTAGAACTAAGCTACATTGACATCGAGGACTGAGAGATAGACAACAGTGACTAGTTGTTGTTATTTCTAGCCATTTCTGATAGTTTCACTAATGAATTTTTGTTTCTCCCATTTGAGTGATGGGATGAATATAAGTCCCTCGTCTTTTAAAGTATCATCCAAAGACCCTCAAAGTATCTTGGTCAAGATTCAACTAGGCTAGTTTGATTTCTATACTACTGTTTCTTTTAAGATCTGTCAATAAGTTTTAGTAGAGGAAGATAACATGAGTTAGTTTCAAATATATATCATTATATATGTTTATATTTAAAATATTATAACCACTAGTCAAAGATATAGTATTTTTACTGACATATATTTGAATTTATTCATTTTAATAATATAATTAAACTAAAAAAATATTATTAAACTGATCATGATCCACAACCTAATTTAATGTGATACCCTAATAACATTTTATACACTAGATAATTTATAAATAAAAATCCTATATTAATGGACTCATCTCAAACATAAATAGAACCAATATTTATATAACTAGGTTGGTTTGCAGGATGGTAAACTATAATATGATCAATCTACAAACAAATAAACTAGTATTTTGGTGATGATCAAATAAATTGTAGTCATTGCTGGAGTACTTGCACACTTGAAACCTTCTAGTTCAAATACTTATCTGACTCTAAAAAAAAGGAAAATATTCCTACAGAAATTTCCAACTTTAGCTACTTTTATTGTTGATACCTAAAAAATGCACCAACAACTTACTATGTCAAACATGTATATTCTTTCATGTTCTTTCATGATACACTGTTTAAAATAAATTTTTGAAGCAAATAATGATGATATTATCAACACATTGAAATAATATATTAAAACCTAAGATAAAATTTTGGGATATTTGCCACTAAATTACATGCTTACTAATAAATGATAAACAAACAATCAGAGCATTCTATATAACTTATTACTACTTTTAGTTGTTGACATTATTTTATATACTTGAATACACATGCACAAATATATATATATATATATATATATATATATATATACATAGATATTATACATATGAATATATATATAAATATATATATATATATATGTATAGTGAAGTCTATTTTTATAATTGAGCTCAACTAGAACTGAAAGCTTCATGTTAAAAGGCAGTTCTAGATATAATGGAATTAGTTTAGGTTATCAATACTTACAAGGGTATCATATTCTAAATCTTGATGTGGGAGAAAACGTTGTCCCCTAAGATTGCCCATCCCCAATGACACATAATTTAGGGCACACTTGAAAGTCCAAAAAGAAGAGGGTTAAGGAAGATACTATGACTTATCATAAGTAAAGATGTTTAGGGTACCCAAGAGTCCTTGTGATTAATAGTGGGTGAATAGAATTTTCTTTTATGCCAAAATGATACCGACATAAGTGGTAGCTCATGTTTATGAGAAATTCTCGCCACCAAAATTCTAGTATGAAAAAATGATACAACATATATGTATGTTAGTTTTACCCAAATCCTAATAGGGGTATTTCCTTTTTATCCTTTATGTATATGATTTTGATATAAATTTGTCAAGATGTTGATTTATACATTATTTATAGTACTGTAACCCTGGTTTCTTGATTTTATTTAGTTTTCTAAGGCAATGTGATACCTCTTAACTAGATGATGAAAACATATGCACAACAACAAGATCAATTTTTGTTAAACGTTACAAATGTGGAGTAAGAGATGGTTTATATTGCCCAACGTGTTTCAATAATTGGCTAATTAGTAATGATAGATGCCACACATAAACATGTGTTTATCATAGAATAACATACATATATGTTGTATATTATTTTAGATAATTTGTTGGAGATCCAAAATATATATTTCATAGTAGATCACATATGTTTCAAAATTATAATGAAAATCAAGGCCTAATGGCATTTTGATAACCTTTACACTCTAAGATGGATAATTTGATCTAGGAGGTATGAGTTAGGGCTTAATATACGTCCATAGAAATGTTTATTACGTTAGGAGTTCAATAACCAATAAAAAATAAGGTAAGTGGATCTTGACATTGATGCACAATTGTTTTAAATGTGCTTTTAGACATAATAAGTTCCATTTTATTCAAATTAATTATTATAATGAAGATGGTTGTGATTCAAGTATAGTGTTTTCTTAATGTTGTCTTATACCATATGGTCTGTATGTTATTAGAGTTGCATCATTAAAGTACATGTATTATTCATCGTTGTGCACATGAAATTAAATTTAACGCCATGTTTCACACTAAGATCAAGTAACATTTTCATGTCAATCAAGTTTCATGGTCAAGTGGGAGAAATCTCATTATGTTTAGAGCTAAGATTCATTTAAAATAATTTTAAAGGTAAGAATTGTGATGAAATTGGGTATATTTCTCGTAATTATGGACCCTTTCAATCTGTGTGGGCTTTCCTAGTAGTTAGAAGTATCTTCTCATAAGTAAATCACCATATGAAGAGACATATATGGTAAGCATCTAAATTCCGCCATGCAATTCCTACTAATATGTACAAGAAATCACTAAGTCTGCCATGTATCTACTTTTTTCAGTTATACCATTTAGAGTTAAATGGTCGTTACTAAGTGTGTTTGTTCGTGAACATGTGACCATTGGATGAGTTATTGATGGTCATGGAATCTAAGGAGTTGAAGCAGGGTCTCTACTCTCTAAGCATAGCTTGAGTATAGAAGCAACATGATGGGATGCTAACTACATTATAGATCATGACTATCTAGTTTAGATTTATGTTTATTATATTTTGGGACTTTTTTTCTCATGAAACATTGTATATTTCAGGATGCTACCTATACTAGGTTCACCTTTTTTAGGAACAACTGGTATGCATCTATTTCAACTAATACCAAGTTGTTACTTTTATATATTTCGTTGGTTATAGTATTTGTTATATGTGGCGTCCCTTAAGTTGCCTTTCATATCTATACTACTATAAAAAGAGCGAGTTTGATGTTGTACTCTCTTTGATTCACTCTCTTCTCTTTTTTTTTCAAGGAATTTTGCTCTTACAAATATTTATTCTCACACTCTCCTATTAACTTTTATTATCTTTAATTCTGTATTTCTCTCTCTGTCTCACAGAAACAGTTCATTGATTCTCTCTTTTTCAAACAACCAACACAAATATCTTTTACCGTAGGATCCTTTCACGGACGAGTCCTCTCCCCGCACATTTCCAACAAATTTTATATGTCACGTGCATGTGCACATGTGCGTTCACTAGTTATGGATAATACAAGACTTGCTTCCGTGTTTGTAATGTGTGCTTGGAGCGGTGCTAAAATGGGAAAAGCTAAAGTCAGGGGGATCCATGGATTTCGTTTGTATTGGGTTGGCTACAATTTTGTAAAACCAAAAAAATGGTAATTGTAGTTTGTCCATTTTGCGTGAAACGTGATCGAGGAGATAGGTAAGCCATCGGCTGGGGCGAACGATCTGCACTGCTGCACAAACACTATCATGCTTGTCCAGAAAATTCAATAAAATCTCTACGGGAGAGTTTGCATCCAGAACCTCATGCTCTTACTACTATTGTTCGATCACCAGGGTACCACACCATGCGGGTCAGTCAACATGAGTGGCAGCATGGGCATTTAGCTATTCTCATTACTAAACGGCAGCTAGCTTACAGGGGCCCAGATAATATCTTCAGACAGCTCTGCTGATACAACTAATCATCGTAGCAGTTCCGAACTTCCGATTATATAGCAGTAATCTTCTCTGTCACATCGTCTGAGGTAGTGCTAGCTATCCCCGAGTCACAAACAGTCATCTGCATTAAGTTCGCTCACACATCAATGCATGGTGCATCTGTCATCCTCGTAAGACCATTGTTGATTTTAAGGCAAACCTAGGTCCGTTTGCGTAGCTAGCTTCAGAATTGAAACGGAGACCCAGACGTAGACGACGCGGAAGAGTATCAATCGCTCCCAGAATGGAGAAGGAAATAGCCGTGCGGATCCAATTTCCCAGGTGAAAGCGATCGCACCTACCAGGATCTGCAAGCTCTCAAGTCATAAGAACCCGCAGATATCAGTTTCAGGCAATGGTTTTCTGGAGAGTGGAGTAAATGAGCGATACCAGCGGCAGGTGTTTTCAATGAATTGATAATGAAGAGGTAGGGTGCGGGAATAAGCGAGAGAGGGGAGGGGCGATTGGGGACCAAAGCTACAGTTCACCACCAAGCACCAGGAATGTACCCGTTCATCTCCCCACAAAGTTCCCAAGAAGAACGCACTTATCCCCAGGGACAATTGAACTGGTCAGCACCACGCAAGTACGCAACTGCTTTAGCGCTAGACTGTAGTAGTGAAGTGTGTTGCCGGTGTGTGAGTTTATTAGGGCGACCGACCATGGCGACAGAGCTCAATCGAAGTCATTTAATTGCTAGATGCTCGCTGATGCTCAAGGCTCAGTAGGCCACACACAGCTTTTGGTTTCGCTCGTGTAGCACGTCTAGGTTCTACTTGCTCTCGACCTTATAGTACAGACAATTTACAACAGAGCATCATCAACAATTAAAGTGTGGGCCAATGTTAGCGCTAATTTTAAAGAAGAAACAAAGTATTTTGTTGAACATTGTCTTGAATCTTAACCTATTTGTGGTCCCTGCTTGAGTTTGGTCTTTGCCCACCAAGATGGGTCCCACTTTTCCTGTGCATTTGTACCTCTATTTTAGAGTTTTACTCTATCTGAGATTTCAGCTCTTCACGGCCTATAAATATTGCCTAAGGGTTAGATTTTATATGTAAGTTTTCTATCGCTAGGAAATATAAATTAGTCTGTCTTTCCTGTAAGTAATGTATCTCGTCACATTTAAATCTAATGAAGAAACTACCGCCGCCCGTGAGATAACTCGCATTAGGGCCCGTTTGGTCGGACCGGGTTGCAACTGAAGGAGTTAGAATTCAGTGTGGTTTACAACTCTTTACGTTTGGTTTGACGTAACTTCAACCCACACTGAGATAACAAACCACACATTCGTTTCCGAGTATGTACAAAATTATGGGGTTGCAACCGCGCCACAAAGGGGCGTGGTTCTTTTTCCGTGAGATGGCCATATCTTCAGCTGCCAGTGATCCTTCATTGTCAGGCTGTCTTACTAGCTTTTCTGTGCTATCGTCAGCCTGACTTTTTAAACAATTTTCTTTTTAACGAAGCTCTATCTGCTAATGATGTACAACTGGCATGACGAGTACTTGGGCAAAGACACCCTACCAAACAGAAACAAATGAAATAAAGGAGCCTATATTGCATCGAACCAAAGGATTACATCGCAGATTCAATAACTTTGATTTCCTGTTTTGTAACTCTCGCTGTGAAGTGATTTGACGTCGAACCATATAAGCCCTTAGATGAATCATCTTGTGTTCTACTGAGGTGCTTGTTTGGAGTGGTCGCTCAATTTCATTGCTCGAGTCCGTATCAATATCTGTTTTCCAGAACACATATAGGGCATGTTTGATAGGATGTGGTATATTTGTATGATGTTCAAATTCACATTTTTTAGTCAGATTTTTGTTTGGTAGCATGTAAAACGGTGCAGCTTGGTGATTTTTATATGCACATCATTGCTCGATTGGTCCCCAATTCAAGGAATTGGTACCGTGCCCTGAATGGCCGCGGTCAGGTGTAGTTCATGTCCTGACGGGCCTCTCTCTACATTGTATAAAGAAGAGTCTCGCTTCTCTCCCTCCCTTTGTAGTGGGGCCACAAGTGAAGAGATTTGTGGAATTTTCAAGCTCAAGAAAAACAACACACGAGATACAGTTCAAGCATGCACAACAAAAGTCACGACAGTCCACGTCGACAAAGCCAATAACCACCAAATAAATAACCAAGCAGAGAACATAATTGGCGAAAAAGACTGCAGAATTCTATTAAGCATCTTTAAAAAGATCACAAGAATTGTCGCTCACTCACAATTCCGTGCCCACAATAGAATCTCGTAACCAACTCATGTTCCCTCCCCTCTTTGGCTATCATTTTTGGCTTCTCGTCTTTGACGCACAATATTGTCCCATGTTGGCACACCCAAAGTTACCACACGTTGAAACCTCCACACATCGACACATCATATTCCAAAGGTGTCTACTCGTATTTATATTGATAGGGACTCCAGTAAGAAAGTGTTGGATCAAGGGCTCTAGAGGGGGGTGAATAGAGCTTCACAAATCTCACAAGACGAATTAGACCACCAAATTATATTAATTGTAGAAATTTAAACATACAACCAATTTAAGGTCCTAACTAATATGCATATAGAAAGGGTGAGAGACAAGGAATAAACATACACTTAGACAAAGTGGTTTAGAGTGGTTCCACACTTCAAACTAAAAGTGAGTCAGTTCACTACCTAGAGGTGGTTAGGCTCTAGGACTTTACAATCTTGATGCTCTTATATCCATTCATAATATTATAAGACAAAAACCACATTCATCCAAGGACTTAATATCGCAAGCAAGGATCTTCAACTTATCGAAGGAACTTACCCACTTGAACTAGAGAGTCTTCAGCCTTCAACAAGGACTTACCCACTCCACCTTCAAGTCTTTGGCCTTCAAGGAATTACCTATCCTTCTTGAACGTATGTCTTGCCTATCTCCTTCACTCAGAGATCTGGAACACCATGCTTTCTTCAACCTTGAAGAACAACAACTCCTTCTCCTTCACTTGGAGAAGATCTTCAACCTTTTCTTCAATAGGAAAGGGGTAGGAAGATGGAAGTGGAGAGCTTTACATAGATACGAGAGGTATCTCTCTTACAACAGATCATAACTCACTCATAATCACAGATTTGACTTGAAGGTAGAGAGAGAAAGGGGCTCAAAGGCGTGTAACACTCTCAACTAAGCAAGAACTAAGCATATATGGAATGTGCCACCTTGGAATGAACTCCAAGTGGTCCTATTTATAGTTGGGGGTGCCCCTTTGAGTTGGGGAACACTTAGGGTCAAATTCTAGCCTTTTTACCCAAGGCAACGAATCTATTTTCACCCAAATAAGTCATCAACGGTCATAATCACTTTTTCTACAGTTTCCGTACAGTGCATTCGGTCAAGTTTCAATAAAGGTAACTCGATCAATTGGGTAAAAGACAAATCTAATTTTCAAACCATCGGTCGAGTTTGTCCTAAGGAAACTTGACCGACCAATGAAAGTTGTGTTTGGTTAGTAACCCCATCGGTCGAGTTTTGTGAATGTACAACTCGACTCATGCACTCTCTAGTAAATGGATCTAGTGGATCGGTCGAGATTGTAACTCGACCAATCAACAACTTGTGATCAATTTTCTAAAGTGCATCAAAAGTGATTAAAACTTGGTGCAAAGTGTCCCAATTAATTTTCTCATCTTAGTTATATGGATTTCCTAAAATGCACACTTGTATAGCTTTTGACTTGAACTTGAGTAAATTAGGACTTGAGCAATTTGATCCTTTTCATGTACCTAACACTTGAAATCAATCTTGAATACACATATTTGATACATATGAATGGAATGGTTAAGTTATTATCAAAATATGGATAATGTATAACCTCTAGGTTAACATTCTTCCCCTTTTTGACAATGACAAACCATTCCTCAAACATATTAAAAAGGATATAAAAATTATACCTCAATGTGAATAATGTGAATTGCTCCCCCTCAATCTATGCTTACTTTAACCTGCATAGTTAGTCTATCTACACAAAGCAAGTATAGCATACATGCACTATATGGTCCTTCGCAAGTCACATAATAAAACATAAAATGAATAAGAAAAGGATCTCATAAGTAATAAACAGTCGTATGACAAAGAATAGCAATATGATTGAGTTTTAAGACATTGAAGTTCTCTCCCCGTTTTGACATTATCAAAAGGTAGGGGGTAGAAGAGCATACAATCAAGTCTTCTCGAAGCACAAGAAGTAGATAATCATACATGCAATCTCATATCATGTGTCAACCAGAGACAAAAGAAACACACAATCTCACTCATAATCAAAATATGGTGAATTAAGGCACCAACTCATAGTATATATCAGAGAAAAGAGCAAGAGTACACCTAACATAGATTACAACTCAGAAGCATGTTCTCATAAAAGCAACTACAAATAAGAAGCGATGAAAATTGCAGATAAAAATAGTACATCTCAGATAATGTACCCATATGTTTCTAACAAAAAATAGCCTAGAAAGATATATATGATCAACAAACTAGACTAAAAACTAAGAAACAATCTAGACATCTAGACTATCTATGTCCACAACATCATCATCATCAGTTCCCCAGGCTCGTAGTCCTCATCTCCATCTGAGGGTGCAACAACAGTAGTGTCTTCATCACTTGAATCACCACCAGAGTCATCACCATCATCAGAGGCATCCTCACCATCACCGTCATTGTCTTCAGCAGTAGTAGTCTCAACATTAGTCTGGTCAGGCATCTTCTCATCTATAGGAGGACCAAAACCATGACCTAGCCAACGAGCATTCTTCTCATCCCAAGTCATACCAAGAGCATAGAGCTCATTGGCCTGAGGGAAGGATGGAGCAGAATCACCAAGACTGGCAAGCAGGGTGGCCAAGGGGCCAACAGGCAACTACAGGTACATGGGAGTAGGACTACCAACAGTAGAGTTTGTCCTGGGGGAAACTCGATCGATGGTCAACATAACCTAAAACTATCAAACTCAATTTCTAGCCATATGAGTGCTAATTAACTTCATTTTTTGAGTCTATTATGTATGTTGGACATACTTAGGCACATATCACTCATCATTGGGTACTATTTAGCGATAAAAAACCCTAAAATTCGAAAAATGCCAAAAAATAAGTGAAACTAAGCATGTCAACAAGCAAATTAAGCAATTTTAGGAAAGCAAGGTGAATAAAGCATGAGCAAGACATATAGGATAAAAATAACTAGTTAGATAACATGTCAATATCATCTGAAGAAATTATGAGTAGTTTAGATCTAATAAAATTAAATTTCTCTCTAGCTAGAGGTTTAGTGAAAATGTCCGTCAACTGATTTTCCGTGTCCACATGTGTGATATAAATATCCTTTTTGGCAATGTGATCATGAAGAAAATGATGGAGAACCTCTATATGTTTAACTCTACTATGCAATATAGGATTATAAGAAATATTGATTGTACTAGTATTATCACAATAGATAGGAAAAGCATCAAAATGTATGTTAAAAGTCATGGAGCATTTGCTTCATCCATAGGACATGGGCACAACAACTCTCGACTGCAATGTACTCAGCCTCGGTGGTTGATAATGACACGGTGCTCTATTTCTTGGAAAACCAAGACACCAAACATGGTCCTAGAAGGAAGCAAGTACCACTTGTGCACTTTCTATCGACCAAACAACCTGCGTAATCAACATCACTATATGATACAAGAGTAAAGTCCCTTGACTTAGGGTACCATAGACCAAAGTTTTGAGTTTTGGCTAAGTACCTCAAAATCCTCTTAACAACAATTAGATGTGATTTCCTAGGACTTGATTGAAAGAGAGCACACAAGCTAACACTAAACATAATATCAGGTCTAGAGGCAGTTAAATAAAGTAAGCTTCCAATCATACCTCTATAGAGCTTCAATCTACCTTCTCACCTTCTTCATCTCTATTAAGTTTGGCGGTGTTGGACATGGGTGTGTCCATTGGCTTCATGTTCTCCATTCCAAAGTATTTGAGTAGTTCATTGGTGTACTTGCCTTGGTTGATGAAGTTTCCATCTTTGGTTTTCTTGATTTGGAAGACAAGGAAGAAAGTAAGCTAACCCATCATGCTCATTTCAAACTCACTTTGTATAAGAGAACTAAACTCCTTGCAAAGATCAAGATTAGTCTTGCCAAATATGATATCATCAACATAAATTTGAATGATAAGAAAATTGTTAGAAGTGTGTTTTAGAAATAGAGTAGAATCGACTTTACCCATGACATAGCCATTGTCTAACAAAAAGTTCTTTAATTTCTCATACCAAGCTTGAGGTGCTTGTTTGAGTCCATAGAGAGCTTTTATAGTAAATAAACATGGTTAGGTAGCTTATCATTTTCAAAGCCCGGAGATTGAGCAACAAATACTTCCTCCTCGACTGTACCATTCAAAAATGCACTTTTAACATCCATTTGATATAGCAATAAATTTTTATAACTATTAAAAGCAACACGAGCATAAGTTTCATCAAAATCAATACCTTCGTGTTGATTGTAGCCTTGTGCCACTAACCTTGCTTTGTTCCTTACCACCTTGTCATTTTCATCAAGCTTGTTGCGGTAGACCCACTTGGTGCCAATGATTATTCTGTCACTTGGTCTTGGCACTACGATCCACACTCAGTTCTTCTCGAATTTCTCT
The DNA here is from genome assembly GCA_963693085.1 of Alisma plantago-aquatica. Lineage (NCBI taxonomy): Eukaryota > Viridiplantae > Streptophyta > Magnoliopsida > Alismatales > Alismataceae > Alisma > Alisma plantago-aquatica. The sequence goes on from OY856411.1 coordinate 1,242,693,469, forward strand.
AGTTCCTCTTGCATGTCTAGGATCCACTCATCATCTTCAAGAGCTTCCTTGCTATTCTTTGGTTGTAGATGTGAGATGAAGGCATTGTCTGCATGTTCGAAGCGAGGAGTGGGATCCTTCTTCTCTTCATCTTCTGCTTCAACCACCCTCTTACCTTTTTTGTCGATGTTGAGGTCTTTCAAGATAGGAATTAAGTCATCTGCAACATCATTATCAACAACATTCTTTCCAATAGTAGGGTTAGTGTAACACCCCTGACTTGGGTTATACTTTAACCCTAGGTGTTTTGATTAATAAACATGATTAAATTCTTAATCTCATCTTATGAAAAGTAATTAGGCCTCAAGAGGAACTTATGTTGCAATTCTAGTCCTTTTTGAACATTGTTGAAATCAATGTTTTGTTTGTTTTGGACTAAAATGCAAATTACCCAAGTTGAGGGGTTTAAGTGCAAATTGTGCATGATAATATGTCCCTCATGTGTTGAAGCATCATGAGAGTGAAGATGATGCTGAGGTGTGGCTTATGGAAGCCTGAGTACCAAGAAAGAGCCGATAAAGTAATGTTTGTGCATTAAAACCTAGTCTTGGTGTAAAGTGCAATTTACCCAAAACCTAGGGTTCAATATGCAAATTACCACTTCAATAAGATCCTTAATACTTCTTGGAATCATTTAGAGCAAATAAAATGAGAGGGGCTCCTCATTTTAATTAAGTTGGAGGAGAGAGAATCTTGATATTAAAATAATCAATATTTAATCCTAATTGAAACCCTAATTCGATTTACGGCAAAAATGAATGTATTAATTAAAGGGCCTTCAACCAAAATTAAAATGGTTGTATTCAGATGTATGTGGATAAGACTAAATCCTTGCAAAGGCACGAGCATATCCTAAGGAGGTGAAATTCCACTCACCATTATTATAAGAAAAAGAATTTCCACTCAAATATGGATATTCTTATTACAAGGGTTAAGGTGCTTAATTTCTTTTCCCTTAATTCATCGATAATGGATGGGAGTTTGGTGGGGATAGAGATTCCCTTGCATGAAAGAATCTAAGGGGGAAGTGGTGGCGAAAATTTTGGAATTTAAAAGACTTTTATAAAGTATCTTCTCTCTCCTCAATTTTCTTATAAAAGTACCTTTTCCAAGCCAAATGAAAGGCTTTTACGACCCCACTTCTTCTCCTTGCTTGCAAAACCGACCAAGAAGGCTAAGGACAGCAGGGAGCACGTCCCCAACCTGTTGGTAAGCCTTTGATCTTCGTTCTTCATGATTTCATGGTGAAAATCATAAAACAATGTGTAATTCCTTCATTTCTTCACTCAATCTTCAATTCTAGCCGATCATTTCACTCCAAATCTTGAAGTTGAGCCTTGGAATAGTTGGAGAAGCTTAATCCACCCTTATAGCCGTGTATCTTGGAGCTTGGAGATCAGATTTGAGGCGGGTTTTATAACTTGAACCCTTTTTCATTGTTATTCAACCATTAATCTTGCAAATTTCATTGATTCCTTCATTATCTTGATTAATTGCTGGTTGAAATTGATTAATTCATGAAATCAGAAGTTGTTGGAACTTAAGGGACGAAGGTAGATGATGATGACATCATCTTGGATACTTTTTCCAAAGAATTCATGATTCATACGGTTTTGAGTTAATTGCTCATGCGGTTTCACCAAACCGTTTGAGAGCAAACCGTTTGAAACCGTTTGGGAGCAAATGGTTTCAAAACTGTTTGAGTGAGTTGAACAAGGGTTGACAGTTTGAGATTACTGTTCCTAATTATGTTGGTTAATTACTGAACAAATTTTATGTGTTAACTCCCAAGGAATCGTGAGTTGAAGGCTAATCAATTAGGCAAAGCCTAATTGGATTAAGTGCTGATTTTCAACTTGATTAATTTCATTTTTTGGGAAAACGGTTTCAAAATCGTTTGAAAGAGTTTACCAAGGGTTGACCGTTGAGAATACTGTTCCTAATTATGTTTGTGGATGATCCACTAAATTTGATGGATTAATTCTAAAGGAATCATGAGTTGAAGGCTAATCAATTAGGTAAACCCTAATTGGATTAAGTGCTGATTTTCAACTTGACTGATTTGACTTTTTGGGTTAATTAGCCCAAACGGTTTCAAAACCATTTGGGGATTACCCAAAAGGTCTCAAAACCGTTTGGGGGTCACCCAAGACCGTTTGGAGGTCTAGGGTTGGATATGGTTAAGTTATTGAAGGACAAAGGATATGGTGTTAACCCTAATCGGCTAAGTGCTGATTTTGCATTGGATTGAGTTGAGATTTTGGGTTGATTAGCCCAAACGGTTTCAAAACCGTTTGGGAATCACCCAAGACCGTTTGGAGGTCTGGGGTTAAGTATAGTTGACCAATTGAAGGTCTGAAGGTACCAAATCACTTTGCAATTAAGTGCTGATTTGATGATCAACTCAATAGCTCAAACCCTAATGATTTTTCACTAGAATCCAAGGGTTGGATGAGCCAAACGGTCTCAAGACCATTTGGAGCTCATCCAAATGGTCTCAAGACCGTTTGGAGGTCACCCAAGACCGTTTGGAGGTCTAGGGGTGAGTACGGTTAAGAAATTGATGATCAAATGATACTAAGTTAAAGTGTAATCAATTGCTGATTTGGTGATCAATCCAATGGTCCAAACCCTAATTGGTTGACTTGGATTTTGATGATGTGATGGCCAAACGGTCTTCACCTACTTGGCGAAACGGTCTTCACCTACTTGGTCAAACGGTCTTCACCTACTTGGCCAAACAGTCTTCACCAACTTGGGCAAACGGTCTCAAGCACCACCTTTACCAAACGGTTTCAAACCGTTTGGGGGTCAAGTAGTCAAAGTTGATTGTAGATTCAATTGATCAATTCAATTGGATACCTTATGTAATGGAGTTCCAAGGTGATTGAATCTATCAAGAATAGAGATGATGAATGACACATTGATCCAATGATGATTAGTAATGATAATCAATGAAGGTACAAAGATTGAAACCCTATTAGTACCTAAGTGATTAGTGACAATTAAGGTATGAACCGTAATTGCTTATAGGATCAATGACTTGGTACACTATGTCATTCATAGTTGTATGTACTTTATTGAAGGGATGATATGACCTTATCAAGTTGAGATGATGTTATCATGATTTCATAACATGAATATGATTCATGTGGTGATTAAGGGTATGGTATTAAAGTAAAGAGATCATGAAACCCTAATCATGAACATAAACCTTAATTGACAGGGTTATTGAATTCTAACCCTAATTGAGGGCAATTCTAAATGAAATCCTAATCCAGGGTAAGGATGTAGCCCTAATCTAGGGTAATCATAAGTGAAACTCTAATTTAGGGAAAAGAGATGCAAATCCCTAATTGGGATGAATAGTGAATCTCCAATTATGGATAATTGAATGAAATCCTAATAGAGATAAATAGTAGACCCAAAAAGAAGGGAAACTATGGTGGAAACCCTAGTTGAGGGTGATTCCATGAGAAAACTTTACTAAGTATTAACACCACATGACGTACTAATGTTATGTTGTGATAAGGGGCCCTAAGAAGGGTGAAGGCATGTGAGACTCTAATGAGGAGTCATAATACATAAAGCCCTAATCTTGGATAATATGACAATAAATCATAATTCTAATCTTAAGTAAGGGTATAAAGAAACCCTAATTATGAGATAGAAGGAATGGCCTTATAAAGGTGAAACATTTCATGTGGTTGAATATATGCAACCTAATTGTAAGCAATGTCTTTACCATTAGACAAGTCCATATCATTAAAGATAGTTGGAAAACTCTAATATGTGACCTATGCATTATATGCTATAGGTAAGTGATTACTGATGGAATGTATTAAGAAGGGAAATACCGTAATACAAGATAAGATGGCTAATTTAGGAGAGTCTGAAGTGATGAGAAAGTGATACATCAAAATATGATAGTTATCACATTCAACACTTCAGGGTTTATATGCCTTGATGTACTCCAAATCCAATATAATTGGGTAAGAAACATATGAAGTGTGTTATGCAACTATTACAATGAAATGTAATGAGTTGTTGCACCTTGATGAGTGTTAATTAATGTACCTTGAGAATGGGGTTAAGCCCAAATGATGTGTATGATGTAATCATACCATGATGAGGATGAAAAATGAACACATACCTTGAATTGATGTTTCATTTAATGAAAAATGATGAGAATAAATAAGTATGATTGAATACTTATGATATCGATCTTTGCTCCTAGATGTGTGGATCAATGAATTAGGGTTTGATCATTGATAATATGACCTTGAAAACCTAAAAGGTTAATAATGGAAAACCTTAACCCTAATGATGGGAAGGTTGTATTTATTTTATTGCATAAGCCTTGTAAGGCATGTTAAATACTTGTATAACAAGTATAATGATCAATGGCCTTGTAATCCATGTGAATAAGTTGTTGCCTAGTGAGAGGTGACAAGATGTGTAATGGCCTGGTGAGCCATGTGAATACTTGCACACAAGTAAAATGAATACCTTGGTCTGAGGACCTAGAGGTAATGGTTATCTATTACAGAGATAACAATGTTATGATCTAAGGGTTTAACTACCCAGATCCAGTAATCATGATGATGATAATGTGAAGGGATGAGAATTCCCAGTAATGTGATAAAGGACAGAGATCCCAAGTATCATGTGTTTTAAAGATTTGAAAAGTATGTGATAGATGTATGGTATCTTTCTTTGTAGCATTTGTTATAATAATTCTTGTTTGAAACATGGATGATGCTAAAAGATATGGTAATGCACTTAATTAATCAAGTGGAATTTCATCATGTAGTACCCTGGCCATAGATCCATCATCGTCAGTAGTTGGTGATGGTGAAACGGGTTTTCCTGCGGGTTAATCCGGAGCTTATATTGTTGAATATACGAGGTTTCTCCTAGCCGAAAATAGGAGGATTAGAGTGCAACTTAGGTTGTAGACTCAAGATGTGTATAAGAGCATGGTGAACAGGCCCATGGCCTAGTGTGAAAGAGCATGAATGTGTTCATGGATCAGGGAGCACGGTGAACTGGCCCGTGGCTCAGATATACTAGCGTCGAGACCTGTACCAAGGCGGGCTAGAGAAAGGGTAGCCTACGGGAGCTAACCCTGTGACTGAGGTCACTTAAGCAAGAGACTACGGTCCTGCTTGTGGTCTCGCTCTGACCGAGACGTGGGAGGTCATGGAGTCCGGCTCTTCCACAGACCTTGTATGGCACCGGCTTTGGGTTTCGCAACCGAAGGTTGGATTTGAGCGGTACGGCTCACCTCCTTAGGGCATAAGTGTGATTGTAAAATGTAATCAGCCGTATATCATGTTTGCTTAAGGATTGAATACGGAGATTCATTGGCTGATGTTGCATTTTATTTGTGCATTCCTTAATGGATAAATGTTAATTATGTTTCTTTATATTCTCTGCAAGGTAGACAGATGAATTACTTATCTACCATGGGTAGATGCAATGACCTCCTTGAGAATGGAGATTATCTTATTCTATTCTATGATGAATAATTATGCCTGATAATGTAAAAGTAACCCCTTCTCAGTTTTAATTTAATAAACTGTAATAACAATGTTTTTGGTAGAGAGTTATATCTCTCGCTGGGGCAATTTTCAATTGTCTCACCCCCGTGGGAAACATTTTTAGGTATGCATGGGAGGCAAAGCAGAAATCCTAGAATAAGGAAAGAGTAACAGTAATAGTAACAACAGGGACATCAATAAGATTTCAGGTGGAGATATTGTCTGTCTAGTCATACAGATAGTAGTCATATGTGTCGTGTCTATACTCTCAGGTCCTCAGAGTTTTTAGTCAGTGACTTATGAATCAATCTGAGGTTTTGGCTTGATGCCTCGAGATTCATATACTATATGTATATAATATTTATAAGACAATTGATGTTGTAATCTTTGAGAAGGAATGGTACAGGTTGTGTACTTGTGAACCAGGATGAACTTGAAATACTTTGGTTCTTGGTTAAAGAGTTTTACTGTGAATGGATGTCTTTGAAAAAGTTTTAAATTTCAGTGATTTTCAGTAATCCACTGCAAATAATTTTCTTCCGCATTAGTTAATCATGTTTTCGCGAGACGGTCACCACAATTAGTGGTATCAGAGCTCTAGGTTTGTTGAGTCTACAGAGACATAGGACTAAGGTAGTAGAGTCTGTTCTGGTGTCATCCAGTGTATCTGATAGTGTCTTCTGCTCATATAAGAGAAGAAGAACTTAAAGATGACTGGGTCACATGAGGATATTGCTGTTGAGAGCAGCAATGTTGCACCAAGAAGAGGTGCATGGGAACAGGCAAGAGAGAGACAATTGCCTGAGAATCCCCTAGCGGATCCAACTATAATAAGAAAATCCTTCTTTAAGTATTACTGTTGGAGAACTTAGGGCAACAATAATGTATATAATGGATCAAGTTTTGGCAGTGTAACCTAGATTACCAGTCCCAATGATGATGTTATAGATATCAACATGATTTGTAATTAGCATCAACAGGTTGAAGCAAAAAGGAAATGATGAATTTCTGTACTTAAATTGAGTCTGTGCTCAACCATAGCATGTTGAATCAACCTTTGAGGCAGAGTTAGCCTGAGGCAGTGAATAATTCATGTATTATGACAAGTGAGACAAGATAAGGTCATGCAAATATGTTAATTTATGAATTCATGGATTAATTGAGAAAGGAAATGATTGAACTTTCATTGATTAGTCCTATGAGGACTTATGTTTTGTATAGTAAAACATTACAAATGTTTTATGTTGTTCTTACCTCCTTGAGAAATGATGAGGTACAAAAAAGATGCCTGAATGAAATTCAGGGATGATAAGTTTTATGCTTGTGATAATATGAAAAGGAGGAATATGATAGTATACAAAGTGCATACCACTTAATCTCAGTATTTATATACCCTGGCCAGGTATACAACTATTGATGATAAAATGAGTATGGAAACTCTTAGATTGTTGTCTTTTTATTGCTCTTATCAAGTAGTCATTCTGAGACAATCTAATGAGTATCATGAAATTAGAAATATGGAATGAATAAATGTGTCATATCCCATGTATAAGAAAAAGAAGTCGGAGATAATCTCATATGAGCATGTTGTATGAGGAACTAAAAGTGTACTCCTCATAAGATAAGAATAAAAATGAGGGAGATGAACCCTGTTCAATAATGTTGCCTGCATAATAAAGATCTTTCCCATAATGAGGAAATGGGAATTGTGATGAGATCATGAGATGATCATAAACATGCTAGATAATAATAACGAAAGGGATAATGACATGCAATAATTCTTACAAATTCCAATGCTAAAGGCAAGGAACCTAGGATGAGATAAAGAGTAAATGGTTCAAGAATAGTTGAAAATACATGAATTAATAAAAGGAATATGAATCCTTGTTTTCTTTCCTTTCTGGGACATGGCAATCAAGTGGGTGTTAGGACACTTGATGTGCATAAGATAAAGGAGTTCATGTAATGGATACTTAGAAAGGTATCAGTTATCTTAGACTTTGGTCCCAAAATGAGGACTTATGAAACAATTAATGTTCCAAGATGAAAGGAAGAGATATATATGATGTGTTTCCAACACATGTGATAGATACCAAGGTGAAAGATTCTGGTATCTGAGAGTTATCATATGGGTTAGGTTGGCTACCTAGGCTGGTCAACTGTGAAATTAGTTTGAATATATAAAGCAATATGAACATCATATGTTAGGGGTTTATGCTCTGCATAAACATGATATTAATAAATTATGTATGATGTTTATCTGAACAAGAGAAGTGTTGTTTGACACAAAGTTGACTCTATAGTCAATGATGAGGAACAATGGAGCATGTGCCTTGTGTGTTGATTCTATGAGAATCTTGTATGGAAACACTTTGTGCTGATCAAAGTTTTATGGTTTCTCTATATTAATGAGATGTTATGTGAAGACTAGATAGTAGGAAGAATAAAATACATCTGTCTTCCTTTATCTGGCATTTCGGCGACGAAATCCTTGTTAGGGGTTTATAATTTGTAACACCCCTGACCTGGGTTATACTTTAACCCTAGGTGTTTTGATTAAGAAATGTGATTAAATTCTTAATATCATCTTATGAAAAGTAATTAGGCCTCAAGAGGAACTTATGTTGCAATTCTAGTCCTTTTTGAACATTGTTGAAATCAATGTTTTGTTTGTTTTGGACTAAAATGCAAATTACCCAAGTTGAGGGGTTTAAGTGCAAATTGTGCATGATAATATGTCCCTCATGTTTTGAAGCATCATGAGAGTGAAGATGATGCTGAGGTGTGGCTTATGGAAGCCTGAGTACCAAGAAAGAGTCGATAAAGTAATGTTTGTGCATTAAAACCTAGTCTTGGTGTAAAGTGCAATTTACCCAAAACCTAGGGTTCAATATGCAAACTACCACTTCAATAAGATCCTTAATGCTTCTTGGCATCATGTAGAGAAAATAAAATGAGAGGGGCTCCTCATTTGAATTAAGTTGGAGGAGAGAGAATCTTGATATTAAAATAATCAATATTTAATCCTAATTGAAACCCTAATTCGATTTAGGGCAAAAATGAATGTATTAATTAAAGGGCCTTCAACCAAAATTAAAATGGTTGGATTCAGATGTGTGTGTATAATCCTAAAGCCTTTCAAAGGCACGAGCATGTCCTAAGGAGGTGAAATTCCACTCACCATTATTATAAGAAAAAGAATTTCCACTCAAATATGGATATTCTTATTATAAGGGTTAAGGTGCTTAATTTCTTTTCTCTTAATTCATGGATAATGGAGGGGAGTTCGGTGGGGATGGAGATGCCCTTGAATTCAAGAAACTAAGGGGGAAGTGGTGGCAACAATTTTGGAATATAAAAGACTTTTATAAAGTATCTTCTCTCTCCTCAATTTTCTTATAAAAGTACCTTTTCCAAGCCAAATGAAAGTCTTTTACGACCCCACTTCTTATCCTTGCTTGCAAAACCGACCAAGAAGGCTAAGGAAAGCAGGGATCACGTCCCCAACCTGTTGGTAAGCCTTTGATCTTCGTTCTTCATGATTTCATGGTGAAAATCATAAAACAATGTGTAATTCCTTCATTTCTTCACTCAATCTTCAATTCTAGCTGATCATTTCACTCCAAATATTGAAGTTGAGCCTTGGAATAGTTGGAGAAGCTTCATACACCCTTAGATCCGTGTATCTTGGAGCTTGGAGATCAGATTTGAGGCGGGTTTTATAACTTGAACCCTTTTTCATTGTTATTCAACCATTAATCTTGCAAATTTCATTGATTCCTTCATTATCTTGATTAATTGCTGGTTGAAATTGATTAATTCATGAAATCAGAAGTTTTTAGAACTTCAGGGACGAAGGTAGATGATCATGACATCATCTTGGATTCTTTTTCCAAAGAAATCATGATTCATACGGTTTTGAGTTAATTGCTCATGCGGTTTCACCAAATCGTTTGGGAGAAAATAGTTTCAAAACCGTTGGAGTGAGTTTACCAAGGGTTGAACGTTCGAGATTCCTATTCCTAATTATTTTGGTTAATTACTCACCAAAGTTGATGTGTTAACTCCCAAGGAATCGTGAGTTGAAGTCTAATCAATTAGGCAAAGCCTAATTGGATTAAGTGCTGATTTTCAACTTGATTAATTTGACTTTTTGGGCAAACGGTTTCAAAACCATTTGAAAGATTTGACCAAGGGTTGACCGTTTTAGAATACTGTTACTAATTATGTTGGTTGATTACCCACCAAATTTGATGGATTAATTCCAAAGGAATCATGAGTTGAAGGCTAATCAATTAGGTAAACCCTAATTGGATTAAGTGCTGATTTTCAACTTGACTGATTTGACTTTTTGGGTTAATTAGCCCAAACGGTTTCATAACCGTTTGGGGATTACCCAAACGGTCTCCAAAACGTTTGGGGGTCACCCAAGACCATTTGGAGGTCTATGTTTGGATATGGTTAAGTGATTTAAGGACAAAAGATATGGTGTTAACCCTAATCGGCTAAGTGCTGATTTTGCATTGGAATGAGTTGAGATTTTGGGTTGATTAGCCCAAACGGTTTCAAAACCGTTTGGGAATCACCCAAACGGTCTCAAACCGTTTGGGGATCACCCAAGACCGTTTTTAGGTCTGGGGTTAAGTATAGTTGACCAATTGAAGGTCTAAAGGTACCAAATCACTTTGCAATTAAGTGCTGATTTGATGATCAACTCAATAGTTCAAACCCTAATGATTTTTCACTAGAATCCAAGGGTTGGATGAGCCAAACGGTCTCAAGAACGTTTGGATCTCATCCAAATGGTCTCAAGACCGTTTGGAGGTCACCCAAGACCGTTCGGTTAAGCAATTGATGATCCAATGATACTAAGTTAAAGTGTAATCAATTGCTGATTCAGTGATCAATCCAATGGTCCAAACCCTAATTGGTTGACTTGGATTTTGATGATGTCATGGCCAAACGGTCTTCACCTACTTGGCCAAACGGTCTTCACCTACTTGTCCAAACGGTCTTCACCTACTTGGGCAAATGGTCTCAAGCACCACCTTTACCAAACGGTTTCAAACCGTTTGGGGGTCAAGTAGTCAAATTTGATTGTAGATTCAATTGATCAATTCAATTGGATACCTTATGTAATGGAGGTCCAAGGTGATTGAATCTCTCGAGAATAGAGATTATGAATGCCTCATTGATCCAATGATGATTAGTAATGATAATCAATGAAGGTAAAAAGATTGAAACCCTATTAGTACCTAAGTGATTAGTGACAATTAAGGGATGAACCCTAATTGCTTATAGGATCAATGACTTGGTACACTATGCCATTCATAGTTGTATGTACTTGATTGAAGGGATGATATGACCTTATCAAGTTGAGATGATGTTAGCATGAATTCATAACATGAATATGATTCATGTGGTGATTAAGGGTATGATCTTTAAGTAAAGAGATCATGAAACCCTAATCATGAACATAAACCCTAATTGACAGGGTTATTGAATTCTAACCCTAATTGAGGGCAATTCTAAATGAAATCCTAATCCAGGGTAAGGATGTAGCCCTAATCTAGGGTAATCATACGTGAAACTCTAATTTAGGGAAAAGAGATGCAAATCCCTAATTGGGATGAATAGTGAATCTCCAATTATGGATAATTGAATGAAATCCTAATAGAGATGAATAGTAGACCCAAAAAGAAGGGAAACTATGGTGGAAACCCTAGTTGAGGGTGATTCCATGAGAAACCTTAACTAAGTATTAACACCACATGACGTACTAATGTTATGTTGTGATAAGGGGCCCTAAGAAGGGTGAAGGCATGTGAGACTCTAATGAGGAGTCATAATACATAAAGCCCTAATCTTGGATAATATGACAATAAATCATAATTCTAATCTTAAGTAAGGGTATAAAGAAACCCTAATGATGAGATAGAAGGAATGGCCCTATAAAGGTGAAACATTTCATGTGGTTGAATATATGCAACCTAATTGTAAGCAATGTCTTTACCATTAGACAAGTCCATATCATTAAAGATAGTTGGACAACTCTAATATGTGACCTATGCATTATATGCTCTAGGTAAGTGATTAGTGATGGAATGTATTAAGAAGGGAAATACCTTAATACAAGATAAGATGGCTAATTCAGGAGAGTATGAAGTGATGAGAAAGTGAAACATCAAAATATGATAGTTATCACATTCAACACTTCAGGGTTTATATGCCTTGATGTACTCCAAATCCAATATAATTGCGTAAGAAATATATGAAGTGTGTTATGCAACTATTGGAAATGTAATGAGTTGTTACACCTTGATGAGTGTAAATCAATGTACCTTGAGAATGGGGTTAAGCCCAAATGATGTGTATGATGTAATCATACCATGATGAGGATGAGAAATTAACTCATAGCTTGAATTGATGATTCATTTAATGAAAAATGTTGAGAATAAATAAGTATGATTGAATACTTATGATATGTATTCAATCTTTGCACCTAGATGTGTGGAGCAATGAATTAGGGTTTGATCATTGACAATATGACCTTGAAAACCTAAAAGGTTAATAATGGAAAACCTTAACCCTAATGATGGTAAGGTTGTATATATTTTATTGCATAAGCCTTGTAAGGCATGTTAAATACTTGTATAACAAATATAATGATCAATGGCCTTGTAAGCCATGTGAATAAGTTGTTGCCTAGTGAGAGGTGACAAGATGTGTAATGGCCTGGTGAGCCATGTGAATACTTGCACACAAGTAAAATGAATACCTTGGTCTGAGGACCTAGAGGTAATGGTTATCTATTACAGAGATAACAATGTTATGATCTAAGGGTTTAACTACCCAGATCCAGTAATCATGATGATGATAATGTGAAGGGATGAGAATTCCCAGTAATGTGATAAAGGACTGAGATCCCAAGTATCATTTGTTTTAAAGATTTGAAAAGTATGTGATAGATGTATTGTATCTTTGTTTGTAGCATCTGTTATAATAATTCTTGTTTGAAGCATGGATGATGCTAAAAGATATGGTAATGCACTTAATTAATCAAGTGGAATTTCATCATGTAGTGCCCTGGACATAGATCCATCATCGTCAGTAGCTGGTGATGGTGAAATGGGTTTTTCTGCAGGTTAATCCAGATCGTATATTGTTGAATATGCGGGGTTTCTCCTAGCCGAAAATAGGAGGATTAGAGTGCAACTTTGGTTGTAGACTCAAGATGTGTATAAGAGCATGGTGAAAAGGCCCACGACTTAGTGTGAAAGAGCATGAATGGATTTGTGGCTCAGGGAGCACGGTGAACTGGCACGTAGCTCAGATATACTAGCGTCGAGACCTGTACCAAGGCAGGCTAGAGAAAGGGTAGCCTACGGGAGATAACCCTGTGACTGAGGTCACTTAAGCAAGAGACTACAGTCCTGCTTGTAGTCTCGCACTGACCGAGACGTGGGAGGTCATGGAGTGCGGCTCTTCCATGGACCTTGTATGGCACCGACTTTGGGTTTCGCAACCGAAGGTTGGATTTGAGCGGTACGGCTCACTTCCTCAGGGCATACGTGTGATTGTAAAATGTAATCAGCTGTATAGCATGTTTGCTTAAGGATTGAATACAGAGATTCATTGGCTGATGTTGCATTTTCTTTGTGCATTCGTTAATGGATAAATGTTAATTAGGTTTCTTTATATTCTCTGCAAGGTAGACAGATGAATTACTTATCTACCATGGGTAGATGCAATGACCTCCTTGAGAATGGAGATTATCTTATTCTGTTCTATGATGAATAATTATGCCTGATAATGTAAAAGTAACCCCTACTCAGTTTTAATTTAATAAATTGTAATAACAATGTTTTTGGCAGAGAGTTATATCTCTTGTTGGGGAAATTTTCAATTCTCTCACCCCTGTGGGAAACATTTTTAGGTATGCATGGGAGGCAAAGCAGAAATCCTAGAACAAGGAAAGAACAACAACAACAGTAACAGCCGGGACAGCAATAAAATTTCAGGTGGAGATATTGTCTGTCTAGTCATACAGATAGTAGTCCTATGTATCATCTATGTACTCTCAGGTCCTCAGAGTTTTTAGTCAGTGTCTTATGAATCAATCTGAGGTTTTGGTTTGATGCCTCGAGATTTGTATACTATTTGTATATAATATTTATAAGACAATTGATGTTGTAATCTTTGAGAAGGAATGGTACAGGTTGTGTACTTGTGAACCAGGATGAATTTGAAATAATTTGGTTCTTGGTTAAAGAGTTTTCCTGTGAATGGATCTCTTTGAAAAAGTTTTAAATTTTAGTGATTTTCAGTAATCCACTGCAAATAATTTGCTTCCCCATTAGTTAATCATGTTTTCGTGAGATAGTTGCCACAGTTAGATTCAAAAAACTTAACATTAATAGATTCTTCAATTTTATATAGTTCAATATTGAAAACTCTATAAGCCCTGCTTGTAGTGCTATAACCTAGGAAGAAAGCCTTGTACCATTTAGGATCAAACTTGTTGAGAGAATCCTTCATGTTTAAAACAAATGAGGACATCCGAAAACGTGAAAGAAGTCTATGGATGGCTTTCTACCACGCCACAACTCATAGGGGGTTTTCTTCAAGGAAGGATGCGTAAAAACTCGGTTCTACACAAAGCAAGAGGTGCTAACGGCTTCAGCCCAAAACTTCTTAGGAGTGTCATATTATAGAAGCATGGTCCTATCCATCTCCTATAGCGACCTATTCTTTCTCTCTACTACCCCATTTTGTTGAGGTGTATGAGGAGGAGAAATTGTGCGAGTAACAAGATTTTTCACAAAAATGCTCAAAAAGATCATTTTCAAACTCTACCCCATGGTTACTACGGATAGAAACAATATGACAAGAAGCTTCATTTTCAACTCATTTGCAAAAGCTTGAGAAAACATCTAGAGTATCACTTTCATAAATGAGAAAGAATGTCCAAGTATAGCAAGAGAAATCATTGACAATCATAAGACAATACTTGGAACCGTGAATCATTTGAGTTCTCATAGGTCCAAATAGATCAATATAAAGAAGCTCAAGAGATCTTTTGGTACTAAGGACTCCTTTGGATTTGAAGGAGGACTTGGTTTGCTTGACTTGTGTACAAGGTTGGCATTCCTCATCCTTATAAAAATCCAATTTAGGAAGTCCCCGAACCAATTCCTTTTTTCTCAATTTCTTCATTTGATGCATATTCACATGACCCAACTGGCGATGCCGAAGAGAAATATCATTTTTATCTACAACCAAGCATCTATCAAGTACGAGCTTTAGAGCATCAAGAACAATAACATAAAGTTTACCATTTCTAGTTCCCTTATATATGACATTGTAAGTGAGGGAATCTAGAAGAAAACATTCTAAAGAAGTAAATAGAACAAGATAGCCATTATCACAAAGTTGGCTTACACTTATCAAATTGTGATGTAGGCCATCAACAAGCAAAACATTTTTAATACTTATCTTGTTTCCTACATCACCCTCACCTATTACCTTACTCTTTTTGTTGTCCCCAAAGGTCACCGATCCTCTTTTCTTTTTCATGAATTTGTTGAAATAGCTAATTTCTCTTGTTATATGCTTTGAGCAACCACTATCAACAATCCACCTTCTTTCAACCTGCATGAAAGAAGGATGTTGGTACCCAACTCAAACTTTGGGATCCAGGGTTAGCTTGGGGACCGATTTCATCTTTGGGTTGGTCCACTTTGGCTTGTAAGGAAAATAAGTAGAGTAATGATCATCACATTTACAATGATCACATATCATTGGGTTCTTAGAGCCAGAAGTCTCTCCATGAAATAAAGGAGGTTCTAAAATCTTCTTTTTACCCTTACTCTTGTTCTTATTCTTACCCTTAGAAGCAGTCCCATCATATCCTAAACCACTAGTACCAATTTGTTTGGTAGAGTGTTCTAGGAAAGCATTAAGGCATTTCTTTCCCATAAGAAACTTTTGCAAAGATCTTAACTTAGCATTATCATCACTAAGGTTAATGAAAATAGAAGATAAACTAGAAAGATCATATCTAGCATCCAATAGGTCGGCCTCTAAACAGAGGGCTTTAGTATAAAAAGAATCACATTCTAAAGCAGTGCTATCTACCTCATTACTTTGCAAAATAGGTCTAGATGATAGATACTTAACTTGAGAAAGCAACTTAGCATTTTCAGATTTAAGAAAAAGATTTTTTTTTTATAAGCATGAGCTTTTTGCTTCCTATCTTCATCAATGAGAGTAAGTTCTACATTTTAAGTTTTAAGAACATCTATCTCATCTTGGCATTTTTGGTTATCTTCCTTAAGAGCAGCAATTGTCTTAAGGTAGACACCATTCTCAACCTCTAATCCATTGTATTGGAGCTCAAGGTCAAGAAATTGCCCTTGAAAAGAAGCAATGCTATCAAGGTGTTGCTTTTTAATTTTGATCAAGAATCTCAATTTTAGCATAAAGATCATCTATTATCTTTCCTAACCTTTTCTTTTTAGCTTTGCATTTAGTAAAAGATGACCGACAAGCATTAAACATACCAATAAGAGTTTCTTTAGACAACTCATGCAAATTGACTTCACTTACCTCACCTACATCATCACTTGTAGAGGCCATGAGAGCAAGGTGGCATTCTCCATCTTTGGAGCTATAAGAACTTGAGGAAGAATCCTCCCAAGCTTTATGAGTTGCATCTTTACTTCTTCTTTCTTTCTTCTCCTTTCTCTTGTATTTTCCTTCTTTCTTATACTCCTTGTCCTTCTTGTGGCTGCTCTTATGGTGGTTATTCTTGGCCTTGGGGTAGTCACTCTTGTAATGGCCTTTTTGGCCACATTCATAGCATCTAGGAGTTGATGAAGAAGACTTCCCCTTGAAGTGTTTTCCCTTGGAGTAGTTAGCTGCATGTTCTTTTGGGCCTTCATCTTCACTTGAGGAAGGAGTAGGGGACTTGAGTGCAAGTTGTTGTTGCCAAACCATCTCTTCAATTTGAGCTTTGAAGACCGTGTCATTGGTCTTCTTGGACTCCTTCTCTTCTCTCTCTCTTCTTCTTCTTCTTGCTTATCAAACCTTGGCTCATGAGCTTGAAGGTTTCCAACCAGCTCCTCAGTTGACAATTCACTAAGCTTGTACACTTCTTGAATGGATGTCACCTTGAGCTCCCATCTCTTTAGAAGAGATATCAAGATCTTTGAGTTGAGTGTGCCTTTGTCCATCACACTACCAAGGGCTTCTAATCCATTGATGATCACATTAAGCCTTGTGTACATGTCCACCACTCTTTCATGCTTGCCCATCTTGAAGTTCTTCAGTAGACCACCAAGCATGCAGATCTTGGATTCCTTCACTTGCTCTGTTCCTTCATAGGTGACACATAGGTTGTTCCAAATTTCATGTGCGGTGTCCCAAGAGGAGATCCAGTTGAACTCAGATGGGGTGAGGGATACATAGATGATTCTCATGACTTTGGTATTGAGCTAAACTTGCTTCATTTAGGCTTCCGTCCATGTGGAGATTTCCCCCTTTGGATCTTCATACTTTAGATGCACCACCTCCCACATCTCATGGCTTACTCCTTGGAGATAGAATTGCATTCTTCTCTTCCAATAGAGGAAGTTGGTGTCGTCGAAGATCGGAGGTTGCATGGAGAAGTTTCCCTCCAAGTTGAGAGATCCAAGTGCTAAATCGCCCATCTTCTCCTACTTGTGGAAGTAGCTTGGAGAAGACCTGCTCTGATACCACTTGCTGGATAAAGGGATCTAGAGGAGGGGTGAATAGATCTTCACAAATCTCACAAGATGAATTAGACCACCAAATTTTATTAAGTGCAAAAACTTAAACATACATCCAATTTGAGTTCCCAACTAACATGCATAGCAAGGGTGAGAGACAAGGAAGAAACATACACTTGGACAAAGTGGTTTAGAGTGGTTCCACACTTCAAACTAGAAGTCATTCAGTCCACTACCTAGAGGTGGTTAGGCTCTAGGACTTTGTAATCTTGATGCTCTTATATTCATTCATAAGATTACAAGACAAAAACCACATTCATCAAAGGACTTAATACCTCAATCAAGGATCTTCAACCTACCGAAGGAACTTACCCACTTGAACCAGGGAGTCTTCAGCCTTCAACAAGGACTTACCCACTCCACCTTCAAGTCTTTGGACTTCAAGGAATTAACTATCCTTCTTGAACGTCCACCTTGCCTATCTCCTTCACTCGGAGATTTGGAACACCATGCTTTCTTAAACCTTGAAGAACAACAACTCCTTCTCCTTCACTTGGAGAAGATCTTCAACCTTTTCTTCAATAGGAAAGGGGGTAGGAAGATGGAGGTGGAGAGCTTTACATGGATACAAGATGTAGCTCTCTTACAACAAATCCTAACTCACTCATACTCACGGATTTGACTTGAAGGTAGAGAGAGAAAGGGGCTCAGAGGTGTGTAGCACTCTTAACTAAGCAAGAACCAAGCATATATGGAATGAGCCACCTTGGAATGAACTCCAAGTGGTCCTATTTATAGCTGGGGGTGCCCCTTTGAGTTGGGGAACACTTAGGGTCGAATTCTAGCCTTTTCCCCCTAGGTAACAGATCTATTTTCACCCAAACAAGTCACCAACGGTCACAATCACTTTTTCTGCAATTTTCGTACAGTGCATTCGGTCGAGTTTCAATAAAGGTAACTCGACCGATTGGGTAAAAGACAAACCCAATTTTCAAACCATCGATTGAGTTTGTCCTGAGGAAACTTGACCGACCGATGAAAGTTGTGTTTGGTCAGTAACTTGACCAGTCAAGTTTTGTGAATGCACAACTCGACTGATGCACTCTCCAAAAAATGGATCTCGTAGATCGATCAAGATTCTAACTCGATCGATCAACAACCTGTGATCGATTTTTGAAAGTGCATCAAAAGTTATTAAAACTTAGTGAAAAGTGTCCAAATCAATTTTATCATCCTAGTTACAAGCCATATCATCAATACAAGTGATTACAAAAAGCTTCTAAGGTCATTTACATGGATTTCCTAAAAAGCACACTTGTATAGCTTTTGACTTGAACTTGAGAAAATTAGGGCTTGAGCAATTTGATACTTTTCATGTACCTAACACCTAAAATCAATCTTGAATACACATATTAGATACATATGAATGGAATGGTTAAGTCATTATCAAAATATGGACAATGTATAACCTCTAGGTCAATAGAAAGTACAAGAGAATACAACTGTTCTATAGGGATTCAGATGACAATATAAAAGGATAAGGAAATAATGTCTTAGACTCCAAGTCTAACATTAATTGCACTTTCCTAATATTGTTAGATATTATTTTTAATCCAATTAGGATAAGAGAAAAAATGCTAACAATCTCCACCTTGTATCTTATCTGTTGAAGTTATTCCTCCAAGAAGTCTACTCCTATTCTTCTTTTATGCTTCTGCCCACGAAAGTTGCTTCCTTTTCTAAAAGCATATCACCATACATGCTTTCATGGAGTGTATGTGAAGACATGGCTGTCCAAACCCTTCACTGAGAGCTCCTCATGTTGTACAATTTGAGAAACTGTATCACCTCCGCTTACGGTTGAAGAACTGCATCCTTCACACATTTGGCCCCCATGCCTTAGGGTTGTGCCTTCTTTTAGCCATGCCCACTCGAAGACACTGTGTGGTTGGTCCAACCACAACTTTCTCTTTCTAACAGCTGACAATTTTGCCTCTGCACCTGTTGAAATTTGCAACCGAGTTTGCAATCTCGCACTAGACTGCCTGTGAGAGTTGAATATATGTAGCAAACTTCGGGTTCATGACGCCTGCCACCCATGTTACTACTTCATCTACGCCTCCCGTGTTTGTAGACCTCTTGTTAGCTGCTCCACTTTTGGTTAAAGAAAATCTAACCAATCGATAGAACTAGGTAGCCTATGTGGCCACTTGCCATTTGCAAGTATGTAACATGACTCCACCTCGCGTTGATATTTCACAACTAGTAGATTCACTCCCTCCTAATTCGATGATAGTGTAGACATTAAGATTTTCTATTGAATGACCCCCAACGGTAGTTGTCGACGCTTCATGCTTATATCTGCCCCTGATACTTTCTGATCGTCTCACATGAACCCTACTCTGATACCACTTGAAGAGAATTGCAGAAGCTAATCCCAAAAAATCAACACACGAGATACAATCCAAACATGCACAACAAAAGTCACGACATCCCACGTCGACAAAGTCAATAACTACCTAATAAATAACCAAGCAGAGAACATGATTGGTGAAGAAGACTGCATAATTCTATTAAGCAAACTCAAAAAGATCATAAACATTGTCGCTCACTCACAATCTTGTGCCTACAATAGAATCCCATAACTCGCTTCCATTCTCTCCCCTCTTTGGCTATCCTTTGTGGCTTCCCATCTTTGGTGCACAATGTTGTCCTACATTGGCACACCCAAAGTTACCACATGTTGCAACCCCCACACATTGGTGCACCGTATTTCAACAGTATCTACCCATATTTATATAGATAGGGACTCCAAGTTAGAAGGTACAAGACCATATGGCTATTCTGTAGGGATTAGTAGACGAAAATTCAAAAGGATAAGGAAATAATGTCTTGGACTCCAAGTCTAACATTAATTACACTTTCTTAATATTGTTGGATAGTATTTCTTATCCAATTAGGATAAGAGACAAAATCCTAACAACCATCATAGTGGGGCCACTAGAGTATTATCATCTCGCATAAGAAAAAGGTAGTTGTTGCTACCAAATAGTTAGAAATGAAAATAACAAATATACTTTCACTGAGTAAAATAAAAACATGGCAGTACAAACACATGATTACCATCAATCTGATTTCTAACTCATCAAACTGCATACGGTTACATCCTACCAAACTAGCCCTTATCTTGACATGTTGTTCACCGAGCTTGTACTTTATTTTAAATTTTGCAGCGTTTAACTTCTCTCTTTCTTTCTTTTTGAAGGTAATGATGCCAATATTAATGAAGATCCAATCCTCATCTATAAAATTAATAAACCCCAAAACAACATTGTAATAAAGTTTCTAAAGATACATTGAACAATACAAAGTTGAGACTGAAACAAGGATGGACTTTTCTTCATGTCTCCTTTTCAATATCACTTACAAAAGTAGCATCACAGTGGAACCATCATCAATTTTGCAGAATTTTTTTAAGGGAGAGACCAAAGAAATCAATAATGGTGAGAAAATTACCTGAGTATGTGCCATCAGACCCTAAAATAAAGCACATAGATAGTTAAAGAAGCCAACCATAAAAAACCAAGATCAAGGGAAAACCTTCATACAATCATTATTTAGGGTGTGAGTCTTGAACCGACCAACACTAGGAGGATAGGAAACTTATTGCAAGGTAGAAAAACACAACTGAGAAACAAGAAAATCCCTAAAAAATACACAAAACTTTGTTATGAAAAAGCAAGCATGTAGTCATTCTAGAGAACCATTTGGAGGTAATGAATGACAGAGTAGAGCAGACATCAACGGTAAGACAGAAAGAGGGCCTAAAAAATACCACCTACACCTCTAGAAAGAACCTACTTGGCTGAGCCTAATGAAGAAGAATAAGAAGCAGGGAAACAACTAGAGGATACTCTCCTCTACCTTAATTTCATTTCAAGTAATGAGAGAATATGACCATCTGATATCGACTATTTTTCATATTTATTTGTTCCTTTAACCCCCGTCTCATGTATTATTGTGAGATCTCAGCACACCATAGTCAGATTACTCTAAACAAAACACTAATTATGCTAGTCAACCACATCAACCAATAGATTATGAGAAACACGAGACAAAAAAATGATTCCATATCCACAAGATTATACAAATGCCCAAACTTCTTTTTTCTTCAGTGGGATAACCTTACAACATATTATTTTGTGATCACTGTCATCACCTATATACATAATCTATATGACCATCACATTTAGAACATATGCATCTATACAAGACATTCAAGCCAAAACATGAGTTGTAGATACATTCGATTCAATTCCACCTTGTTTAGACTTGAGAATAATTGAGAAATCTCCTAGCCACAAAAGGGATCTCCGCCGACTTCTAAGCTAGCTACTATCCATCGAGAAATGGCTCTTCTCCACAAAAACTATGGGTACATTGTTGGCCACCTAAAATCTATGGAAAACTATGAGCTGAGATCTATGTCTCAACGATATGAAATAATAATTGAGAATATTCCATACTTATAGGATAACAAGTGACATAATAAAAAAGAGAAGGAAAGTAAAACACATTATAATCTTAACAAGATGTGAACATGAACTAGCTAATGAATAATAAATAACAAGTGAAAACTTTTCAGGTGTAAGACAGAATACCACTTTATAGAGTGAATCTGTCACATATATCCTAAATAGATATACTGCACCAACTAATGTATAAAGATAAGAAATGGGTGGTATGTCTCAAATGGGTGGTATGTCTCAAATGGGTGGTATGAGACATACCAAGTCAAATCATAGAATAGCAATTGAGAAATCTCCTAGACAGCATGTACAATCTTTAGGATTATAAAACTCCATGAGAGCATGTCAGGTCTCATTATGTTTGAGTACAAATAGATTTGTGTGGTCAAAGGCTGGCCCCATAACATTAGGTTTGTCTGGGTACTTAAGTATAGGTATTGTCATCTATGTAAGGAAACCCATGTGACACACACACACACAAATATATATATATATATATATATATATATATATATATATATCTTCGTGTGTGTAATATATATATATATATATGCATATACATATATATACATATATATAGATGTTTGTGTGTATCACAATCTAGTCACATTTCAAATTGTGGCATATCATTGAAGCTATCTGTCATTCTATTTCACATATACATATGGGATGATGGTTAAAACAACCTCCAGTCACCTTTATACACGCAATAGTATATGACTCTGGGTTCCTTATTACAATTCATACCACTACAAGGAAACATGTTTGCCAATGTGAATGTATATATATAAATATATATATATATATATATATATATATACATATATATATATAGATGTTTGTGTGTATCACATTCTAGTCACATTTCAAATTGTGGCATATCATTGAAGCTATCCGTCATTCTATTTCACATATACATATGGGATGATGGATAAAACAACCTCCAGTCACCTTTATACATGCAATAGTATATGACTCAGAGTTCCTTATCACAATTCATACCACTAAAAGGAAACATGTTTGCCAACGGGAATTTTTAATACCATTATTTTTTTTGGGAAATATGGGGATATGGTAGCAAAAACAAAAAAATTACTTGTCATATTCTCCTTAGACAGCAGATCACGTCAGCAACTATAGATTAACAAGGAAGATCACAAGGCATATACCTGGTCCTAGAGCAAGTTCAACGACTATCCGTAGTAGCATGCTTCTTTCTCAAGTTGCACTTGAATGGTTGTCTGTGGTGGCCTCTTAGTGGATTACCATGGACAACGGTTGACGACGTCCTCTTAGTAGGTGGAAAATCCTCACCTCTACGTAGTCCATGTAGACCATTGAGAACTCCTATCGTTCTTTTAGAATAAATAAGAAGGAGTTGTCCCATCTAGTCAATGTGCTGACATTGACTTTCTCTCCCTTATTATCTTTCCCATATTGTCTCTTCCTTTTATAGGAAAGACTTGCTCAGTTTTTCATGCTACCACAACTATGAGAAGACAACAATTGTCAAAGCATATTGTTGTGTCTTCTGAAAGCCTCACTATTTATAGGAGGGCCAAAGTCAGGGTTTCTAGCTCAACTGGCAGTTGAAATGATGCAATTTAATGAATTTTATGAAACATGTAAACCATGAATCGATCGGTTCACACCTGAACCAATCAGTTCATATGTGAGTCAATTGATCTAACCCTTGGAATGATCGATTCACCGTGTTTCCTATTCACGATCATATTGGCCTTTAATATTCGATTAATGCACAAAATGAAGCCAACATCAATCCTTTATCCATTCTGGTTGATCAACCAACCAGTTGGTTCATACATTTGAACCGATCGGTTCACTAGCTAAACTGACTAGTTCATTATCTGAAATGGTCGTTTCTGAGTTTTGACAGCCAATCTTGTTTATATTGAATATCTAACACTTTAATAATCTAGTTAAACCACATTCATGAGTGAACTCCTATTCCAGGTAAATTCTATTTGTGTGATCCTAGAGGTCCCAAGTTACGTTGGTAATGAATATCCAACCAATTCATGACATCACAAGCAATGATCACTATATAGCAGCACATCATTGCTACCCAAGTAATTGGAAAGTTGGAAAAAATTTCAACATAAAATCTGAGATTAGTGTTATAGTGATCATATAGTTCCTTTGTCACTAATATCCATATTGAACTTGAGGTATGGAATCGTCATCATCTTTAATATTCAATCCATGTTCCTTGAACTAGAGCATACTGTCTAAGATACATGTGAGCTCACATATCATACACATTGATTCACATGAGTATGGCCATACATTTTTCAGTCTCTCTTATCAAGTGGTCAGGATATCAAACTCTTGTAGGAGGGACAAATCCTAATCTACATCACTCACAGTCATCCCCATGTGTCAAAATGAATCTGAGCATCACCTTTACGGTAAACCTTATTCAAGGTCATGATAGATGATGTCAAAGTACATCAATTGACATGTGATAAGTGTAGTGAGTTCAAATCTAAGAACTACAATCACCACCATCACTATGAGAGTTGATTCTAACTACCATTCAATGGTTTCCATGCATCACTCTCAAGGTGGGTCTGTCTGATACACTATTCTCTAGCAAGTAGCTATGTGTTTGGTTTGATATTACATATCATGAATAATAGGATACTTTCTTAAATAATCACACACTCTAGTCTTATGTGTTATTGTTGTCTATGAGCTTCCACAATATCATCTGACTAGGGACATAATAAGAATGTATGTACTCTTATTATTTATATGATATCATTATTCAGGTCCTCAACTTGAAGATATGTCATCGAGAAACATCATTCTTTAGATATTTGATATGTTACATCATTAGCTCATAACTGAAAAAATATATAAATGAATATTGCCTTTTTTATTAATCAAATCATTTACAAGATATGCCATTACAATCATTATATGATAGGCTCTTTGGGCATACATACTAACATATTCCCACTTGCATTTAGAGCCAATCACCCATGAACTTAATCCCAAGTGATCTAAAATGACCTTAAGCTTCCACAATGAAAGTGCTTTTGTCAAGGGGCCAACTACATTTCTTTCATTTAGTACTCTACAAATATTCACATCCCCTCACTATATCATCTATAATGTGAGATGGAATTGGAGTTGTGTGTGCTTGAAATACTGATGTGATTTGGGTTTCTTAGATTGTGCAATAGCTCCATTGTTGTCACAATATAGCTCTACTACATCATTGATGCTTGGAACCACACCAAGTCCACAGATGAACTTCTTGATCCAGAAAACTTCCTTTATGCATTGGTTGCAACAATATAATCAACCTCTGTTGTAGAATTAGAAATTGTATGTTGCTTGAAACTCTCCAACTTATAGCTCCATTATTTAGGCAAAACATACATCTGGATTGCGGTATATACTCATTTTTTCTAGTTTGGAAACTTCAATTGGTCTAACCCTTTACCACCAACTCTTCCTCGCCACCATACCCTAGAGGAGCCTTATGAGGCAAAAGTTCCACGTACAGTTTTGAAATCGAGCATTTCTAAAATGCAGTTCCATACACATATTGTATGTGAAAAGAAGGTAGGTTGACTGACAGAATCAAGTCAAGTGAAAACTTATACAGGAGTTTCAAAAGGGGGTCTCTTCTTTCTTTTCTCAAAGGTCACCTGGTACCCAGACATTTACATGGGGGAACTTACATACTTCAAATTAGATTCATGGGTAGAAGGGTTAGAGAATACAATGAATCAAATGCTTGGTTACTATAGGAGGAAATGGGATCAATTAATTGATCCAAAGTTCTTCTCAAGTACTTAAGGTTGTTCTTTATGGTAGTCCAGTGACTTTTACTAGGATTTGACTGATACCTGCTAGTCATACTCAAGGCATATGAGACATCATGGTGAGTGCATAACATTATGTACATGATTGATTCAATTGTATATTCATATGGAACCTTATTCATGTGTTCTCATTCTTTACGAGAACTAGGACATTGAACTCTATAGATACTAACCCCATGAGGCATGGATATGTTTCCTCTTGTTGAGTTCTTCACACTATACCTTTTCAGCACTTTGTCAATGTATGTGCTTTTTCTTAGGCCAAGAAGCCTTCTAGATCTATCTCTATAGATATTGATTTCTTAGATATATGATGTGTTGCCTAAGTAGTTTATAGAGAATGTATTTCCTAGTTAGGTATTTACCATCTGTAAAGTAGATATGTCATTCCCCATCAATAATATGTCATCTACATATAACATGAGGAATACAATCATGCTCCCATTAACCTTCTTATAAACATGTGGTTCATCTTCAATTTGACTAAAGGAAAACTCTTTGACTATTTCTTCAAATCAAAGATTCCAGATCCAAAATGCTTGCTTCAATCCACATATTGACCTTTATAGCTTACAAACTTAATTTGCATCCTTTGGATTTATAAAACCCCCATGTTGTGTCATATACACATCCTCAACAAGACTCCTGTTAAGGAATGTGGTTTTAACATCCATCTGCCAAATATCATATTCATGATAAGATGCAATGGCAAGCACGATCTTGATGGACTTAACCATGGCAATTGGAGAAAAGTTTTCATCGTAGTCAACACCTTGAACTTGTCTGAAACCCTTTACAACCAATCGACCATTGTAAAATTGTACATTATAATCCATGTCAGTCTTCTTCTTGAAGAACCACTTGCACAATATAGGTTTAACCCCTTTAGGTGGATCCACAAGGTCCGTACATTATTATTGTACATGGATTCCATCTCAGATATCATCACCTCCAGCCATTTCTTATATTCCGATCCCTTAACAACTTCTAGTTGGGTCGTTGGCTCATCATAAATGACCGACTAAATCTGTGAGTCACAATATAAGCAAAACGTTCTGGCTCAAGGCGTGTCCTACTAGATCTAAGAGGTTCCTGTGTTACTTGAGGAATTTGAGATTCCATAAAAATTTATGACTCTCTATGTTCCTCTTGTACTTCTATAGGTTCAATGCTTTCTTGTTGGTCTCAAACCTCTTCGAGTTCTACTTTCTTCCCACAGATTTCTTTGGAAATGAATTCTTTTTCTAGGAATACAACATCCCTGGAAACAAACACTTTGTTGTCAGATGGAGTATAAAACTAGTATCCTTTGGTTTCCCTAGGATATCAAACAAAATAACATTTATCTGATTTGGGTTCAATATTTTTGGGAAACTACTTTCTCACATAAGCTTCATATCCCCAAATCTTCATAAAAGACACATTGGGACGCTTCTCATACCATATCTCATTTGGTGTCATTTGAACCAATTTATATGGCACACGATTTAGTTTAAACAATGTGATTTCTAGAGAATAACCCCAGAAGATAGTCATAATATCAACAAAACTCATCAGTGATCACACCACATTCATGTGTGATTCCTTCTTTCTGACACACCATTATGTTGTGGTATTCCATGTTGAGTCCATTGTGATATAATACCACAGTCTTAGAGAAAGTCCTCAAAATATTAGATTAATTATTATCCACCTTGTCAGAACAAAGTGTGTTAATACTTTTTTGTAGTTGGTTTTATACTCCATTCATGAAATCTATGAACTTTCTAGAGTTTCTGACTTATATTTCATCAAGTAGACATAACCATACCTACTAGAGTCATCAATAAACATAATGAAGTTTTGATAACCACATCTAGTATCTATTATAAAAGGGACACACACATCATTATCTATGAGTCCTAATAGATCACTATCCCTCTCACTCTTACCAGTGAAGCGACTCTTTGTCATCTTTCCCAACAAACAAGACTCACATGTCTCTATTGATTTGAAATCAAAAGAGTCTAGATAGCAATCTTTATGGAGTCTAGAAATACATTTCTCATTTAGGTGCCCTAGACGAAAATTCCAAAGGTATGTTTTGTTTGAGTTATCAAGTTTTAATCTTTTCATATTTACATTGTAAACATTTGTCTCTAGATCCCATAAATAAAGACCATAAGAAATTGGGGCACTTCCATAAAATATATCACCTTTTGAAATAGAATATTGACCATTATTTATATGAAATCATATCCATTCTTGTCCATACAAGATACAAAAATAATGTTTCTATTAATGTCAGGTACAAAATAATAGTTCTCTAACTCTATTACAAGCCATGTGGGTATGGATACATTAAAGGTTCCAACTGAAATGACTGAAACTCTTGATCCATTAGCAACACGCAGTTCAACTTCACACTTTCTTAAGGCCTTACTTCTTTTCAGATCCTACATATTCGAACATGTGTGAGATCCACATCTGATATCTATTATCCATGATAAAGAAGTAGACATATTTATCTCAATAATGTCTATACCGGAATTGGAGATCTCTATCCCCTCCTTCTTCTTTATCAGTTCATCTAGGTAGATAGGGCAAATCCTTTTCCAGTGTCTAGGCTGTTGACAGTTGTTACAATTGCCTACCTTGGTCACCTCTCCCTTTTCTTTGGGTATATAAGACTTGGGTTTCTGGCTAGCTTTTGAACACTTCTTAGATTTTCCTTTACCCTTGGACTTTCCTTTGCCTCTGTTGATCATCATCATAGACTTGGGTTTGTCTTCTTCATCTATTCTTCAACTGTTTTACATGCCAAGTAATTCTGACAATGAATTGTCAAAATCATTCATGTTGTAGTTCATGACAAACGGATTGTATGAATATGACAATGAATGTAGAATCACATTTGTGACCGACTCTTGACCCAAGGGAAATCACATTCTAGCAAGGTTCTCCACACACCAAATAACCTTGAGCACGTGGGGACATACTAGATATGCTTCTTTCATGTTGCATTTGAATCATGCCTTGGAGACATGATATCTTGCTTCTCTTGTCTGATCTTGGTACATATTCTTTATACGTGTTACCATATCAATAACATCCATGTGCTCATTTCTACCACTCATTGTTCATTGAGCATAGCATCAGGTATTTGACATCTATGACATTTTTAGAGTTCTTCTTGTAAGCATCCATGTCAACCTTAGGCGCAGTGGGAGCAAGTTCATCTGGTTCTGGTGTCTCTAGGACATTGAGCTTATTCTCTTGTGTGAGAATGATTCTCAACTTCCTATATCAATCATGGAAATTATTCCCATTGAACTTTTCCTTCTTAAGAACATATCACAAGGAAAATGTGTTATTGGTTGCCATTTGATTCTACAAGAGAAATTTGCAATTTGTCAGAACACTTTAGATTTGATTTTATTAATGTAAAATTTGATGATATTTAATTAGGCCTTAATTAACTATCACTCCTACTACTTTGTTCATATTGATAGCCCTCACATATCAATTCAGAAGATTGCAGCATACAATCTTCTAGTGATTCGAGACACAAAACAACAATGTTATTATCCGACCAACGCTAATATCCATAACCACTTATTAAGGAAGGCAACTTTTTCCAATTGCATCTTATGTAATTCTTGGATAGATGGTACACACAACTCCTTGTCATAGCCATCTACGTGCTTTGAGGCACTAAATATCATTAAATTTACCAATTTAAGTCTGACCCAAAACCCAACACGATAGTAATGCACCCTTCTTGGTAGGCCCACATGACTATCATCAGACTATCATGAGATGGACAATGCACCACGCTTGGTGGGCCCACACTTAGTTGATTAAGTTTTTCATGTGTGTTTCTTATGGAAAGCATATTAGACTTAATATTTATTAGGGGATTTTATATTTATATAAATATATATACATATCCAATCACCACATACTTATAATATGTATCATATACATACTATATTCACAAACAAAATATGCAATTATGAAATGTTAGTGATGGTTATGGCCACACTAATGCAATTCCTAGGAGCCAAAAGGAATTGCTACCACCTAAGGTACACATCATATGTAGCAACCTGGTGTTGAAGAAGATCTATGTTGGAACCAATTCGGGTCAATTAAGTCAACTCTTGAGCTGATTGGTTGGCCTCCTGGTTAGTAGGTTGGTCTCTTGGATCGATCGATTGGTCTCCAGTTTAAGAGATGTCTGGACTCCTCTGGTCAATTGGTTGGGCCACTAGTCAATCGATCACCTCCTCATGTCATCTTTATTCTCCTTGATTCTCTAGGCGATTGGTTCGACTTCTGAGTTGGTTGGTTAATCTTGTGTAGAACATCTTCTTATGCCAAAATAGGAAATAAAACTATTATGTTCCTATTTAACTTGTTACATTGTAACAAGGAAGCCTTGAGTTACATTCAGGGGAGCATAGGAAGGAAATCATTAACACGTTTACATATGGAACATGATAGAGAAGCTCGATATACACACAAAGTTATAAAACAAGAAAAGGAAAACCAATCAACCACATACAAGGATCTAGGGGGTTATTGGCCATAACCATGCTTACATCCACCAACAAAATAAATTTTAGGATGATGCGTATAAATTGTATATGTATCATACCATATGTATATAGGGATCATATGTGGTATTTAATCGAATATTCACATTAATCATTTAAATATTTGCATCGTATGTAATAAATAGATGATAAAAAAAATCTGACCATATAGATTAAATATCAAAACATAGTAAATTGATGTGGCTCTAATACCACTTTTAGAAAATATGGTGACATATATGGCAGCAGAAACAAAATAATTTACTTGCCATATTTCCCTTAGAAAGCAGATCACATCAATAACTATAGATTAGGAAGGAAGGTTGCAAGACATGTACCTGGTCCTAGAGCAAGTTTAGTGACTATCCTTGTAGCAGCATGCTTATTTTTTAAGTTTTAGTTAGATGAATGTTGGTGATAGCCTCCTGGTGGATCACCATAGATGGTGGTTGACGACGTTCTCCTAGTGGGTATAAAAGGCCTCCATGCCTCTACATAGTTCACATAGAATACTAGAAACTCATGCCATTCTTTTGGAACAGACAAGAAGGATTTGTCCATTCTAGTCAATGTGTCAGCATTGACTTTCTCTCTCTTGTTGTCTCTCCCTTACTGTGTCTTCTTTTTACGAGTTTCACTTTCTTTAGTTCTCACATTACCACAATTGTGAGAAGATAATAATTATTAGAACTTATTGTTGTGTCTTCTGAAAGCCTCACTACCCCTCTATTTATAAGAGAGTTAGGGTCAGGATTTCCAATTCAACTGGGAGCCGAATAGATGGAATTTCATGAATTTCTAGAATCTGCAAACCATGAACCGATTGGTTCATAATTGAACTGGATGATTCACATGTGAGTGGATCGGTTCAACCCTTGAAACGATTGGTTAACCATGTTTTTGTTAATGTGTCGTTTAGCACTTACAATCACTAAGATTATTATCCTAGAGTTTAATCCTTTTTCTACTTCTGATTAAGGCTGGTATAGAAGGGTCGATCCCACAAGACAACTTTTTAAGATTGTTTCTTTTATCCCAATTATTTTGAAGAACTATTTTATTATTTTTTTGTATTTTCATATTTAGAACGGAAAGTAAAAGTTGGGTTGGGGTGATGATTTATTACACTAATAAAGAAAATTGCAAAAATTAAAGAAGCACTAAACAAGAATTTTATTTACCCTGCAAAAAGATAAACAAAGATTGTTGTTAGCACGAGAAACTATAGTGAAATAAAAAGACTAAAAACTAAGACAAACAAGACAGTCAGTGATTGAAATCAAAGGAATAGAATCGAGGCTTTAGGGGTTTTCACCACCTTATCCATGATAAGAACGTGAATTAACTATTAATCGACAATAGGAGACGACATGTGAATCACCAAAGAAACACAAAAGATGAACTCCACATGAGCCCATTGGTCCTGGTGCTCATGTTTCCTGGTTCATCATCTGAAAAGAGATAAATCCACAGTCACATCAAAATCTCTATGTGAATTGGTTTAATCATTCTAAACTCAGATTTTCATGGTCATTTCCATCCGGGTTAACATATGAATCTAAGCGAGTAATTACTTCGCTAGATTATCAATTTAATAAACCAATCGCCATCTAAGGGAATCGATTAAAACTAATTCTATCAAACCATGGCTAAGGGTCTATTCCCCTTGCCTCGATATATAACTACTCGCTCATAGTTGAGGAGAAGGGGGAGACAGAAGAAGAAAGTACCTTGGCCATAGTCTAGCCCAAAATAGGTAATTAATCCTTATGCTAGAGACAATGAAATGACCATATTCTTAATTCCTTGCTCTAGAACTAAAGGAAGGGGAAAAGGAGTTCTAGATCTAAAGTGGAATAAAAGAGTCGAAGAACAATCTAAGAATGAACAATGCTTTAAGAAATAAAACTACTTTATTGTTGAACTACGTGAATACAAGAATAAGATGCTCTGAGAATGCTAGTACAAAAGAGAAAAACCAAGATGATCAAATGAGGAGGAAGTGCCCCTCCTTTTATAGGAGAAGGAGGGTGGGTATACATTAGGTTTAGGGCAAAATAAATGGACAACGGCGGCTGCTCACATTCTGGATCTAGTCAATAGAGGAAATAATTGATTGCTTTGCATTCTTTCTGCAGTAATTTCCCACAATAGAGATTGCAATCGTATTTTTGGGCTAGTTATAAATTATGAAGCGGTCCAAAAGTATAGTTTTCCTGTAGATAATTGAATTCTCTTTCCAACGCATACTTGCACATTAAATTCTGCCTTGGGATGTGGGAGTTATACCAATTTTGGTGAAAGGCATATACTGAAGTCAGACATTGCGGGAATTTGTGCAAAAATATTTTCTAGGAGAATTTACTCATGAGCTATTTTTCTACAAAAAAACCAGCAAATATATTTAAAACTCTAAATTAATAGAAAATTCCAAACTAATGCAATTAATAACAAAATGAAGAAGATAAATAACAAAACAATCCTAGAAAGATATCTAAAAGATGTAAATAAAGGGATAAATATACATTTATCAAAATACCCCAGACTTGAATCTTTACTTGTCCTCAAGCAAATAAAGTTACAAATAAAGTCCAATTTATACTCCTAATATGCCATCCTCAACTTAATAACATCACTACAGTCCTCACCTCCAAATTTTGGCCAAGTGACCCAATCTCGTAGAACCACATAACATAAAATTCTATATTCCCTATAAAACCAATTGTCAAATCTAGCTTCTAAAGTAAGAATTTATAGAAAAATAGGCATCATATTACTTTCACTTTGACACTCTCAATTTTTATTACTCTTTTTTTTAGTTATTGCACAAGAATAGGATGAATTTGGGGGTGTGAAAACAAAGAAAGAAGTGACAATAATATATTGATCCCTCCTCTATTCGACTCGGGATATGAATTTATAGAGTTGTGACTACATTGGTCATAATTTTTTTCATATGTACTTTTGGCATCTTTTGATGGTACGCCCCTTTGTGGGGTATGGAGTTTTCATTTTGGGAAGCATGCCACCCCAGACTTGATTTTTGTTTGGTGGTGATTCTTTGCTTTTATTTTTTAGAAAAAAATAGAGGGAAGGAAGAGATGTTCTTGTGCTTATAACTTTCAAAAAAAAATTATAAATTTTTGTCAGAGAGTGTCATTTCTCTAGTTAGAGTATTCCTATAAATTACATCATACAAATTTTATAACAAGATAATCCATTGCTTAAATATAGGAAAAATTATGCTTGGTTCTGATCGATTCCTTTGACTTGCCAACTATTCTGAGGAGTGATGTTATTAGGGGTCCTAGGTGACATGGTGGTTTCATACATGGCAACTTGTAATAGTCTTTGCAAAAGTTTACTAAATTTAAAGGAGTACATGATAACTGATGCATCCCTATTTTAGGGCTTCATCTTGTGTTATATTTCTCTTCAATCACATCTATACCTGTTAGATTGCATGTCATTCCCCCTAATATGCTTATTTGTATAAAATGCACTTATGGATGGTTTTTGCATGTTTTATAGGTACTTTGTCCACTACTTGATGGCATGGAAAGAGGATGGTCCAATCTAGGGTTTCCTCAGGCTTGGAGGAGCCCCAAATGAGGCCAAAATGACTTCCAACCTACCCCAAGTGGTAAAAGAAAGTTTTGAAGCAATACCCTTCATGGATGGCCAAGTTCAACACTCAAATGCATGGGAAGGACCCCAACACGGCCGTGCTACCATAGAATGGCCGTGCTGGGACATGCCCCAAGCAGCAGAATCATCAAAAATTGACCCAGTTGGCCAGAACGGTCGTGTTACCAAGAATGGCCGTTTTGGTAGTTCCCAGCACGGCCGTGCTGGCCAGCACGACCGTGCCACCAGCCCCAGAAACTCAAAATTCCCCTGTTCAATCCATTTTCTCACCATGGCCGTTCCCATCCACCACGGCCGTGCTACCCATTGCCCAACACGGTCGTGCAGCCCAACACGGCCGTGCTACACACAATTTTACCCGATGTTCTGCACTGTTTTCCCCATTTTGCCCCTAACTTAACCTAGTTCTTCCCCCACACCTATATATACCTAGGTGGCGGCTGGGGCATGAGGTTAGCTACCTTCCACCACCTCCTAGCTCCCCAAATCGCCATCCACTCCATTCCACTCCATATCCACCTCAAATACACTCCATTTCACCATTTCCACCACATAACCCCCCATATCTAAGCCTTCCATCCACTTCCCACCACCATTTTACACCATTCCATCCAAGAAGAAGGAGGAGGACGACCCTGCTACTGCTGGAGAGAAGGATTTCAGCCACTACTCCGAGCTCCATGGCTTCTTCTACCTCTTTCTCCTCTCTTTTTGTATTTTGCTTTGTTATGAGTAGCTAGGCCCCTTGGGTGGGCTGTTTGGGGGAAAATATGTTACTTTGATACCATGTTGGGGGAAAATGGCATGTAAACTTTGTAATTTCATTTGTTAATGATTATGTTCTATTTGCATCTCATTCTCCATGGTTTGCTTGTTGGTTTGTGTGTGAAATCACTTAGGAATTTAGGCAAATTGCTTATATGTGTGAATTTTGGGATTTGCCCCTAGGTCCAATTCTTGGATCCCTAGGTTTCCTCCCATCTTCCTACATCTTAATAAATCTCCCTAAACCTAAGTGAGAGATCTAAGTAGCTGGATTAGGTGATTCTATTGCAATTAGCATGGAGCCTTCTCAAGGCTAGAATGTGGGAGAATTGGGGTCTAAAGCCCTAATTTCACCTCCCCATTACTACCCTCGGCCCCTAATTGCCCTAGGAATACCTAACCTAGAAACCTAGACTTGATTAGACTCTAATTGAATTGAACCTAATCCCTAACCCAATTGAGCCTCGTAAGGGTAGTAGGGGGTGTTAGGGACTAGTTCCCCTATGCACAACCTAGAATATCCATGGCCAGTTAGTAGCTTAGGTTAATTCATTAGACTCTAACTTGTTGTTTGGTTTGGATAATCTAAATGGAATCATAATGTTCATATGTCACCCCCAACTTAAGTGATAAGTTCATACCCCTAAACATCCCACACATCTCTTTACTGCTCAAAACCCTAATTATGTTCTTGCTTAGCTTAGTTAGCTCTTTTCTTGCTTAGTTAGCTTCTTGCCTTGCTCTTACCTTGTTTATGCTAGTTTAGTTATTTAATTGTTCTTTTGCTTTTCTCTTGCTTGCCTTAGCATAATTTGTCTTTTCATACCTAGCTTAGTCCTTTCTTTCCTGCTTAGTCTTAATTTAGCCTAGGGTTAACATAGATTTCATTCTCGCCTTTAATTGCTCTCTTACTCAAGTAGTTAAAAATCAAATCAACCTTCAAACCCTTAACCCTAGTCTCCGCAGTAGGAACCTAGCCAAACTAACCTAGCTCTAGCGCCCCCTCTTTTCCCTGTGGATCGACCCTTTACTTGCCACCTTCCTATACTACGACACGACCCCGTGCGCTTGCGGGTGGAGTGTTTTAGTAGACGTAGGTAGCTAGTTTAGGTTTATAAATTTCGAAAGCATAATCCGCATCCACCGTGCATTCCAACCTCATGGAGCGCATCTATTCAATCGAGTAGTGTGTTAGCACCACTAGTGGAAGTGCACCAATAACCATCTATTCATATTGGCCGACTAGATAAAGGCCATTTTACAACAAAAGAAATAAAAATATGACCGACTAGATAATGGCCATGAACAAAGCAACTATATGAAAAACCAAAAAAAGGTAGAGATAATGCAAGAATAAAAAGATAAGGGGGTGGAATATAAACATACCACCCACCTCCACCCCGGACTTAGATTTTTTCTCATCCCAAGCAAAATTGAAACCCGAGATGGAGGGAGGAGAAGAGCAAGGATTTCTAGGTGGCCCTGGTAGCTCAAAAAACGTCCAGCTGAAGGGGATGTGTATGAGGGCTGGAACCTTTATCCGAGGAGCTTCATTGTGTACCCTATGATAGGGTAATTGTAGAATCTCAATGGGGTGCTCGTATTTGCTTTCACCTCACATTCCCTCTAATAGGATCCACAGATCTTCCATCAATAGCGATGGAAGTGTTGAAGATGGATGTGGATTGGGGGAGGTTGGTGGGTACCCGACTGGTAACACATGTAGTGCCAGATGTGCAAAGTTAGGTGGAGGATCTGGTTGTGGTTTCCCTCAGTCATATTTGTTGGATTTTTTAGAGAAAACATGCGCAGCGAAAGCAACAAAAATTCCACTCAACCGGAAACATGATCTCATCGACAACAACGTATTTAGAAGGAGTGTTTGTGGGATATACATTACCGCAGAGTAAGTCCGGTGATGTCCCACTACACAATGGTGTGCAACAATGCTGGCCTACACGGACATAACTTCTCTCCCATTCACTGTCACATGAAGATCTGGCGGCGCTCCTTTCGTGCGGTGATGTACACTGCTCGTAACGCACACGGATGGTCGTTGATGTCCTCCGAATGCATGCATCTCACTATCTACGTCTCTACTTCATCCATGCATATGGACTAGAACTCCACATCGCACTTCTTAAGTCGGCGGGAAGGAGTCGTGTCTATGTGGTGGCGTGCTAGTGGTGTGTTGCTCTGTTTTCTCTCCTAAGGACGGTGATAACTAGGGTTTACGTACATGAGCATAAACTGAAAAGCCTCTCTCGATATCTTATATAGATATCAGCCGTCAAGCTCCTTTAAATTGGAGACGAAGGGAAGTAGGGTTTCCTAAACCCATCGATAAACATAAACACTGCGTTAATTAAAATGCTTGTAGATTAATTAGAATAGTCTGGAATTCATTAATTAACCAAATAATTACATTAATTGATTAATTAATATCCGACTCCATGCAATTTATTAGGATGGCTCTATGGGCATATATGCCAACAGACTCCCACTTGCACTTAGAGCCAGTCACTTGAATATTATTCTAATTGATTACATAAACATTTTATTAATCAATGTGATTCAAAGCAATTCCAAGAAAATTATACTCATATTCCAACACATCCTATGTGTGTGACCCGGTAGGCTCCAAATTACGTTGGCAGTGATATCCATAATCATATTATGATTTCACAAGAAATTATTGGTATCTAGCAAGACTTCATTGCCACCCAAGTAATTGGAGAAGTTGGAGAACAACTTGACCTATCATTCATGACTAGTGTTACAGTGATTGTATAGTTCCTGTATCGCTGATATCCAGATTGAACTTGAGTCATGGAATTGTTATCCTCTTCAACGTTCAATCCATGTTCCTTGAACTAGAGCAGACTGTCTGAGATATATGTAAGCTCAATATCACATATTGACTCACATCAGCATGGCCATGCATTTTTCTG
This sequence comes from Alisma plantago-aquatica, assembly GCA_963693085.1. Taxonomy (NCBI): domain Eukaryota; kingdom Viridiplantae; phylum Streptophyta; class Magnoliopsida; order Alismatales; family Alismataceae; genus Alisma; species Alisma plantago-aquatica. The sequence continues at coordinate 1,242,731,128 of OY856411.1, forward strand.
TCTCGCTTATCAAGTGGTCGGAATAGCAAACTCCTGTAGGAAGGAAAAATTCCATCTACATCACTCACAATCATCCCCATGTGTCACAGTGCACCCAAGAACCATCTTTATGGCAATCCTTATTCAGGACCACTGTGGATGATGTCAAAGTAAATTGAATGACATGTGATAAGTGTAGTGACTTCAGGTCTAAGAACCACAATCATCACCATCATTATGAGATGTGACTCTAACTACCAATCATGGTATCCATGTGTCACTCTCAAGGTGGGTCTATCTGATACACTATTATCTAACAAGTATCTATGTATTTGGTTTGACATCTCCATATCATGGATAATGAGACTCTTCTATCAAACAACATGCATTCTAATCTTATGTGTTATTGATGTCTATGGATATTTCCACAATAACAATTGATTAGGGACAAAACAAGAATACATACTCTTAGCATACATATGATCTCACTGTTCAGGTCATCAACCCAAAGACATATGTCATTGAGTATATTATTCTATAGACATCTATAAGTTTTATGGTCATCACACAATATAAAATACAAACATATAGATTGGAAACTTGCCTTTATTGATATGATCAATGTAGTATTACAAATCATTTACATAGTGTCCCATTACAATCATCAATTGATAGTCTCTATGGGCATACATACCAATAGATTCCCACTTGCACTTATACCCAATCACTCATGAATCTCAATCCAAGTGATTGAACATGTCCGTCATGTTTCTACTGTGAAAGTGCTTTTGTGAGCGGGTCGACCACATTTCTTTCTGTAGGTACTCTGCAAATCTTCACATCTCCTTGTTGTACAATCTCTCATATGAGATGGAACCACCATAGAATATGTTTGGAACGTTGGTGTGATCTTGGTTCTTTAGCCTATGTAATTGCTCCGTTGTTGTCGCAAAACAACTCAATTGTATCACTAGCGCTTGGAACCACTCCAAGTTCAGAAATGAACCACTTGATTCACACAACTTCCTTTGCAGCATTAGATGTGGCAATATATTCAGCCTCTGTTGTAGAATCCACAATTGTCTCTTGCTTGGAACTCTTCCACCTCACGGCTCCATTTTTCAGGCAAAACACAAATCCAGATTGTGATCTGTAGTCATCTTTGTCAGTCTGGAAGCTAGCATCGGTGTAACCCTTTACCACGAGCTCTTCCTCACTGCCATATACCAAGAATTGATCCTTAGTCCTTCTCAAGTACTTTAGGATGTTCTTTACAACTGTCCAGTGACATTCACCTGGATCTGACTGATACCGACTCGTCATGCTCAAAGCATACGACACATCAGGACGAGTACATAACATCGCGTACATGATATATCCAATTGGTGATGCATATGGAATCTTACTCATGCATGCCCATTCATCACATGAACTAGGACATTGGTATTTAGAGATCATAACCCCATATGACATGGGCAAGTTACCTCTCTTAGAACCCTCCATGCTAAACCTATTTAGCACCTTGTCAATGTATGTGCTCTGGCTTAGGCCTAGAAGCCTTCTAGATCTTGATCCCTAGTATATAGGATGCTTCACCTAAATCCTTCATAGAGAAGGTCTTCCCTAGCCAACCTTTTACTGTCTGAAGAGTAGAGATGTCATTTCCCATCAATAGTATGTCATCCACATGCAATATGAGAAATATGACTGTGCTTCGTCAAAATGTAGAATCCAACTCTCAAATGCTTGCTTCAATCCACAGATTGACCTTTGTAGCTTACAGACTTTATTGGCTTCCTTTGGATCGATAAAACCCTTAGGTTGTGTCATATACACATACTCGAGTAAATTCCCATTAAGGAATGTTGTTTAAACATCCATCTGTCAAATCTCATAATCATGATAAGATACAATGGCAAGCATGATCCTGATGGATTTAACCATGGCAACTGGTGAGAAGGTCTCATCATAATCAACACCTTGAATTTGACGGAATCCTTTCACAACCAATGTACCTTTATAGGTTTGAACATTTCCATTCATGTAAGACTTCTTCTTGAAGACCCACTTACATCCTATGGGTTTTACCCCTTTGGGTGGATCCACCATGGTCCATACCTTGTTGGTGTACATGGATTCCATCTTAGATCTCATGACTTCGAGCCATTTCTCAAATTTTGGTCCCTTAGTAGCTTCTAGATAGGAAGTTGGCTCATCTTCTATGCCCAATTCGTCACTGTCTTGAGTCACGAGAAATCCAAATCTCTCAGGCTCAAGTCATGTCCTACTAGACCTACGAGGTTCCTGCGTTACATTTGGAACTTGAAATTCCACAACAATTTGTGAGTCTTCATGTTCCTTATGTACCTCCTCAGGTTCTCTACTTTCTTGTTGGTCTCGAACTTCTTCGAGCTCTACATTCCTCCCACTAATTCCTTTGGAAATAAATTCCTTTTTGAGAAATAGAGCAGTCCTAGCAACAAACATTTTATTGTCAGTTGGTGTGTAGAAGTAGTATCCCTGAGTTTCCTTCGGGTATCCAACAAAATAGCATTTTTACGATTTGGGTCCAAGCTTTTCAAGAAATTGTTTCCTAACATAAGCTTCACATCCCCAAATCTTTAACATAGACAAATTGGGACGATTCCCATTCCATATCTCATATGGTGTCTTTTGAACCGATTTGGAAGGTACACGGTTAAGTGTAAATGTTGCAGTTTCAAGATCATATCCCCAGAATGATATTGGAAGTTCGACTGAACTCGTCATTGATCGTACTATGTCTAATAATGAACGATTCCTTATTTCTGACACACTGTTATGTTGTGGTGTACCATGTAGAGTCGAGTCCATTGTGATACAATACCACAGTCTCTCAGAAGGTCCTCAAACTCTTGGCTTAAGTATTCGCCACCTCAATCTGAATGGAGTGCTTTAATACTCTTACCAAGTTGCTTCTCTACTTCATTCATGAAAATCTTGAAAATTCAAAGAGTTTCTGACTTGTGTTTCATAAGATATACATAGCCATACCTACTGAGCTCATCGGTGAAGGTAATGAAGTATTGATAACCTCCTCTAGCATTTGATGTAAAAGGTCCGCATACATCAGTATGTATGAGCCCTAGCAAATCACTGGCTCTCTCACTATGTCCAGTGAAATGAGTCTTGGTCATCTTCCCTAATAAACATGTCTCACATGTCTCCAATGATTTAAAATCAAAAGAGTCTAGATAACCATTCTTATGGAGTCTAGATATGTGCTTCTCATTTATGTGCCCAAGACGACAATGCCATAAGTATGTTTTGTTTGAGTTGTCAAGTTTTAACCTTTTAGTATTTACGTTGTATATGCTAGTCTCAAGTTCTAACAAGTAGATACCATAATACATAGGGGCATTGCCATAAAAGATCTCATCTTTAGAAATAGAAATAATTCAATTCTTAATGTGAAATTCAAATCCACTCTTGTCCATACAAGATACAGAAATAATATTTCTATTAATGGTAGGTACATAATAGCAATTCTCTAATTCTATTACAAGGCCTGTAGGAAAAGATAAACTAATATCTCCAACTATGGTGGCATCAACTCTTGCTCCATTAGCGACCTGTAGCTCGACTTGGCCCTTTCGTAAAGGCTTACATCTTAACAGATCCTACATATTAGAACATATGTGAGATCCACATCTGGTATCCAGTACCCATGATGAAGAAGTATTTAAGTTTATCTTAATAACGTATATACCTGAAGTGGAGATCTCTATCCCCTGCCTCTTCTTCCTCAGTTCCTCCAGGTAGAGAGGACAATTTCTTATCTAATGCCCAACCTAGTGACAATGGTGACAACTACCTTATTTGGATATCCCACCTTTATCTTTGAGCACAAATGACTTTGGCTTCTGCCTAGCTTTAGAACCTTTCCTAGCCTTGCCTTTTCCTTTTGACTTTCCCTTTTCCTTGTTGATCATCATCATAGAGTTGGTCTTGTCTTTCTTCATCTGTGCTACACCTGTTCTCAACATGCCCAATAATTCTGACCATGACTTGTCAAGATTATTCATGTTGTAGTTCATGATAAAATGATTATATGGTTCAGGCAACGATTGTAGAATCACATCAGTGGCCAACTCTTGACCTAGGGGAAATCCCAGCTTGGATAGGCTTTCCACATACCCAATTAAAGTGAGTATCTGGGTGCCAATTGAGTCTCCATCTTTCATCTTGTTCCTGAACAAAGCCTTGGAGACATCATATATCTCCTATCTTGCTTGATGTTGATACATGTTCTTGAGATGTGTTACCATCTCCATAAAGCTCATGTTCTCATGCTGCTCTTGCAACTCATAGTTCATTGAGCACAACATCAGGCACTTGACATCCATGACATCATCAAGGTGCTTCTTGTAAGCATCCTTTCAACCTTGGGTGCATTTGCGGCGGGTTCCTTCCACTAGCTCTAGTGTTTCAAGGACATAGAGCTTTGTGAGAACATTTATCAGCGTCCTAAACTAGTATTGAAAGTTGGTTTTGGTAAGTTTGTCCTTCTCAAGGACCGATCGCAACGAGAAAGTGTGAGTGTTGTTTGCCATTTGATTGCTAAAAAAGAAAAATTTGCATTTAGTCCAAAACACTTTGACTTGTAAAGATTTGATAAATGAGATTAATTAGGCCTTTAATTAATTAAGATCCAACTATTTTATTCAAATTGATAGCCCTCACTATCAACTAAAAAGATTGCAACGTACAACCTTCTAGTGAGCCAAGATCCAAAATAATTGGATCAATGCCCAGCCAACGCCGACGTCAAACACCAAATACTAAGGTAGACAACTTTTGGCAATTGCATCATATGCAATTCTGGATAGATGATCATGCACAACTCCTTGCCATGATGCATCTGTGTGCCTCTAGGTACTTGATCCTATCAATGTTCCCTAGTTAAGTCCAACCCATAAGCCAACACAGTGAGTGTGCACCCTGCGGAGGCAGACCCACCCACCCACCATCACACTTCCACGAGATAGACAGTGTACCACACAGAGGCATGCCCACACATATTCGATCAAGCTTTTCATGTGTGTTTCTTTATGGAAGGAAACTAAAACTTAATATTATTAATTGAGGGATTTTATATATACATATACATATCCAAACACCACATACTTATAGTACGTATCATATACTACTATATCCACAACCACAAACAATAGACATGCAATCATAAACACAAATACATCAGTTATGGCCATACTATTGTAATCATTTGGATAAACAAAGGATTACGGTCCACCTATGGTCTTATGCATCTCATGCAACACCTGTGAATCAACCTGTAAGCATGTAAGGATCAGCATTACAATGAACAACTTCATGGATGCTCTGTGAGGTTGGAACTTCAAGTTGCTTCTTGGAATTGGATCTTCTTATTGCTTCTCCATGTATGCTCCTTGGAGTTGGATCTTCAGGTTTCTTCTTGGAATTAGATTTCATGGTGCTTCTCCATGGACGCTCCTTGGAGTTGGGTCTTCAAGTGGCCTCCTTACATCAAGTTTACAAAAACTAAAACTAATCCTATCTTTATTACATCATATGAGTACAAATATAAAGGGAAATAATTAATTACACTTTGAAATAAGAGATGAGGCTCGGCATGCAAGCTGAATACTTTATACAAAGGATCTATATGCAACCATTGTACATCCATAGCATTCACAAACAAACATATCCACAAGATCGGCATCCACATTCACAAAAGGAGATACTAGGCCATAAACGTGCATGCATTCACCACATAAAACAAAATTTTAATGGCGATGTGTATGATATCATATGCATATCTACATATATGTATATACATATTAAAATTGCAATACTTTTAAGGCGGGACATTCCCCATTAAATAATTTTTTTTTACTCCCACACAGACAATGCAGGGTACACAGGGGAAGAACCCCTGAAAGGTCTACAACATTTTACTTTTGTGCACTTAGGAAAATCAAAAATTTCCATAGTCGACCCCGTCCGAAATGTCAAAAATAGAAGCCTACGGCGTATGTGGAATTAAGTTTAGATTTGCACATTAGTAGTTTTAATTCGCATCATATGCAACATAACAAATAATATACAACAATTCGATCATATCGAAATAAATCCAAATACGTCGTAGATCGACGCTGCTCTAATAACACTATTGGGTTTTGTAGAGAAAACATACACAACGGAAGCAACAAAAATATCACTCAACCCAAAATAGGATCTCGTCGACAACAACGTATTTGGAAGGAGTGTTTGTGGGATATACCTTATCACAGAGCAAGTCCGATGATGTCCCACTACACAATGATGTGCAGTGACATTGGCCTACACGAACGAAACTTCTCTCCCGTTCTCTGTCGCAGGAAGATCCAACGACGCTCCTTTCGTGTGGTGATGTGCGATGCTCGTAACGTGCATGGATGGTCATTGATGACCTCCGAACATAGGCATCTCAGCATCTACATCTCTACTTCGTCTATGCGGATGGATTGGAACTCCACGTCGTGCTTCCTAAGTTGGCGGGAAGGAGTCGTGTCTATGCGGCGGTGTGCTAGCGGTGTATTGCTCTCCTTTCTCTTCTAAGGACGGTGACGGATAGGGTTTACATATGTGAGCGTAAACTAAAAAGTCTCTCTCGATATCTTATATAGATATCAACCGTCAAGATCCTTCAAATAGGAGATGAAGGGAAGTTTCCTAAACCCATCAGTAAATAGAAACACTGCGTTAATTAAAACACTCATGGATTAATTATAATATTCTAGAATTCATTCATTAATACAATAATCACATTAATTGATTAATTAATATCTGACTCCATATAATTGCTTGGGATGGCTCTATAGGCATATATGCCAACAATATTGACTTGCATATAGGAGAATTGGTGGTGATATGAAAAGGACAACTAAAATTTAATCAGCATGATAAGTATTTTTGCTCTGCTCAAAATTCATGCAATCAACCTTGGGATAGATGGGATTCATGGTTGATATAGCATGTAACTATAGTTCCTCTATGCAAGGAGTTCCCAATGGTTCATGAGGGATAAAAATGGGTACATATTCCCTGCAGTCAGTGGAAGGGGGTATGTGGACTTCTCCTAAGGGTTGTGTCTCTTCTTCTAAATCAGTTATGCATGGAATGGGAATTGGTTGCGACAGAACGTGTGGAAGCATTTTGTCAAAGGGGGTTGGATACTTATTATCTAAAATAGACTCAAAATAAGGTTATTGGTCTTTGATTCAATTGGATTGTTGGAAGTAGTGGAGGGAGTAGTTGGATTTTTAGATTGACTCTCCTTCTTCAAATTTTCATATTCAAGTAGTAAAGTTTGTAAAGGAAAGATAGGGATACCCACGTCCTCACCCCTTGCAAAATATGGCTCCATTTTTTGTGCTATTTCTTTAGGATCTGACATATATGACACAAAAATAGGATCATCATCGTCTTCATCGCTAGGAAGAACCATCTTGGGTTGATCAATATCTATAGGGGGAGTTTGTGATTGATCCTCTATTAAGGTAGCTAACATGTCTTGACTGGATTCAAGTTTTGCTTGTCCTTCTGTTGCCATCTTTTCTAGGGCCTTAAGTCTCTCTTCCAGTTCAAGATTAAATTGTGTTTCACCATAGGATTTATACATCCCAAAATTTTTGTCATCCTCGCCACACTCCCCATAGTTTCCTTGGCCATAATACCCCTCATATTGTTTTGGGTGGCATTGCTCCTCATAATAATCTGCAGAATATGGTGGATTGTAACTTCCATTGCGTCCATCTTAGTAGGAAGATTCAATATTATAAGGTGTCACCAATTCATGAGGAAACATATTTGAACAATCTATGTTTTGGGTTTGGGCTTCTAACAGGGCAGTTAAGAAGGCTTGGCTGGTTTTTAGTTTTGTTTCTCCTTTATCTTCTCTAGGGCCCTAAGTCTCTCTTCTTGTTGAGGATTATATTGGGTTTCATAAACATGTTTATAACCCCCAAGGTTTTGTTGGTTACACCCCACAAAATTTTGTTGATCATATCCCCCATTAGAATATGGATTGCAAGATTCCCCATAATGGTTCTCAGAAAAATGTGGATTCACACTGTACCCACCGGGATAAAGGCCTCACAATTAAAAGGGGTGCAGTCGGGCATGCAAGAGATGCATGGTTGTAAAGACCACAATAATAACATTGTGGGGGATATTGGTATGCCCACTCCATTTGAAAAGGTTTTTTTTTACAATTCAAAAAAAGAACTAAAGATTTGTACCAGACCATAAATTAAAAGGAAAAGCTAAGGGATTATGATACAAGGTTAAAAATTACAAAACTAACAATTTTTTACAAACTAGCGTATTTGCAGAAAAAATAGACTGCCGAAATGGAAACTCGACAAAAGGAGGAGTAGCACTTTCAGAATGTTACTCGGAAGGCATAAAAAATAAATAAAAAAAGTTTTTCAAAAGATTTTTGGGGGTTCGAGAAAACAATCTGTTGTCCCCGGAAATGACGCCAAATTATTAATGTGTCATTTAGCACATACAATCACTAAGATTATTATCCTAGAGTTTAATCCTTTTTCTACTTCCGATTAAGGCTAGTATAGAAGGGTTGATCCCACAAGACAACTTTTTAAGATTGTTTCTTTTATCCCAATTATTTTGAAGAACTGTTTTTTTTTCAGATTTAGAACAAAAAGTAAAAGTCGGGTTGGGGTGATGATTGATTACACTAAGAAAGAAAATTGTAAAAATTAAAGAAGCACTAAACAAGAATTTAATTTGCCCTGCAAAAAGGTAAACAAAGATTGTTGTTAGCACGAGAAACTACTGTGAATTGAAAAGACTAAAAACTAAGACAAACAAGACGGTCGGTGATTGACATCAAAGGAAGAGAATAGAGGCTTTAGGGGTTTTCACCACCTTAGCCATGATAAGAATGTGAATTAACTATTAATCGACAATAGGAGATGACATGTGAATCACAAAAGAAACACAATAGATGAACTCCACATGAGCCCATTGGTCCTGGTGCTCATGTTTCCTAGTTCATCATTCGAAAAGAGATAAATCTGCAGTCACATGAAAATCTCTATGTGAATTGGTTTAATAATTCTAAAATCATATTTCCATGGTCATTTCCATCCAGGTTAATATATGAATCTAAGTGAGTAATTACTTTGCTAGATTATCGATTTAATAAACCAATCTCTGTCTAAGGGAATCGATTAAAATTAATTCAATCAAACAATGGCTAAGAGGATATTCCCCTTGCCTCGATATAGAACTACTTGCTCATAGTTGAGGAGAAGGGGGAGACGGAGGAAGAAAGTACCTTGGCCATAGTCTAGCCCAAAATAGGAATTTAATCCTTATGCTAGAGACAATGAAATGGCCATGTTCTTAATTCCTTGCTCCAGAACTAAAGGAAGGGGAAAAGGAGTTCTAGATTTAAAGCAGAATAAAAGAGTAAAGGAACAATCTAAGAATGAACAATGCTTCAAGAAATAAAATTACTTTATTGCTGAACTATGGGAATACAAGAATAAGATGCTCTGAGAATGCTAGTACAAAAGTGAAAAACCAAGTGATCAAATGAGGAGGAAGTGCCCCTCCTTTTATAGGATAAGGAGGGGGGTATATATTAGGTTTAGGGTAAAACAAATGGCCGGATGCAGCTGCTAACATTCTAGATCTAGTCAATAGAGGAAGTAATTGATTGCTTTGCATTCTTTTTGCAGTAATTTCCCATAACAGAGATTTCAAGCGTATTTTTGGGCCATTTACAAATTCCAAAGTAGTCCGAAAATATGTTTTTTCTGTAGATAATTGAATCCTCTTTCAAACGCATACTTGCACATTAAATTCTGCCTTGGGATGTGAGAGTTATACCAATTTTGGTGAAAGGTATATACTAAAGTCAGACACTCAGGAATTTGTGAAAACATATCTTCTAGGGGATTTACTCATGAGCTATTTTCCTACAAAAAAAAAGATAATATATTTAAAACACTAAATAAATAGAAAATTCCAAACTATTTCAATTAATAAAAAAATGAAGAAGATAAATAATAAAACAATCCTAGAAAGATATCTAAAAGATGTAAATAAAGGGATAAATATACATTTATCAGTTTCCTATTTGCAATTGTATTGCCTTTGAATATTTGATTAGTGCACAATATGATGTCAACATCAATCTTTGATCCAATCTTCTTGATCAACCAACTGGTCGGTTCACAATCTGAACCAGTTGGATCATACATATGAACCGATCAATTCACTAGTTGAACCTGTCATTTCACAGTTCTGACAACCAATCTTGTTTATACTGAATATGTAACACTTGAGTAATTTACTTTAAACCACATTCATGAGTAAACTCCTATTCTAGGTAAATCCTATGTGTGTCACCCTATAGGTCCCAAGTTATGTTGGAAGTGAATGTCCATAACTAATTTATGACATCATATGCAATGAGCAGTATAGAAACACATCGTTGCTACCCAAGTAATTGGAAAGTTGGAGAACAACTTCAACCTACCTGTGATTAGTGTTATAGTGATCATATAGTTCCTTTGTCACTGATATTCAAATTGAAGTCGAGGCATGAAATCATCAACCTCTTCAATATTCAATCTATGTTCCTTGAACTAGGGCAGACTGTCTGAGATACATGTGAGCTCACATATCATACATATTGATTCACATGAGCATGGCCATACATTTCTCAGTCTGTATGTAACGACCCCACCTCCCGGTAACCCCCAATTAAGGGAGACTAAAAGGTCAGAGCCATTAACCAACAACCTGAATCAAACGTTCGACAAATAATCAATAACAATTAATAAATTTTACAAACTAAACTGAAAAATGGTATAAAATAAACTTTACATACCTTTAAAAACTGAGATTTCTAAACTTCTATCCATGAAGATACTAATCTAACTAATCCTCATGTGCACATTCATTCTCATTTAATTCCACATATGTCACTTTACTGTTTGTTCTTTTCATTTGTACCTAAAACGCCGACAAACAAAACGTCGGTCAGTAAGAAGTTGGTATGTGGGGGAAACAATAATTGTGCAACTATAATAATAATGTAGTCATCCAAATATCATTTAACATCCAAGATTATGCTTTAAGAAATACTACTCAATCCTTACCTATCCCCTATCTCTCTAATGTCCCTAAAGTGGACATGGATACTACCTCTCTCATATGGTATATCCTTACCCCCATGGCCCTACCACACAGGTAGCCAATACCTAGGGTTATGGAGTCGCATGGCCCTACCCAAAGATAGCCCAATACCTGACTCATGGTGACTTGATGGACCTACCCCATTGGTATCCATGTACTAAGTCATTCGATGACGTGATGGACCTACCCCATTGGTAGCCATGCACTAGGTCAATCTATTAACCTATAGAGGGGACTAGGATCTGAGCTAGTAGGCACATATCTTAGGTGATAGTCATATCCACATTATAATTTGTAAGAATTAAATGTAGCCAACAATTTAACTCATGTCATTGATAAAACCTCAAAAATCCTCGGGAAACTAATTCGGGATATTCATTTGCGTAACCACATACCTGTCAGGCAGACTCAGATGCAGGAATAGTCCAAATAAGAAAGTAATCTAGAATCAAGCAAGTATACAGTTCAAACCTGAAATTACATTCAATTCCTTTTTATCAAAAACTATCCAAACCATCTTGCTACTTATGGTTTCTATTCCTTTTTAGGGTTTCTTCCTCTTTTTAGGGTTTACTTTGCAATTATGGTTTTACTTCCCTTTACTCTTTTTAAACCCCAAATTTTCTCATATATCCTTTATGAAAGTTATTAAGGTCACCTTTTACAAACACATAACCTTAATTCCATATTAATGCACAATTAACCATCAATTAAGTCCATTAAGTCTCTTTTACATTAAAGCTTCCATTTTTATCCTTTTTAATTTATGACAAAGTCATTATGCCCATTTATCATCAATTCATAGTTCATTATGCTCTAATACTCATATGAACGTTATTTATCATTAATTCTACCTTTTATCCACATGAAATCCAAATTTCCACATTAAGGGTATTTAACCATAATTAGGAACTTTAATGCTCGAAATAGCTTAGTATTATTATATCTTAGCTTTATTCACGGTTTTGAATAATTAAAGCCATCAAGAGTCGAATTTGCCAACATTAGGGTTTTAAGGCCCATTCAAGTATATCCCTGCACATGAAAATTTAAATTAAACCAATTACGTGCACAATTCATCTTTTTTTATCTTAGTGTGCCTCTTCATGATTAACAGGTTAATATAAACTTTAATCATCAATTAAACCCTACTAATCACATTAATCATATCAAAATAGGGTTTCTTAATCATTATTACATTAAAGTTAATAACTTCCATTACTTTTCGAATTACAAGAGGAATTAACTTCTAACAATATTTTTATTAGATTTCCCTCATTTTTCTGAGAAATTTCCATATTTTATGCGTATCCATCTGAGCTACGGTTAATGAGATATGAATTTTGCAAATTAACTTACTTTGGGCCAATGGGGGGCTGCCACGTAGCCTCTATTCATGCATCATTGCAAGCAGCTTGGAAAACATTTCGAATTGACGATTCTACCCTCGCATAAGTTGCAACTTCTTCAGCCCTCCGAGGGGAAAATTTGTCCAATGGGCCATGGCCTTCTTCTTCCTCACACCTTCTACCTGTTGTCGCCCTAGCGGCCAAGGGCGCAACCCTTCCTTCCCTCTCTTGACCTCAATGGCCACCAGGGATGGTGTCACTGCCTTCGCCATACCCTGGCACACGCAATGCATCTCCAGGTCGTTCCCATACGGCCGTTCTTGAGAAAAAACTATTTGTGGTTGCTGCCGCTTTTGCAACAGACTTGCAGACCCACAGATGGTGCTTCTCGACGTCCAGGGCGCGGGTGCAATCTCCGGCCCATCCTTGGTTGTCGTGGAAGCTCCCTGCCTCCACCCTGACCACCAAACCGACCTTTGTGGCTCCGGGGATAGATCAATACCCTCAACTAGGGTTTGCACACAAAGAATTATGAAGAAGAAGAAGGAGGAAGAGAGGTGCGTGTGGGATCCTTCCTGGACTCGAACTGTAGGGTCTATCCTTTATATAGGGGAGTATCCACACCCCAGATCGCTTGCCCAAAAAGCAATCAAGGCTTCTCCTTATAGGAAGGGGATTTCCTTACTCTAGAAGTATCCTTCTCTCTCTCTTCATGTACTTTGTTCATTAGATATTAGGAATTCAAAATTCCTCTCACCTAATCTCTTTATTCTTGGCTTTAAACTTATTACCCACAAAATTATATTTCCTTTTTGTAGAAAATACACTTTCTTCAATAATACTATGAAATTCATTAATTAAGCACCATATTATCTTCTTATTTCCTATTATTGGTATTTTCTCTTTCTTTTCCTTCATTGGAGCTCCTTGGACCCCAAGAAACTCTAAGATCTCGAAATTCCTTTATAAGGATACTTATTATCCTTCTAAATGCATCAATATGCATTATTTCACATTATCTTGTTTATTTCTTATTAAAATATCTCTTTTTGAGGATTTCTCTTTATTTCTCCTTTATTTTCCTCGTTGGTATTCCGTTTATCGTTAGGAATCCTTGGGATATGAAATTCCACCAAGGCTAACTCAATTATACCTCTTTCCAATTATTTTCCACATTGTACCATTGTTTTCAATTTCTTTCTTAACAAGGAAATACTTAATTGAACTTTTCTTTTATTATTGCATTCTATTTGCAACTTTGGACTCCTTGGGACCCAAGGAACCCATGTGGCACGAAATCCACCTTTGGATTAAGTTCTTTTGCTTTCTAGAGGTTTCCACACCTTTCTTTTCTCAAAAACTCAATTATTCATTTACTAATTGAATTTCCTTGTTATTGGGCCCAATAGCCAATAAAGCCCACAACATAATCATCAAGGCTATTGTAAAAGAAATCCATTTATTCAAAAAAAATTATATCATTACTTGTTCCAATATCTTTAATATGAGAAATTACATTTCTCAGCAAATGAACCCAAAATTGGGGTTGTAACATTGGCTTATCAAGTTCTCGGGATATCAAACTCATGTAGGAGGGACAAATCCCATCTACATCACTCATAGTCATCCCCATGTGTCACAATACATCCAAACATCATCTTTACGGTAACCATTATTCAAGGTCACGTTGGATGATGTCAAAGTACATCAAACGACTTGTGATGAGTGTATTACTTTCAGGTCTAAGAACCACAATCACCCCATCACTATGAGAGTTTATTCTAACTACCATTCTATAGTTTCCATGCATCACTCTCAAGGTGGGTCTGTCTGATACGCTATTCTCTAACAAGTACCTATGTGTTAGGTGATTTTATCATCAACCAACACATACTATAATATTATGTGTTAATGTTGTCTATCAGCTTCCATAATAACATTTGAATAGGGACATAACAAGAATGTATGTACTCTTAACATTCATATGATCTTATTGTTCATGTCCCCAACCTAAAGACATACATCATTGAGTAACATCATTTTTTTAGCATTTAATATGTTACATCAATATCTCATAACTCAAAGAACATATAAATGAAGATTGCCTTCATTATTAATGAAATCATTTACGAGATGTTCCATTACAATCATCATATGATTGGCTCTTTGGGCATACATACCAATAGATTTTTCCTATAGTCTCAGGGGACTACATGATGCAGGTTAACCTTTATTAATTGGGTCAATTTCTCATGAATCAATGTAGCAATCAAGTTATAAAGAAGACATAGATATGTAATTGTAGAATATATCAAGTTTGTAGCAACTTCAAAAGATATATAATATATATATGTCAAAGTACCCATTAAGATAAAAATAACCATCATTGGCCACATAAAAGCCCAATTCATCAATCTAGAGCACAAAAAGACCCAAATCATCATATTAAGCCATATCAAGGCTAAGTCCATGTAGGGATGTCATATTGACCTAAAAGATTTCATATATACTTACATGCCAGCAACAAAGCACCATAAAATTTTAGATCCAAAGTCATAAGTAAGAGAAAGTTGTACCTAGAATAAGATTTAGCTTAAAAGGTCACTTTAAGCACAACTGAGATACTTTCAAGCATCCAATCAAAGTCCAAAAAAATTTAGGAAACTATACTAATTTCAAGTTAGGGTCACCTCCAAAAAGTAATAAAAGATGTGATTTTGTTTTCCATCAACATGGTATCAAAATTACATAAAATGAGCATTTTATTGCACAAAAATACTTACTTCAAAAATTCATCCTTTGAGCATATAAGAGGGCATACAAACCCACCATGAATAGCCATTATAGAGTAAGGAAAGATTAAAGAATCTAGATAAGTTCATATGCTAGCAACTCATTACATAAAACTCCATTTCTAAACATATAGAGCATGTTTTAGCAAGATTAGGGCTTTGCATGTGATTGTATGCCAGATAAGCATCCAAAATTTCTATCCCTCACCTAAAATTGACGATAACATGGTCCAACCAAAAAGCTCCTCCATAAGCCTCCTTTACAAGTAAAAGACATACACTCAAGATCCAAGAAGACTCCTCCAAGCTAGATCGAGCAAACTAGGGTAGACGAAGAAAAAAGATATATTTTGCTAGATGGGCAAGTTTTCACCAAGGAAACCCATATAGCTTGGCCTAAGAACAAATATGACAAGGAAATATAAAGATAGGAGAGCATATAGGATTGAACAAAAATGGTTTTGAAGAATCTATGGAGGCTAGAAACCAGTAAGGAACTTTGAATCATCAACATGCAAGTGCATGCAAGCACTTTATGCAAGAAATCAACCTTCAAACCAAGTTGAAGAGGGTATAGAGCAATCTCCTCATTTACGATAGGTACCTCAATAGCCAAATGAGTCTATAAGTCAATGAAGTTTGAATATATATTGAGATTTGGGTTAAAGTTCCAAACTAGCCTTACTTATGGCAATCTATCTTAGGGTAGAAAGGGATAGGGTATCGAGCCTATAGGGCTCATTCCATTGAGGCAAACCCTATTGATGGTCTGAGCCAATACTATGCCTATCAAGGTTTATCAGATAGCAAACATTAATGTTGATACCGTGATAAATCTAGGTCAAGAGGTGGGCCGTTGAGAGGTATAAAACAAACCTAATGAGGTGCATATAAATCACACACATTGACCCTCCACCATCAATAAACCTATCGAGGATCACCATTTATGGGGAGTCTTAATATATAACCATCATGGGACCTTCGATAGACAAGCTATCCTGGGTGTAAAGACATTATCTATCGACCCACATGGTTCAACCAAAGCAACTCGATCATCCAGACTTGGTTTAGTCTAAGGGTTGAATCTCAACCAACCTAGTTTAAAGGCATACAAGGGTTATCAAAACAAGAAAATATATGAAATATAACATACAATCTAAAATTTGAATTAAAATTACAATTAGATCCTCAATTATTATGAATCTTCATATTAGTCTACAAAGGTATGTGAAATTGTAAATTAGAGAAAATAGGGTGCAAATTGAGTAAATTGAGGTTCTATTTTATTAATTGAACTCAAATTTTAATCAAGCATTCAGTTATGATTATAAAAAAAATAGTTAGGGGTGAAGATAGGCCATAAAACATGTAAATCCCTAACAAATATTTTCCCCCTGAGATCCCTAGAAAATAAGGTTGGGTACTTCATGTGCCTCTCATCCTCTAACTACCATGTGCCTTCCTTCACACCATAGTGACACGCCAACACCTTCACAATAAAAATATATTCTTCTTCCTCAACTTCTCACACTTTAATACTAGACTAATATTGGGCCCTCAACATAAGACATATCATCTTCTAACTAAACCTTCACTGGCTAAATTGTTTGTTGCACATCTAGATGGCACATCCTCAACATAGAAGCACGAAGCACTTGGTGCAATCTATAAAATTTTGACACTAATTACAAACTATATGCAACCTATCCAACTTGATCTATGATAGGATAAGGTCCCATAAACCTGGGAGCCAACATAACCCCTCTTTCCAAACCCCACACACCTTTTTAAGGCGAGACCTTGAGATACGCTCGATATCCAATATAGAACCCCCAACGATTTATGTCAATTATCCACATACCACTTCTACATTTCTTGAGCTCCCTTAAACTATTTTCTGATCATTGTAGTCGTCAATATCATTAATTGCAGCAACTCATGACCAAAAAATGACATTCACCTATCTCACACTAGAAAATATGTGATATACAATGGCTATTGTGCAAATCCTTGTAAGATTCCATGTATGTGCTTCTCTAATAAATATTTTTATAGGAAAACTCTATCAAACTTAAGTGGATATCCCAAATGGTAAAACTATAGAATGCGTGCACTCAAAAGACTGTCCAATAACTATATCATTTTTCTTATACGGCCATCTATCTGAGGGTGAAAATATATGTTGAATCATAATATTTTCACCAAAGTTGTAAGCATCATTGTTCTGAAAAGCGGTAATCGGTGTACGGGCGGAGAGGGTACCGAATAGAGTATATACAGTATGTGGGAGTATAAGCGGGAGAATATTCAGTTTTAATTGGTTTTGATTTTTTTTAATATTAACCATAAAGATATGTAAATTATATATTGACCATATAATAATGACAATGATAAGTAATTAGAAACATTATAAGTAGTAGACTAATATTGCATTCATAAGTAGTTAGAAACATTGATGAAATTAGAGAAGAAAACTTTGATAAGTAATTACAAACATTGATAAGTCATAGACTAATATCACATTAATAAGTAATTAGAAACGTTGATAAGTAATAGACTAATATTGCATTAATAAGTAATTAGAAACATTGATAAGTCATAGACTAATATTGCATTAATAAGTAATTAGAAACATTGATAAGTGA
This sequence comes from Alisma plantago-aquatica, assembly GCA_963693085.1. Lineage (NCBI taxonomy): Eukaryota > Viridiplantae > Streptophyta > Magnoliopsida > Alismatales > Alismataceae > Alisma > Alisma plantago-aquatica. The sequence continues at coordinate 1,242,749,131 of OY856411.1, forward strand.
TAAGACTAATATTACATTAATAAGTAACTTGAAACATTGATGAAATTAGGGGGAAAAACATTGATAAGTAATTAGAAACATTGATAAGTCATAGACTAATATTGCATTAAGAAGTAGTTAGAAACATTGATGAAATTAAAGAAGAAAATATCAACAGTAAGGATCAGTTCAATAAACACTAACTATAAACTTATAGAGAAAACATGAGGAGAAGACCAAATATGTAAATTGGAAGAAGCAAATGTAATTATAATGACCAATAGTAGTATTAAAAAAAATTAATGTAAAAAAAAATTATTACTAGCGATTAATGGGTCGATTATTCCCCCGATCGGCCGATTAATCAGTCCTGGACCGATTATAGGCATATTATTCATAATCAGAGCGGTAGACTCCCAAAAAGGAATATTTGTCCGATTATTCGGCCTAAGCTGCCGATTTTCTAAATAGTGGTAAGCATAGTCTCTTAATATCTACTCACAAAATAAGGTCTCATGTCTAAAAATATCATAGAATATATAGCTATGAAGATGAATTATCTCTTCTAGATGGATATGTGCCAACTTCTCTATAGTATAGGTAGTCTTGACTGGTAAGAATTGAGAAGGATTTTCCAAACGGTCAACAATCATCAAAATAAAATTATGAACCATGGTCTCCTTAGAAATACCAACCACAAAATATATGGTGATATGGTCTCACTTCCACTCAACTGCATGGGTTGAAACAACTATGTAACCTTTAGTGCTTTGCCTTGACTTGCTGACAACTAGAAACCTTGACACAAACTTTTATATATCACTATTCAATATTAGCCACTAATACAAATCCTTAATATTGTGGTACATCTTGGTATTGCCATGATGAATCACATACATAGAGGAATGTGCCTCCTCAAGAACCTTCTCCCTAAAACATTAGCACCTAGAACAACCATTGCATTATAAAACAACACTATCCCATCATTTGTCTCATTAAACATCATGCCTCCCGCTTCCAAACTGATCGCATATATTTTGTATCTTAATCTCATCACATTGGGCATCTTTGATCGGTTCTATAAATGTTAGCCTCAACTATACTTCTGTTAGAAAACCTCCCAACATTGAAACCTTCATCTGCATGTTGATATATCATAAAGGTACCAATATGTTCCTCTTATTATAGTCCATGGAGTACAACTATGGTCTATCTGCAAAAGAATATGAAGATGCCTTTCTTCTCAACACATCAACCATTATGTTTGCCTTTCCTTGATGATTTTCTATATTAAAGTCGTAGTCTTTGACTAGATCCAAGAACCTCCTCTACCTCTTGTTCAACTCCTATTGTGAAAAGATATAATTAATGTTCTTATGGTCTATGTAGATCTAAAATGTCTCCCCATATAGTCCAAACCATCAAAGCTAAGACCACTGCCCCAACTACATGTCATGAGTTGGGTAACTCTCCTCATGCTTCTTATGTTGACTAGAAGCAAACAAGATCTTGTTCTTGTCTTGCATTATCATGCATCCCAACCCATTCTTTGAGACTTAATAGAAGAAAAAACCTTTCCCAAGCTCTGGTAGAACTAACATTGATGAAAATTGTATCAAATTAAATTCTAAGTAATAGTTCAATACTATTAGGTCCCATTTAATACAATATACTTTTATATAAAAATATGAATTTTCTTGCGTATGATCAACAATAAGTGATCAACTTAATTTTAAATAATAATTTGACATTAACATATGTTTGGAGATATATTTCATATACACCTTTAATGTATATCTAAAATGACTGTAGTACCCCTATCATAGTAAAGTGTCTTAATTATCCTAAAATCTGAATATAAAAGTGTATTTAGATGATATAATGTATAATATGATCTCTCCTCATTTTTGGTATAAAAAACATGTATATATAGGCACTACCATAAAAACAGACACATTTATATTATGTGGATAAATCTTAGCATTTAAACTTTCTTGATCACTAAATAATTTAAAATTCCTTCTAAACAAGTAAATTGATTAATGAACTTTAAATAATGCACTTTATCATCCTATTAGGGAGTGGGTAGACCTTCATACTCTTTTAGAGCTATAAAATCCTTCATAAATTCATGTAATAATTAGTGGTCTAAATGAACCCAGAATAATAAGTTAGTAATTTACTAGAATACTCCTAGGTGTATCTACCATAGTCTAAATTTGGGTCTTAGTCAGACTTCATTTACCCATTCATTCATTTCTTAAATTTTTTATTTTTTACATTATGCCATTGTTCATTTTATTCCCCCCCCACACATTTAGCATCTTCTTACACCCCTCACATTATAATCGCAGTCATAAAGCTTTTGTATCACCAACTTCATTCTCTCCCCTTCTTCCCCTCATGTGTTGTTTCCTCCTCTACCTCTTCACGTACTCTTATTCCTTCTTCTCTCTCCTTTTGTCATGTCCTCTCCCTATGGCACTAAAATGAACCTACCTAAAATTGCAATGACCAATGACAACCCAACAACAACCATTTGCAACGTATCTTCTCTGTTGCTTCACCTGAACACCCAACACCATGCTCCATATAGCTAAAACACAACCACCAAAGACGATGACATTGGTACTAACCTCCCCATAACCCCCATTCAATCTTTGATCTTTTGTTCTTCCTCTTGCCTTCTCAACCCCCTACACCTATTTACAAATTAGGCATAATACCCCACTTAAAAGTTAAATTATACTAGAAAAGTGTCACTATTGCTTGTATAATGCAGCATGGCAAAGAGTAAAGACGTCATAACATAAATGAGGTTTCAATAGAATCAAGAATGATTTCACATTTATGTGAACATTTAAGGATATTCTAAAAATATTACTTGGATTTAGAACAATAAAAGATTATGCCCCATTTAATAAGAACATAGAAAAAAGGGTATCAAAAGGATATGAATGCCCAAACATTTAAAGTAAGAAACACATACTTACACATGCAAAATCTAAGTGTAATGATGTACATGGATTCATGAAATCACCTTTCCCTCCTAGAAATACATCATGTGTCACTTTGAATTACAGATTAAATCCTAATATAAAATATATTGTACTAAAACTAAGGTCAAACTCACAATTAGGCTTTTAGATTTACTATTTTTTCATAGAAACATGACGGGAATGGTGATTATTGATATGTTGACAACTTGAAGATTTAGAATCCTCCTAGTATGACAACAAGGATTAGTTTTGATAATTGGGGACGTTTAGGATAAATAGAACATAAGAATTATCATTTAGCAAGTAAGGAATTATGATATATACTTTGTGCTAGCAAGAAATGATAGGTCATATCTTAGGTTCAATGTTGAGATTTTAATCATACCAAGCATGATAGTGGATTTGATCTAAATGCAAAACACAAACCAGATGTGCTCAGTGTACCATATACTTGGTTAATTTGACATGGAGTATACAACATCCATCTAATATCTTATTTCTTGTTGCATCAACTAGCATGATTTAGGTTGGTATCAGAGTCTTTGTAGTCGGTACATCAAATTGTCTCAATACAAATACTCTAGTTGTTCTCTCATACAACTTTATTATTTCTAGTTGACCATATGGATGGACTTGCAAACCTTATTCTTGTGTGATCATGCTAGGTATAATTAGACCTTTAGACCTTAGGGTCTTGTAACTATCCTACAAGATGGATTTTAAAGATTTATATTTTGAGTGAGGAGTCAGTGGAAGTATTCTACAATCACTAGTTTTGTCCTATCTTTTCAATTCCTCCAATATCTCATATCTTTGGATCCAAAATTCTTTCAAATCCTTCTCTCTTGAAAAATCATTTGAGTTTTGTTTCCCCTAGTTCACAGATTTACTGGCCCCTTTCTTGATGTGCATAAGTCAAATTATATGTTGTAAATTATATATATATATATAGAGAGAGAGAGAGACTTGATGATTATCTCCTACATATTAGAGAACTCTAATATATATCTAATTACCATATATATGATAACATTCAGTCTTATCGTATACATGGACTGGAGAAGATTCAAGAAATTATAAACTTGGATTTCTTATTACCTGATGATGCCCCTTAGGACCCAGAACATATTTACATTATGGAACCGTGAGAATGTGTAAATATTACAAAAATTGAATAATAAAATCTTACTAGGTCATTCTGGGGTGGAACTTTTAAAGGTAGAAGTAGATGTGAACTAGAAGGGAATCCTAAAATCCCTTTGAGATATGTAGTGTTTGAGAATTTTCACAAGACTCTTAAATGCATTTATTCTTCTCACAAAGATAATTTGAAAATAATATAATTTTTGTGTGGTCATTTTTTTGTGAAGAACAATTTCATCAGTTTAAGGACAAGATTACCTCTGAACCTATCCTAGCCTAGAATTGTTGAAAAAAGATATGTAATATACAATAATGTGCCCATATAAATATTGGTTTTTGTTCTCTTGCAAGAAGAAAGAGTCATCACATATTCACAACTAAAGTAGTTAAATGAATAAATTTATAATGATCATGACTCGAATTTATAATGGCTCTTCAAAGTTAAATTGATTATCTAATACACAGTAGACCTATTTTGTACTATAAATGTTGATTCACAAAAATTGTCCCTTAATGTGTAATGGTGACATAATCTCCTTGATACATCTAAGGTGTCGACTGAAGATTGGATGAGATCAAAATGGTTTGAATTATGACAGTGTCATCATGTGAAATATTCATTGAGTTTGGTTATCGCATTGGTTTGGATCCACTTTTAGTTTTACCTCACAAAGTTTGTCATAAAAAAATATTTTTTTGTATAACTATGTGTAAATAAAAATACATCTTGCTTTTCATCAATAATTTTTGAACTAAGTTGTAATTTTCATAAGCATGGATTTGTACCAGTAACCCTAAATGACGTGTACCCTACATTTTGTTGTCCTTAATCATAAAACTTTTCAAATAAGTAGCAAAATGACCATGGATGTAGCAAAAAAAACTATATGGTATCCCCCTACCCCTCTAGTTTTCACTCATGATGATTTGAGGATGAAAATTTTCTTTTAACAGATGGGGTATGGTATATTATAATTTGAAAAACATTACTAATAGTTAATATATATGTTATTTGGAGATGTCTAAATGTATTATTAGAATTTGATTAGGTGAACAAGCTAAATTAAATAAATAGACCCCATTAAATAACAAGTTATATCAATCTCATTAATAATGTTGAGTGTGGTGAAATCTCCAACCAATGAATGAATAGAATATCACAGAGAAACCATGAAGCAATCTCGTCTACATTCCTCCTTCAATAGAATGATTATTTAATCATACTAAGATATTGATTACATCCATTGCATTTTGTAAAACACTAATGAATACACATTTCTACAATTGAGACACATAATTTTAAGTATTAGAGTATATATTCCAATGTATAAACCCCTGTAGAAAATTATTAATGTGTTGCAAATGACTTAATGTTGAAATACAAAGAAGAAAATTCTACTGAGATTAATATTCAAGGATGGTAAATAATTTTAAGGTACTAGGTGATGCTACTTGTTTGTCATTGAAATCCTAAATATAGTTTGTTTAGGTAATATAGTTTAATATATGTATATATGTAACCCACATACAACATTTTGACCTAAATGTACATCAAATTGATACTACGATTTAAAAAGACTAGTTTGAGCAATAGATAGTAAAATTTGAGTATGTGCTATAGGGATGTGTGATTTCTAGGATAAAATATTTTTAAGTGGGGAAAGTTGTAGCAGACTAAATTATACGTAAAATTTAGAATTATTAGGTCTCATTTGATAAAGGATGTTTGTTTATATAATAATGTAAATATTCTTATATATGATCAACAATAGTTGACCAACTTAATTATGAATAATAATTTAATGTTGACACATATTCAGAGATATAATTAATTTACACCTTTAACTTATGTCAAAATTTACTTTGGTAACCCTACTTATAATAAAGTGTCTTTATATTCTAAAAACCAAATATACTTATTTGTTTAGATAATAGAATGTATAATATACTCTTTCCTCAATTTTGGTAGTTAAAACATGTATAAATAATTAAATAGCATAACAAATGACTAATTAGTACTCTTTTAATCCATCCTAAAAATAACTTTATTAATCTCAACCTCAACTTCTCCTTTAAAAACTAGAAAAGATATAGACACCTCTCATCCCAGACAAAAGGCACATCCTTCATAGTTACCTTTGTTAAAGACAAAGCAATTGCACTAAAGTTTCTAATGAAGCTCATGTAGTAACCAAATAAACCTAGTAAACTGCAAACACCTATCAATTTCTTGGTCTACTTCCAACCTAACACTGAATCAACCTTCTTGAGATCTACACATATGTCCTTCGTTAAGATGATATGACCAAGAAAATACACCTCCGTCAGCCAAAATTTGCACTTATGAAACTTAGCATACAACTTATATTGTCTCAACAAATCCAACATCTAAATATGCTCATGTTTCTCATTATATCTAGAGTAGATCAATACATAATCTATGCATTACACCACAAACTAATCCAGGTACTACCTAAAAACTATGTTCGTCAAGTCCATGCATGTTATTGGTGCGTTGGCAAGACAAAACAACATAACCATAAAATTTTAGTGACCAAACCTAGTCCTAATATCTGGCTTGGGTATGTCATAAGTCTTGGTCCACAACTGATGATACCCTTATCTCATATATATCTTCAAGAAACATGTAGAACCCTTCAAGTAGTCAAATAGATCATCTATCCTTGTTAATGAGTACTTTTTCTTGATTGTCACCTTGTTCAGCTATCAATAGTCTATGCACAACCTCATAGAACCATACTTCTTTAAAAAAACAACATTGGAGCACACCAAGGGGACATGCCCGGATGGATAACCCCTTATCCAACATCTCCTGCAACTACTTCTTAAAATCCTTCATCTCTACTTGTTCCATCCTATAAGGTGCTTGTTCTATAGGTTGACTACCAAGCCCTAGATTGATCTCAATATAACTCTCTCTATAGGGTAAAACATTTAAAATTACTCAAAAAAATGTCCAAAAACTAATGGACAACTAGAACATCCTCTATATTAGGCACATTACCTTATATCAACCACATGCAGAAGAAATGCTTCACAACCCTATCTAATCAAACTCTCAACTATATTTGCAGACACCATACATGTTGTAAGAATGTTCCTATATCCTTGGAAAGTCCAATAGATAAGACCATACTTAAAATTTACAACCTTGGATCCATAGTCCAAAACAACCTTATACTTCTCAAAATTATCCATCTTTAGCATCACAACATCCATGCATACCGAGTGGATTGAGATCTACTTAAATGATATGCATAGAGAAACTAATAACACAAGATCAAAAAACACCCATCAAATGGTAGACTCCTCCAAAGGAGTCTCCATCAAAAACTCATCTCTATGAATAATAGATAGGTTACAAATATGTATCACCTCTATGATGGTAAATGAGTGCAACACACCTAGGTCAACTAAGGCATATACATATGAAGAAGTAGATACATTGGAATGAAAAAGTTCCATCTGACCTACCAACACCCGTACATTAGAGACTCCTTCTGGTTGAGTTAGAATAGAACCCTGATGTTGCCTATTGTTATCCACAACCTATATTAGTTGGTCTTGAAGACCCTACTTGTGATGCCTATATGCATCCTCCACCACTATCACTATGCACTACAAGCCTTATTAGATTTATCAATGTTTGTGTTGTTGGGAAACCTCTTTATACAACTATGAATAGTAGGCCTCCATATATCAATCTCCTCACAATGGAAATGTAACCTTGCACCATTAAAACAAGGACAATAGTGACAGATGTTGCACATGAATCAAGTCTTCCATATTGTTGCATTCATGACCCTGTCACTAACATAGACCACATATTGTGTTCCCTAGAAGGAAAATATCTACATCATATGCCCTTTCTAGGAAACTTGAGACTGCACTCATGGCCTCAACTCTAACATTATTGACCTCTAGTATGTTTTCTTTTTTTTTACAATATAGTGTTGTATATAACCTAGTTTTTCATTAACATCGTATCTAGATACCACAAAATAAACATTTTCATGGCATAAAAGTACTTATTTTCAAAATTCATCCCTTAAGAATCAAATAGGGAATATTAAAACTACCTTACATCACCATTCGAGAGTTACAAAATATATTCAAATCCAAAATTGGTTCATATACTAGCAAATAAGTTAAACAAAACTGTGAACATATAGGGCAATTTTTAGCAAGATTAAGGTTGTGCATAAGAATTTTGGAAAGAAATGCAGTAGAAAGTTATATCACTTTCTTAAGAAGGTGATGAAAACATGATCAAGCAAAAACCTCATCAATAATCATCCTTTCATCCAAGATAGCCACTCAAGCTCCGAGATGACTCCTTCAAGCTAGGCCAAGCAAACTAGGGTAAAAAGAGAGATAATAGAGGTTCTTTAGCTAGATGAGCAAGTTTCCACCATGGAAACACATGGATCTAGGACTAATGTAGAATATGATAGGGAACGCTAAAGGATAGAGAGAATATATGGTTTATCTTATATGGAAGATGGTTGGGGAAAAGCTATGGAGGCCAGAAACCACCAAGGAACATTGAATCATCAACATGGAAGCACTTGATCCAAGCAATTGACCTCCAAGTGAAGGTGTCAAGGGTCACGATCTCTTTTCATTGGTTTCTAATGGGTACCTTGATATCTGAATAAAACTAGAGGATGATAGGGTTCGTTTATACAAATATATTGGGGTTGAAGGTCAAAACTAGCCTAACTTATAGAAAATTATTGAGGGGTAGAAAGGGAAAGGGTATCAAGGCTCTAGAGCTCAAGTCATAAAGGATAACCCTATCGAGGGTCCTCCCCACTACTAGACCTATTAAAGGTCATCACATTAGGATCTATAAAGGTTGTTACCTTGACCTATCAAGGTCCAAAGATAGGGATATCAAGAGGTAACAAACAATCCTATCGAGGTCTATATACATCAAGAAACCTAATGAGGGTCCATCGACAGGTGGATATTATATATAGCCACTCATTGTACTTTTTTAATAAAAAATATATATGGTGGGAAGGCCTACATATGTGGACCTTTATGGTACAAAAGCAACTCAATCGTGTAGACTTAGTTTGAGACCATGGGTTGAACCTCATTCAAACTTAATTTAAAAGAATCCAAAGGCTAGAGAAACAAGAATGGATATGAAAGAGAACATGCACTCATATAATTTTATTTAAAATTGGATTATATACTCAGTTATGGTGACACATTAGTCCATAAAGACAAAAGAACTTGCATCTTATGGAAAACAAGGTGAAAATTAAGTCAAATTTGAGATACAACTTTGTCAATTGAGTTAAAAATTTAGTCAAGCACCAAATTATAAATATTGAGCATAGTTATAGATTTATATAAGTCAACAACCTTACAATTATTTTCATGTGTGGCATTAACATCTATTTTCTATGCTTACATGCTTTCATCAGTTGGTCATTCATTTTTCTCCTTATAATAGGCAATGTCAATTTAATGGACACCAAGGTGCCTGACACCTTCCCCACATGTTACTCAGTGACTTATCTAGATCTAATATTTTTGGATCATTTTAATCTTTAGTATTTTTTCTAGAATAGAACATACTTTCTAGGGCCCACTCAAAATATTTCTTACTAACCTAGATTTTTAGGAGTAAATCTTGAGTCATATATTCTTAAATCCCAAAGTGGCGAAGTAATTTTAACAACCATTATACTTCTAGAAAACAAAATAACACTTTAAAAATCTGCTACAGATGAGAAAATGAAATGTACTAAATATTAATGTTACTAAGAGCCAAACAAATTTTGACTTTTTATATAGACTACCAGAACCAAACAATTCAATACAAAAAGGAAATACTTTTACAACATTTAAATATGCTTTCCCAAGAATTTTAATTTAGAATGTATCAACAAATATCTCCCTCTGATAAGTTTTTCATAAGAAAAAAGGAGATACATTCATTCTAGATAGCAATCATTTAGATGGTTTTAGATTCAAGCCTATATTTTAGGTATTTGTTAGACATGGTCCAAGTTAGTAAACAAATATTAGAAATGGTTCATGTTAAATTCCATTTACATACATGATTTAGTATCATATAATTGAATCAATATGATAGTAACTAATATAAATTAGTAACTTACAATGTTCAAGAAGAAACAAAAAATAAACATTTCTAATTCAACAATTAAAACGCATGTAGTCACTGGATTGTGCCCCTGTGGGCTGCTCGAAGGTGTCAAAAGCTATGGTTAAGAATTGCGGCTTGGTGGTTCATCACTACCTACTCATTGATGACTGTGGAAGCAGGTTATCAACTTATCCATGGAGATCATTTTTTGATGGGCCGCATGTCCCTTCATTTGTGGTGCTCTGGAATAGGTTCCATTTGCCAAAATGGAGTTGTTGCTTATACAAGGGGCTTCTTAGGAGGTTTCCCACGTTGGATAGGATGAAGGAGTGGGGTTTGGCTATTCATTACCATTGTTTTCTTTGTTTATAGGAGGAGGAGTCACACTTGCACCTCTTGTGGGTGTGCCCCTTCTCTAAATATATCTAGTGCAAGGCCTCTTCGAAGTTGGGTTGGGGTGACTCTCCCCTGGATAATTTGGATGATTGTGTTCATTGGGTCCTGGAGAGAACTTCCGCCAACCCCTCCCTACAGTGTTTTGATCGCTTATGTTTATCGGATATGGGTTTTTTTGTTTGGAAGGAGAGGAATACCAAGTTTCATACTGGTAGGGAAAGAGAAAATATCTTTATTTTTTATGAGGTTATGAGTAGCATGTTGGCTTCTCGTAAGGTCCAACCTCGTATTTATAAGGGGTTGGATGCTAGAGTGTTGAAACATTGGGGACTTTTGTAGATTTTTCCCCTCCATTTTTTCATATATGAGGCTTTGTCTTGTTACCCCTATACTTTTTGTGGAGAACATTTTAACTTATCCAATAAAAAAAAAGAATCGACCACACATTGTAACTCGATATCCATTATTTTAGGCTTATTATATCTTTATTCAAAATTTTTATTAAATGTGACTTGTATTTACAATATTCAAGCATGTGATCATTATGATAACAAAAATTATCTATAGTTTCTCAAGTATGATATTTATGCACATACTCAATGTGACAAGATTACATATGGCAGGGGCATAGCGGGCTCCTCCGCTCCGTCCTCCACCCCCCTGGTCGGAGAGGTTCTGGGGTCACTTCATGTGGTAGATGTTACTGTGGGTCGTTCGTGGGTTGTGACTGTGGCTGTGACGAGGGAGGTCCTGAGGAACCTGAAACCGGTGGAGGTAGAGGGCGACCCTAGGGACCCCAGTTTTAGGAAGGACGACGATCGGCCATGGATGCAGATATCAAGCTCGGTGGCATTGGCGATGGACGAATTCAATCGGAACTCTATCATAGTCCAGGTCATGGGGAGGCGATGTGTGTGTGATTAGCTACTGGGATGTATGCTAAGGTCCTGGAAACCAAAAGGGGAGCTCCTCTGCACCCCGATGTTGGGCGGCCTCTTCCTCGCCAAGTTTGCATCGTCTGAAGATGCGAGTGTGGCGCTGGACCAAGGCCCTTAGTTTTTCAACCACAAGCTTGTTCTGACCAGGCGGTGGTCACCAGAGGCTGATCTTAGGAGGGCGGCGTTGATGACTATGTCAGTCTGGGTTACTTTCCCAGAGGTGGGGATCCAGTGGTCGAGGAGAGCCATCACCATTATGGCTTTCGGGATTGGTGTTCCAAAAGTGGTCGAATTCTGGTCCTCTGGTCGTTACGCAGGGGCAGCGCATGTCTGCATTGAGGTGATGGTGGACCACGTGCTTCCTCTGATGGTGATGCTGGAGATGCCCGACGGGAAAGAGCTTGAAGTCAGGGTCATCTACGATGCCCTCCCCGACAAGTGTGTGATGCAAGCTATTTGGGCTCGACCTGAGTTGCTGCCAGAGCGGCGGGGGTGAGGGTGCAGACAAGGTGGCTATCGATATATCAGAGACAAGGAGGCATGCCAGGTCCAGGCTGCATTCTAGAAGGAGATTGGAGAAGTCTATGGCTGGTCGAGCGGTTGAGGTGCCCGATAGTGGTGGAAGGGACAATGCTGAAGTCCTTCATTAGGTACTAGTTGAGGCGGTTCCCAATACTGAAGTGGTTCTTTATGCGGAAGTGGTGGTTGAGGAACGGGATGGCAGAGACAACATATTGTTAGACAATAACAATGAGGATGAGGGGTTGGAGGTCCGGGATAGGGGGAGCCCTGGGGTGGTGGTGTTGGCGGACAGGGTGAGCCCCATCTCTCCAGACGTCAACCAATTCTCTATGCTTCAATAACTTGAACGCGGAGGAGCTACTGGAGGAACTTTTGGGTACTAGCAGGATATAAAATGACAAGGTATCTGCACCCAGTATGAGGGAAAGGCATGTATAAAATAGAGTGACCTCTTCCGGAAGGGGGGCCATACAGGAGGTTGATATGCTAGTCCTCACATGGAATGTGAGGGGGGATTCTAGGCCTCAGAAACAAAGACATGTTAGGAAGAGGATAGGGGAGATCCAGGCGTCGTTGGCGATCATTCTGGAGACGAAAGTGAAAAGGAGGATGTGGGATAGTCTGTTTGGTGTTTTTTCAATTGATTGGGGTGTTGAGTCCAATCTTGAGCAGGTTGAAGGGGGCTGCATTGCTATTGGGTGGGACAGGAATGTATGGGACCTTCATGTGATTGGTGCTACTGACCAAATGATGGTCCTTAGTTGTATCAATGCGGGTGGTTTTCATTTTGTGATCACAGCCGTGTATGGGCACAATGATGAAGGCAGAAAAAGAAGATGTTGGGAGGATATCATCAGCTCTACACAGCAGCAGGTACCATACTTGGTGGTGGGAGACTTCAACAACGTCCGCAAGGCTGGTGAGAAGGTTGGGGGTAAGCCTATACCTGATTCAGTCTTGGAAAGGTTCAATGGTATGGTGGATGCTGTTAATCTGGTGGAATTAAATATGGTGGGAGGAATCATAACTTGGCACAATAAAAGGATACCAGAACATAGGATCTCGAGCAACCTAGATAGAGGTCTTGTGAATGTTGTCTGGCTGGATTTTTTTCGGAGGTGAAGGTGCTTTTGGGGGGGCACCCTCTTAGAGACCATGCTTGGCTCAAGATTCCCCTGGTGAACATCTGTATGAAGAATAGACCGTTCAGATTCTAGAATTTTTGGTCTGAGTGACCAGGTTTCAAGGATTTGGTGGCCCGTGTTTGGGCGGAGAGAGTGGTAGGTAATCATTTGTTCAAGATGTCGAAGAAGCTTAGAAGAACTAAGGTGACTTTGAAAGAGTGGGTTGATGATTGCTCCAACCTTCAGGTTCTGGTCAAAAAAACGTCTGAAGATTGCTAGGCCGCTGCGGAGGGCCTGAGGTCACACCCATATGACCCTAACATGATGAGGAATGAGGAAGGCAAAGCTAAAAGACTGTTACAGCTGGAGAAAGTTGAGGAAATGTACCATTGGCAAAGAAGCAGGATCCAGTGGATCAACGATGGGGATAGAAACACTAAGATTTATCACAATGCTACTAATAAAAACCACATGCGGGATTGCATCCATGGCCTGGTAAAGGCAGATGGGTCGGTGATGAGAGGAGTAAATGAAGTAGGATAAGAGGCGGTCCAGTTCTTTGAAAATTTATAAAACAAATAGCAGAACAGCAGGCGTGATGCTTTTCCTGGGGGGGAGAGTCACTGAGACGATGAATAGAGAGTTGTGCGATCCAGTGTCAGATAAAGAAATCAAAGAGGTCGTCTTCAACATTGGCGCGGCTAAATCTCCCAGACCGGATGGGTTCAATAGCAAGTTTTTCCATGTTTGTTGGGACATTATTAAGGATGACATGTGTTGTGCGGTGAGATGGTTCATGGTGGGTGGTACCATGGTTAGGAAAGTCAATCATGCCTTCATTAGGCTTATTCCTAAAGTCAATAGGTCAGCTTCTATGTCGGATTATAGACCCATTGCCTGTTGTATTTTGCTCTACAAAATTTTAGCCAAGTTATTAGCAGGGAGATTGAGGAAGGTGCTGCCAACAATTATATCAACCGAACAGCTTGATTTCATCAAAGATCATTCTCTGGCTGACGGGGCTCTCCTAGCCAAGGAATTCTTGGAGGATTTCAACTGTAAAAGAGCTACGAGGAAGGCATGCATAAAATTAGATACCACCAAGGTGTATGATCATGTCGATTGGTCTGCTCTTTGGAGAATCATGGCGGCAGTTGGGTTTTCAGAGAGATGGATTAAGTTGATGAGGCAATGTTTGGAGTCCACATCCTTCTCTATTCTTGTTAACAATGTACCTCATGGCATGTTCAATGCATCCAATGGGATAAGGCATGGTGATCCCCTATCCCCTATGTTGTTTGTCATCATTATGGAGTCTTTAACCCAAAGCATACAAAAGGAACAGGACAACGGAAATTTGAAGGAATACAAGGTTGGAGGGGTTCCTGTTTGGTCACACATCCTCTTTGTCGACGACGTCATGTTGTTCACTGCTGGACATGTGAAATATTTAAAGACAGTAAAGAGAATTTTGACCCAGTTTGGGAAGCTAACCGGGCTGTACATTAGTGATATCAAGTCTAAGATTCTTCTATCTCGTTCATGTGATCAAAGAAGAGGGAGGTTGAGGAGAATTGTGGGGATCGCTCGAGGGGTTTTCCCCATGAAATACCTAGGCATACCACTTTCGGGTGGTAGAAGGAATGGTACTCATTATAGCTCGGTAATTGATGACTTGAGGTGCATGGTGGACAGATGGGCCGGTAATAACATCTCTATGGCAGGCCGTTTGGTGTTAATCAAGTATGTGCTTGAGGCTAAGATTACTTTCTGGTCCAGGCTGGCAGAGCTGCCCAGATTCATCATCGACAAGGCTATGAGCATTATGAGTGGTTTTCTCTGGGGCGGGAGAGGGCATGGTGTTGCTTGGGACACGGTTGCGAGGCCGAAGGAACTAGGGGGCCTCGGGCTGTTAGATCCTCATCACTTGGCGGATAGAGCTACTGGTTACTAGATTGACAGATTCCTTATGAGATTGGGTTCCCCTTGGGTGACTTGGTTGAGAGTGAGATATGGTGTTAATCTCAACGTGCAGGTGGTGATGGGGTTTCCCTGGTCTGGCATAGAATGATTAGTATGTGGCCGTCAGTTAAGCATGAGTATAACCAGCTGAATCAAAATCTTTGGTGTCGTGGTGTTCCGACTCAGATTCTAAGGATGGTTGGGCCTCCAGTTCCTTGGTTCATGGTTGTTTGGAATAAAATACAGACTCCCAAGTGGAGTTTCACCCTCTATAGATGTATTTTGGGTCGGCTTCCTACTGTAGATAGGATGATTGGGTGGGGGCTGCAGGTTGAGCCGATTTACAGCTTGTGCAAGCAGCTAAATGAATCCCTTGGACATCTGTTTTTTTATTGTGATTATTCTAAATATTTGTGGGAACGCTTGATTCTCAAATGTGGGTGGGGTGGGTCTCCCCCCTTTTCTCTCGAGGATATCCTGGATTGGTTGCGCACCAAGATGGCTAGGGAACATTTTTGGGGCACTTTGTGAGTATAGGCTTCTCAGCACTGGTGTACCTGGTTTGGCAGCAAAGAAATGCCAGGTTACATGGCGGGAGGGTGCTGGATAAATTCCAAGGTTTTGATGTGCTGACAGAGAGGCTACGTTTGGTTTGTAAGGCTAAACCTATGCTTTATAAAGGTTTAGACCTCAATGTGAAAAGAAGCTGGGGCTTTTTTAACTAGTACCTCGTGGGTTTTGTAGTTACCTTGTATAGCACGATATAGGTTCCCTATACTTTTGTTCAAAATAATATTTTACCCGATCCAAAAAAAAGATTACATATTAGTTTCTCATCTTTTAACAATGTCCAAAAAATACTAGGCATGTACCTAACCATGTAAGTCATCATAGTGTGAGAATGTAAATGACTCATCATACATACCTTTATGGCTTGCCGGCCATCATAAGGGACATGTGGATGTCTTTAGAATCCTCACTTTTATTTCCCTTTCCTAGGTACAAGGATGTCGATATCACAGCCCAAGTCTACTACAAGTCTAAGTGGGTGCCTCTAGAATCCTCACTTAGATCCCTTTACCTAAGAAAAAGGGTGGTTCATCTGACAACTCTTTTATAAATTTATATTTCTCATTTTCTCATTAACATTTCTCAAATCTTTAGATTGGGTCCTATATCTTATGTATGTAGGTCTTCCTAATCATTTTCCCAACTCATTCTTAAGTAAATTGGGATTTGTATTCCACCTACTCAATCGTCCTGATTTCCTATTGATTAATCCATGATTAATATCTTCCTTGAAGACTCCTTCCCATGGATGTATGTTCACTATAAGGAAGGTATGTTCAATATTCCCAACATAGACATTGTATGGGACTTACGGTGTTTGATGCATATAGTTAGATGTGTTAAGTGATCACTTTATTATTAACCAATTTGTTCACCTGAGAGGGCTTCAAACATGCTTTGAATATCTAAAAATATTAAAATGTGAACTTCTTACCAAGGCCATTAGTACAACTGATTAAAATGAAAACAAATACATAATATATCCCCACAATAACTTCTCAAATCCATATGTTTCTAGATATTTATGGCATCCAAAGCATCACTTCATAATTCAAATCACATTCCTAAATTATCTTATGATAATTCCCAATCTAGAGTACTAAGTAACTGTCACCGTCATCCTTCTCATGGATTGAATACCATTTCATTTCAAAGATCATTTTTGTGTGCTAAATATACTTGCATACAACCATTAAGAATACTATCTTTAATATTTTGCATATTAATTAGAATTATACTTATATTGTGACATCAAATATTTATTTTCTTCTCATTTCCACTATTGCATGATGTTGTGTATGTATATAGTAGAGCTTATTAATTTTAGATGCTAAAGAAACCCTTCTTACTGTAATTAAATTATATTATGAACAATATTTTATTCATTTAGATTAATTACAATATCTTATCCAGAAAATAAAAGTGGAGAAATAAAGAAAATTTGTAATTTGTCCCAATGCATTCTAATTCACTCATTCTTAGTCAAAATTTGAGGATGTAGGTACTTATTTTAGCAATTGTGATGAATTTCTCAACACATTTTCTTAATATATCAATTTCACTTACATCAAAGTGTAAGGAATACAAAATCCTTACTTCTCATTCTTCCTATAACAAAAAATGGTAAATTTACCTAAATGCATCACTTCTTCTAAGATTTTTCTCCTAGAATGTTTAGAAAGAGATTTGGGGAAATAGGGAAGAAGAGTTTCTTCCAATTAAGATGATGTTATATAATTAGAAAATAAGATACAAGAGTAGGAAAATATTAGGGTTCATCACTTTCTTGTTTCTCCAACCCATTCCATCTCTACATCAGTCTTTGAGGTGAACTCCAAGCTTTTCCAACCAAAATTCTTTGAAAATCCTATTTTGTGTGATTTTAATGGTAGAGTGGTGGAAGATAGGGTGAATAATTTTGGAGGTCAATGTTTGTGAACGAGATTGAAAATACAAACTATCTCTCTCTCATACACACACACATATATATATCCAAACACACATATAAGGCAATCATTCATTTCCCATCTGGGTAACTAACATAGTCGCCCACTGACATGGTTTACAATCCGAGCATTTTGGTTACAACTTTAGAATTTGGGTATGATTTTTCACTCCAGTTTACATTTAGGAAAAAATATTTTATGATATATATAATTTTTAATGTTTTTGTCAAATAAAAACATTCTTGTTGTATTTACCAAATGAGTCCTTCTATTACAAATCTTTCTTTCTCTTTATAATTTGGAGCCTTCCTATTATAAAATTTGATCCAGAGGTTAAACTATCTATGACCCAAGTAAAACATGTATAAATAGGACATTCCTATAAATAGGACTTAGAAACCCCTAGAAAGTGTCTAGAACGTGTCTAGAACGTGTCTAGAAACTATCTCTAACGGCTAGTTAAGCACTTAGAAACCCCTAGAAAGTGTCTAGAACGTCCTTAAGCACTTGTAGGACATTCCTATAAATAGGACATGCCTTAGGACACCTAAACTTACTTGTTTTTACACTTGAGCAATCTTTGAGCATACACTTACATTGAGCAACCTGTTTGTGAGCAATTGAGTATATTGACAACTGGCTACTTCTTCTCTCAGCTCAAATTTCGTGTCCTATAGGCTAGCATCTCCTATCCACAGCAATCACCATTCCATACACATTGGTTAGGAGATCTACACGCTTGATCTAGGCAAATCAAGCCTTGTGCTTCAAAGGATAAGTTGTAATTTCCTTTTTCCTTTCTTGTTCACTATTATTGTTTGTACTCTCCTTGCTACTCCTAGGTTGGAGGCTGTGGATTGGAGAGGTTGGAGATCTTCTTGGTGAAGAAGGGGACCTTGAGCTACTTCAAGAAGGCTGGTGCAACGGGAGGTTACTTCTAAAGAGGAAGGCTACTTCAAGGGGGAGCTTGGAGTTACTTCAAGAAGGATACCTCAGGTTGGTGCATCTACTTCAAGTGAAGGTTGTTCATGGGGTGTAAGAAAGTATTGTATTTTGTGTAATTCCTTGTGAAGGTAATAAAATTGATACTTTCAAAATCCCGGTTGGGTAAGCAACCGGGTAGTGGACTGACAACCTTAGTATTTGCTAAGGTTGGAACCACTCTAAACCCTGTGTCTCCTTCTTGATTTCTCATTTTTGGTTGTTTGAGTTAAATTATTGTTAAATAAGTTTAAAGCCCTATTCACCCCCCTCTAGTGGTTTTTCATTTGGTATCAGAGCAGGCTTCAAGGAGCTCTAATCGAGTCTTGAAGAATGGAGGGTGATGGTGATTACAACCGCAATAAAAGGAGCAACCTGGACCAATCTACAACATGTTGCAATTGGTGCTTAGGAACAAGCCACACAACATCTAGCTGCCCATGGAGATCAAAGAAGGAAGATGAGCACAAAGATTGTCTTATTGCTACAACACGTGAAGAAGAAGAAGAGGTAAGTCTTTTTGATTTATCTAAAGATGAGCTAGTTGCTAGTCTTGAAGAGACACATAATAAACATATTGAGTGCAAGAGGAAATTAAAGAAATCTAATAAAGCAAATGATGAATTACATGCTAAGCTTCTTTCTATTACATCTGAAAATGAAGATCTTAAAAAGATCATTGAAGATCATAATATTAAGATAAAATCTATAGAGGCAGATTTCAAACTTCTCTCTTTAGAAAAGATTAATTTGCAAACTCAAGTGAACGATCTTCAAAAACAACCCATCTTGTGCTCACATCTAGATTATGATACTATCGTGAAAGAAAGAAATTCATTATCATCTAATCTAGAACAAGAAAAGCTAGATATCAAGAAAAGAATGGAGGAAATTGCTAAGCTACAACAAGAAGTTTGTAGTCTAAGTAACAATGGAATTCTTGATAAAATCCTAAATGATCCTTATCGTCAAATTGGAAGGAGAGGACTAGGTTACAAGCCTAAAGGAAAATCTTATCAACAACCTAGTAAGGGAAGAGCACAAGCGCCAAAGAGTCAATCTATGTATGTACCTAAAGTTACAAATACATATGTACCCAAGAACAACCTAGAACAAAATCATCGAAAAAGATATGAAGTTGATTCTATATGTTGTCATTACTACTTGCCTCTTGGTCACTATTCCTTTTCATGTCCTTACAAGAAAAAGGATGTCGAGTTAGTTTGGGTCCCAAAACCCCCAAACTAAATGAGCAAAAATAAGTTGAGATATGACCAAGGACCCAAATTACATATTTATATGTCTATCTCAACTTAACAAATTAATTCAAGTATTTAAACATCTAATATATAATTCCTTTAAATCTACAAAAACAATTCTGATTTACTTACTGAAAACAACTCTGAAATAGTACAGAACCTTTCTCAGTGGAGAATCTGTCGACCGAGAAAGACAGTCGGTCGAAGACATGGTCGACCGATCCAGTCTCTGACAAATCTGCTGAATGTGTTTTCAAATTGATCAAATTTCCATCGATTTATTGTTAATGACTGATCTTACAAGTTGAAGACCATCATGTGTTATGACATCTAGTATAAATGATCACTGTATTTTATGAAATTATTATTATATGTTGATCATTACATCGTGGACATGCTTTCACTATTCAGCTCATAAAGATGATAGAAAATGATTATTGTATGCATGGATCCTTGATGACACATTGGCAAGCAAAATGATTCATTTGTGATATAGAACTTTAAGGCTTGCAACACATAAGATAAAAATTTCTCAATTAAGAACGTGAGATATTGCTTTCAAGGATATATATTTTCTTGGAGAATCTTACATGAAAACAAGGGTACAAGAAGAAATAGAATTTGATATTTATGTACCTACAACAAAGCTTATATAAATATTCTAGGAGAATTACAAACGGAAATCTTCATATTGAGTATCACTCAAAATTGCCTCTTGGTTAAAATCAAGCTTGACCAAGGGGTGCTATGGTCGTAGTCAAAGTCGACCTAAAATAAGTTTGGCACAATACTTATTTGAATATCATTCTCTATATTAAAAAAAAAATTTGTGATCAAAAGACCAATTAAAATTATGACCACAAAATTGTTCAAAGATTGGTAATAATAATCACAATATTACTCCCTTAGAAAACATATATATGCTCTACAAATTCAGTCTATCATTTGCATTAAGAATCCGCTTATAAATTCATCCACAGTAAGTTTGTCGGTTGACGAATTCCTCGACCGAAAACATCTCGGTCAACCTATCTCTCTCGACCGACAGACTTCAAATAAAAAATTACATCGGAAAAACTCAGACACACATTCGGTCGACAATTATTCGACCGAGCCAATGTCGGTCGACAATTGCTCGACCGAGAACTGACCGTTGAGAACTGACCGTTGGAATCTGACCGTTTGAATATAACCGTTGCCGGTCGACCGTTGGGCGACCGAGTGGCACGCCTAGGATATGACCGTTGCCGGTCGTCGGTCGACAATTTTTCGACCGACCAGGTTACTGGATTGCTATAAAAAGGACCAAAAACGGGTCATTGTATTACACCTTCACATTCTTAATTCCTTGGCTTCCTTCTAGTGCATTTGTGTGCAACCTTTTAGCCTCTCCATCTCCAAGACTTTCTTGCTTCTTCTCCACCTTAAAGACAAGAAATGGGTTCATCATCAACACGTGGAAAGAAGAAAGTTACTAGCAGGAAAGAAAGGGCGGCTACTCCGCCATTGACGATCATCAACGACATCCCCTTCGTCGACGTAGATGATGGTAATCGCTATCTCAGGCTCTCCTCCAAAACTCCTCTTCCACGACGGCCGGTTGACGTCATGGACTTCCTCAGCATCGTCGACCTGGAGGATCTTTTTGAGGTGCAAAATTTGAAAGAATTTCTTAACCCTTCCTTCCCTTCCTATTCTTCCAAAGTGGTAAATGAGTTCTATGCAAACCTAATCTCCCATTCCAAAAATGAAAATAACTTCTTCTACTCTATGGTCAATGGGCATAGCTTTCGATTTACTGAGGAGGATATTCTTGACATGCTCAACATAGACTCAGAAGAATACCAAGACACTCTTGACCTTACCACTGGAAATCCACTCAATACTCTTTCCCAGGTGACAATACCGTCAATCTTAGTGAGATTAAACGAACCATTTTTCAATCCAATACAACTTGTCACGAAGATAGGGGTACCTACTATGCCATTAACCTCAAACCTGCAGCTAGGATTATCAACCTTATTGTTTCCACAAATATACATCCTAGAGCAAATAAGTCTGAAGTCCCTACCTTTCGCATGTATCTAATCTACGCCATCATCAAACGCATTCCCATAAACTTTATCCGCATCATCATTAAGAATATGCTTGAGTTTTTTGGCAATCCCCCATATGCTGATTTCGTATGCCAAATCACTCAACACTTTCTTAAGACACAAATTGAGGACATGGGATACACATGGGAAAGAAGACCACAAAAAATAAGCAAAAACACAGTAGAGAAGATGGGAATTGATTTTGGTCACAAGAGGGCTAGGACGGGAGGTGAGACATCTATTCAAGACATACCACCACCACCTCCTCCTACTAACCCATCCTATGATCCCATCCAAAACACCCTAACCTATGTTGTTGGGTCACAATATCATCTAAGCAGACAATTAGATTATAGCCACCATGCCATGACCTACCTAAATCAAAGGATGCAAACCCTCTCTCCAAATCAACCAGATGAATATCCTTATTCTTTAAATCCTGGCATGCTCAACCCATATAATCCCTCTTACAACTACTACCAAACTCCACCTCCACCATCTATTGATCTCACACATACTCAGTTTTCCTCAATACAATTACAAGACATTTCTCCTCATTTCTGCTTTGATCGTGTTCCTACCTTCTTGGAAGCATATGCCTTAACCAAGACAGGTGCTTTGGAGTGGCAAACTTTAGTCAAGTATTATGGAGCTGAGCCATTTCTTGGAAAAGACCCTGATATTGATGTAATACTTAAGTCTTTCCAGTGAGATTTGGAGTGTCCATTGTATTAGTTGTAATGAAATGGTTATCTTTGCATGATGGTAATGAAATGGTTATCTTTACATGACTTGGTTATCTTTGCATGATTGTAATAATTCCATGATTCTAATGAATTGGTTATCTTTACTGATTATAATGGATATTCCTCTATGGCATCATTTGAACATGGCTTATAAGACTATTCTAGTAGAGCATACAAAGTAAGGGGAGTAATAAATATGTCATAAATAAAAAAGGATGAAATCTTTGCAATACCTGAAATTTAAAATTGTGGCTAAATTGACCATCTATTGAAGAAGGATATCTATTTAAGGGGGAGCAATACTTTTCATATAATATTTGTTTTTCAACGGATATCTTTTTGAAATGACAAAGGGGGAGAAATAAATGCAATCAATGAGTTTCATAAACAAACTCTTGGCTTTATAAACAAACTCTTGGCCTTTACATTGAAAGTTGCTATATTCCCTAAAGAAGTGGATTTCATGTTCCATAATTCATGGGGAATAATAAGCACACATTTATAAACAAGAGAAGAAATTTACAAAGGTAATCTTTAGGTATGAAACTCACATGTTTTATATTTTCTTATTTTATATTTAGGAAATGTTTGTCATCTTCAAAAAAGGGGGAGATTGTTGGCTAAATAAACATCTGTAAATCCCTTTGTTTTGATAATGACAAACATTTCATTCTTGTTGATCTAACGTGCTACTTGAGTGTTGCAGGAATAAGGTGAATGACAAAGCACTAGGGAATCTATATGCTTGAATGATTGTAAATGTCATGAAATGTAATCAATTGTAAACTTGTACAAATATATAATGTACAAGTACTTAGACTTCATGTAAATCAAGCGTTAGATCTTCCCTAGCTAAACACCACATTTAGATAGGTCATCTCCTTCAATAGTGTCACATATGCACACTCATATACACAATGTCTTTATTTGAAACATTGAAACAGGGTCTATCTCGATTGACAAAATCCTCGACCGAGACACTCTCGGTCGACAAACTTCTTGACCGAGAAAGACCCAAGTAGCCGTTAGACACAGCTGACAAGGTAGTTGGTAGTTGAAGATAAACGTTGCAAAACACTTGATCCAGAGAGCCTGTCGGTCGACAAAACTTCGACCGAGTAGGTGTCTCGGTCGACCATTTCTCGACCGAGATGGACTCTGACAGAAACTGCAGAATTAATTAACTAGCCGTTGTTAAAGCAACTAACTTATATCTAATGGCTAGTTAAGCACTTAGAAACCCCTAGAAAGTGTCTAGAACGTCCTTAAGCACTTGTAGGACATTCCTATAAATAGGACATGCCTTAGGACACCTAAACTTACTTGTTTTTACACTTGAGCAATCTTTGAGCATACACTTACATTGAGCAACCTGTTTGTGAGCAATTGAGCATATTGACAACTGGCTACTTCTTCTCTCAGCTCAAATTTCGTGTCCTATAGGCTAGCATCTCCTATCCACATCAATCACCATTCTATACACATTGGTTAGGAGATCTACACGCTTGATCTAAGCAAATCAAGCCTTGTGCTTCAAAGGATAAGTTGTAATTTCCTTTTTCCTTTCTTGTTCACTATTATTGTTTGTACTCTCCATGCTACTCCTAGGTTGGAGGCTGCAGATTGGAGAGGTTGGAGATCTTCTTGGTGAAGAAGGGGACCTTGAGCTACTTCAAGAAGGCTGGTGCAACAGGAGGTTACTTCTAAAGAGGAAGGCTACTTCAAGGGGGAGCTTGGAGTTACTTCACGAAGGATACCTCAGGTTGGTGCATCTACTTCAAGTGAAGGTTGTTCAAGGGGTGTAAGAAAGTATTGTATTTTGTGTAATTCCTTGTGAAGGTAATAAAATTGATACTTTCAAAATCCCGGTTGGGTAAGCAACCGGGTAGTGGACTGACAACCTTAGTATTTGCTAAGGTTGGAACCACTCTAAACCCTGTGTCTCCTTCTTGATTTCTCATTTGTGGTTGTTTGAGTTAAATTATTGTTAAATAAGTTTAAAACCCTATTCACCCCCCCTCTAGTGGTTTTTCACTTTCTACCAACATGAAAAGGACACTACCAAAGGTTGTTAGTTGGCTTCCAATAGTTATCCAACTTCCGAGTGTCTAGAATGGATATTGTGTTGTTACTACCACTCCTCAGTCAAAGTTAACAATGATTTCATGTCACTAATTTCTAGGTCACTGTCACGACCTTAATAACTCGATCTGACTTGTCAATAGTCAATCAACAAGTCTGCCCAATACTAGTAGATCAACTCCAATTGGTTGATCGATCCTATCTAGTCATCGTCAAAGGTTGAACGACATCTTAGCTTGACTCTACAAAAGTCAATACAATGCCTTGATTCAATGCCCAAACATTTTGAACATAATGTGTGCATATTTTATACCTATTTCATCAGTTCTCACTTGATGTCATCATGTCATAACACTTAATTTTCAATTTCTCCTATTTTACTTAAATATCCATGTGTCACATTTCTAGTATTCAAATGGCATATCAATTAGTTATGGTTCTATATTGTTTCATATATACAGTTCAACATCATTTGTCCAAAGTTCGGTCTACCTTGAGATCACTATAGATGTAGTACTAAGAGATTATCATGCTAATTTAGGGTTTTACAACAATTCCAAATAGCCTAGAGATAATGCAAGATTAAGAATGCAGAGAAAGATCCCACCTAGTACCACATGCACCTCTAGAAAGAACTCGCCTTTATCTCGGTCTCAGGTCTGTGGAACATTCTTACATTATTGGTTTTTATTAGGGTATAGAAGACGTAAATGGGAGGGTATAAATATCCCACTCAATACCACTTTCACCTTCAGATAAAACCTTCCTTGCTCAATGAAGAAGAAGCTCGAGAGGGGAGCCAAATTCATGATACTCTCCTTTCCTCTATTTTGATATAAAGTATTATGAGGATATGATAGCCTAAGATATTTAATTTCTTATATTTCTTCATTCATCTAATCCTTGTCTTGTGTATATTATGGTCATGTACGAAGTTTACAAATACTTCCCATGATTGCATGCTTACTTTAGTCAGTCATTCTTTTTTCTCCCTAGAGTAGCCAATTTCAATTTAACATGCATATGGGGTTGTATTACCTTCCCCATGAATACCGTGGTGCCTTATCTATATCTCATGGTCATGGTTCATTCTTACCTTATCAGTTTTCCAGTCAATTTTGAGTACACATTAGTGGAAAAGCAGAATGATCACACCCAATACCATTGGCAACTCATACAAGAAACTACCAAGTTAAGCCTAATGGAGAAAAAGTATGATATAGATTCCAAGTAGAGGATACTCTCCCCTCCCTAATTTTGATTTCAAGTAGTGTTGGGATATGAGCACCTAAGATTAGTTTAAAGGGTATGTGAGGTTTACCAAAACCTCCCCTATTGTAACATGATGCCCTATCCGAATCTCAGGGCATTCAATCATTTTTATCTCATTATTTCTCAATAAATATATAATAGATGTTAGTTGGAAGGTATATAATTCCCACATAGTACCATCAGCACCTTCATATAGAACCAACCTGGCTAAGATTTAGGGATAAGAAGAAGAAAAGAGGAGATATAACTAAAAAATATTCTTCTCTCCTTTATTTTGATCTCATGTAGGCCAGATGAATTGGGGATTTCCCATATTTCATCATTCCTCTAAACCTCATTTTGTGTATATTATCTTCGTTTATGTAATTTAAACTTGTTTTCCCATGCTAACATCATTTATGTAATTGGTGTTTCACTTTTCTGCCTGGGATAATGTCCTATTATTGCGAAGTTGAGGTGCCTAATATCTTTTCCTAACATATAACCTTATTTTTTATCCATATCGTGGTTATATGGATCATTCTTATCTTTTTTGTTAGGGTAGATTAGGCATGGTGGGAGGACATAGAGAGATTGGTTTGGCTTATCCCAAGGTATCATAACTAGGACAAGTGAACCAACTAGAGGATATTATCATATCCCTTATTTTTGTCTCAAGTGTGAAAGAATATGAGCTACTGAAATCATATATATACCATATTTATTTACTACTATAATCCTTGTTTGTATAGTTTTCACTTATATATGAATTTCACCTCTACAGTTTCACATTTCCATGCCTTCTTCAGTCACGCATCACTTTTCTCTTGGAAATAGGAGATGGCAACTTAACATGCATGTGGGGGTGTTGAACATGTAACTTGAGGACTCAACTATAGCTTGGGGATGTTGATGATTCGTTTCATATTGGATTTTTGGTCTAAGTAGATTAGAGATAAGTGTGAAGTTAGAGTAAACCCACCTAGTACCACCCAAACCTCTAGAAAGAACACACATTGGCTAAGCCCAATGGAGCAGAAGTGGGGAGAGGGATTCAACTAGAGTATACACTCCTCTCCCTTATTACAATCTCATAAATTGTATGGATAAAGTCACATGACCAACAATTTCCATAGTTCTTCATTTTGAAAAATTGACATCTATTTTTTTGCACTTGAAAGATTTCTTTAGTTTTCATTCGATTCTTTTCTCTAGAATAGGAAATATTAGTTTAACATGCATGTGGGGGTTCGTAACACCTACCACATGTGTAGCCAGATTTCTTATTCACATTTGAGAGTCATGGATGATTCACATGTCATTGATTTTTAGTTGGGGTAGTGTTTACTCTAGTGGGAAGGTAGAGAAAGAGAGAACCTAGTGCCAATTGCACCTCTAGATAGAACCTATCTGGAGCAAGAGAAGGGAGACAAATTGAGGATAATTTCACCTCACTTATCCCTTATTTGAATTTCAAGTAGTGTCAGGATGTGAGTACCTAAAATTGATGCCTTTTCATATTTCTTTATCATTCTAAACCCATCTTGTGTACATTATGTTCAACTAGAAAGTTTACATCTACTTTCCCATGCTTGTGTTCTCTACTTAGTTAGACATTCACTAATCTTGTTATTAGTAAGCAATGCCACTTTAATAAGCATGTGTTGGTTCCTAACACCTTCCCACCATGTACCATGATTCCTTATCTAGATATTGGTTTGTGGATCATTCAATTATTTATTGGTTTTCATTCTCGGATAAGAAGATGTCAGTGGGAAGTGAGAGAGCCCACTAAGTAATACCCATAACTCCAGAAAAAATCAATTTAGATAAGCCTAATGGAGTAGAAGTAGAATAGGGGAACCAAAAAGAGAAACCTCTTATCTCCTTATTCAGATCTATATTAGTTTGAGGATATGAGAACTAAGATTGATGGTTTATAATATTTGTTCATTCCTCTACTCCTCATCTTGTGTATATTATTATCATGTATGAAGTTTACATATATTTTCATGTGCTATCATGATTTCATTAATCAGTCATTTTATTTTCTCTCGTGAATTGGAAATGTAATTTCGACGGGCATGTGGGTGTTCCTAACACCTTTCCCACATGTAACTCAATTCCTTATCAACATCGCATGGTCATGCAACATTCTTATATTAATGATATTTCTATCATGGTAGAGCAGACATTAGAGGGGAGGAAGACAAAGATCACACCTCGTACCACCAACACCTCCTTAAAGAACATGTCAAAATCATGCCCATGTAGTAGAAGCATTAGGGGGGGATTAGATGATACTCTCCTCTCCCTTATTTTGGTCTAAAGTAGTTTGAGGATATGATCAATAAAATCTAGGATTTTAAATGTTTTTGAGTTCCTATAATCCTCATATCATTTATATTATGTTCATGTACGAAGTTTACATATGTTTTCATATGTGCATGTCTTGTTTAGTTTGTCAATTTCTCATGGTTACTGATACAAACACCCTAACAAGACCAAAAGTAAACTAAATTAAAATCCATATTACAGCCATTAATTATCTATTGTTATTTATACTAGAAATGAATTTTTTTGTACTCAATGTGTACATTTCTTGTACTTTTCATTGTATAAATGTGTTGTAAAATTATTTTTTATAGTCTAACAACTCAATAACATCCATAAAAATCATAAAATAGTCATTTAAGGTCCACTATTTTTGTTATCACATGTACATTTGGTGTTATGGGATTGTTAATTCTTGTATTGTTTGTTGTTTATTTTTTCCTATAAAAATATTTTTGTAATAGCCCAACGATTCAATCACAGGCTAAAAGTAGTTTCCAACAATCATATTTTTGTTGTACTAGTGTGTGTTGTTATTTTTTTGTGAGCAAGTACCTCTCCTCATAATGGGCCGCTTTTGAATCTACCCCCCCCCCCCGCGCATAGGTAAACCCTGGGGTCCAGATAGCTAAAAAGTTTGGATACCCATTACAGTCACATACTTCACCAGCCTAGGCGATGAACAACTCATTTCTGAGGGCGCTTATCCAAGAATCGAATCCCGGTCTCTTCATTCGGGAGTCCCCTACCGAACTAACCATTGACTGTAAAACATGTATTTTTCCTATATACAATATGTGTTGTGTATCATGTATGTATTTTTGGGTGTAAAAGTGGGTGTGAATGTTGTGTACCTCTTTCCTTTTCTTACCTCTTCAAATTAGGCAACCCCAATTCAATGTGCATGTGGAATTTATTACATGTTCACAATGTGTAAATTGATGCCTTATTTGGATCTCATGTTTGTGGATTTTTGTTTTCTTATTGGTTTTTCAGCTATAGTATAGAATAGCTAAATGGTAAGACAAATAGAGACCACCTAGTACCACTCGCACCTATAGAAAGAACATACCCCTCTAACCCTATGGAGAAGATGAAACATAGGGGAGATAATTAGCGGATACTCTCCTCTAGAATATTTTTGTCTCTAGTAGATGAGGATATGAGGACTGAACATGAATGATAACCCATATATCTTTATTCCTCTCATTGCCACGTTATGTGCATTGTGTTCATGTATGATGTTGCATCTATTTTCATGTACTTGTTGCTATCAATAGTTGGTTATTATATTTTCTCCCCTAGATAGGAAATGTTGGTTTGACAAGCATGATAGGTTCCTAACACCTTCCCTATGTATAACTTGATTGTGGAACTATTAACAACGAAATGACACACAAAGCTAAGAAATATGGATGAAGACATCAAATAAACATCATTATATCTCTTACAAAGAAGGAAAGATAATATTTAGATAAAAGTGTCAACATCATGCATGTAAGATCCTCAAACTTTGCATATATATATATATATATATATATATATATATATATATATATATATATATATATATATATATATATATATATATATATATATATATATATATATAATTCAAGAATATTGGATTGAATTTCATATTGAGTCAAGTAAATAATAATAAGCTCAATAGGATGAGTTTGTATGCATGGGACTATGATTAAGTTTTCAATCTAACATAATACAACTTTATTAGGATAAGTATGGTTTTACTCTAGAATCAACATATCATTGAATTAATAATGATGGTTGAGCCCTACTTACAAAATTAGGAGCTCGTTGGATCACTTGGTTCCATAATAAGACATCAGTTCAACCCATCACCCAGGCCTAATTGGACTATTTGGAGATGCAAATTGTTCCATGGATTACATATTGGATAGTAACATATTGTGCCTAATTATGGAACTAATAACATTATCGATTGGTCAGTAAACCAATTTGTAGACAAAGTGCAACATTCTAGAAATTCTATTTTGATTAGTGATCTAGATAATTAATGGAGTTTTTATCTAGTATTTTCTTGGATTCTAAGATTCGGATATCATTAGAGATTAACATTAACCAAAATTTGGTCCAATATAGGATACTTGTTAACTAAAGATAAATCCAAATTTTGAACTAATTCCATGGATAAATGTGACCTAGGTATTTAAATCAAGTAAAGACATGAATGCCAAGAAAATATAAATTACCTTTATTATTTTGATCCCAATCTTTTCCTAGTCTAAGACTAGGATAAAAAGAAGTTAATTTCCAATTTTAGGGTTATTTGGATGATCCTAGTGGCTTATAGGATTTTTAGATTTTTTTTATAAATAATTTAAGATTTGAAGTTTAGCCTAATCAGTTGATTTAATTTATATGATTCACAATAAGGTCCTTATAAATTGAAACATTAGGTGTGTGACATGGGATTCAACTCTGGATCTCACTCATTGATATGAGATTGAATGGTGTGAGCATCATCATCAACCTCCCACTGAGAGTCAAACTGTGGTTGGACTGCCCTACCTCCTCTCCCTCTCTCATTAGAGTGTGACTTGGTGAGATAACCATTCCAATAGTTCTAGGATCCCCCCCAATCCTAACCAACCCTATATTTGTCATTATCTCCCTACAGGGATGTAATTCCCAAACATCCAATGGTTTATAGCTATGTTACCTCAACCCTACAATGCTTCTCGCCCCTTAGACCTATGAAAGGGGTCTGTTAGCTCTACCATAACTCCATGAGTTAGACTCCACCTCAAATTCCACCCTAGTCCCCCTTACCATTCCTTCTCCTACCTCCAATGACCCATTCTTCTCACCGGCCCAGTCCACATCGTTTGAGTCACTTTGTGCCATCAGAAAAGAGTAGAATGAGAGTGTCATGCCATGGAGCAGACTCTTGGTGATTAAATTTTTCTACCAGAGCCTAGGAAGGAGAAGTCAATCAATGGATTGAATATGATCATGCCACAACAACGTATAGGGATGTGAATGGAGGAAGAAGAAGAGGATTGCAAATTTTAGTTAATTATTTCTAGCTCCGACCATAGTGATAATATATACCATATTTCTCAGACAAATGAATAGAATATAAATAAAATTGTTATAGAGTTTTTTTATTCTTACTGTTCCAAAAGTATTTGTAATTCATGATTATATGGTCATTAATACAAATAAAGCCCTATATTTGATTAATATATTTCTCAAGTAAATAAATATGTTTATTTTTTGATATATTGATGTATAATTTTGAGATCACATGGCCTTATACTGGATTTATATGATAATGATTTATGATTTAAGTCTCAAGTCATATACATAACTATTTAAGGGTTAAAATCAATGGTTATATCTTGACATAATGTTAACCCACATAATTGGGGTGTTTTACATGTTCTAATCAATCCAGGGCTCAGTGTTACATTGATACCCCTGATAATGCTTCTAGTTAGAAGATGTTTTTGATGCATGTTAAAGATGTAAATATTATATGGAAACCCTAGATCTTATGAACTAATGGTCAGATTATGATTCATTGGTGTAACTTAAAATCTTATCTTATGATAATATAATGGTTAAATGATGAATTAGGGTTACACCTAAGGTCTAATTAGGGTTTATGACCCTATTGAATCATGATGTGGTGGATTAGGGTTTGATACCCTTATTCCTACTCCAAAACCAAGACAATCCTAAACCTAGATTACAACTTGTGTTAGATTTATTCTGAATAATGTGAATACATGGTGACACATATGTAGTGTATATACATGATGATAACGTTCATTGGATGTCAATTTCTTGGATCTGTTGATCGGATTGCTTGGACATACTTAAATTATACTACATGGTTCTATGTAAGGTATGTTTTTATGATTAGAATACTCACATGAATCGATTCTGGGAGATTGTCGATGATTTCTCAATGATTGATGAATAAACTATTGGATGTTTATTTATTTCTGTTCACAATAATACCACTATGAGTATTGCATAAGTAAACCATGATATACTAAACCATGGGTTACAGTGATCAAGGGGTAATGCACATATTTCAATGATGAACAATGATTACACCTGAGGTATTAGACCAAACAATTGTTAGAATATGTAATGAAAGTGCCAGTTCATATTTACAAGTATTTTATTGATGCAATATATGTTTTTAGTATACTTGTACACTTTATGGTTACACCATATACACAATATAGAAATATATTGACCATGTTTTATTTTTGACATTTTAGGTACTTGATACACATGATACAAGGACATGAAGATAAATATGGAAGTTATTGAAGATATTAAGTATGCCAAGGATTATTAGTTACATAGATACTTATTCTCAATATATGTTGGTTCTCATGTTGAAATTCATGTAACTCCTTAGAGGATTCTTATTATACATTTTGTAAACAATATTTTTCAATTGATGGAAATTATTAATTATTCTTTATTAATTACTAAATTTGGATCTTGAAAGTCCTAAGTAATGGCTCTCAACTTTATTGTCTCTATTCACTGGGGGCACAAAAAAGTGTGGGTCATTACAATGTGCACCAACAATCACATGAAAGGGCCATATATTCACTAATATGAATGTAACTATACAAATTTCATCATAGTTTACCAAAGTCACCACCTATTAATACAAAATATCTACATGTTATGCTTGCAACATGAGCAATAATTATAAGTTGTGTAAGACAAAACTGGGACCATAAGTATGTCATCATAATAAAACACCCTTTCCAGATCTAGGTGTATAGAGATGACTCTTGATATCACCAAAAGACTAACTCTCTCCTATTAATTCCCTTGAAAAAGGGGATCCTCACTCCCATAACTCGGAGAGGGAGATAGGAACCTAAAATGGGTGGGAAACCATGAGAGTGAGACCAACCTCCCAGTAAGAGAAAAATTATCTATTCAAATACTAGATATGCTAAATTATGCAGTTATTATGATAAGAAGTAACTTCTACATGGCTTAATAGAGAAGTAAACAATATAAGATAAGGGAAAATAATGTGTATAGAGTACAGTCTATCTATAAAAGCATAACAAGCTGACACTCCAATAACTAAACAAATATATTACATGATTTGATTGTATATATTATAACGAATACTTGTGTAGTTGGTATGTAAAGTCCAATCCACTTACTAGTTATTACAAAGTTCCCCTAGTCCACCTTAGAAGGTCCTACTGTTATCCTATCTTCACGAGACCTGCCCATGTCTATCTTGGATAAAGCATATAGTAGGGACTCAACAGCCAAATATAGACAATAACATTAGGTGTATGTTGGGTACCCAAATCATAATACCCATCTTATATCATGGGTAGTAATATATGATTTATCATCATGTTATATTTCTTTTCTCGGCCATCTTGGTAGGAATTTGATAAATACTAGAGATACGACCTTGAATGCACATGTATACATGGATGAGCTTAGGATCCAAGGGAATCATACCTCATATGGATTCTCAATAATTGTTGCATACTCAATTGTATATGACTAAGAGTACATTCTCAAAATCCTAGGAAGCTACTAGGAAAATTGTCTTGCTACCCATACTTTCGAGCATAATGGTAGTTTGTACGGTCACAGGACACTACATGAAATAATATTCACTTGACTAATTATGCCTTTTGCACATATTTCATAGATATAATGGTTTGATTTAGATTATGATACTAAGTTAAGACTAAGTAAGGCATAACAAGAAATAAAAATATAATTCAAATCCAACACACACAATATATGGCTATAATTTTATCATTTATATGATGCAAAAATTATACCATCATATATTATCAAAGTCCATGTTTAAAGGTCGAACTCTCTCCTAATAGCATCAAGGAACCACTATGAAAAATTGCATTCGAATATACCATATATGTGAAAGATAAAGCTGACATAATAAAATGCCTAAAAGAATCACTTAATGGAAAGATGCACACAATATCTAACTATTAAGTAATCTAACAGCAAGGAAACTCACTTTTTTGCTTTATTGAAACATGCAACAGTATGGGTTGTGAAGATCTCAGAGTTTCCCTATATATAGCTGAAAACCCCATGAAATTGCATCTTTAACCTTTATGACATGTATATACGAGACACTAGGCTATTATGGGTAGAATGTGCATGCAAAGAATACTAAATGGAAGCTAAACCACTAGCATTTTATGAAGAACATGAACTAAAATAAGAAATCATGAAAACATAGCCCAAATCTCCTCCTTCTATCATCAAAACATCCAACAGAACTAGATCTAGATATGGCTAGGCCAAAGAAGATTAAGAGAAGAGACCTTTATCTAGAGAGATGGAGTTCCAACATAGAATTCTAGGAACCATGGCCAAGAGGTAAATCAGAAGAAAAATGAAAATAAATGATGAGAAAGGATGGAAGAATCTACATGACTAGATTCGAACATGTTTTAGATGTCGATCTTTAGAAATTGATCCTAGAAAACAAATAAAACACTGACTTGGATGAGATTTACTATTAGGATAACTCTTCTCTCACTTCAATAATGCTCTAGCAACTTAAAATGATAGAAAGGATCCCAAGGAATAATTGAATCACATATTTATAGATTGATGGATGAGAAAATTGTGCAATAGCCCCTAAACAGTGTGCATCGAGATCCCTCATTGGAAAAAAATTAAAAATGCAACATGGTCTACCTGCATCAGCCATTAGAGACATGCATCAGGCTTGCCCTAGACACACATCGGGTACCAAGGCTGTAAAAGATGCACCCACATTGGGAAACCCCAGGCATACATAGAGAAGTAGGGCCACCTGCGATGCTCACACATGTAACCTCCTTAACATGTAAGCATTCCCCAAATCTTGAATGATGCAACCTCAAATGCCCAATGGGAGAAGAGGAAATCTTGCTAGGCGTAGGAAGCTCAATCCCCTTGCATTGATGTTTCCTATTATTGATGTAATCATGGTAAGGTACCTTTCTTAAGTATGAAAAATATCAAAATTGTACATAACAAAAATGTGAACCTGTCATTTTCTCACCATTTAAACATATGTGCACATCATGAAAAATATGAATTTTCATATTTAAATCATACCAATTGGATTAATATTGAATCCAAAAAATCATGCAATTAAGGAAAACAAAGCTAGATTAAGAGAAGGAAAAGTTCAGGGTCTCACAACCCTCCCCTTCTAATACTATTTCACCCCCAAAATCCTAAAGCAAAGCCAAATAAATCTGATACATATCCTCCTCAAACTCCTAGTTGGCCTCCTCAACATCTATGTTGATGCCAAAATAGTGCCCATCAAATAATTGAGTCACATATTTACAAATTGAGGGACAAGAAAAGTGTGCAATAGCCCCAAAATAGTGTCCCTTGTTGGGCATAAAAACCAAAAAATGTGGCATGATCTACTCCGTCAACCACCAGAGACACACATCCATGGGCGCACATCAGGCAACAAGGCCCCAACAGATGCACCTACACTGGGATACTCCAGGCACACATCAGGAACTATGGCACATCTGTGATGCTTGCACGTATAGCCTCCTTAGCATGCAATTAGGCTCTAAATCATGCCTAATGCAGCCTCAAACATGCAATGGGTGTAGACAAAATTTCTCTAGGAGCATGAAGTGCAATCCCCTCGCATTGGTGTATCCTATCACTGATGTGATCACTCTCAAGTATCCAAAATGTCAAAATTGTACATAGCCAA
Organism: Alisma plantago-aquatica; assembly: GCA_963693085.1. Classification (NCBI taxonomy): domain Eukaryota; kingdom Viridiplantae; phylum Streptophyta; class Magnoliopsida; order Alismatales; family Alismataceae; genus Alisma; species Alisma plantago-aquatica. The sequence goes on from OY856411.1 coordinate 1,242,785,372, forward strand.
AATTTGAACCTTTCATTGTATCACCATTTACAAACATATGTGCACAATATGACAAAATATGAATTTTCATATTTAATTCATACAAATTAAATCAATATTTAATCCAACAAATCATGCAATTAAGGAAGAAAAAGATAGATTAAGAGAAGGAATAGTTAATGGTCTCAAAACCCTCCCCTTCTAATAGTATTTCACCCCCAAAATCCTAAAGAAAAACCAAATAAATTTTATACATCTCCTCCTCAAACTCCTAGGTGGCCTCCTTTACACTATGTTGATGCAAAAAAACTTCATTGAGGGTATATCCTTCCTTCTCAACTTCTACACCAAAAGACTAACTCCCTCCTTCCGCCTTGTCAGGGATCTGATTGTCCCTTCCACATATGTGATATCATCTATAAGTTGGACCTCAACTAGCTATATCATTTGTTTTATATTAGGGTGATGCTTTCTTAGCATAGAAACGTGATGGATGTCATGTAATGTGCTCCACTTAGGTGGAAACTCTAGTATATAGGTCACTTTCACAACAAGCTCCATAATAGGATCAAACCTCATGTACCTTAGACAAAGTTTAACCTTCTTCAGAAACCTCAAAACACTCTTCTAGGGTGATATCTTTAGATAAACTTGGTCTCCAGCATGGAACACTAGTGGTCTCTTATGATTATCAAAGTATGATTTTTGTGTATAGTGTTTTACTTTTAATTTTTGTTTGATAATTTGTTTCTTCTCTATCATATGTTGCATAAAATCATAACCCAAAAGTTGTTAGTCAAATGTTTTGTACCAACAAAATGGTAATCTACAATGTGTACCATAGAGAGCATCATATGGCATCATGCTTATATTCCTTTAATATTTGTTCTTGTATGAAAACTCTATAAAACTAAGGTGGATCTCCCAACTTCCAAGGAACTTCAACACACAAGACCTCATAAGATCCTCAAGTGTTTATATAGTAATCTCTAACTAGTCATATGTTCGTGGGTGGAAAGTCATGCTAAATTTGAACTTTGTGACCAAATATCCATGCAAATGGTCCCAAAACTTGCCTATCCTCTTTCTATAGTTGATGGTATACCATGTACATAGATATCTCATTCACATTGATCTAAGCCATCTTCTCTGCTAAGTAGGTTGTTTTGACTAGCATAAAGTGTATTGGCTTAGTCAAAATTTCAAAAACTACCCAAATCAAATCATATCCCTTAATTTCTTCAGAATGACAACCATAGAGTTCATCAAGACATAATCCCACTCTACTGAAGGACTGGAAACCATGCCACAAATCTAGTAGTTTATGGTGATCCACTTTAACCCGCTGACAAATTCTTACTTCACCACACACTCCACATTATCATGATTCATCCCTGGAGACCAATATCAATCATTTAAATTCTTGTACATCTTGGTAATGTCGGAATCCGTAATGTACTTTTAGTAGTGTACCTCCTCTAGCACCATATCCTCCTAGCCACCTACCTCAAACAACCAACATGCCATGGAAACATATTGGATCATCCTTTATCTAATGCAAACTATCACTTTTCTTATCACCCAATTATGATAGTATACTTTGTATCACTATATATGCCCTACATATATCCTTGATATGTTGTGCTATGGTGGCTTGATCTGCAATTGTTACAACAAACATCCCAACGAGGATACTTCAATCTGAATGTTCATCTCCCTAAGGGACATCAACATATGCCTTTTTGTACATGTCATGGAGTACAAATGTACAATGTCTACTAATGTGGATAAAGACATATTCCTACTCAAATAATCAACCACCACATTTTTCTTCCATATAGTGTATCCATTCGTACATTCATAATATTTGATCACCCCTAGTTATCTCCTTTTCCTAATGTCAATCTCCTTATGAAAAAAATATGTACTTGAGACTCTTGTAATATGTAAAGATCTGGAACTTCTTCCCATATAGGAAGTGAAACCATACCTACAAATCCATAGAAACAACTACAAAATCTAGATCATATGTGAGTTAGTTCTCATTATGATTCTTGAGCTATCTGGAATCATAACATATCATGTTCTTATCCTACATCAACATACAGCCCATGCCTCTCTTTATACCATCATAGAAGATGATGTAAATATTCAGTGAACCTCAAAGAACTAACACATGTGTTTATGTCAACTTATCATTTCATAGCTAGAAACAACATTGACAGCCCTCATCTTGCGAAAAAAGGTAGACCCTTCTTGGTTGTCCTGGTCACTGGAAAAAACAAAGAACTAAAGTTCTTGATGAACGACCTACAATAACTAGCTAAACCAAGTAAAATCCAAATTTCTATTAGCATCTTCATCTTTTCACACTGCAATGTTGACTCTGTCTTCTTTGAATCTACATAGATCCCCTTCCTAGATATGATATGTCCAAGTAAAGCTATTTTGGATGGAGAAAACTCACACTTACTATACAACTAGTGTTGCCTCCAAAGATGTAGAGGTAGTCAAAGATACTCCTCCAATTGGTTTGTATACTTAGAGTATATCAAAATATCATATATGAATACTTGGAGTAGATGAGCTTATCATATATGATCACCACCAAAATTTGATCTATGTTTCTTGAACATGTTGTTCATCAAGTACTTGAAAACTAAAGGTCCATTAGCTATCCCAAATGGCATAACCACAAACGCATAGTGACCATTTGCGCCTCAAACGCTATTTAGGAGTTTCATTGGTCTTGATCCTCAATTGATGATAAATTGGCCTCCTATCTTAGAAAACAAAATAGCTCCCTTCAAATATTCAAATATGTCATTTATTCTAGTCAAAGGCTACTTGTGCATCATTGTCATTGTGCTCAATTTTCTATGATATATGCACAATATCATAGATTCATCCTACTTCTTTACAACACTAGAGAACCCCAAGGTGATATCCTTAGTTGTATGAACCCTTGTCCAAAAATCTTGAAGGTGTGTTTTGAACTCCCTCATCTCAATATGCACCATCGTAAAAGGTGTTGAAATTATAGGTTGAGGACAAGGTACTATATTGATCTCATAATCAATTTCTCTAAGTGGAGGAACACTTGGAAACTCCTATGGAAATACATCTTCAAACTTGCACACTATAGAAAAATCATCTATCTCAGGTCTTTTAGCCTTGGTATCCACAACATGTCCCAAAAAAGATGCACGTGCATGCATCATCCTCCTCCTTACTATTGTTGTAGACACTAAGAGCGTGGGTATGATCATTTTATCTCATAGGAAATACCAAGATACATCATCATATCTAAACCCAACAAGATTGGACCAAAAATCCAAAATGACCTTATACCTTTCTAGGCTATATATCCCTAGGATCGCATCAAACCCATGCATATAAAGTGGCAGTAAATCCACTTGATTGTTTAACTCAAAGAAGTTAAGGACATTATCATTGATGACGAACCTCAAACTCATTGCTTGGAAGGTGGAAAGCCTCTATCTATACCCTTACTAGGGAACCACTATGACTATTTTTTACTCCTTGTCTCTAACATTGCATGCCTTTTCGATGACTTTTTTGTTGTGGTGTTCAATACATGGCCTTGTATAACTCCTACATTTTCTGTTTTTTGTGTATCTAATCTCTTCCTTGACACATAATGATGAATAACCATCATCATACTCTATGTTATCATCTCTTCTTCAACAAATGTTGAAAGCTTCTCATAGGTTCCCAGAGTGGAGGCCAACTACTGCAATCAAGGTGTTATATGTTCTTATCATATGTAGTAGGTAAGTGAGAATAAAACATCCACATCTCCATGAACTGACATTAATAGTCATTTATTGTCATTTTCCTCTACCATAAATTATTGATCTTCCTCACATTATATTGCATATATGACTAAGGAAAGTACATTCCCTCAAACTTCTTAAAATCAACCCATGTAATGAACTATATAGGCCTCTTCTCATACTCCATAGCCAACTAATATCCAACACTACACTTCATAAGGTAGGTCGCATGCCAGGTCTTCTTCTCTTTGTATATATACAAGATCCATAAAGTCTTCTCCAATTCCTTCAATCGAAGGTCTACATCCCTAAAGATCTTCTATCTTATCATACTCCATGGAAATGATTCTCCTCAATCTCTCAAAGGCCTTCCATGAACCACTAGAACACTCGACACATAGTGATTCTTCATGGGATGAAGGAATTTGAAATTTTTTTGTCATTTTTATGAATAAGTACATCATATGCACAATCAAAGAAAGGATGGTTAGGTAAATTAGTGTATTTGGGTTCGAGGAAGGAGGTGGAGCTTGTGTAGTACCTTCCTTAGGGGCTTTTTATTGTTCTTCTCTTCTCATCTCTGTGATCATAGGACAGGATGAAGATACTCTCTGTGTGACCTTCATGTCATTCTGTATATCCAGATAACAATAAGTAGTGCTAGATTTAGAAAACATGTCAGAACAAACATCACAACATATGTTCCCAACTCTAGGAAAAAATGGTCATCATTAATATATTTGACCAAGACAACACGGAAGCATCTGAATAAAAATTTCAACATCATGCACGTGCATAATAATGTTAAAGAATCATACATTTACTAATATGGAGGAACCTATACAAATTTCATTACAAGTGACCAAAGTCACCACATGTTCATATAAAATATTTTTTGGATACTTATAACATGAAAAATATGTACAAGGCATGCAGTAAAAAAAGAGAAGTCATGGACACATAATTGTAAGAAAGTGTCTTGTATTGACCTGAGTCTATAGGAATGTCTCTAGATTTACCAACATGCTAACTCTCACCATCTGCTACTGTAAACCTGGAGAGGTGGCTCCTCACTCCCAAAACCATTAGATGGGTGATGAGAACCTAAAAATGATGGAGAAACATGAGAGTGATATCAAAATCCCAACAAGATATAAATCATTCTTATTGTGTTCTAAGTATTCAATATCTATTTTATATGCTCAATTAAGAAGTTATTATACAAAGTAGTAACTTAGACAAAGAATAACATAGTAGTAAAGCAATATAGGTAAGGGGAAATAACATGTATTGGGTATTGAATAGCTATAAAATCACTATAGGTTGAAGCACCAAAATAAAGACTTACTTTAGTCTAGTATCTTGATTACATAATTTGTTATTATGCCAAGGGTGCTTGGGATGTACTACGCAATTCATTGGCTAGTGATTTCAAAGTCCCTTAGCTCATCATAGAAGGTCCCAGAATTATCTAATACCCATAAGACCTCCCCATGTCTCATTCAATGTGAGAATATAAAGTAGGGTCTCATTGGCCAAAACAATGACATCATCTGTGTTCTGGGTACATAAGGTCATGGAACCTCTCATATATCATGGGTAGTTTTTATAAATTTATATATCATATCATATTTCTTTTCTTAGTCGTATTGTCCTGACTCTGACTAATGCTAAATATACACCCTTGATGACATTCATATAAATGAGTGCTCTCAATGCATTGAGGGGAACATGCCTCGTATGGATTCTGGGTAACCCGTACACTCAACAATATACAAATCTAAGTACCTTCACAACCGTTTGGTTGCTACATGGAAACTTGTTTTGCTACTCATTTTCAAAATAGGGGTAGTTTGTACGATCACAATGCCTACCCAAATTAGAGTTTCACTCAGTTATTTCACCTTTTACTCGTCTATCATAGAAAAAAAGGTAGAATTAAGATCATGATACTAAACTAAGCCTAAGTAAGGGATCAAAAGAATAAAAAGATACAATGTAACCCCAATATGCACTGAAATATATATCAATAATTTCATCCTTATTGCCAAGCAAAGTCTATACCATCATATAGCTAAAAAATAAGTAAAAAGGTCATACTTCCTAAAATAACAAGGAACCACCATGCAAAATTTTAATTGAATATACCATCATATGAAAATGACAAGGAAAAGTAACAAAATGCCAAAACATTCCATATTAGGTCCGTCATATCTGAATTTTCAGCGATACCACAACAATACATCTCACCTTTTTTAGAACACATGCAATATTAATGAGGATAAATATCCTGAAGTTCCCAAAATATAGCCCAAATTTGTAAGAAATCACATGTTTAGACTTATAACATGCATTTAAGTGATGTTAGGTAATAATGAGTAGAATTTGCATGCTACGAATGCAAAATTGAGGCTAAATTACTCATTTAAGGAAGAACGTGACCTCAAGCATTTAACCATGAAAGCCTAGCCCAAAGGTCCTCCTACTATCTCCAAAACATCCAACTGAACTTGCTTTAGCTCCAACTAGCCCAAAGAAGGTGAAGAGAAGAGATCTTTAGCTAGGAGATGGATTGCTACTCATGGAAAACCAAGAACCATAGACAAGAGGTATAATAAATAAGAATAATAATAAAAAAAGATGTTAAATGATGGAAGAAATTACATGATCAAGAGCCTTATATGGTAATCTTTAGCCAAATCAAAATAGGCTAAAACACCAACATGCATCAACAAGCATGAACTCTACCCTTAGGATCTCCCTCCTCTCTGTTAATGTTTTAAAATTTAGAATAGTCTAGAAGAGCACAACAAATAATGGAATCACACATTTATAGGCTAAGGGAGGAGAAGGTTGCAAAAATAGCCCCAAAAAAACACCTATCTGGATTCCCCATCAACCAAAACGGTGGTCTGATCTACTTGCATTAGTCAAAGGGATACACATCAAGATTCCCCCCAACAAGCACTGGACACAAAGGGCCTGAGTGTTCCATCCACACTAGGATGCTCTCAACATGCATTGTGAGACCAAAACATGTCAACTATAACGACCCTGCCTCCCGGTAACCCCCAATTAAGGAAGACCCGAAGGTCGGAATCGTTAATCAATTTACAGGATCAAAGGTTCAACATATAATCAACAATAATTATAAAATTCTACTAACTAAACTAGAATTGGATATGAAAATTAAAACTTTTACTTACCTTTATAAAATTGGGAAAACTAACTATCCACAGCTTGAAAGACTCTATCTAATCCTCCTTGCACTTTATTTCTTAATTTCACGATGTGCCACTTTACTGTTTGTGATTTTCAGGATATTACCTAAAACGCCGACAAACAAAACATCGATCAGCAATTGCTGGTATGTGGAGGCAACCAAAATTTCACAATTAGGTCTAACAATTTAAGTATTGCAATCAAGGTAATTAACAAGTCAATTTACATTTTCCATGTGACAATCCCCACCGCTTTTGCCCTAACCCTGGATTTGACTTAAGGCCACCTTCTCAATCACGAGCTTGGTGCCTGGGAGTCACCTCTCATGGTGCTCCTTAGTCTTGCCTCATCAATCACCTTCTCATTCCCGAGCTTGGTGTATAGGGTCACCTCTCATGGTGCCTATTGGTCTACCCTCCTGGGCCTGACCCTTTATGGCATCTTCCATCAGGGTGGCATGTAGGTGCAGGATTTACACATTTATATTAAATGGTGATAGTCATAGTCACTTTATAATTGCAATATGAACATCCAAACAGTTTAGTTGCATTCAATGCGTTTAAACATCCGAGAATCCGTCGGGAAACTAAAGCGGTTATTCATATTTAACCACATACCTGTTAATGAAGACTTGAATGCAGAATTAACTTAATCAACCAGGAAACCAAGAAAGCACACACACAATCTCCTGAAAAAGGCATTTAATTCCTCTATCATGTCATGATGATTCAATAATACTAAGATTTTTCCTAGGTTAATTGCCCTTTTTAGGGTTTCAGCCATAATTAGGGTCTCATCTCTTTTTTTTATTGCTTTTACCTTTCTTTTATTAAATTATACATCAAACCCGAAATTTTCTTGCTTTATCATCTATTAGGATTCCTAAGATCAGACTTAGTCCAATAAACCCTAATTTCAAATTACTTCATCATTTCCTTTTTCTAAATTAGGATTTCCAACCTTTTAATCCACATATGGAGTCATAAAACCCTAAACTTGTAATTCTATCATCAAAACAGGTTAATAATTATCTAAAACAGAAAATAAGTTAACCATCTTCGAATTATCTTAATTGCAAGACTAATTACCCTTTATATCAACAATTAGGGCTTTTATCCACAAATTAACTCTTTTTTTCTTATTCTAGAAATATACTTTTACAAACTAGTCAGATTCAGGGTCTCGAACTATTTTTATTACATCCTCATATTTTTCTGATCATTTTTCATGTATTGAGTTTTTCCATACGAGCCTCCTAGCTCTAGCTATAAATTTTCTAAGATAAATCCTTTTTATCCAATTAATAACTAATTTAGGAAAAACGTGGACCGCACGATCAATGGTCCGGTGGTCCACTCAGGATCCATCGGCCACGATCGCACGCGCCCCTAAACAGCGCTCAAAGGAGGAAAAGGATAGAAGTGTCCTTACCGGTTCACGGGGACGCGGAGGGCAATTTGGTAATTTGCTCCTCTGTCTTCTTCCTCGTCCTCGCGCAAGCAGTGAATCCACGCGGTCAACTCGAGGGTTGACTTCGAGCCTTGGTCCGCCTGCGAGTGATCCGATTGCACAGGGAGCTTCGTCTCCCTCGGCCGAAGACGACTAGGGGTCTAATTTCGTGCTGATCACGCGTCGTCGTTGCCCCCAACTCGCCGGACTCTGGCAGAGCTTGTGATGCCGACGATGGTCAAGGTCAAGTCCTTCGGTGCAATTGAACCCACGAACGAGTTCATGGAACTCCGCCGCAGAGCTTTGGCTAGCGCTTAGGGATGCTGATGCCCTATGTCGCCCTCCCCTATATATAGGGTCGAGGCAGGGACCTGCCCAGTTGGGCGTTTCCTCTTTTGGTGACGAAACCCAAAGATGTTAGGGTGAAATCTTTGCGATTCCATCCCCTGAATTCAATGGGACCATCAACCAGCTGTCATGATCAGTAGATTGCGAGAAAGATGGGTTGCCAAAATCACCCTGTAACAGCCAAAGTTCTAGTCCCAGCAGGACTTAGGCGATGAGCAACCACCGTTGGATCAAGATCCAACATCCAGGATTGCTCGCGTTCTAAGGAAACCCAAAATCCTTTTTTTTTAATTCAGGAAAATTCCCAAATTGGCTATATCTTGCAAAATTAATATCTCTCAATCCATAACTCTGATTGGTCTCAAATTTTAAAGGAAAGTTCCTTTTAATATTCTCTATCTTTGTACGAAAATTGGGAAGCAAAAGCAATTTATGAATGGGATTTCTTCTCTCCCAAGATTTCTTATTAAATACTCCCACTTAATTCATATCCTTATTTCTTTTGCCTTTATCTTATTAATTTGGGTCCCTTGGACCTCAAGGAAACCCAAAGACACGAATTCCCATATTGGGGAATATTAGTTTAGCATTATCTTCTTTTAATTATCAGTTTCTCATATTTCCCTTTTATTAGTCAATTTCTTTTCCTTGTTAATTCCTTTTCTTTTCAATTGGGCTTAATGGCCTCCAAGGCCCACAATCAAACAATCAAAGCCATCTCATATGAAAGTCATCACAATTCAAAGAAAGAGATCTCATTTAGTCATTAAAAGAGAAAAGCCTTTTACATTATATTTTCAGAAATTTGAGGTTATAACATCCTCCCCTCCTTATAGGAACTTTGCCCTCAAAATTCAAACAATCAAGCAAACAATTTAGGGTATGTTTTCTCCATGTCTGCCTTCAGCTCCCATGTGGCCTCATCCTCTCCATGGTGCTTCCAAAGAATCTTTACCATCTCTATATTCTTGCATCTGAGTTCTTTCACTTTGGTATCTAGAATCCGCAAAGGTGACTCAGGATAGGTCAGCTTCCCTTGAAGCTCAATAGGTTCAATGCTCAGCACATGGTTCGGATCTTGCACATATCGCTTCAGGTTAGACACGTGAAACACATCATGCATCATGATATACTGGGGGTAACGCCAAACGGTATGTAGCTTCACCTATCCGTTCTAACACCTCAAACGGACCCACATATCGGGGACTCAACTTTCCACTGTTCTTGGCTATAGCTCGGAGCGGTCAGATTTTCAAAAACACATGATCTCCCATAGTGAAATGCACATCAGTCCGCTTTGCATCAGCATACGACTTTTGTCAATCCTGGGCTCTCTTTAGCCTTTGCTTGATCAAAGCCACTTTATCATCATACACTTGGAGCTCATCTGACCTCAGCAAGGTCCTCTCACCCACATCATCCCAGTGAAGTGGTGACCGACATGGTCTCTCGTACAAAGCTTCATACGGAGGCATCCCGATACTGGCTTGGTAGCTGTTGTTGTAGGCGAACTCTGCCAACGGTAAGTATTTCTCCCATGAGCCACCCCAATCGAGCACACAAACTCTCAGCATATCTTCTAATGTCTGGATCGTCCTTTCTGACTGACCATCTGTTTGGGGGTGATAAGCGGTACTGAACTTTAACCTTGTACCCAGTTCCTCTTAAACTTGCTTCCACAACTTGGAAGTGAACTTTGGGTCTCTATCTGAGATGATCGATCCTGGCACACCATGCAAATGTACTATCTCTCTGATATACAGCTCAGCTAGGTCTGTCACCTTAGCAGTGGTCTTCAGGGAAAGGAAGTGTGCTGACTTGGTAAGACGATCTACCACGACCCATATCGCATTATGACCTCTCTTGGTCCGGGGTAGACCCACCACAAAAATCCATGGTGATCTGCTCCCATTTCCAATCTGGAATCTCTATTGACTGTAAAATTCCGTCGGGTCACTGATGTTCAGCCTTCACCATCTGGCACGTAAGACAACTGGCCACCCATGACGCAATGTCTTTCTTCATTCCTGGCCACCAGAAAAATCGTTGTAGGTCCTTGTACATCTTAGTAGTTCCTGGGTGCACTGTGTACTTGGACCCATGAGCCTCTTGCAAGATGTGTTCCTTTATTGAGGAATCCACTGGAACCCATACGCGATTCTCAAACCTGATTCCTCCATCTACTCCCACAGATACACGAGTCTGTGGCTTCATCATTAAACCTTTCATCTTGTCTAGCTCTCCACTGGTCAACTGTGCAGTTATGATTTCACTCAACAACTCAGATTGAATCTGGATATTAGCCAACCGAACTCGGTCCTCTAGTAGCTGTGGAGTCCATTCCACAAGTTCCTCCAAACTCTTCCACTGACTGGACAGAACAGCTGCACACTTAAGCTGTTTTCGACTCAACGCATCAGCCACTACATTCGCCTTACCAGGATGGTAGGCAATGGTGAAGTCGTAATCCTTCATGTACTCCATCCATCGACACTGTCGTAGGTTCAGGTCTCTCTATGTCAGCAGGTACTTCAAGCTCTTATGGTCGGTGAAGATCTCGAAGGTAGCACCGTACAGGTAGTGCCGCCATATTTTCAAGGCATGGATTATAGCAGCTAACTCCAGGTCATGTGTCGGGTAGTTCACCTCATTTGGCTTGAGCTGTCGGGACGCATATGCAACCACATTCCGATCTTGTTCCAACACACAGCCAAGTCCAATCTTGGAAGCATCGGTGAATATCATGAAACCCTCATTTCCAGAGGGCAAAGTCAACACAGGAGCGGTGGTCAGCTTCTCCTTTAATTCCTGAAATCGAGCTTCACACACTTCAGACCACACGAACTTCACATCCTTCCGAGTCAACATGGTTAGTGGTAGAGCAGTCTTGGAGAAATCCTTGATGAAGCGACGGTAGTATCTGGCCAACCCCAAGAAGCTGCGAATCTCGGAGGGGTTCTTCGGTGCCGGCCAGTCTCGAACTACTGATACCTTGGCTGGATCTACGGCGATTGTTCCTCCTGAGACGATGTGTCCAAGAAACATGACTCGGTCCAACCAAAACTCACATTTTGAGAACTTTCCGAAAAACTTATGCTTTCTCAGGATATCAAGGACTCTACCCAGGTGGTCACGGTGTTGGGCTAGGTCATCTGAGTACACCAAAATGTCATCTATGAACACTATCACAAAGGAGTCAAGGAAGGGTTGGAACACACTGTTCATGAGGTTCATAAAGACACTCGGTGCATTGGATAATCCAAACGACATGACCACAAACTCATAGTGGCCATAACGGGTTCAGAAAGTCATTTTGGGTATATCCTCACTCCTCACTCTCACCTGGTGATATCCTGATCTCAAATCGATTTTGGAAAAGACTCGAGCTGATTTGAGTTGGTCATAGAGGTCATCTATTCTGGGTAAAGGATACTTATTCTTAATGGTTGCCTGATTGATCATCCGATAATCAATACACATCTGAAGCGACCCATCCTTCTTTTTCACAAAGAGGACTGGTGCTCCCCATGGTGAGGTACTGGGTCGGATAAACCCCTTATCCAACAATTCTTGCAATTGGGTTTTCAACTCAAGCAACTCAGCAGGGGCCATTCTATAGGGTGCCTTAGATATAGGGTTAGTCCCAGGAGCTAACTCAATCGAGAAGTCTATCTCCCTCTCAGGGGGAATCCCTGGTAGATCATCTGGAAACACATCCGCGTACTCCCGAACCACCTCTATGTCCTCTAAGGATTGCCCCTTAACCTTGGGTACGGTAACTATGGCTAGGTAGGCTCGACAACCCTTGGATAGCATCCGTTCAACTTTCAAAGCGGATATGTAAAGACTGGTTGTCGCATCTTTCCTTCCTCAAATGGTGAAGTGTGGATAGCCGGTCTTTCTAATGAGAATCTTCTTCTCTCTACAGTCAATCTGGGCCCTATAGGTGGAAAGCCAGTCCATCATGATGATTACATCAAAATCATTCATATCGAGAAGGATGAAGTCAGTGGGAAGCTCATGGTTCAGGTACTTTACTGGCAAGATAGGGGTTTTCAAAAGAGAGGTATAAATACGACCACTCGGGGTTGTGACATCCAAAACATAACCCAAATCCTTGATATCCAACCCAAGCTTAGTTGCCAGATTTCTCGAAATAAAAGTATTAGTAGAACCAGAATCAAAAAGTGCTTTTACATTTTATCCCATGACTTCCAGCAAGCCTACAAAGTTATTCCATATCAGAAAGCTACTACATGGTCTACTGAACTAAAAGGAAAAACTCTATGGGTTATTACCCTCGATCAACTTATTAGCATTCGCCTGAGCTTCTTCGTTGTTGATGGCAAACACTCTAGCTTGTCTCCTCTCTCCAACTGGAGGTGCTCCGGCTGGTACTCCTACCGGGGGTGCTGCAGCTACTGGCTGTGCTGCTACAGGTTATGACCCCAAAGGTCCCCTTGGGCCAGGCTGAGGGCAGTTGGCGATGAAGTGTCCCTCTTGCTGACATCTAAAACACACCTTCTTCTCAAAGCAACACTTCCCAGGATGTGCCCGTCCACAGGTGCGACACTGCTGGAGGCGACCACGCGGCTTGCCCTTGTGCCCATGCTTGTTCTTGTTGTGGTTGCATCCTTGCCCATTTCGGTGTTCATTCATATGCCCTTGAACTCCTTCAGTGAAGCCCAAGTATCCTCTAGATTGGTTTTGTGTAGGCATCACTGTCCTTTCCATTCCATGTCTAAGGCGGTATTGTAGGCTTCGGCAAAGGTCTTTGGCTTACTAGCCATCACATGAGGCTTGATGGCAGGATGTAGACGTTCCATGAAGTGGTCCACCCTCCTCTCTTTGTCCAACATATGCCCAAAGTGTTCCAGGAGGCGGAACATGCGACCAAAATCCACAACTGAAGAACTTCCTTGAGTCATGCTCATGAACTCCCTCTCTTTCTCTTTCCTTGCTGAGATGGGGAGGAATCTGGCGGTGAAGATGGTCTTGAAGTTGGTCCACACCATCGGTTCCTCACTTAGGTCCCTTCCCATGATGTGGTTCTCCCACCATATCTTGGCTGCACCTTCTAAAAGGTGAGTAGCAAATAGAACCTTCTTATTCGGCTGCACCTCAAGCATCCGGAACCCGTTCTCGACTGCAAGCAGCCAAGCTTCCGCCTTGTCGACCACTTCAGTCTCATCTTCTCCCCAGAACTTTTCAATGTTCAGCTTGACGAAGTCCAGAATTGTGGCTCCCAATCGAGGACGAACTGGAAGTGGCTCACCATTCTCATCTCGAGCTATGTCTCTAAGGGCCAGGGCATGGATAGCTTCGGTCAATTGCTTTTGTTGTTCCATCCAAACTGCATCTGTTGTATGAACCACCATGGCTGGTTCTGGACCACCAGGCTGGTCCTCCTCCATTTGGGCATCCTCTTCATGCATCTGGTACTCCTCATACTCTAGTCCTTCCCCTGGCTCTCGGTTGCTACCGGGCATTGGTTCAGGGTTGGGTGCCTCAACTTCCTCTGGTCTCTTTCTCTTCTTTGAGGTCTCTCCATGGTTTCGCTTCCTCTTCTCAGAGGATCCATTCTCCTTGCGGGGTGGTCCACCATCGCTGGTGGAAAAAGGGATGGCCACAACTTTGGTACGAGCCATCTGCACACAAACAGACTTTTAGTTTACTTTTAAACTAATTACACTTGTGCAAATGACATCTTACTTACGTATCTTTTATTAATTTGGTGGAGGATCCCTTAGACCTTATCAACCTTAACCCATACCACATGAGGGTGAGTAAGAGAGAGAAAACCCTAATCCTTAAAGTCCTTAAGAGAATTTGAGTTGAGAAGGGATGAATAAGATGAGAGAGTCCTAAAGGTATCTTACTTCGAGTCTTGACCTAAGACATCGACCAGCAGTCACACGATCCGGGAGTCCTCGTATTCCGACTAGCGGTGCGGAGGAAAATTTTGCCAGCCCCCGGATGTGATCCTTTTCTGGACACCTCATTCTTTCGGAAAATCCTCTAATAACTCCCTCGGTTCTATGGAATTTGTAAAATTTAATAATTATTAATGATTAGATGGAGAACCTACACTCTGATACCAATTGTAACGACCCCGCCTCCCGGTAACCCCCAATTAAGGGAGACCCGAAGGTCGGAATCGTTAATCAATTTACAGGATCAAAGGTTCAGCATATAATCAACAATAATTATAAAATTCTACTAACTAAACTGGAATTGGATACAAAAATTAAAACTTTTACTTACCTTTATAAAATTGGGAAAACTAACTATCCACAGCTTGAAATACTCTATCTAATTCTCCTTGCACTTTATTTCTTAATTTCACGATGTGCCACTTTACTGTTTGTGATTTTCAGGATATTACCTAAAACGCCGACAAACAAAACATTGATCAGCAATTGCTGGTATGTGGAGGCAACCAAAATTTCACAATTAGGTCTAACAATTTAAGTATTACAATCAAGGTAATTAACAAGTCAATTTACATTTTCCATGTGACAATCCCCACCGCTTTTGCCCTAACCCTGGATTTGACTTAAGGCCACCTTCTCAATCCCGAGCTTGGTGCCTGGAAGTCACCTCTCATGGTGTTCCTTAGTCTTGCCTCATCAATCACCTTCTCATTCCCGATCTTGGTGTATAGGGTCACCTCTCATGGTGCCTATTGGTCTACCCTCCTGGGCCTGACCCTTTATGGCATCTTCCATCAGGGTGGCATGTAGGTGCAGGATTTACACATTTATATAAAATGGTGATATTCATAGTCACTTTATGATTGCAATATGAACATCCAAATAGTTTAGTTGCATTCAATGCGTTTAAACATCCGAGAATCCGTCAGGAAACTAAAGCGGTTATTCATATTTAACCACATACCTGTTAATGAAGACTTGAATGCAGAATTAACTTAATCAACCAGGAAACCAAGCAAGCACACACACAATCTCCTGAAAAAGGCATTTAATTCCTCTATCATGTCATGATGATTCAATAATACTAAGATTTTTCCTAGGTTAATTGCCCTTTTTAGGGTTTCAGCCATAATTAGGGTCTCATCTCTTTTTTTTATTGCTTTTACCTTTCTTTTATTAAATTATACATCAAACCCAAAATTTTCTTATTTTATCATCTATTAAGATTCCTAAGACCAGACTTAGTCCAATAAACCCTAATTTCGAATTACTTCATCATTTCCTTTTTCTAAATTAGGGTTTCCAACCTTTTAATCCACATATGGAGTCATAAAACCCTAAACTTGTAATTCTATCATCAAAAGAGGTTAATAATTATCTAAAACAGAAAATAAGTTAACCATCTTCGAATTATCTTAATTGCAAGACTAATTACCCTTTTTATCAACAATTAGGGCTTTTATCCACAAATTAACTCTTTTTTTCTTATTCTAGAAATATACTTTTACAAACTAGTCAGATTCAGGGTCTCGAACTATTTTTATTACATCCCTCATATTTTTCTGATCATTTTTCATATATTGAGTTTTTCCATACGAGCCTCCTAGCTCTAGCTATAAATTTTCTAAGATAAATCCTTATTATCCAATTAATAACTAATTTAGGAAAAACGCGGACCGCGCGATCAATGGTCTGGTGGTCCACTCAGGATCCATCGGCCACGATCGCACGTGCCCCTAAATAGCGCTCAAAGGAGGAAAAGGACAGAAGTGTCCTTACCGGTTCACGGGGACGCGGAGGGCAATTTGGTAATTTGCTCCTTCGTCTTCTTCCTCGTCCTCGCGCAAGCAGTGAATCCACGCGGTCAACTTGAGGGTTGACTTCGAGCCTTGGTCCGCCTGCGAGCGATCCGATTGCACAGGGAGCTTCGTCTCCCTCGGCCGAAGACGACTAGGGGTCTAATTCCGTGCTGATCACGCGTCGTCGTTGCCCCCAACTCGCCGGACTCCGGCAGAGCTTGCGATGCCGACGATGGTCAAGGTCAAGTCCTTCGGTGCAATTGAACCCATGAACGAGTTCCTGGAACTCCGCCGCAGAGCTTTGGCTAGCGCTTAGGGATGATGGTGCCCTATGTCGCCCTCCCCTATATATAGGGTCGAGGCAGGGACCTTCCCAGTTGGGCGTTTCCTCTTTTGGTGACGAAACCCAAAGATGTTAGGGTGAAATCTTTGCGATTCCATCCCCTGAATTCAATGGGACCATCAACCAGCTGTCATGATCAGTAGATTGCGAGAAAGATGGGTTGCCAAAATCACCGTGTAACAGCCAAAGTCCTAGTCCCAGCGGGACTTAGGCGATGAGCGACCACCATTGGATCAAGATCCAACAGCCAGGATTGCTCGCGTTCTAAGGAAACCCAAAATCCTTTTTTTTTAATTCAAGAAAATTCCCAAATTGGCTATATCTTGCAAAATTAATATCTCTCAATCCATAACTCTGATTGGTCTCAAATTTTAAAGGAAAGTTCCTTTTAATATTCTCTATCTGTGTACGAAAATTGGGAAGCAAAAGCAATGTATGAATGGGATTTCTTCTCTCCCAAGATTTCTTATTAAATACTCCCACTTAATTCATATCCTTATTTCTTTTGCCTTTATCTTATTAATTTGGGTCCCTTGGACCTCAAGGAAACCCAAAGACACGAATTCCCATATTGGGGAATATTAGTTTAGCATTATCTTCTTTTAATTATCAGTTTCTCATATTTCCCTTTTATTAGTCAATTTCTTTTCCTTGTTAATTCCTTTTCTTTTCAATTGGGCTTAATGGCCTCCAAGGCCCACAATCAAACAATCAAAGCCATCTCATATGAAAGTCATCACAATTCAAAGAAAGAGATCTTATTTAGTCATTAAAAGATAAAAGCCTTTTACATTATATTTTCAGAAATTTGAGGTTATAACATCAACATCAGGAAGCCTCCTTGTCACACATCAGGATCTAAGGCCTTAATTGGTGTTGCCTGAAATGCCTGATGGGAATGGGAAAAAGCTCCTACAAACCTGACTCTTTATTTCCTTATATCACAATCCTATTATTCTATGCAAGTAGACTAAATTGAGTTTGGAAAACATCAACTTTTTACATAATCAAATTTGGGGAATATTATCTTCTCACCATTCAAATCATATGTGCACAAATGAAAAGCATGATTTTAACACTTAAATAGTTCAAAATAGATCCATATTCATTAAAGATAGCAAACAATTAAGGCAAAGAAGGATATATTAAGGAAAAACAAAGTTCAAGAAGCAATGCCTTATTCATAACTCAATGATGTGGATCATTCTCATCTTATTATTTTTTAGTCGGGATACAATGGACATCAATGTGAAGGAAAATAGAGCACATATAGTACCACTTGCACCTCTAGAATGAACCCTCTTAGCTAATCCTAATGGAAAAGAAGCATGTGAGATGATACAACTAGTGGATAGACTCCTCTTACTTATTATAATCTCAAGGAATGTGAGGGCATGAGCACCTGAGGTTGATGCTTTATAGTATTTAGTGGAACTTATAATACCATGACATGTGTATTATGTTCATTTATTATTTTTACATATATTTCTCATGCTTGCATGCTTTATCTTGTCAGTCATTTGCTTTTCTTTCCAGAACAAGCAATATTAAATAGGCATATGTCACCATGTGTGATGTGATTCCTTGTCCTGATCTTAGGGTCATGGATCATTCTTATCTTATCATTTTTTTGGTTCTTGGGGTAGAGAAGGCATTAGTGGGAAGGTATAAACAACCAACCTAATACCACCCACACCTCCATCTTGAACCTTCTTGTCTCAGCCTAATGGAGAAGAAGTAGGACAAGGGAGACATCTAGAGTATACTCTCATATGCCTTATTCTTGTCTCAAATGGTAGATGGTTTGAGCATCCTAGGTTGATGATTTTTCATAATTATTCATTTCTTTGATACCCATCTCATGTATATTATGTTCATGTATGAGGTTGAAATGTATTTCCCGACATTTTTTCTCTTTCTTTAGTTGGTCAATTTTTTTTCTCATAGGAATAGGAAATTCACTTTAACATGTTTGTGGGGGTGTTAAAACCTTAAAAGTGTGTAAACTAAAGCATTATCTAGATCTTAGGACCTTGGATCATTCTCATCATAATGGTTTTTTAGTCAAGGAATAGAAGACATTAATGGGAATGTAGAGAGAGCCCAGTCATCACCACCCGCACCTCAACCTGATGGAGTTAAGGTAGAAAGGGAGAGACTATTATAGAATATTATCTAGTTCCTTATTCTGATATCAAGTAGTAAAAGAATGTGAACACTTGATACTGACAATTTCCCATATGTCACC
Organism: Alisma plantago-aquatica; assembly: GCA_963693085.1. Taxonomy (NCBI): domain Eukaryota; kingdom Viridiplantae; phylum Streptophyta; class Magnoliopsida; order Alismatales; family Alismataceae; genus Alisma; species Alisma plantago-aquatica. The sequence continues at coordinate 1,242,804,490 of OY856411.1, forward strand.
ATTCTTATAATCACCATCTCATGTATATTATGTTCATATATGAAGTTTACAAACATTTTCCCTCTCTTTCATGATTTCTTTAATTGTTCATTGTCTTTCTCCTCAAAATAGATAATATATCAATTTAACTGGCATGTGGGAGTGCCTAGAACTTTCCTCACGTGTAACTTAATGCATCATCTAGATCTTAGGGCTATAGATCATACTTATCTTATTGGATGTTTAGTAGAGGCAGAGAAAACCTCAGTGGGAAGGTAGAGAGATATCCCACCAGGTACTACATGCCCATCTAAAAGGAACCTATCTAGCTAGGCCAGTTGGAGCATAAGTAGGATAGAGAATCTAAATAGAGGATTCCTTCCCTCACTTATTCAAGTCTTAATTATTGTGAGGATATGAGAAAATAAGATCAATGGTTTTTCATTTTTCTTCCTCAAATCCTTATCTCATGTTTACTATGATCATGTATAAAGATTACATCTATCTTCTCACACTTTCATGGTTTCTTTAATCAGTCATTCACATTTCTTTCTAAAATAGGCAATGGCTATTTTGTGAGCATGTTGGGGGTCCTTAACACCTTCCTTGGGTGTCACATGATGCCTTGTAGACACCATATATGATTCTTATTCAATTATTATTTATAGTTCCTAATAGTTTTTATGTTCTCACACATGAAATTAATGGTGTCTCCACTTTTTGGGTCTCCTTCTCTACACTACAAAGATCTCTAATGTGTATCCCACATTTTCAAACAAATGAAAATGATTACAGTATAAAATTGATTTAACCGATTTCTCAAGTATAATCATTAAAGATCAACATTGTTCATACAGGTTAACCATAGAAAGGACCTGCTAACAAAGCTGAATCAAGATACATGTATGTACTGGGGGTTTTGTTGTTACACCCTGTATAGTTTCTATTCGTCTTGTGCCTCTCTGGTGTAGGCTTGCCCCTTTTTTGTAAAGTTTGATAACCTTTTTGAAATATATGTGTTGATATGTATGCCCATAGAGCAAGTCATGTGATGATTTGAATAATAATAAAGGCAATTTCCAATCTATATGATTAAATTGTTTCTGAGATGATGGTGTAACATGATAGATGTCTAAAGATTGTTTTACTCAATGACGTATGCTTTTGGGTGGAGGACCTAAATGATGAGATCATACAGATGTTAAGAGTATACATTCTTGTTTAGTCCCTAGTCAGTTGTTATTGTGGAAATAACCATGGACATCAATAACACTGAAGACTAGATTGTGTGTTGGTTGATGACAGAATCTCATTAGTCATGATATAGTGATATCAAACCAAGCACATAGGTACTTGTTAGAGAACAAGGTACCGGACAGACCCACCATGAGAGTGACACATGGAACCATGACTTGGTAGTCACAGTCAGCTCTCACAATGATGGTGGTGAGTGTGATTCTTAGACCTGAAATCACTACACTCAACACATGTCATTGGGTACACTTTGACATCATCAAACGCACTCCTGAAACATGGGTTGTTATAAAGGTGATGATTGGGTGGCTTTGACACATGGGGCTTTTGAGGGGTGAGTGATAGATATGGGATTTGTCCCTCCTGAGGGAGTTTGATATCCTTGGCCACTTGATGAGTAGGATTGAGAAAGGCATGCGCATGCACGTGTGAATCAATATGTGATATTGATGTCATACACATCTCACTCGGTCTACTCTGAGATCAAGGAAATGAATGAACATTGACAGGATGACTGTTCCATGCCTCGAGTTCATTCTGGATATCAGTGACAAAGGAATTATACATTCACTGTAACACCATTCACGGATTGTAGGGATGAAAGTTGTTCTCCAACTTTCTATTTCACTTGGGTAGAAATGATGTGTGACTAGGCACCGCTCTTTGCTCGTGAAGTCATAAGTGTTATGGACTTTCACTGCCAACATGAAATGGACCTGCAGGGTCACACACATAGGATTTAACCTGGAAGAGGAGTTTTGTCTACAAGCAATGTTTAGATTGATTACTAAAGGAGTTTAGTAGTTCAATTAAACACTCAATTAATCGATAACTCAATATCATAATGTTTAAGGTGTTGGACGCATTGATTGGAGTATCGGATTGATTGAAATCGCAATTGATTGATTATGCACAACCTGCACTCCCAACCGATCAGTTCATGTGATGAACCGATCGGCTGAGGCTGCTGAACCGGTCGGCTTAAATGTCGAACCGATCGGCTCATACACAGAGTGAAATGAGTGGTTCAAGTGTTGAACTGATCGTTTCAACTGGTGCAACCGAGCAACTTGGGAAAGTAGGATTGGTGAGAATTTTCCTTGCGTTTCACTTGCCCAATTTGATTGGAACAAGGATTGGTATTCGATACCAATTAGAAACAAAAGAAAGAAAGTCAATCCGGGATCGACCAGGACCACCAACCGACCGGTTCACTTGTGAACCGACCGGTTGAGATGTCCCAACTGATCGGTTGGTGCTCCAACCGACCGGTTTAGGTCCCCAACCGACCGGTTCACTTGTGAACCGATCAGTTCAGGTTGTGAGTTCGTTGCTTTTGTGGAAAATCTCGAACCCTTCTACTCCTACTTTTAGTCCCATATTGCCGGGGACAGAGAACCCTGTCCCATGACCCACCTATATATAGGGGTATTGGGGGCTTCTCAGAGTACAACTCAGTGCAAGTTGGTTGCTCTGCAAAGTTGTCGTTCTCTCTGGTTTTGGTAACCGAGAGAGAGCCCGAGCAAGTGCTTCCCGCAAAGGGAGGTGCAGCAAGGGAAGGACAACTGCATTTGCAATTGACGGCAAGAGAGTGTGTTGGTGACTAGTACGTCAACAGGAGGGTGTGACTCCTTCCACTTCCTTGTGGGACAAGGAGTGTGGAGTTCCAGGTAGTCCGTGTGGACTACTTCAGAGGCGGGAGGCCACTGCCGCTCAGGAGGACAACTGTCATCCGACAGTCCGGTAGGAGGAGGAGGAGTCAGTCCCGGTGCGACTAGGAGCTGCACAGACACTGTCCAAAACCAGAGGTGAAGACCACGCAAGGAGCGAGGTACTGTCGCCGAGTAAGCCTCAGGACAAGGTATGATTCACAAACCATCTTTCCTATTATATAGACGTTGACGCGATTCCTTTTTTTCTGGGTTTGGGGAAAAAAATTTGTTTCTGCTGCTTCTCTGCCTCCTCCCAGAACCCAACAGTGGTATCAGAGCCACGTCAACCGCTCTATATTTTAGGATTATCGATATGATCGATTTTGGTTTATCGCCTTTATTTATTGCATGCGATGCGAATAATATCAGCTTTATACATGTCCAATCCACAAATCCCTAATATACATATATGATATGTAATATTAATGCACTCGATACGCGTCACCCTTAAACGAGTTTTGTGGTGGATGTGTAGCATGATTATGACCTATAAACCCCTATATCTGTGTGCGGTTGTTTGTGTCGTTGCTTGCATCTCGGTCTGCGCACTGATTCCCTTCTCCTATTCCTGATGTAACTCAAAATAATTCGAGAATTCTTTTCCTACCTTTGCCTCCCCCGAATGTAACTCGGGGTTTCACAATTCAATTGTAAATAGGATAGATTTTATTTCCTGTTATGTCAAAGAATGGCGAACGACCTGAAGATGATCGGTTCAAGGAGTGAACCGATCGGTTGGTGATCCAGATGGCCGGTTCGAGGAACGAGATGAGCGGGTGGCGACCTGAGGAGATGCATGATGACCGATGAACCGATCGGCTGGAGGCGCCAGTCAATCGGCTGGTGGCACCCGAACAACCAACCTGATGGCAAGCCGATCAGTCATGGAGATGAGCTGATCAAACCCAAAAAGGCAGGCACAGATTTCATCTTGTACAGGTTGCATGTGATGTAGACCTAGATGACTGTGATTCCTCATGGCTCGAGGAATCACAATAGGATGGCCATAATCATTGCTTTTTTATCGTTATGCATGTTTTTTGTGGGATATAACATGTATATGATACATACTATATATTGTGGTGATTGGATATGTATATGTATAAAAACCAAATACCTCATTAAATATTAAGTTTTAGATGCCTTCCAAATGCGACACACGTGAAAATCTTGATCGACCAAGTGTGGGCACGCCCTAGCGTGGTGCACCGTCTATCTCGTGGAAGCCTGAAGGATGAATGTGTGGGTCTGCCCTAGAAAGGTGCATGTTCATCGTGTTGGCTTTGGGTCAGACTTAACAAGGTGACCTAGATAGGATCTAGCGCCTTGAGGCATGGAGATGATCATTACAAGGAGTTGCATATGACATCTTTCAAGAGTTGCATATGATGCAATTGGCAAGAGTTGCCTACCTGAGAGATCTGAGTTGTGGGTGACAGCCCTAGCTAATCCATGGCCCAGAGGATTTCAGGATCTTGACCCACTAGAAGATTTTACACTGCAATCTTCTGAATTGATGGTGAGGGCTATCAATTTGAGTCAAAATAGTGGGAGTGGTAATTAATTAAAGTCCTAATTAACTATCATCAAATTTATTCAAATAAAATCAAAAAGGTTTTGACAAATGCAAATTTTCTCTTGTAGAATGGCAAAAGAATCATCTTTTAAAATGGGCAAATTAATTGAGAATAAATTCCATAACTGGTTGAGGACTGTGAGAAGTGTTCTGCACAATCCAGATATACCAGAAGCCTTAGAATCCACTCTATGTACGCTTAATTCGTTGGTGAAGAAGAAAGTAGGTAAGGGAGAGAAGTGTTCTCTCGCCAAACCAATTTCTTCTACATGGAGAGGATGGAAGGAACAATGGAAGAAGAAGTCAGAGATAGAGACCTCTACTTCTGGTGTATACATGATAGAGATTAACTTTACTACTTCTTCGTCATGGGTACTTGATACCGGATGCGGATCTCACATTTGTTCAAATGTGAAGGATCTTAAGAGAAGTAGGCCTTTAGGGAAAGGCGAGGTTGAACTATGTGTTGCTAATGGGGTAAGAGTTGTCGCCAGTGCCGTAGGAACCTATGAGTTAACTCTACCTAGTGGGCTAATAATAGAGTTGAAGAACTGCTATTATGTACCTGCCATAAATAGGAATATAATTTCCGTATCTTGTTTGGACAAAGATGGATTTGAATTTCTTATTAAGAATGGAAAGTGTTCCATTTCTAAAGATGGGATCTTTTATGGCAGTGCCCCTATGTCTTGTGGTCTATACTTGATAGACTTGGAGACAAGTGTATACAATGTAAACACCAAAAAGCAAAAACTCAATGACTCAAACAAAACATATCTCTGGCATTGTCGTCTAGGGCACATAAATGAGAAGCACATTTCTAGACTCCATAAAGATGGTTATCTAGACTCTTTAGATTATGAATCAATAGAGACATGTGAATCTTGTTTGTTGGGCAAGATGACCAAGACTCCCTTTTTAGGTAAAGGTGAGAGAGCTAGTGATCTATTAGGACTCATACATACTGATGTATGTGGGCCTTTTAGAACTAATGCCAGAGGTGGGTATCAGTACTTCATTACCTTTACTTATGACTTCAGTAGGTATGGCTATGTGTACCTGATGAAACATAAGTCAAAAACCCTTGAAAGGTTCAAGGATTTCATGAATGAAGTACAAAACCAGCTTGGTAAAAGTATTAAGGCACTTCGTTTGGATCGAGGTGGAGAATACTTGAGCTAGGAGTTTGAGGACCTTCTGCGAACCCGTGGTATTGTATCACAGTGGACTCCGCCTGGAACACCACAGCATAATGGTGTGTCTGAAAGAAGGAATCACACATTGTTAGATATGGTGCGATCAATGATGAGTTTTGCTGATCTTCCAATTTCTTTCTGGGGTTATGCTCTTGAAACTGCCGCGTTTATGCTTAACCGTGTACCATCTAAATCGGTTCAAAAGATACCATATGAGATATGGTACGGAAAGCGTCCCGATTTGTCTTTTCTGAAGATTTGGGGTTGTGAGGCTTACGTCAAGAAAATGTTTCCTGATAAGCTTGGACCCAAGTCCGATAAATGTTATTTTGTTGGATACCCCAAGGAAACGAGGGGATACTATTTATACCACCCTACTGACAACAAAGTGTTTGTTGCCAGGACAGCTATGTTCCTAGAGAAGGAATTTATTTCCAAAGGAAGCAGTGGGAGGAATATAGAGCTTGAAGAGGTTCAAGCCCAATAAGAAAACATTGAACTGGTAGATGTACCAGAGGAAAATGCAGATTCACAAGGTGTTGTGGAATCTCAGTCTCCTCAGGTAACACAAGGACCTCATAGATCTAGTAGGACTCGCCTTGAACCTGAGAGGTTTGGATACCTTGTAACTCAGGAAGGTGGAGAGTTGATCATAGATGATGATCCAACTACCTACGTAGAGACTATAGGGGGACCAGATTCTGAGAAATGGCTTGAAGCCATGAGATCCGAGATGGAATCCATGTACTCCAACAAAGTATGGACTTTGGTGGAACCACCCGAAGGGGTAAAACCCATAGGGTGCAAGTGGGTCTTTAAGAAAAAGACCGACATGGATGGCAATGTGCAAACTTATAAAGGAAGATTGGTTGTGAAGGGATTTCGACAAGTTCAAGGTGTTGACTATGACGAAACCTTTTCTCCAGTTGCCATGATTAAGTCCATCAGGATCATGCTTGCTATTGCAGCTTATTATGACTATGAGATTTGGCAGATGGATGTTAAAACTGCATTCCTTAACGGGAATATACATGAGGATGTGTACATGACACAGCCTGAAGGTTTTGTAGATCCAAAGAATGCCAATAAAGTTTGTAAGCTACAAAGGTCAATCTATGCATTGAAGCAAGCGTCTCAGAGTTGGAGTCTTTGATTTGATGAAGAAGTCAAAGTGTTTGGCTTTATTCAAAATGAAGATGAACCTTGTGTGTACAAGAAGGTTAGTGGGAGCTCGACCACATTCCTCATATTGTATGCAGATGACATACTTTTGATGGGGAATGATGTCTTAGCCTTAGAGAAGGTAAAGACTTGGCTTGGGAAAAATTTCTCATTGAAGGACTTAGGAGAAGCATCCTATATTCTAGGAATTAAGATCTATAGAGATAGATCTAGAAGGCTTCTCGGACTAAGTCAAAGCACGTACATTGACAAAGTGTTGAAGCGGTTCAGCATGGAGAACTCAAAGAGAGGCAACATCCCCATGCTACATGGAGTCACCGTCTCTAGAGCTCAATGTCCCCAATCTTGTGAAGAGAGGGAGCGTATGAATGGGATCCCATATGCATCAACCATCGGGTCCATCATGTACGATATGTTGTGCACACGCCCAGATGTCTCGTATGCTCTCAGCATGACGAACAGGTACCAGTAAGATCCCGGGGATGCTCACTAGACAGCCGTGAAGAACATCCTCAAGTACTTGCGAAGGACTAAGGATTAGTTTCTTGTATACGGCGGCGAGGAAGAGCTGGTTGTAAAGGGTTACACCGATGCAAGCTTCCAAACTGATAAAGATGATTACATATCGCAGTCAGGATTTTTGTTTTGCCTTAATAATGGAGCTGTGAGCTGGAAGAGTTCCAAGCAAGAAACAGTTGTTGATTCTACTACAGAGGCCGAGTATATTGCTGCTTCGCATGCAGCAAAGGAAGTTGTGTGGATCAGGAAGTTCATTTCTGAACTTGGTGTAGTTCCCAGTAGCTGTGATGCAATTGAGCTTTATTGTGACAATAATGGAGCTATTGTACAAGCTAAGGAGCCCAGATCACATCAGCGGTCCAAGCACATACTGCGGCGCTTCCATCTCATACAAGAGATCGTACAGCGAGAAGATGTGAAGATTTGCAAAGTACCAACTGAAGACAACATAGCTGATCCACTGACTAAGGCCCTTTCTCAGCAGAAGCATGATGGTCATGCTAGGTCACAAGGACTGTGTTTCCTTGGTGACTGGCTTTAAGTGCAAGTGGGAGTATGTTGGTATGTATGCCCATAGAGCAAGTCATGTGATGATTTTAATGGGATACTTTGTAAATGATTTGAATAATAATAAAGGAAATTTCCAATCTATATGTTTAAACTGTTTCTGAGATGATGGTGTAACATGATAGATGTCTAAAGATTGTTTTACTCAATGACGTATGATTTTGGGTTGAGGACCTAAACGATGAGATCATACGGATGTTAAGAGTATACATTCTTGTTTAGTCCCTAGTCGGTTGTTATTGTGGAAATAACCGTAGACATCAATAACACTGAAGACTAGATTGTGTTTTGGTTGATGACAGAATCTCATTAGTCATGATATAGTGATATCAAACCAAGCACATAGGTACTTGTTAGAGAACAAGGTACCGGACAGACCCACCATGAGAGTGACACATGGAACCATGACTTGGTAGTCACAGTCAGCTCTCACAGTGATGGTGGTGAGTGTGATTCTTAGACCTGAAATCACTACACTCAACACATGTCGTTGGGTACACTTTGACATCATCAAACGCACTCCTGAAACATGGGTTGTTATAAAGGTGATGATTGGGTGGCTTTGACACATGGGGCTTTTGAGGGGTGAGTGATAGATATGGGATTTGTCCCTCCTAAGGGAGTTTGATATCCTTGGCCACTTGATGAGTAGGATTGAGAAAGGCATGCGCATGCACGTGTGAATCAATATGTGATATTGATGTCATACACATCTCACTCGGTCTACTCTGAGATCAAGGAAATGAATGAACATTGACAAGATGACTGTTCCATGCCTCGAGTTCATTCTGGATATCAGTGACAAAGGAATTATACATTCACTGTAACACCATTCACGGATTGTAGGGATGAAAGTTGTTCTCCAATTTTCTATTTCACTTGGGTAGAAATGATGTGTGACTAGGCACCGCTCTTTGCTCGTGAAGTCATAAGTGTTATGGACTTTCACTGCCAACGTGAAATGGACCTGCAGGGTCACACACATAGGATTTAATCTGGAAGAGGAGTTTTGTCCACAAGCAATGTTTAGATTGATTACTAAAGGAGTTTAGTAGTTCAATTAAACACTCAATTAATCGATAGCTCAATATCATAATGTTCAAGGTGTTGGACGCATTGATGGGAGTATCGGATTGATTGAAATCGCAATTGACTAATTCTGCACAACCTGCACTCCCAACCGATCGGTTCATGTGATGAATCTATCAGCTGAGGCTGCTGAACCGGTCGGCTCAAATGTTGAACCGATCGGCTCATGCACAGAGTGAAATGAGCGGTTCAAGTGTTGAACCGATCGGTTCAACTGGTGCAACCAAGCAACTTGGGAAAGTAGGATTGGTGAGAATTTTCCTTGCGTTTCACTTGCCCAATTTGATTGGAACAAGGATTGGTATTCGATACCAATTAGAAACAAAAGAAAGAAAGTCAATCCGAGATCGACCAGGACCACCAACCGACCGGTTCACTTGTGAACCGACCGGTTGAGATGTCCCAACCGATCGGTTGGTGCTCCAACTGACCGGTTCAGGTCCCCAACCGACCAGTTCACTTGTGAACTGATCGGTTCAGGTTGCGAGTTGGTTGCTTTTGTGGAAAATCTTGAACCCTTCTACTCCTGCTTTTAGTCCCATATTGCCGGGGACAGAGAACCCTGTCCCACGACCCGCCTATATATATAGGGGTATTGGGGGCTTCTCAGAGTACAATGTAGTGCAAGTTGGTTGCTCTACAAAGTTGTCATTCTCTCTGGTTTTTGGTAACCGAGAGAGAGCCCGAGCAAGTGCTTCCCGCAAAGGGAGGTGCAGTAAGGGAAGGACAACTGCAATTGCAATTGACAGCAGGAGAGTGTGTTGGCGACTAGTACGTTAATAGGAGGGTGCGACTCCTTCCACATCCTTGTGGGACAAGGAGTGTGAAGTTCCAGGTAGTCTGTGTGGACTACTTCAGAGGCGGGAGGTCACTGCCGCTCAGGAGGACAACTGTCATCTGACACTCCGGTAGGAGGAGGATTCGTTAGTCCCGGTGTGACCAGGAGCTGCACAGACACCGTCTAAGAACAGAGGTGAAGACCGCACAAGGCGCGAGGTACTGTCACCGAGCAAGCCTCGGGACAAGGTATGATTCACAAACCATCTTTCCTATTATATATACGTTGACGTGATTCCTTTTGTTCTGGGTTTGGGGAAAAAAATTTTGTTTCTGCTGCTTCTCTGCCTCCTCCCAGAACCCAACAATATTTACCATATTCCAAAAAAAAAACATTGTTCATACATGAAGGCTTCTACAAATATTTTACGACATGTACATTAACTTTTTGGGTGAAATTTTCATCAAAATATGCTCTTGTAAAATTTATTCATTATTAAAATATAACATGAAATTGGTATTGATACTAGCCTAAAATTAAGGAATTATTTTAAAAAAACATTGTAATAGCAAGAATGAGTGAGTATGTCTTTTAGAAAGTTCACAATATTACCGCAATACATGTCCCCAAGCAAAAGAAAACATCTACCTAGTTTGTGGTATTTTTGCCAACTCAAAGACTCATATGGACACACTATAGGAGATTCAAAATGAACGAAAGCATACAATCATTCAAGATGATATTAATAAAAACCTTACTATATAATGTAGAGCTTGAAAGCATGTTTAAACATGTTTTTAGTTTTTTACAGGATTAGATCCTTAATAAGGAAAGGTTCCTTGAATTTACCCTTCATCAACGCATAGTTCCAGATTCGAGTTTACCATACTAATTACTAGGCATATTTTAGCATCAAATTCATTCAATGTCTTTGATCCTTCATATACTTGTTTTTCTTAGGGATTTGATTGCTACCATTAAACTCATTTATGTTCACTTTCCCCTTGTCTTTTGGCTCTCAAGTCAAAACATGCTTTGGCAACTCAATATACTTTGGTTTACAGTCCTCTGTTCCGTTAGTCATGTCATGGATTCTAGGTGATAATCCAATATTCATGGATCTTATGTACTAGATATGAATGCTTCCTAAGGATTATTCATCCAAAATAACCTGGTATGAGCATAATATATCATGATTTTTTTACCATGAATGTTGTGTTGACTATCAAGAAGAGATTGACGATCATATTTGTAAAAAAGATAAACAAAACAAACCATGGTAAACTATACAGAAAGAGGTTGAGTTATGAATTACTGTGTAAATGTCTTTTCCAAGAGATATGATACAATTAATGTTTTTAATGCAAGCATTAAATCTTGTATAAAAATGTGCCTACCCTTCTTTGTTTCATGTGACAAGCAAGGTGCAGAAGAAAAATGGAATTTTTGTATGAATAAGTTGAATGTGGATAGGATTTGGAGTTGAGTCACAATTATGTCCAATCATATTATGTAAAGAAATTGATTTTTATTATATACATTGATTGAAGAGGTTCCTTCCTTTCAACATAAGAAGGATGGTGCTCCTTTTTTTAGAAGAATAAAGAGGAGCATGCTAGTGTTAAGGAGAGTTGAACTCAACATTGTACAAAAGATGGAAGGATAGGGATAATATATCAATAAAAGTAATTGTAGTGGAAATTTGAAGGTGCTTAATATTTATAGGCCTCAGTTATCTTCGTGAGCTTAACTACAAGGAGGTCCATTTTGAGGCATGGATTCACTCACCAAATAATTGGCCCAAACTAACAGAATTCGGTTTGAAAAATATCGTTGTCTTAGTGCTAAGGGACTTTGACATCATTTCACCTCAAACTAAAATAGATGAGAAAAAGAAGAACATAAAAGGGTGACAAAAGTAGCATTACAACTAGTCTAGAATTGGTAAGGAGCTTTGCTGAATATGAAAAATGTATAGAAATGCTCCATATTTTTCAGAAAGGATGGATATACCATCTCTAATTGAATGTAGATATTCCACTTAATAGAATGTAATTATTTACTTAAAACATGTAAACCTTATAGATAAATAGTTTATGATATGAATTTTGAGGTGAATATCTTGTAGATTATTGGGTACATCCAAAGGGATTATTGGTTTCCAATTATAAATTGAGAAATAGTGGTCCATGTAATGAAATAAGGTAAAAATTAACCCTATTTTAGATAGTCTAGTTAAGAAAAAACAATGGGGCTAACAATAGATGTGTCATTTCCAAGTAAAGGGGATCAACAGCCTTGATGGACCTCCATCATCATTTTTCCTCCTTCCCTTCTTAGTCTAGTAGTTTTTTTGGCTCATTTCTTTTAGTCCACAATATAAGAGAAGGTACATATTCATGATAGACTTAAAATAATAGTGATTCAGGTATATTGTCACATAGTTTTCATTGGAGTTTATTCTTATGATCATAATTAACTAATCACACTAAGGTTTTATGAATTTAACTACAAACTAAATACATTGTATATAACACACAATATGTACCACATCAAATTTGTAAATTATATCTCCCCAACATTATGGAAAAACAAGACTACATTAAAGCTACAAAACTTATATGAAGAGTTTAGTAAAAACCTTTTCAACTTGGATGTTGTGTGTCTAATATGGAATTGTCCTGTCACATGGGCACTCCTCATTATAGTACCATATTGCATATCTTACCTCAACAATGACACCAAAAAACCTAATACACTTTCAATAGTCAACAACTGTAAAATCAAGGCTCAAGTTATAGAATAGGTACTAGTGAGTACAAGTACATTGTGACTATAGGGTTATGATATTAGGCCTTGTTAAGTTTAATGTTGCAAGGTATCCTAACAATGATATTTAAAAAGAATGCAATACTAAACGACATATATCAACTGATTACTAAATTTAGTTTAAAGAAAAATTTATCATATGGGGGATATGTGGTAATCATATTGTTGGGTAATTCTCTCACAAAAAATGATTTTGATGTGATACTCGCCATCCATTGTTTTTATATATATAATCTCAAAAGGAACCAACCAAAAATACCAAAACCTCCAATTGGAAAAGAATAGAAGTTTGGTTAATTTTGATGGTCCCCAATGAAGGCACTTGGATTTGAACCACACAAACAAACATTTTTTATTTACCCTATCAAGCATCAGGCCTCCTCTACAGGCTATCAGAGAGGGGGAGAAACTTTTCTCTCTTGATCTCTAACAACTCTAGTTGGCAATGTATTTGCCTAGATAGAAGTAGCATTGCAACCTACTATCTTAGAGAATCCTAATATTATCCCATGAAGATGGAGTGATTAGGTTCCCCATCTTTGTCTACACCTACTCTTATGTTTAATTATAGCATTACCCACTCAAGTTAATCTTGGAAAAGTTCAGCTATTGATACGTACAAATGGGGTAATCAAGATCTTGAAGGAAAAAACACTTTAAAACCATTTTAATATGAGTAGAATATCATAAACACATAAATGTAGTAAGTATTGTGCAAAAATGAATGCAAATGGATTCATCATAACTAAGAATAGTATTTCTTCACTCAATGAATTAGAATTATATCATATAATGAAGTGATAGATCCACTATTTCATTCAGTAACAATAAAACCCAATTTTTAACAACCAAGTTGGTATGTATAATTAGGTGGTATGATGTACCAAATTCTTCAACACATTGTGGTATTCTTTAATAGAGTATTGGACTCTATTTTATGAATTAAACTGACATAACAATAGATTTCCTTTTCATCCATTACAAAGACATGTATTTCTAAATGGTAGTTGGATGCGTCTTTTTTGTGTTGGGGGATAGTGCAATTGATATCTAGATGTTTTATTCATGTAAAATCTTCAGATGATGAGTACCCATCATTCTAAGTTGGCTCAAATCATGGATGGAAAAATATGTTTCATAAATTTTATTTCATTAACTTTGATGAAGTCCATCTTTGTGTGTTTAATCTAATTGTTATATAGAAACTAAATGTTATGAGCTTGGAAAGTTACATAGCATTGGTGGAGTTAATACTATAGAAACATGAGATTGCATATTCATTTTGAGATACTTGACATGCAACCATTATTGTCACCTCCACTAGTTTTCACTGTATGCATTTTTTATTTATTATGATAACATTTATTGATTAGGGGCATAGTTTAATAAATGTGTAATAATAATAAAAGTTTATGGTTCTAGTTTGTGTTCTAACCATGAAACAAAAATTTGTAAATTTTCATATCAAGATCCAAAATAAAATATGAGAATAAGTGATAATGGTGATCATATAAAAATAGTTTTTGAAATGTAGAAAATATAAATCTGACATTTGAGGGGAACTATACATATGTGTAATTTAACACTCATCATGTAATAACTAGGATATTGGGTAAAGTGCCCAAAACTCTAATTTGTATTTATAAAACCTCTTTTGACCCCCAAACCCAGATTGGATGACTGATATCACATATTTTAGAGAAAACATGACAATTGAACGTAATGAATTCTCATTTGATAAATGGACCCATGGTTTGATCTGATTGGCCTTAGTTGTAATTGGGAAGAGATTAGGTAAAATATGTTTGACGTTATGTTCAAATATCAATTGAGGAATTTATGGAATCAGGTGGATATTCATTTAAATTGAAACTTTGGAGAGATCAAAGCATACCTTAGAGTGACCTCAAATTAAAATGGCTTTTTTTGTTCATATAATGGGTCAATTTGATGAACTGAGTTAATGCATGATCTTATTTTGGTAAATCATTTGAGGGATAATACTTTACTATTTTAACCTCAAACTTGTTTGGAACTGACTTGTTTGAGGACCAATCAAGCCCCAAAATTTTTTGGAAGAATGATTCTCTCGTGAGAGATATCTAAGTTTCAAATAAAGTAGAAATGAGGGTAGTTGGTAGGAGTTTCCTATTTTCTTTCCTTTAGGTACTTGGTCCTACTCCTTAGGCTGGTGAAAAGAAAAGTCTCAAATAGATAAAATGGTCCACATTTGCCCCCATACTCTCTAAAACATGGAAATTGGTCAGGAAACAATGTGGATTCCATTCCTTCCCCTCACCATCTCATCCTTGCAAAACCAGACTTGATGTTTGCTTACTTTCTACCTCCTGACCCCCAACTAAAATTCTAAAATGGAATGGGGAGTTATATCTTTGTTCCCTAATGGATTCTTTTTTAACATTCATTAATCATCCATGGAAGGGATCTTGTGGTATGAGGAGCTTGGTGGTTGATCTATGGGGTGCCCACTAATCTTTGGAAACTTGAGGGTTTATATAGTCTAGGTGAAGATTTATGAGACGTATTAGATCTCATAAGGCCCTCCTACTCAAAGGCCCTTTCCTCATCATATCTCTCTATTTCCTTTCCAACCTCCCTTCCTAACCAATGACGTCTGTGGCACCTTACCTCTTCTTGGTTAGCACCCTAGGTCTCATGAGGCACCATGGAGACATTTTCAGGGAGAAATTTCATTGTGGGTGCCCGTGATGGTGGTTTTTGGCTCTTTAAAAGGTATTAACAAGCCATGGTATAGGCACGACTACCCTAAGTTGTAGAGACAACTTTACCCAATGCCTACCACTATCATGTTGGCACAATCATTGGAAGTCAAGGGGGTGAGATGAAACATCCTCTATCCATGTATCTAGATATAATGATACAAAATAATCCAAATCAAGTATCTTATGAAAATCACAATAGTTAGTTCCAAAACATTAGATGTGAAGTGCATTTAACATATAAATTTTGAATAAAAAGTTAAGTTTTACCTGATGGAAATCCAAAAGTGTTCATTTAGGCCTTCTCATATTGAAATCATAATGTTTTACCTATTAGAAGTGAAGTGCATATTAGGATGCTTAAATCATGATGTTTACAAATAATAAATGGGTATGGTTTCCAATTTAATAGTTATAAATCCTTAATCATGTGTACATCCAACAAATGTACAAATTCTATAACACATATGTTCAATAAAATATAATTTTAATGACTAGAAATGATAAAACTATTATAAAGATTATCAATAATGTTGATTAGGTCATACTATATCTTAATGACTAATACAATTAGTATCTAATCACAACCATATAAGGCGGAATAATGATGATACCCTAATATATGAGTAAGAGGGTACCAAGTACAATTAGGGTGATGCATTTTGGCCGAGGTATGCTTTAGTCATTTAGTACCCTAAGTGGCTCAAGATGGGGATGATATAACAAGTCAACTTTTGAGAATATGGATTAGATTTAACTTAAGAGATTCTTGGTTACTTTCTATCTATCATGTTAATTCCTCATGACTAGGGACCCTTTTCACTATCTATTAATCTAGAAAACTTATGTTAGGTTTTACTCATGGAAATATTGTAACGCATATAGGTCAACCCTAATAGAGTTTATCTAGGGCTAGTTATGGAACTAATACTTATTATTTATGGTGATCAAGTATAAGTGACTCAAGGTATAACTATTAAAATCTAAGGTCATAAGGTATGTGGTTAATCCTCTGGAGATGTACTTGGGTCCACTCATTCCCAATGCAAGCTATATATGCATTTGGAGTTGAATGACTATTTTCTACTTCTTAGAAATATATAGAGTGCTTTTCTAATGTCGTTTTCTTACACTCCATGGCATAAGCTAACTTCTCCTTGTTATAAGAAAAAGAATATATCAACTCGTGTAATATGGGTCCCATCTATAAATTGAAATAAGATAAATCCCAATAAGTCAATTTGTCCAATTGAGTTTTGTCCAATCTTGGATTGTGTGCACAATCTTGTATATAGGGGAGGGTTTCTCTTATATCAAACACATTGTTAAAATGTCATTTATTAGGCATTCCCAACATGGTGTCGGATCAACCATTCATGAGACATTAACCATAGAAAGGAAACACGACATAATTGAAGGTGGACGACCACCCCATCATGGTTGGCTGCCTACTGGGCCATCTTTCTCGACTGGTGGCCGCCACCATCATGGTTCTACAGGGATGTATCCATATTTATCAAATTCAAGTTTAGACAGGGTTCTCTTCATCCCTATTGTTGTTTTGTGTCCATCATTGAGTCTCCTTAGACATCATTATTGTGTCTCCCACATTATCCTCATCCTCCTTTGTTGTCTACTACTCATGGTTGACATCATCAGTCCTATCAAGGGTGAAGTAGAAGCAAAAGGCGTAGTCTCATTCAGATCAATCACCATCGCCATATTCAATAAAGGATCATGCCGAAGAAAACATTATCCTCCTTAGGATCGTCCTATTATACAACAACAAGTTTAGTCATGGTACTCTCCAACATCATCATCACCATAACTACTCCAATGTAATCATCAAGCCTTAATTAGTATTATGATTCATCATCAGTGAGCATGTCCTATCGTGCTATCATCGACAAGTGGCAAGTCAATTTTTGTAGTCTATCATCACTTCCCAATCCCAAAGGTGTCATATTTATTATTGTGTGGTGAAACAAGTGACATATACCTTATTTGCACGCCATGAAAGCATCACTGTCGTTTTCGGGAATGATCAATATTATGGTTAAACCATGTGTACCTATAGCAGATGTTTGTATCAGTTAGTTGCAATCATCATTATTAGTAGCCAGTATAGCATGTAGACCAAGTATGCAATGTTAGCTAGAAGCATTTGTAAATCTTGATTTCAATATAGTGTGTAGTCACTCTACACTTTGTATACATTATCAACACAGCGTGTTGGTCAAAAGCATGCCATGCCTTACAATAATCAATGTTGTCTAACAACACGGAATGTAATCAGACCATGCAACATTGACAATATCAATATGTCATGTTCTCAGTCTATGTGGCATGTAATCTTTTGTCTAGAATTTTGGTTCAACTTTTAACATGGCATGTAGCCATTATTTTTCTCAAATTTGTTGCCCCCACTGGGCGTGTTGTTGCAAACCATCTATGGTCAACAAAATCAGATTGGATCTATAAATCAGGGGACATGAATTCAACATCCAAACATCCTCTTTTGAGTGTGAAGTCATACTCTCTTAAGTGTGAAGTCAAGTTCTATCAGGCTCAAAATCTATCTCTCTGAAGTGCAGTGTTCAACCATTCAAGAACAATGTCCATCATGAAGTACAATTTTCTCAAGCCAATAAGTGATCAAAGCACGACTTCTTCAATCTTGTCAATCAACTCTTTCTCATATCACTTATTTTCTCTCAACCCATATCCCATACTTTCATCAAATTTTTGTCACAACGGATCTTTTCCTTTGTTTACCCCAACCACTTATGTTGTCTCTTCTTGGTAAGTGTGCATGGGAGATATAGAGAAGATGATAATATGATGAGCATGACAAGAAGATATGTCATGAAGAGTTCAAAACTCAAGAGGAGAATATGAAGGTGTGAAATAAAGAGATAAGAGAAGAGAAGTTGTCTACTATCAAATGTTGTCTCTTACGGGTGGCCTACTATCTTAGAGATTCAACTCTTTATTCATGCATCTTCCAAATTCCATACTTTAATGTTGATAATCTATACCTATTATCCATCAAGAGGAGATGATTTATCATATGTTTTTCTTTAACTTCTTAGGCTTTCTAGCTTAGGTGTATATAATCGCCTTGGAGATGTCTTGGTCATCCAGATTACACAATGCATCAATCATCTAGTGTCGGAAGAATTTTGGAGTACTTCACAATTGGTTGTCGATCCAATATGCATGTCTTATGCAAAAGATTATTTTCCACCTTCATCGTCAATGTTTTTAGCTTGTCTGTACATTCCTTGTCAAGAATTCTTAGAGTATGCTAAAACATAATCTAATTGTGGAACAAAACTCGTCTGTACTACAAATTTTATTTCACTATTTGTCTTCATATGGAAATTAATTCAACAATGATAATGAATCAAATCATTTTACATGTTTCTCACATAAGTCTTATACTCTAGATACAAGCTCCAACATGACGAGATCCATCTTTCCAAAGACCATGTGTTGATGTAGCAATTATCAATTTCAAAGGAAGGGTAAAATATGTCAAGAATGTCAAAGTTTGAGGAGATCAAATTTAAGGGGAGTTTGCATGACATGAAAAATTCTACCTTCATTTTTCTCTATCATTCATATTTTTCTCTTTTATTTTTCACCTTATGTTTATGTCTATCTTGTCTACATGCAATTTGGTGATATGATTCTTCCATGTATCGTCTTTAGGGAGAATGCTAGAAGTAAAAGGATACTTATAAGCCCCAAATAAGTCAAATTTCAATATAATAGATATAGTGGAGTTGTTGGGTCTAGGATTGTGTCCACCACTCCTATATATAGTGGAGGGTTTCTCTTATATGAAACAAATT
Source organism: Alisma plantago-aquatica (assembly GCA_963693085.1). NCBI lineage: Eukaryota > Viridiplantae > Streptophyta > Magnoliopsida > Alismatales > Alismataceae > Alisma > Alisma plantago-aquatica. The sequence continues at coordinate 1,242,823,769 of OY856411.1, forward strand.
GTCAATATATCATTCATTCCTTATTCCCAACACCCACAATATGTATATCGTGCATGTATGTGTGTGTGGGTGAGATATAGATCACTAAGAGGGACATCAATAAAATGAATGTTGTGCATTTTAACACAAGAATGTCATAGTCTAAATTAAAACAATATACTTCATATTTCATTTCTAATTAAAATAGCAAGTTTTTCAAACCTCGACTTTCTCTTTCACATTTGGTATGTTCATATATTTAAAATAAAGTGAAATTCCATGACGTTACACATCATGCCCCCAAATTTGGGCTATCTCTTATCCTCAAGAAAAAGCTTTGTACAATCATAAACAATACAAAGACAAGCATGGTTTAATGGTAAGTGCACTAAGTGCACTTAGGAAATCATTGTGTATGGCAATCATTTCCGTACAAGGAATCCACCAATATGAGGATGATCACCTTGAAGAAACCAACCTTATTCCATCAACAAACGCATAAACTCATCAAAAATTTTAAACAAACCCGTCATCAAAATAAGTAAGCATTCAAATACAAAATGCACATGCTTGTACATTTTGATTTACATCAATATTGAAATGGGATTGAAAAGACATGAGATTTTACTAAAGTCTGTATTCTCTTCACATTTATAGTCAGATCCCCTTAAATGTATCTTCCAAGACATCAAATGAGTAAATGACTAAAAATATCAAGAAAGGCCCTTGTGCACTAGAAAACCATTGTAGTGAGTTTTGGCATTTGACCCTTAACGTGGGCTACTCAACCTAAGGGAAGTCATGAAACTCCCCTTTAAATAAGACTCGAGAAAACTAGCACAAACCATTCAACTAAAAAATGATCTTATGTGATGAGCTCTTCAATAATATCAATAGGTGCAATGATTACGATATGTTTGTATAGAAATGCTATTAGAATTTTATATTTCTAAAGTTGGAAAGTTTTTCTCATGACATTGTTATTGGGATTAACATGTAAAACAAAGCAAGGTGCTAAATTGAATGAAGTAGAAATCGAATCCAATTCAAATCTCCTTTTTCGACGTAAGTTCTACATTGTCTCTAATGTAGAATTATAATATTTGGGTGAAGTGGTGGTTAATTATGTACGGTTGAGTGGAAGGGGTGGATGTAGTCTTTGTATTCCACAAAGCTAAGATCATGTATCCATAGCTTGAAATACAGGGAAGTGTCTAATTGGCCCTAGAGAATATTTTAGTATCATTCTTTAATTAGACTAACATCGTACCAAGAATAGCGTACATGCACATGTGTTATCAACTTGGTTGGCAGTTGTTTTCCATGTAAGTTGTACATATAGAAAAAAAGTAGTAGGGTTATTTATTCTTTCGGTGGGTTTTCACATGATATAATTTTAAACTTGTTGCTTGTCAAGGATCCAATAATTTGATGTGGGATGTAAGAGGCATATAGATCTGTTGTATTGTGCCCTCTTCACGTAGTAATGCAAACCCAAAATGTATGTATTTAGTCCCACATTTAGATAATCATTCAACATCTAAATGATAATTCAAAGTAATCCATATTGGCCATCATCTAGCCACCATAACGAAGTAGGTGTAAGGTGTCCACCAAGTACATATGGGTTATCCTTTGTCCAATTAATGCCTTCCCAAACTCATTGTATAACAAGTATAACTTCTTCATCATGTTATCTAAGAATGACTCTTCTTGAGGATCATAGTGTTGAGGCATGGTAATGGTAACCCTTCTGGCTCAATATGTTGCACCTCCTTCACAATTGGAATAATGGAAATCACAAGATCATGTGGGGAAGTTCGGTTGGCAATACACACTTCTAGCATCACTCACCAGCCAAAGATCGATCTTGAGGTGTATCACCATCATCAATAGTCAAGTTTTCCTCTTCCTCAAAGTGTCGATGATGGTGTGGTAGTTGCTCTTCACCAAACCACAGTGCGCTATGCCAATTGTTGCAATGTGTGAAGTCCATGCATGATCTAAAAGATGATGTCCACCGTGAGATGCATCTGTAGTATGGAGACGTGTGATGTCGACCGTGAGATGCATTTGTAGTATGGAAAGGTGTTGTAGTGTGCATTTCCTCCACAATTTGCGTGAAACTACGTACTCCTCATGGAACCGTCTAGGTCAGCGCATGTATAGGCGTCGTAGTTTGAATGTGGCTCTTCATGGTATCTGTAAGGGCTTTGGTGGCATGGAACTCAAGAACAATGATCGCCGCCAAAATTCAAATAGTTCTTGTGTCGCATGATCTGGAAACTGACAATGCTATGCTAGTCAATACACGCCCTCTGTTACCAGACAGACTTTACTCTATATTCAACTAACGCTCCATCCCAACCAACTTGGCAAAGAAATCTAGGAAGCTGTCAAACAATTTTAGGATTGGAATTGTACAATCCATGGCGATGAAAACGACCCAAAAGATGAAAACGCAAAGGAAAGCATAAGATACTCGTAGCATTCACTACTCCAGAATAGGCATTTAGTGTCGGTTAATTAAGGATTTTAATGTCGGTTTCCAAGTGATACCCAAGTGGGCACCGCTAAAGGTGGACCCCTTCAGCATCGGTTCCCAACCGATGCCAAAAAGTTTCCGCCACCGAAAATGCGTCAACAAAGAGACTATAGGCGTCAGTTTTTAAGAACACCGACACTGTAGAATTGTTACAGACGTTGGTTATTTAATAACCGACGTCAGAACGCTTTCCGCCACCGAAAACGCGTCAGCAAAGGGCATATAGGCGTCGGTTTTGTAAGATAACCGTCGCCATCTCTCATGCCACCACGGTCGTGCTTCCCAGCTCGGCCGTGTTTCCTAGCCATATCAGCTGAACCGACGTCGGTTTTGTACTAATAACCGACGCCATATCCCCTTCCTGCCACCACGGCCGTGCTTCCTAATTCCTGGCTACATAGACGTCGGTTTTTTATCAAAAAACATTGTCGTATGTCTTTGGTGTCGGTTTGATCAAATAACCGACGCCTATGTTAAGATTTTTTTTAATCAGTTTGCAGGCCTGCTGTATGGCTGGTCAACAGGATGAGAACCTGCAGAACTGAACTGCAGGTTTACGACATCCATTGATATCAGCCAACAACAGGCTACAAAACTGCAAAATTAACAATATAGATAATATTATATATATGTGATTCACACACATGTATAAGCACATTTAATTCATATTATTTTTTCATCAAACACACGTAGAAACCAGTAGCAACCTGCAGTTCCATTCATTTCATCTCTTTTCACATTCAGACACATGTAGAAACATTTATGTATTGATCATCTTCACACACATATGACAATTCATAAAAATTCATTCACATTGACACAAAAATAATTATGAGAACAAAGTTATTCTTTATTCATCATTGTCATCATTGTCATCATTGTCAATAAAATTAAATCTAAAAATTCCCACTCTTTGTAGGGCTTTTGCTCATTCTTCTCTTACAGTATCTAATTCATCTCTCGTATAGGGAGCATGTACATTGAAACGCTTCCACCTGTGCTGAAGTCAACAGTTTTAAAGACCTGCAAAGAGAATGACGTATATATATAATTAATAATATATAATAAGATTGATATGTTTTATATTATCTAATGAGGCTATGTATAATATATGTTGTATCTTATCGATTTCTATTACGACATGTTTGATGATTAGGTCCATAAATAGCATCACATAGTAGGCACATGCACTGCCGTTGTCTTGTGTAGCATACTATAAATTGAAACATACAAAATATTCAAAAATACAAATAAGTACATTTCACATAAATAATATATACATTGGAGTCAGGAAATTACTTTCACATTCTCCCAAATTAGTGACAGATCCTTTTTTCTGAGATCCTTTCCTCCAATTTTTTTGTACTCTTGTAAAGCCCTACATATGTTAATGTAACCCATTAAATTGCATAATTAAATAGTAATGTAGTAACAGATGTTAACATATATAAAAATATATAATATTTGTCACGAGAATAATGGCCTTTTAATTGCATGTCAATATAATTCCAACGCATTCCCCGCAGGATCTAGATAATAGACAGTGAACGTCTTGGGGACAATAACTAGTAACTCTCAATGCCTACCACTACAGGTAAGAAAGTTAAAATAACTCAAAATCCACAATAAAAATGTAATTTTCTTAAGTCCAAATTATAAGGAAAGTAAACTTACTCGACATTGAATAGAGCTATTATTACCGTCTTCTTATTTTTACCAAAATATTCAAAAGCATCACAACAGTATGAAGGAACTGAAGAAGGGTATGTATCTACAAGACTAATCAAAGACGAAACCAAAAATCCCACATGGGAAAACCCAAAATCTCTACATATCTTGTGTAAGTGGATGCAAAACATGTATTACGTATGTATTAATATATAAGAAACCATATCACCGTATATAAAACAAGGTATATGAATGTATAAACATGATCTCATCATATCCACAACTCTATCATAGACGTGTTCAGCCATTGATAACTAAACAACTCCATAATATCTTGTATAAATATCTTATTTTCATTTGATTGACCTGCATTAATACGTACGTATGCAAAACTTGTATTACGTATGCATTAATATGTATGCTAAATTTGTATAAATAGATTGTTATCGTATGAGTTACCTGTAGCATCCTCCGGAATAGTAATAATTATAGGGCAATTTGTATCATGTTCAATGATCCATACTGCCACACCCCTACAATTAGGACATATCGAGGCGTGTAGGTCCCTTGGAAGCCAACTTAGTAGTCGAGGAGGTGGAGGCCGAGATGTAGTGGGTCTCATCTTTTTGACATGTATATATAATTTCAGATCAATTGACTCATATATACACACTAACAAATTAAAGTAACAGAAATTTATCATACAATATCAGTATAGAGGACATCCGCTTCGGGCCACAATATCACTCCGTCTATTGCCTCACCAAGTGTTTCAACATCTAGGTGTGCATGAGGCAGTGCAAGATCCGTCCAGTTAGAGAATACATGTATCGGGCTCACACATACCACACCATCTGGTACTGGATACCCATGAAACATGCACCCTTTAAGGGGTGGGTAAGCCGACGCCTCTGCAACGATATATTCTTGACTTTTTAGTCGGCATGGCTTCAAACCCTACAAATTAACGTAAAGAATGTTATATGCATATATACACAAATATATCATCTTGAACAGACTAGCTATTATGTCATAAAAATACTTACAGAGGACGTGCTAGGTGATGGATCTACAGGATTACTCCCAACTACTTCTACAGTAGGAGAAGAGCGGCCCGTCATAGGTATTGTCTGAGTGGCAAGCTGAGATGCCTGCCACTTCACCATTGCTTCTTGGATTTTCTTCTCAATTAACGAATCTACCTATACATGGATAAAAGAAACGCTAGCTTCTGATTATTGAATTTCCTTTTGCAATAATATTCTAAAATAAGAATAGGTTATATCAGCTTGTGAAAGTCTCTCTTTTGGGACAGGTTTGCGCTGGGATGGCCCAAAGAACGCTTTGATGCCCATACCAGTGCATGCACCCCGAACACGTCCAGGATGCTCTGGGTTACCTAGAGCAACTGTCAGTTCATCCATTGTTCCCTGAGGGATGAACTTGCCTTCTTTCCTCTGCTCGTGCAACTCCCGCTAATCACCATCAACAAAAATTAGTAAGTAAACATAAAAATAATCAATATTGATCGATTGCTCTAAGAGTTGAGTTTTACCATTTTTGTAGCCGCCTCAAGAGTTGCGGGCTTCGGTATGTCTCCATTCTTGTTTTTCCTCCTAGCTATCCACATAGCATGGCGAGGCAGAGGTGCGGGAGCAGTAGTAGAGGACTATGCAGTCTCCTGAGTAGCAGTAGGCTGAGCAGACTCAGCCTATAGTCTTTGGTGAACGCATGCATATCCTCTTGGACCCATTGTGTGGTTGTGCACATTCAGTGCACGGCTTTCTCTTTGCGCCTCACTGAGGGCCTAGTTAGTTAGCACATTAATTTGGTTAGTAACACTAAAGGTTAATCTTGAATAGGTGAATACATAAAAACGTATATTAATTAAATTGGTAGTAGCACTTAATACCTTGAATTCATCTATTTTTCTTTGCGTAACAAACGCCTCCCAGTCTTTGGGGTTCAGGTAGTTCCATTGCTTTGTGGCTTCCTTTTACCTAAATTTATTTTTTAAAAAGAATACAAACAAAAATTATTAGTGTAGAGTTAGTGAAATAGCGATCAATGTCTAGAATTGGAAATCAATCAAGAACCTCTTATCAGCACCGCGTATGTAATCTCAGGTGAGATTGGTCCTATAGTTCCTTAGGACCCTCACACAGTGTTGCATCACACATTTATGATGCAACTTTTCATCCAGATCAAATATGCTCTGCAAATTAAATAGAATTTCTATTAACTAGTATCCTAAAAATTAGTAATCTACACAAATAGAATTACAAATAATAATAACGCACGCATAGTTCCTTCCATATGTGGTCTTTCTTCCCCTTAGGAACTTTATGCCAGGATTCTAGGATAGGACTGCAATGGCTTCAAGTAAGAACCCCAAGATATGAAACAAATGAGTTGTGGTTCACTCCATATGGATTTCCTGCATGATCAAAATCCACAGCCAATTTGGGTCCATTGCCCCTTTGCTGTATTAACTTGTTCATCATTGTGATGCCCCTCACTTTCTCAATTTTCTTTTTTTGCTCATCAAGTGCTATAATTTCTTCAGGGGGTACATCAGCAACCTAAAATTTGATAAAAAAAACACACTTACATGATATAATTATAAATGAACATATAGATAGAAACCTCAGGGATATATTCTTAAAAATTACATTGTCAGGCAGCGCAAGCACGTCCTCACCCTCACGGTGATCATCAACACGGTCATCATGGGAATGCTCAGCCATCTAAAAGTTCACATTCAAATTATAAATTTCACATTGTAAAGTAACACTAATTGTAAAGTTCACATTGTAAAGTACACATTCACATTGTAAAGTTCACATTCACATTGTAAGGTTCACATTCACATTGTAAAGTAACTCACATTGTAAAGTCCACATTCACATTGTAAAGTTCACATTCAGAAAAATAAAACATATAAAAAATATAAACATTCATGCCTCTAATATTGTGATCTTTTATCAATTAACAATCATTCATTGTGATCCTCACAAATATACAAGTCATTGTGATCCCCAGCTTCAATGTTTGGTGGTGTTGGTAACCCAACTGAGAATGGAATGGATTCATCATACTTATCATAGTACTCTTCTTCATCTATAGGATCTTCAATGAACTGTCTTTTACCATGAAGAACAACCGACCATTTATCATTTGCAGGATCATCGATATAAAATACTTGTTTCTCCTGTGATGCCAATATGAATGGTTCACCCTTCTCGCCAATCTTTTCAAAGTTCACTAACGTGAAACCCAATTCATCCACTATAGCTCATTTGTTGATGTCAACCCAATTACATTTAAAGAGCGGAATTCTGAAATCTACATAGTCAAACTCCCATGTCTTCAATGACACTGTAATATGACATTTTAGCTTCATGTGGACTCTTATCCTTTGCACTTGCAAAAAATAATGAAGACGTTTGAAGGGTGACCCCACTTTTTTGGACGACACTCTTATCAACTTGACGCTTTGTATAATATGAGAATCCATTTATGTCAAACCCTTCATAAGACATAACATTCAATTTTGGTTTAAAGGTGAGGCATTTGATGGTTTCAGTAAGATTATCTGGTGTTTTAGATAGTTGATGTAAGATTTTATCTTCAAATGACTTAATAAATGTCTCGTTATTCTCTCTAGCAAGCCACATTGAATTGGATCAAGGATATTGTCTATTGATGAAATTGGTATGTTCCTCAATATAAACACTCACTTCATCGATGTTGTGTAAAATATACAAGTGACCTTGCTCCAACTACTCACGGCTGATTACTTTCACCCATGATCCCAAAATTCCTTAGCCAAAATGCTCCTCAATATTCTTGTCATTCACAGGAGCGTCATTAGCACTCAAAAAGTCATTGCAAAAATCCATAACCTCTCTCGCCACATAACCCTCAATAATACTTCCTTCAGGACGATAACGATTTCGAACATCACCTTTAAAAACGATCATGTATCGTTCAAAGGGATACATCGAATGCAAGAAAACTGGTCCCAATATTTTCACTTCCCTAGTCAAGTGGATAACAAGATGTACCATGATATCGAAGAATGAAGGAGGAAAATACATCTCAAGATGACACAAGGTAACAACCACTTCTCTTTGCAATTTATCGAGAGTATCAGGGTCAATAACTTTGCTACACAGATTGTTGAAAAAGAAATAAAGTCTGGTGATTGTACACCGTACATGCTTTGCCAATATAGATCAAATTTCCAAGGGCAATATTTGTTACATTAGAGTGTGACAATCCTGATATTTAAGACCTATCAACTTCAGATCTTTCATTGATACAAATGTACGGATGTTGGATGAGTAACTTTGTGGCTCCTTAACATTTATCAAGCATTCACAAAAAGCTTTCTTCTCCTTTCTAGACAGCGTGTAACAAGCGGGAGGTAAGTATGTTCTCCGATGGCTACTAACTACTTCTGTTAATTATGTCATTATTCCCAGTTTACGTAGGTCCATTCTGGATTTTATCACATCTTTAGTCTTACCTGGTATATTCAACAGAGTACCGATGACGCTATCACATACATTTTTCTCAACGTGCATGACATTGATACAATGTCTGACTGTCAAAGAACTCCAATAAGGAAGATCCCAAAATATTGACTTCTTCTTAAATAAAGACTTGTCACTCCGTGTGGCCATCGTACATTGTGATCTCTTACCAAATTCGTTGGTGATGTCTTTTACTCTTTCATAAACATCCTCCCCTGATATAGGTTTAGGTGCACTCTGTTCTTCATTTCGTCCATTGAATGCTTTGTGCAACCTACGATACGGATGAAATTTTGGAAGAAACCTTTGATGACCAAGATATCCAGTCTTGTCATCATATTTTAGTCATATTGAATCAGTGTTCTCTTCACATATAGGACACGCTTTAGATCCTTTGACACTATATCCAAACAAATTCTAATACGCTGGATAGTCATTCACAGTGCAAAACAACATAGCGTGTAAACGAAATCTCTCTCTTCGTGAAGCATCATAGGTCATCACACCTTCACCCCAGATCTTCTTCAAGTCATCAATCATAGGTTCAAGATAAATGTTGATATCATTTTCAGGTTGTTTAGGGCCCGATATCAAACACGACAACATAACATACTTCTTTTTCATACACAACCAGTGAGGAAGATTGTATATAACAAGCATAACTGGCCAAGTGTTATGTTGGCTGCTCAATGTCTTGTACAGATTCATCCCATTTGTACAAAGCCCAAATCTTAGATTCCTATCTTCTTCACCGAATTTAGGGTAGAATAAATCAATCTTCTTCCACTGTGGGGAATCAGATGCATGTCGTAGGATCCCATCATTATTTTTCTTAACATCTGCATGCCACCTCAAATTCTTCGCATCTATAGGATTGGCAAACAAGCATTGAAACTGTGGTATTATAGGTAGATACCACATCACCTTGGCAGGAGAACAAGTTTTGGACTCCCCGGAAGTCATCAATTTATACCTTGACGCACTACATTTCAGACAATCTTTCAAATCCACATAGTCCTTTTGAAATAATACACAATCATTCGGGCATGCGTGTATCTTCTTGGCCTCCATTCCCATTGGGCACAATAATTTCTTTAACCGGTATGTTGAGATTGGCAGCTCGTTTCCTTTAGGAAGAATTTCTTTCAACAAAGACAACAATGACATGAAGCTTTTATCGCTCCATCGATTGTTAGCTTTCAGTTTATACCATCTCAACACAGTGCTAAGCTTCGTAAACTTACAACCTGTATATAACGGTATCTCAGTGTCATGCACAATGTTTCTAAACATGAGAGATGGATCAGTGTGCTCTACCCCACAACGATCCAGCATCGCATCAACGATGTCTACTAGAACTGGTTCATTCATATCTACGTCATCGAAGGCAATTTCTTCTTCCACACAAGCACTACTATCGACATCCACTGATTTCAGGTTTGAAATCTCTCCATGCCAGTGTCATTTTGTATAGCCTTGTACAATCCCGTTGCACATGACATGACTTTTGACTTCATCACCAGTGCTGACTTACAAGTTGTTACCGCAATGCCTACATGGACAGTAGAACCTATCTCCAGGTTGTTTCCTATGTTCCTCAGCAAATCTAATAAATTGGTCAAGACCAAAAATAAACTCGGAGGTGTAGTGATTTGGAATGGACATCCATGATCTATCCATTCTATGATCAAAGAGAAAACAAGTATATATTAGAACAAGATTAGGGTCTAGGGTTAAAAGATTAGGGTTTATGGTTAAAACTTTAGGGTTTAAGGTCTTATATATAATTAATGGTTAAAACATCATAAGTGAGATTAGGTGTTCAAGAACAGTCCCAAATCCAAGATTTACTCCTAATGAGTGAATCTTGGACGAGTTTCTAGGCCAACAAATACATGTGTTGTCATTCTTATATATAATAAATGTGTGCCACCTATCCCATTCTTGAACACCTAATCTCACTAGTAAGTGTATAATGTGTATTGGGTTTTCAAGAAAATTTCGGCAGCATTTCCCCGTTGTTCTCTAAGTACATATGTACTTAGAGAACAAACGGGGAAATTCTACTGAAATTTTCTTGAAAACCCAATACACATTATACACTTACATCGTAAGTGAGATTAGGTGTTCAAGAACAGTCCCAAACTGGGGACTATCCAAGATTTACTCCTAATGAGTAAATCTTAGATGAGTTTCTAGGCCAACAATTACATGTGTTGTCATTCTATAACATTGATTTCAACATTTCGAGTGTCCATGCATGTTCATCATCAAGATAAAGATTACACATAAATTAGTATGACCTAGGGATGGAGAGATTCATAAATGATTTCAAAATTTCAAACTAACTCATGCATTATCATCAATCTACATCATACAACAGGGATTCATATAGATGTTAACGCGACACATCACTACAAAATTAGAGATTTATCATTAGAGTTTTAATATCTTAGATAGATTGATCACAAGATTTCAGAAATATAGATAATTCAAGATTATGGTAAAATGTGTATTAGGGTTTTAATATCTTAATTCAACATGTATCAAAATTTATAGAATTAGGTCAAGCATTAGTATTCAATTGCAAATGTATCTTCATTCTTCCTGCTCCCTCCTTTCCAAATAGATCAAAGCAAGACACGACCTATGGGCTGGACACGACCATGGCTGTGCTGGCCAGCACGGCCATGGTCGGTCAACACAGCCACTCGTGTCCCGCCCACAGGTCGATCGTGCCTTGCTTTTATCCATTTGGAAAGGAGGGAGCAGGAAGAAGAAGAGGTGGAGGAAGAAGAGGCAGCGACCTACCTGTCAGCGGCATGGAGGAAGAAGAGAGCAGCTGTCATCGGCGGCGGCGGTGTGAGGAGCTAGCGGGCGGGAGGAAGAAGCTAGACAGTAGGGGGCGGCGGAGGCGGCAATGTGAGGAGCAACGATCGTCTTGGTCAGGCGGCGGCGACGAGCAGGGGGCGCAGCAGCTTCAGGCGGGGGCTCGCGGCGATGAAACAGAGAGAATGGGGCGTAGTCTGTTTCTCGATCGATCGTGCGGGGGTTATTGAGTTAACAAAGGCGTCGGTTATTTAAAAAAATGACACATATTACCCATCAGTGTCGGTTGTTAGAAAAAACCGACATCCATTGGACAATCCTAACCCTAAAAAAATTCACGGCCCTAAAAATTTTCGCTGGGACAGCGTGCGAAACTTTTTCAGTGTCGATTAAAATCGACGACCTTTGGAGGTAATTTTTTTCATGGTTAAGCGTCGGTTATTGGGTCAAAAACTCGACGTCGTATGTGAAACTTTAAGGGTAATTTTTTTCGCTCAAAAAATTAGATTTGACGGCCTATTTTAGGCGTCGGTTCATTATAGAGAGTCGACGCTAAATAAAAAATGATACCCATGTCTGGCCGGTCTTCAAATATAGATGTTGTAGAATTTAGACGTCAGTTTTCAGTAATAATCGACGTCTCTAAATGTGACATTATAAAGCTTGCCATACCCACCAATCTCTAGGATTCTAATATTTGCTTGCAAGAAATCAATTTGCCAGGTCGTACCCACCAATCTCTAGGATTCTAATATTTGCTTGCAAGAAATCAATACAGACCCACGTTAGTTGTGTGGTCACCGCCACAGGATACATACACATGATGGCAAAAATGATGGGCAGTCGTGCTCAACCTAAGCATTGGAAGGAAGCTTTGCCAAAACGAGGAGAATGAGAGGACCACTGTTGAAAAAGAAAGCAGCTCTTTCAAAATAAGGTTGCTGAAAACGAAGCGGTGGTGAACAATATGGCAACTTGATTTCGCTTTCAGAGAATCACAATAAGGTCGTTGAGAAGGAAACAGTGATGAGTTAAATGGCAAAGACGGCAACTTGTTTTTCCCAATTGCATTCAAGAGTACAGAGAAGCAAAGATGAGCACAGAGTGATTCCAACATGGAGAGGCCAACAACCAGCGGCTTCGCCCCGTTCCTTCTTCCTCTTAAAGTAGTAAGGGGTGGGGAAAAGATAGACGTGTGATGGATCGATAGATCTGTTAGGTTCCTGCTCCTCCCTGGGTAAGCTTGCTTGTCTACTTCCCCACGGTGTCAAGTATCTCTGCTCCCATCATCGCAATCCCCCCACTCTTTCTTTTCCAGAAACTGGATGGCCCTTTGCTACAATTGCCCGATCTTTCTTCACACACCCCTTCTCAAACATCACATTCACATGTGACATCGATCCACCAGTTGCAAGTGGTTATCTCGTGGACCCATCCAAAGCACACTGCATGAATGACTTCTTCCCCTTCACCAGACTGCAACTCGAGCAGACGAGACCACTCTTTTGGGTGGGTCTCCACAGGGCGTGTGCACAACAGTGGAGGGGAAGGTTTGAGTGCCTGTGAGCAGCAAGGCGATATGCTAACCAACAAAGTTCTATAGTTAGCTGCTTGAATGGAATGCAAACAAGCAAGGCCGCGGAAGAGACCATCTTGTGCTAGGTGGGGTGGGTCTACCATCTGTAACTGTCCAAAAAGTTTCTGTGAAGGAGGACTCTAAGGTAAACAAAAGGTCTTTTTCGCGCGAGATCGGTATTCAAGGAGTGGTTTTGGAGGATGAGATTTCGTTGTTGGCATTTAGCGTACCTAGAAATCGCAAAACTGGCCCACCTTGTAAGATCCTGATGTGTATAGCTGCCCTTTTGAAGGTATGTCTGAGAAGATAGAGCCAGACAGGTAAATGGGTTTTACAAGCTGACAGATTACAGTTTGTGAATGACTATTCGTGTAACACTGATAACAGCTAAAATAGAGCAGGAGACAATAGTGGGGTTTTGAGGGAAGGAGAGGGGACATAGTTGGTTTAGGATTTCCTAGGATGATGCTTTCTCATTGTTCCTCAATACAGTGGCTTTGGGGGTAATGGAACTTCTCCTGTTCCGTGACCCATGTGATGATCAAATAATTAACCTTTGCTTTTTTTACATCAAAATCGTGGGAGTAGATATTTTTTGCATCTAGATGGATGGGATGATAGCCTATGAAAATAAAGCTAGGAAAAAAAAACTAAAATAACACACTTTGTAAAAAATATTTCGGAGTTAAGAAAATAATTTCCAATATAGCTCACTTTGATGAAAAACTGTCATTTCATTTGGTATTTTCTAAGTTTAGAAGGTAAAAATGCCATTTGATTTGGAACTTTTAGTTGAAAAATTCAAAAAAATAATAAAAAGAGAGAAAAATACCAAGTGGATTTGTGTTTTCACCCCAACTTGACGTTTTCTCCTTTTTTTTATTTTTCCCTTTTTCACATTCAAAACACCAGTTAGAGTGGCACTTTTTCACCAAGAGAATTATTTTCTTAGAAATACTATATCCAGAAATATTTTTCGCAAACTGTGCTATTTTGATTTTTTTTTTCAATTAAGCTATATGGAGTTTATCCCTACACAATCTCATCAATCTCATTAAACTCTTTAATCTTCTAGACGCTTTTGTCATGCCAGAAAAAACCATTCATAAAGGAGATACGTCAAAATCACGGTGACATAAACAGAACTAACGGACACAAAGCCTACAACTGAAAGTAACACCGAGGAAGGTGTTTGCCGCATCAACTCCACCGCGTTGGCAGCATTGATATCCCGGATGGCGCACATCATCATCATCATTTATACCTGGCAAAAGAACGGATGGTCCCCTCCTTGGGACAATTATAACAACCTAGCGGGGTCATACAGATACAGCTGCTCGGACAGCGAGTGCATGCCCCTTACAGAGAAATCGCCATCAATGATTCCCACACCTAATCTTCCACCCCTCAGACCCCCTCCCCCCGCACCCTGTTTCCTAACAGAAAGAAACCTAACCCTGCGGCTGCATTTGTGTGAGGAGGCAAGCGAGCCTGTTTCTTAACTGACTTTTCCAAGGCACCATCACCTCGATGTGGAACTACACTGCCACTTGTGTGGTCCCTGAAGTGAAAGGACATGAACTTGGGAGGCGTCTCTGAGATGCTAGTTGGAGACCCTCTGCTACAAAAGTGTTTGTAAATCACCTTCGATTAGATAAACCTAAACGAAGTTTCAGAGACCTCGATGATCATTTCTCTTTTAAGGTCTCTGATTAAGTACCGACAAATTTGAATAGTTGGTCAAGCGCCAGAAAGATTAGCCTCCGTGACAATCTCGGAACAGATACCATAATAAAAGTTGAGGGTGTAGCATAGCGGCGATTCAGAATGAATGTGAACTGATCAAACTCAAAACTACAGAATTGTTAGATATATGGCAGCCACTTAGATAGCATGGGTTAAGCCCAATGTACTCTTTAGTTGGTAGAGTTATCACATCACAACGTAGTGCGTGCCACGTCACGCCTCACCTGGCCGGGCCGGGCCGGGCACGGGCTTGTGGCTTGTGGATTGTAGAGAACGTCTTCCGTCTTCTTTTTACACTAAGATACAACTAAGTAATTAATTACTTGTGTAATTATTTGTTTCTTTCATATTCAGATTTATTAATCCTGACTGGAAAATTTCTCTTTTGCGGATTTTTTTACAATATGTACAAGAGCGACAGAGTGTTTGCGTCTTACCGGCATTATGAATTAGGGGTGTGTGTGGCTATATATAGGCATCCGGTCTTTAGGGTTAAACACACAGTTTACGAACTTCATCTGTCGTTTCACGTGTGTTTTGAGAGCCATAATCCAAAGAGCGACTGACTTCGTTCCAAGCTGTTTCGTAGAGTTCTTCTCCTGTGCGAAGCGCGGTTTTCTCCTTTCCGTCACCGAGACGCAACTGTCAGGCGGAGGTTCCTGTGGTTGTTGTGGTGCCCTAATGGTGGTGCAAAGAGACGACGTCAAGCGCGAGCGAGACGTGTCTTTTTTAGGTTCGTGCCAGATCGAGTCTGGGAGAACGGTGTCTATCCGCGAGGATTGCAGGACACTGATTTCATTAAGTATCACGTTTTTGCGAACTCTGACTTCTTTTATTTATGTTCTCCTGCTTTGTTTGATCTTCGTTTTTTATTGGATCTGTCTAACCTTGTTAATAAAATTACATCTATTGTTGTTGCATGTAACAACATTAATAATATTAACAACAGTTTTAAAGAAATCATCTTTCTGTCGTTAATTGACAATGGTCGGTCAGGGTGGTTCGGGAAACAAAATTGATACCAGTAGTATGCCTGAAAAATTTACCGGTACCAACTTTGCCCGTTGGCAGAGTCAGATGCAAATTTGGCTGAATATTGTGGATTTTGATAAGTACTTAGAAGAGACTGAACCTAAATTTGATGATATGATTCCTAATAATGCAAATATAATTGCTAATTAGAAGAAGGGTTCCAAAATGTGTCGTGGTTTGATTCTGTTTGGTTTAAATAATAAACTATATGCCTCTTACTCAAAGCCACCTTTCACTACATCCAAAGTTCTGTGGGAATCGTTAATTAAGAATTTTATTACTGAAAATCAAGGTGTTGAAAAATATTGTGTGTCTAAATTTCTTAAGTTTCAGATGGTAGAGGGTAAGTCTATTTCTGATCAAACACATGATCTACAACTTCTAGTTCATGAACTCTCAGATGCCAAGATGGTATTGCCTGAGAAGTTTGTTGTTATGTCTGTCATAGAAAAGTTCCCTAAGTCATGGGAATTGTTTGATATGTCTCTGAAGCACCACAAAGGTACACATACAATGGAAGAACTTATGATGGATATTAATATACAAGAAGAACACTTAAAGGAGAGAACGGTTAAGGTGCCTACTGATGCAAATCCTACTGTTAATTTTACTTCTGCTAAAACCACCAAAGATAAGAAATCTAAGAATGTACATAAACCTAAGTCAAAGATCCAAAAGAAACCAAAGAACAAACCTTGTTGGACTTGTGGACATGTTGGCCACTGGAACAAGGATTGTTCTTCTAAAAAGGTAAAGAAAGCTACCGCATCTACAACTGAGGAGGTTGTGGTCAACATGATGACTACATCCTTGAACCTCAATGATGGGTATGTGTCTATTAAACCTGAAATCCTTTCTATTTTTGAACCACTTTATTGGATAATTGACACTGGGGCTAATGTACATGTATGTGCTGATAAATCCATGTTTGTGTCTAACCAGGCCTCTCGAGGCCGGTCTCTGACTTTGGGTGATTCCATCTCTACAGAAGTCAAAGGCGAAGGATGGGTGGACTTGAAGTTCCCTTAGGGGAAGGTGCTGAATCTTCACTGGGTCAGACATGTTCCAACTATTCGACGCAATATCCATAGTGGCATAATTTTAGTTAGGGAAGGTTATAGAGTAGACTGCAAATGTAATAAGGCTATTATTACACGCCTTTGTGATTCTTTATTTTTTAGCAAGGGTACTTATGTGATGTAGATAACTTATTTAAGATTCATGTTGAACATGTTTCAAATTCCATTTTAAATTTGAATGATTATAGTTCTGTTTGCATGGATCTGGTTTCATCTGATGTTTGGCATTCATGTTTGGGACATGTTAATGTTTCCTCAATGAAGCGTATGATGAATCTAAATTTAATCCCTAAATCTGAGATTAGCAATAATAAATGTGAAATCTTTCTGCAAGCTAAACTTCCAAGGAAGCCTTTTCATTCTATGAATAGGAATTCGGAAATTTTAGATGTAGTGCATACATATATCTATGAATTTAATGGTGTTGCTACGAGGGATCAAAATCATTATTTTATGACTTTTATTGACGATGTGAGTAGATATTGTTATGTTTTTTTACTTAAAAGTAAAGATGAGGCATTGTATAAATTTAAAATTTATAAAAAAAGAACTGAAACTCAAACCAGTAAAGTACTTAAGTGATTAAGGTCTGATAGTGGAGGAGAGTATACCTCGAACTTTTTTTTAGAATTTTGCCAATTACATGGTATAGTTCATGAGGTCACTGCTCCTTATTCACCACAATCAAATGGGATAGTTGAACGTAAAAATGGAACCTTAATAGATATGGTAAATACCTTACTCCAAACATCTGGATTACCCAACTTTATGTGGGGGGAAGCTTTGAATACGGCTTACCATATTCTGAATACAGTTCCCCATAAGCATTCAGAGAGTAGTCCGTTTGAGTTGTGGAGAGGGAGGAAATTGAATCTTAAATATCTTCGAGTGTGGGGGTGCCTTGCTAAGGTACTTGTCCCTGAACACAAAAGGAAGAAATTGGGACCAAAAACAGTTGATGCCATATTCTTAGGGTATGTAGAACAAGTTATACTTACAGATTCTTGATTGTAAAATTAGATATCTCTGGCATTGAGGTCAATACAACTGTGGAATTACGTAATGCAACATTCTTTGAGGATGTATTTCCTATAAAAATGGGTGTGCCCAATGAAGTATCTCAAGAAGATTCATTTACCACAGGTTCCATTCCTGAGCACGTGGAAAGGATGACAAATGTGGGGGGCAACTCAGAACAAGTTATTTCTGAATCTGATGATTCTGAAAAAATAGTTGAATCAAGGAGAAGTAAACGGCCTAGGACAGCCAAGGACTTTGGAAGTGAGTTTCTTGCTTACAATGTTGAGGATGATCTTGTCACTTTCAAACAAGCTATGGAATCTCCAGAAGCTACGTTTTGGAAAGAAGTCGTTAATGATGAAATCCAATCAATTCTCTTGAATGGAACTTGGGAATTGGTGGATTTACCTCCTTGTTGTTCTACAGTTGGTTGCAAATGGGTTTTTAAGAAGAAACTTAATGCAGATGGGACAATCAATAAGTATAAGGCTAGGTTAGTTGCTAAGGTTTACACACAAAGGGAAGGAATATATTATTGTGATACCTATTCACCTATTTCCCGTATGACTACAATTTGAGTTTTTATCGCATTTATAATCTCTATATCCATCAGATGGATGTGAAGACTGCATTCTTACACGGTGATCTTCAGGAAGAGATATATATGGAACAACCTGAGGGATTTGTGGGTTGTGGGAATGAGTCCAAAGTGTGTAAACTTGTTAAGTCATTATATGGCTTGAAACAAGCCCCTAAGCAATGGCATGAGTAGTTTGATTCTGTGAATCATCGTTTGGCTTTGTTTCTAATGAATTTGATAAGTGTCTCTACTGCAAAATTTTCAATAATGGATTCATTTTGTTATGCTTATACGTCAATGATATCCTGCTTTTTGGGTTTGATATGAAAGTAGTAAATGAGACAAAGTCATTCTTGTGTAGCAAATTTGCGATGAAAGATATGGGTGTTGCTGATGTGATTTTAGGGCTTAAAATTATAAGGTCTACTAATGGTATAACTCTCTCTCAATCCCACTGTGTTGAGACGATAATGGAGAGGTTTGAGTACACATCACGTAAACCTTTTAAGACTCCATATGATTCATCCAAACCCTTATTCAAGAATGAGACGGGGGTTCCAGTGTCTCAATTACGATACTCTCATATTATCAAAAGTTTGATGTATCTTATGAACTACACACGTCCAGACATTGTGTTTGCCATGAACAAGTTAAGTAGATACACCAGTTGTCCCGACAAGACCCATTGGGAAGCTTTTGATAGAGTTATGAGGTATATCAAGGGAACATGTTCTCTTGGGCTGCATTATGGTAAACATCCTTCTGTAGTCGAAGGATATAGTGATGCAAGCTGGATTGTCGTGAATTCTGGGAGTAATGGTGTGGCATCCAACTTACAAAACACAAGATTAACCAATGCGGAAGCGTATCATTTACAGTGGATTACTTAAAATCACTAAAAATTAAAACTTTTTGCAAAGAGACTCAATCATAGGAAACTCTTATAACAAGAATCATAGTATAACAATTACATCCTGGTTCAAAAGTACATAACTTGTTCCATCTCTTCTCGAGGAATTACAACATCAGATGTCCTATCAACATTATGTACAGACAACATAAAACCTCGAGGCATCAAGCTAAAATCTCAAGTCGATGATAAAAGCACTATCTATAAATCCCGAGGACTTGAGAGTACAGAGACGACACATAGGACTACTATTGTAGCATCCCTGACCTGGGTTATACTCTAACCCTAGGTGTTTTGATTAAGAAAGATGATTATATGCTTAATTTCATCTTGTGAAAAGTAGTTAGGGCTCAAGAGGAACTTATGTTGCTTTCTAGTCCTTTTTGAACATTGTTGAAAACAATGTTTGCTTGTTTTGGACTAAAGTGCAAATTACCCAAGTTGAGGGGTTTAAGTGCAAATTGTGCATGATAATATTTTCCTCATGTGTTGAAGAATCATGAGAGTGAAAATGATGCTGAGGTATGGCTTATGGAAGCCTGAGCACCAAGAAAGAGCTGATAAAGCAATGTATGTGCATGAAAACCTAGTTTTGGTGTAATGTGCAATTTACCCAAAACCTAGGGTGAAATATGTAATTTACCACTTCAATTAGGTCCCTAATGTTTCTTGAAATCCTGTAGAGAAAATAAAATGAGAAGGGAGCCTCATTTGAAGTAAGTTGGAGGAGAGAGAATCTTGATATTAAAATAATCAAGATTTAATCCTAATTGAAACCCTAACTCGATTTAGGGCAAAAATGAATGTATTAATTAAAGGGCCTTAAACCAAAATTAAAATGGTTGGATTTAGATGTGTTTGTGACGTCCTTTATCTTTTCAAGGACCACGAAAATATCCAAGGGAGTGGATAACTCACACACAATTTTATAAGAAAAAGAAATATCCACTCACATATGGATATTAATATAATATGATTTAAGGTGCTTGATTTGCTTTTCTTTAAATCATGGATAATTGAGAGGGATAAGAGGCAAACAAGATAGCCTCGTCCCTAAGGAAGATGAGGGGGAAGAGGCGGCCACATTTTTGGGATTAATTGGATTTTTACAAAGTACATTCTCTCTCATTGAATATTTAGAAAAGGACCTTTTACAAGCCAAATGGAAGGCTTTTTTGACCCCACTTATTCTCCTTACTTGGGAAACGACCAAGGGAGCTTGGGAGGGTCAGGAGGACGACCCCCAACCTTTTGGTAACCTTCTTTACCTTGGTTCACCTTGATTCCATGGTGGAAATCAAAAATAAATTATGGATTTCTTCCTAATTCGATCTCCTCTTTAATTTTAACCATTCCTTTTTACTCAAACCTTGAGGATGAGCCTTGGAATGGTGAAATGAGTTGCATCCAACATTGTTTCCGTGGACATGGAGCTTTGGAGCTCAATTGGAGGTGGGTTTTATAACTTGAACCCTTGGTTTTATTATTGCAATCAATTCCTTATCAATTGGTGATCAATTCTACATTTCCGAAATTAAGTTTGGTTGATTGATGCAATTTCCATGGAAATCACAGCAGGTTTCGTGGGTTTAGATCTTGATGATGATGACATCATCATAAGAAAGCACCTCACCAAATATCAAAGCCAAACGGTTTCAATTAGTTGCTCATGCGGTTTCACCAAAACCGTTTGAGAGCAAACGGTTTGAAACCGTTTGGAGGAAAATGGTTTCAAAACCGTTTGAGGGAGTTGACCAAGGGTTGACTCTTTGAGAATCCTGTTCATAATTATTTTGGTTAATGGATCACAAAATTTGATGGGTTAACTCCCAAGGAATCGTGAATTGAAGGTTAATCAATTAGGCAAACCTAATTGAATTAAGTGCTGATTTTCAATCTGTTTTAATTCGACTTTTTGGGAAAACGGTTTCAAAACCATTTGAGAGCGTTGACCAAGGGTTGACCGTTTGATATTATTGATCCTAATTATGTTGGTTAATGACTCACCAAGTTTGAGGGGTTAATTCCCAAGGAATCATGAGTTGAAGGCTAATCAATTAGGCAAACTCTAATTGGAATTAGTGCTGAAATTCCAATGAGTTGATTTGAGATTTTGGGTTGATTAGCCCAAACGGTTTCAAAACCATTTGGAGATCACCCAAACGGTTTCAAGACCGTTTGGGGGTCACCCACTACTATAGAAACAGCCTTTGGCGTCGGTTTTTTAACCCCCTTTGGTGACGGTTTTCAAGCGACGCCTATGTGGGCGCCGCTAAAGGTCAAACTCTTCGGCGTCGGTTTTATAACCGACGCCTATATATTACATAGGCGTCGGTTATATATAGTTGGCCGACGTCTATAGGGTTCGCGCCACAAAAAAGGGCACCACCTAGGACACTTTCGGCGTCGGTTAATAACTAAACAACCGATGCCATACTCACATACGACACGGTCGTGCTTCGCTGCACGCGCGGCCGTGTTTAGTACTATAGGCGTCGGTTGTATACTAATACGCAACGCTGTAGACTTTATGCGTCGGTGTTCTATAAATAATCGTCGCCTATACTTTAATTTTTTTTTTCTTATCAGTTTGCAGGCCTGCTGTGGCTGGTCAGTAGGATGAGAACCTGCAGTTCAGTTTCCTGAACTGCAGGTTTACGACATCCATTGATATCAGCCTACAAACAGGCCACAAACCTGCAAAATCAACAAATATTTTTTCACACAAGTAGATACATTCAGACATCAATTCAATTCTCACATTCACACATGTAGAAGCATTCAAATACATGTAGAAACATTCATACTTGTATAAACATTCAGAAATATTTATTTACAAAATATCATGCAGCATCCCAATTATATCTTACAATCGCCACTGCTTGTATGGCTTTTGCCCATTCTTCTCTTATTTCATTTAATGCTTCCATCGTATATGGAGCATGCACATTTTTTAAGCATTTACCTATAGTGTGGTCAATTTTAAACACCTGCATAGAGAATGATGTATATATATAAGTAATAATATAAAAATAAGATTGATATGTGTATGCCCAGCCGTTGTCTTGTGTAGCGCACTATAAATTGAAACATAAAAAATTTTAAAAAAGTAAACTTACTTGACACAAGGTATATGGATGTATAAACAAGATCTCACATGTTTCTTCTTGGCTTATGTGGCGTTTTGTTACAGTGGCAGGTGTTACTCTCCTCCAGTATCTCCCTCGGTCCCTCCACAGACTGGCGGTGTATCATGTTACTTTAGTATATATGTCCTGGCATGAACTCAGTTGTTCCTCACCTGCCTACTACCATTCCCTCACAGACTCATGTGCGGAGAGGGACATTCCAACTCGAGATATCGTCTTCCCTTTCCTCCTCCACAGCAATATCCTCATCTCTGAACGTTTCTCACAGGATTTTGAACCCTTCCGTCCCTCTACTACGTCGAAGCCATGCCGCAGTTGAACCCTTTCGCCGAGCCCTACCTAGCCAAGCAGGCGTCGCCTGAAGCATCACCACCATCGTCGTCTCCACCTCCATCGCAACTTGCTGCGCAAGTCCTGGCAGTTTATCACCCCACATGCCTTCCTCCCCAGTTCCTGCCGCTAGAGGCACTCCCGCAGCACTCCCATCCTTTCTTCCCACACAGATCCTTGATATGTCCTATGTTTTATGCCAAACCATGCGGGATGTACCCTCCGATACCCACCGAGCAACTGAGGGTCGACAACTTGGTAGGACAAGCGAACCCGCTACTCTATCCTCCATATCAACAGGGGTCGGCCGTTGAGGTGTACGACGCCTCCATGGGCTTCCACCAGCAAGTGGTCGTCTCCTGATCATCTGATGATCGGGAGACGACCACTTGCTGGTGGACACCCATGGAGGCGTCGTACACCTCAACGGCCGACCCCAGTTGATATGGAGGATAGAGTAGCGGGTTCGCTTGTCCTACCAAGTTGTCGAACCTCAGTTGCTCGGTGAGTATCGGAGGGTACATCCCGCATGGTTTGGCATAAAACATAGTACATATCAAGGATCTGTGTGGGAAGAAATGATGGGGGTGCTGCGGGAGCGCCTCTAGCGGCAGGAACTGGGGAGGAAGGCATGTGGGGTGATAAACTACTAGGACTGGAGCAGCAAGTTGCGATTGAGGTGGAGATGATGATGGTGGTGGTGCTTCAGGCGACGCTTTCTTGGCCGGGTAGGGCTCGGCGAAAGGGTTCAACTGCGGCATGGCTTCTATGTAGTAGAGGAAAGGAAGGGGTTCAGAATCCTGCAAGAAACGTTCAGAGATGAGGATATTGCTGCGGAGGAGGAGGAAACGGTAGACGATATCTCGAGTTGGAATGTCCCTCTCCGCGCATCAAGTTGCTCCAGTGCTTCAGTGGGTACATGTGCATCATCAACCTAAAATTTGACAAAAATAAACACACTGAATAGCATTTGTATTAAAAAAGCAAACATTTAGCTTCAATAAAAAAATATAAACATACATGTCTCTAAAATTGTGATCTTTTATCAATTAACAATCCTTCATTGTGATCTCCGTGCACATATAAGTCATCATTAGCTTCAATATTTTGTGGAGTTGGCAACCCAACTGAGAATGGACTGGAGTCATTATACTTATCATAGTACTCTTCTTCATCTATAGGATCTTCAATGAACTGTCTTTTACCATGAAGAACAACTGACCATTTATCATTTGCAGGATCATCGATATAGAATATTTTTTTCGCCTATGATGCCAATATGAATGGTTCACCCTTCTCTCCAATCTTTTCAAAGTTCACCAAAGTGAAACCCAATTCATCCACTATAACTCCTTTGGTGTTATCAACCCAATTACATTTAAAGAACGGAATTCTGAAATCTATGTAGTCAAACTCCCATATGTCTTCAATGACACCGTAATATGACATTTTAGCTTCATGAGGACTCTTATCCTTTGAACTTGCAAAATACATAGTCGACGCTTGAAGAGTGACCCCACTGTTTTGGACGACACTCTTATCATCTTGGCGCTTTGTGTAATATGTGAACCCATTAATGTCAAACCCTTCATAAGACATAACATTCGGTTTTGGTTTAAAGGTGAGGCATTTGATAGTTTCTGTAATATCATTTGGTGTTTGAGATAGTTGATGTAAGACTTTATCTTCAAACCACTTAGTAAAAGTCTTATTATGCTCTCTAGCAAGCCACATTGAACTTGCTCGAGGATGTTGTCTCTTGATGAAATTAGTATGTTCCTCGATATAAACACTCACTTCGTCCATGTTGTGTAAAATATACAAGTGATCTTGTTCCAACTGCTCACGGCTAATTACTTTCACCCGTGATCCCAAAATTCCTTTGCCCTCCTCAATATTCTTATCATTAACAGGAGTGGCGTTACCACTCAGAAAGTCATTGCAAAGATCCATAACCTCTCTCGCCACATAACATTCAATAATACTCCCTTCAGGCCGATAACAGTTTCGAACATCACCTTTAAAAACGCTCATGTATCGTTCAAAGGGATACATCCAATGCAAGAAAACTGGTCCCAACATTTTCACTTCCCTAGTCAAGTGGACAACAAGAGGTACCATGATATCAAAGAACGAAGGAGGGAAATACATCTCAAGCTGGCATACGATAACAACCACTTCTCTTTGAAAATTATCGAGAGTATCAGGGTCAATAACTTTGCTGCATAGACTATTGAAAAAGAAACAAAGTCTGGTGATTGCAAACCTTACATGCTTCGGCAATATAGATCGAATTGCCATGGGCAATATTTGTTGCATTAGAGTGTGACAATCATGAGATTTAAGACCTATCAACTTCAGATCTTTCATTGATAACAATCTACGGATGTTGGATGAGTAACCATGTGGCACCTTAACATTTACCAAGCATTCACAAAAATCTTTCTTCTCCTTTCTAGACAATGTGTAACAAGCGGGAGGTAAGTATGTTCTTTTATTACCCATTTCACGTAATTCTGTTAATTCTGACCTTATTCCCATTTCACGTAGGTCCAGTCTGGATTTTATCCCATCTTTAGTCTTACCTGGTATATTTAACAGAGTACCAATGATGCTATCACAGACATTTTTCTCAACGTGCATTACATCGATACAATGCCTGACTGTCAAAGAACTCCAATAAGGAAGATCCCAAAATATTGACTTCTTCTTGAATGAAGAATTGTCACTCTGTGTGGCCATACTACATTGTGATTTCTTACCAAATTCATTGACAATGTCTTTTACTCTTTCATAAACAACATCCCCTGGTATAGGTTTAGGTGCACTCTGTTCATCATTCCATCCATTGAATGTTTTGCGCTTCCTACGATACGGATGGAATTTTGAAAGAAACCTTCGATGACCAAGATATACAGTCTTTCTGCCATGTTTTAGTCTTATTGAATCAGTGTTTTCTTCACATATAGGACACGCTTTAGCTCCTTTGATACTATATCCAGACAAATTCCCATATGCTGGAAAGTCATTAATAGTGTAAAACAACATCGCGTGCAAACAAAATGACTCTCTTCCTAAAGCATCATAGGTCATCACACCTTCAGCCCAAAGTTTCTTTAAGTCATCAATCAGAGGTTTAAGATAAACATCGATATCATTTCCGGGTTATTTAGGGTCCGATATCAACAACGACAGCATAACGTACTTATTTTTCATACACAGCCAGGGAGGAAGATTGTATATAACAAGCATGATTGGCCAAGTGCTATGTTGGCTGCTCAATGTCCCGTACGGATTCATCCCATCTGTACAAAGCCCAAGTCTTAGATTCCTATCTTCTTCACCAAATTTGGGGTACAATAGATCAATCTTCTTCCACTGTGGGGAATCAGACGCATGTCGTAGGATCCCATCATTATTTTTCTTAACATCTGCATGCCACCTCAAATTGTTTGCATCTTTCGGATTTGCAAACAAGTGTTGAAACCGTGATATTATAGGTAGATACCACAACACCTTGGCAGGAGAACCAGTTTTGGACTCCCCCGAAGTCGTCAATTTATACCGTGACGCACCACATTTTGGACAATTTTTCAAATCTACATAGTCCTTTTGAAATAATACACAATCATTCGGGCATGCGTGTATCTTCTTGGCCTCCATTCCCATTGGGCACAACATTTTCTTTACCCGGTATGTTGAGATTGGCAGCTCATTTCCTTCAGGAAGCATTTCTTTCAACAAAGTCAACAATGAAGTGAAGCTTTTGTCGCTCCATCTATTGTTAGCTTTCAACTTATACAATCTCAACACAGTGCTAAGCTTCGTAAACTTAGCACAGCCTGTGTATAATGGTATCTCAGCATCATGCAAAATGTTTCTAAAGATAGGAGGTGGATCGGTGTGCTCTACCCTATAACTATCCAGCATCGCATCAACAATGTCTACTGGAACTTGTTCGTTCACATCTACGTCATCGGAGGCAATTTCTTCTTCCACCCAAGCACTGCTATCGACATCTACTGGTTTCGAGTTTGAAATCTCTCCATGCCAGTGCCATTCTGTAAAGCCTTGTACAATCCCGTTGCACATGACATGACTTTTGATTTCCTCACCAGTGTTGACTTTCAAGTTGTTACCGCAATGCCTACATGGACACTCGAACCTATCTGTAGGTTTTTTCCTATGTTCCTCGACAAATCTAATAAACTGATCAAGACCAGATATAAACTCTGGGGTGCAGCGATTGCGAATGGACATACATGATCTATCCATTCTATGATCAAAGAGAAAACAAGTATATAATAGGACAAGATTAGGGTATACACTTACATCCTATCCAAGATTTACTCCTATTATCTACAATGAAGTTGGACTCCATACAAATAGTATATAATTCAGTGATTGTTCATTCTAATTTATACCAATGTACAAGTAATATAAAGAACAATGATTGTTCACTTTCTAGGCCAACAAACACATGTGATGTCATTTATATATAATAAATGTGTACCACCTATCCCATCCTTGCACACCTAATCTCACTAGTAAGTGTATAATGTGTATTGGGTTTTCAATAAAATTTTGGCAGCATTTCCCCGTTGTTCTCTAAGTACATATGTACTTAGAGAACAAATGAGGAAATGCTACTGAAATTTTCTCGAAAACCCAATACACATTATACACTTAAATCCTAAGTGAGATTAGGTGTTCAAGAACAATCCCAAACATGGGACTATCCAAGATTTACTCCTAATGAGTAAATGAGTAAATCTTGGACGGGTTTCTAGGCCAACAAACACAATAATAGATATGTACATGTTAGGGTTTCATCACAATTGAATTAGGATTAGAAGCACAAATATATTAGAAGCACAAATATATGCAAGCAAAAGATTTGTTTGTATCCTAGAATTTACATAAAGCATTACATATAGATTTTTTCATATCCTTACCAACAGCAAACACGGCCGTGGTTGTGCTACCCAGCACGGCCGTGGTAGGCCATTCTTCTAAGTTCTCAGTGAAAAAAGTAGAACACTAACTAGTCTTTAACGAAGGTATCTCACTGAATTTCCAGGTAACCGTAGCCAAGTGGATAAGGTGCTTAGGTTTTGAAATCAAAGCAGCAAGCAGAGCACAGTAGTGGGCGGCAAGGAAGAAGATAAGGAAGAAGGTGCTACGGCTAATACATGGAGAGCAGACCAGCAAGCAGCAGGCAGAGCAGAGCAGCAAGCAAGACAGCGCCGCAGTAGGGCGCAATGAGGAAAGGCGGCGCGGCGGCAACGCAAGGAGGAAGGCGGCGGGCGGCGGAGGCGACGCAGAGCAGCAGCAGGGATCGTCGGCGGCGAGCGAGAAGCAGCAGGCACCAGGCAGTGATTTTGGGAGAGCGGCGACGAGCAACGCACAGGAGAATCATGAAACAGGAAGAAAGGGGGAAGAGTCGGGTGATCGGGCCTCTATTAAGCTGCTCGACGGTGTCGGTTATCTACAACACCGATGCCTATTACTCGTTTACGTCGGTTGATAGTAAACGACCAACGCTTAACTAGACAACCCTTGCCCTAAATTATTTGGTGGGAACCATTATCAGTGTTGGTTATCTAAGGATAACCGACACGGAAAGTGGGACTTTTCGCGCAAATTTTCATTTTAAATAGGCGTCAGTGAATCGTTAAAACACCGACGCTGTAGGTGACCTAAAATGTTTTTGCTCGAAAATTGGATTTCGTGGGTGATTTTACACGTCGGTCTGTTATACGCAACCGACGCTGAAGACAAAATGGTACCCGTGTCTGGCTGGTCTTTGAATATAGATGTCCGTTTTTTAAAGAATCGACGCCTAATAGTATAGGCGTCGATTTTCCTCAATAACTGACGCCCAGAAAAGCGACACTGAATGATGTTTCTGTAGTAGTGACCCAAGACCGTTTGGAGGTCTAGGGTCAAGTATGGATATGTGTTTGAAGATCCAAAGATGTGGTATGAACCCTAATCGGCTAAGTGCTGATTTTGCAAGTTATTGAGATGATGTTTTGGGTTGATTGGCCCAAACAGTTTCAAAACCATTTGGGGATCAACCAAACGGTTTCAAGACCGTTTGGGGATCACCCAAGACCATTTGGAGGTCTGGGGTTAAGTATAGTTTACCAATTGAAGGTCCAAAGGTACCAAATCATATTGCAATTAAGTGTTGATTTGTTGATCAACTCGATAGACCAATCCCCAATGGAATTTCATTAGAATCCAAAGGTTGGATGAGCCAAATGGTTTCAAGACCGTTTGGAGCTCATCCAAATGGTTTCAAAACCGTTTGGTGGTCACCCAAGACCGTTTGGAGGTCTAGGGTTGAGTATGGTTAGGTGTTTGAAGGTCTAAAGGTACCAAGTTGATTTGCAATCTAATGTTGATTTGATGATCAATCCAAAGATCCAAACTTTAATTGGTTGACTTGGATTATGATTTGGACGTGGGAAAACAGTCTCAAGACCGTTTGGAGGTCATCTAAATGACCTCAAGACCGTTTGGGGTCAGGTCATGTTCAATTCGGATGATGGTTCAAAGGTTTCAAAGTAACTAATCTTGCATTGATTAGTGTTGAAGGATCATTGATTCCAAACCCTAATTCAATTGATTCAAACCCTAGTTGATGACTAATTGAGGGTCAATTGAGGGCTAAATCAGTTGTAGGTTAATCCACTTAACTCAATTGAAGTATGAGGATATGTCTAATTGATGATTGACTCCATGAATTCAATGATTGAAGGAATCAACATTGGAAACCCTAATTGAGGTTGATTCCATGTGAACCCTAATTAAGGGTGATTCCATGAGAAATCCCTAGTTGGGATGAATAGTAAATATTAAGTATAGGCAATGAGATGTGAAAGCCTAATGAAGGGTGATGCTACATGAAATCCTAACTCTAATGAAGTATGATAGCATATGAAATCCCAAAGCCCTAATAAAGGGTCAAGGTATGTGAAACTCTAATTGGAGTTATAATACATGAAGCCTTAATCTTGGACAATATGATGACAACCCAGAACCCTAATAATAAAATAGTGGGTAAAACCTTATAAGGGTGAAATATCATAAATGGTTGATTATAGGCAAGCTTATTGTAAGCAATGCCTTAATCTGAGATGAGTCCATATCATTAAAGATAGTTGGACCATTCTTATGTGTAACCTATGCACTTAATGGTAAGAGTGATAGGTTAGTGGATGGAAGGATTAAGATGGGAAATACCTTAATCCAAGATAAGCTAATAACTTAAGAAAGTTGGAAGTAATGAGGTAAGTGATACATCAAAATATGAAAGACTTCACTGTTAGCATTTCAAGGTTGATATACTTTGATAACTATGAAATCCTAATGTGAGATGGGAAACCCTAACCCTAAATTGGGTAATGGGACATGAGAAACCCCAAAGTGATGTGAATAGTAAGCCCTAACCCTATTAAGGGAATAGTGGTGTTACTATTATATTACAAGAGATAAAATGATTAGATGTTGCCTAGTGATAGGTGACAAGATGTTGAATGGCCCTGTGAGCCATATGATTAGATGTTGCCTAGTGATAGGTGACAAGATGTTGAATGGCCCTGTGAGCTATATGTTTAGATGTTGCCTAGTGATAGGTAATAAGATGTTGAATGGCCATGTGAGCCATATGATTAGATGTTTCCTAATGAGAGGTGACAAGATGCTTTATGGGCTTTATGAGCCACGAGAAAAATTGTAGTATAGTAAGAGGCACTAAGATGATTAATGATGGGTTGAAGGAAATTGATATTCCATGATCCATGAAATCAGGATTGGTTAAAGTCCAATGTCTGGCTGTGAAATCAGGATTGGTTAAAGTCTAATGCCTGGCTGTGTAATCAGGATTGGTTAAAGTCCAATGCCTGGCTGTGAAATCAGGATTGGTTAAAGTCCAATGCCTGGCTGTGAAATCAGGATTGGTTAAAGTCCAATGCCTGGCTGTGAAATCAGGATTGGTTAAAGTCCAATGCTTGGCTGTGAAATCAGGATTGGTTAAAGTCCAACGCCTGGCTGTGTAATCAGGATTGGTTAAACTCCATTGCCTGGCTGTGAAATCAGGATTGGTTAAAGTCCAATTCCTGGCTGTGAAATCAGGGTTGGTTAAAGTCCAATGCCTGGATGTGTAATCAAGATTGGTTAAAGTCCAATGCCTGGGTGTGTAATCAGGATTGGTTAGAGTCTAATGCCTGGCTATGTAATCAGGATTGGTTAAAGTCCAATGCCTGGCTGTGAAATCAAGATTGGTTAAAGTCCAATGCCTGGCTGTGAAATTAGGATTGGTTAAAGTCCAATGTCTGGCTATGAAATCAGGATTGGTTAGAGTCCAATGCCTGGCTGTGTAATCAGGTTTGGAGAAATCCAATACCTGGAAGAGGTGCAATGCATGTAATCAGGGTTGGTTAAAGTCCAATGTCTGGCGGTGTAATCAGGTTTGGAAGAGTCCAACACCTGACAGAGGCTCAATGCCTATAATGATGACATAGGATTGGTATTAACCCAATGCCTGTATTAATGATATATGAATACATGGTAGATGTAATTTCTTATATGTTTAGCAGATTGGCTAAGGCCAACAGATTGAAACAAGAATGTCTCATGGGTGACATATCAAGTTAATGGGTGTTAAAAGAAAAGTTTGATATGATGGTTTAATATGATGAATAAATCATATACATGTCATTCCTATTCCTTATTAAAAGAATAGATGATATATTTCTCTATCATAAATAGTTGCAATCCTTTCAAAGTTGAGAATGCTTTAAACTGCTTATCCACTGCCCAGCTTCATATCTTTAAATTGCAAAAACAATGTTTTGGCGGAGAGTTATATCTCCCGCTGGGGCAATTTACAATTGTCCCACCCCCGTGGGATCCAACATTTTTAGGTGGATGCGGACAAAGAGGCAGGAAACCTTTAGCAGAGAAGGAACAAAAGCAGCATCAAGGACAGTAGTAATATCTCAGGTGGAGATACTACCTGTCAAGTCATATAGTTAGAAGTCCTATGTGTCGTCTTTGTACTCTCAGGTCCTCGGGATTTATAGATAGTGCTTTTATCATCGACTTGAGATTTTGGCTTGATGCCTCGAGGTTTTATGTTGTCTGTACATAATGTTGATAGGACAGCTGATGTTGTAATCCTTGAGAAGAGATGGAACAAGTTATGTACTTCTAAACCAAGATGTAATTGTTATACTATGGATCTTGTTATAAGAGTTTCCTATGGTTGGATCTCTTTGCAAAAAGTTTTAATTTTTAGTGATTTTCAGTAATCCGCTGCTAACGATCGCTTCGGCTTAAGTTAGTCTTGTTTTCATCAATTGGTCGTTATAACTATCTATATGACTTGACAGTCAGTGCCTCCACCTGAGATCTCACTGTTGTCCAAGCTGTTTCTTTCCTTTTCCTGCAAAAGAGTATATGCTTCTTTGTCCACGTCCACCTAAAAATGTTGGATCCCATAGGGGTGAGACAATTGTAAATTGCCCCAGCGAGAGATATAACTCTCTGCCAAAACATTATTATTGCAATTAAGGATATAAAACTGGGCAGATGATAAGCATTTTAAAGCATTCTCTTAATAAGGAATAGGAAGAACATGTATATCATTTATCCTCCATATTATACCATCATATCAAACTTCTCTTGTGACACTCATTATCTTGATATGTCACCCATGAGACATTCTTGTTTCAACTTTTTGGCCTTAGCCAATCTGCTAAACAGATTTTGGTTATAATGGACATGAGAGTGTACATCATCATGTCTTATTTAGGCATTGGTCTATACCAATCCTATATAAGTATTCCAGGCATTGGATTACACCAATCATGTGCAACTAGTACAATCATTAGATTTATATTATTCCTGTGTATCCATTCTAGGTATTGATCTATGTCAATCATGTGCAACAATTCCAGGTATTGATCTATGTCAATTTTGTGCAATTATTCCAGGTATTGATCTATGTCAATCTTGTGCAACTATTCCAGGTATTGATCTATGTCAATCCTGTGCAGCTATTCCAGGTATTGATCTATGTCAATCATGTGCAGCTATTTCAGGTATTGGGTTATTACCAATCCTGTGTTATTATTCCAGGTATTGATCTATGTCAATCCTGTGCATTCTAGGTATTGGGAGTTAGCCAATCCTGTGTTATTATTCTAGGTATTGAACTATGTCAATCCTGTGCATTCCAGGTATTGGGAGTTAGCCAATCATGTGTTATTATTCTAAGTATTGAACTATGTCAATCCTGTGCGATCCAGGTATTGGGAGTTAGCCAATCCTGTGTTATTATTCCAGGTATTGATCTATGCAAATCCTGTGCATTCTAGGTATTGGGAGTTAGCCAATCATGTGTTATTATTCCAGGTATTGATCTATGTCAATCATGTGCATTCCATGTATTGGGAGTTAGCCAATCATGTTTTATTATTCTAGGTATTGGGATTTAACCAATCCTATGCATTCCAGGTATCGGGAGTTAGCCAATCCTATGTTATTATTCCAGGTATTGAACTATGTCAATCCTGTGCATTCCAGGTATTGGGAGTTAGTCAATCCTGTGTTATTATTCCAGGTATTGGGAGTTAGCCAATCCTATGTCATCATTACAGGCATTGAGCCTCTGCCAGGTATTGGACTCTTCCAAACCTGATTACACCGCCAGGCATTGGACTTTAACCAATCCTAATTACAGGCATTACACCTATGCCAGGTATTGGATTTCTCCAAACCTGATTACACAGCTAGGCATTGGACTCTAACCAATCCTGATTACACAGCCAGGCATTGGACTTTATCCAATCCTGATTACATGGATCATGGAATATAAATTTCCTTCGACCCATCATTATTCATCTTGGTGCCTCTTACTATACTAAAAGTATTCTCATGGCTCATAAATCCCATAAAGCCTCTTGTCACCTCCCATTAGGCAACATCTAATCATATGGCTCACAGCGGCATTCAACATATTGTCACCTATCACTTGGCAACATCTAATCATATGGCTCACAAGGCCATTCAACATCTTGTCACCTATCACTAGGCAACATCTAATCATTTTATCTCTTATAATATAATAGTAACACCATTATTACCTTAATAGGGTTAGGGCTTACTATTCACATCACTTTGGGGTTTCTCATGTCCCATTACCCAATATTAGGGTTTCTCATGGAATCAACCTCAATTAGGGATTCACATGGAGTCAACCTCATTTAGGGTTCACATTGAATCAACCTCAATTAGGGATTCACATGGAGTCAACCTCATTTAGGGTTCACATTGAATCAACCTCAATTAGGGATTCACATGGATTCAACCTCATTTAGGGTTCACATTGAATCAACCTCAATTAGCGATTCACATTTTATTATCTTGGTTTAGAGTCACGACATTACCCTGGGTTTGGGTTACATCTGATATTGCTCTAAATTTAGGTTAGGGCTCAACAACCTTCTTGATTAGGGTTTCATGACTCCTTTATTAAGGATCATACCCTATCCATCACATGATCAATACTCATGTATGAATTCCTTTTCATTATTCTCTCAATTTGATTAGGTTACATCAACCCTTCAATCAAGTACATACAACTACGGTTAACATAGTGTATCAAGTCATTGGTCCTATAAGCAATTAGGGATTCATCCTTTAATTGACACTTAAGCACTTAGGTACTATTATGGTTTAAACCATTGTACCTTCATGGATTATCATTACTAATCATTATTGGATCAATAGAACATTCATCATCTTAATTCCCAAAGATTCAATCACATTAGACCTCCATTACCTAAGGTATCCAATTGAATTACGGTTTTCAATGTTGATTCCTTCAATCATTGAATTCATGGAACCTATCTTCAATTGGACCTATACTCGTACTTCAATTGAGTTAAATAGGTCAACCTTCAACTGATTTTACCCTCAATTAACCCTCCATTGGTCATCAATTAGGGTTTGATTCAATTGAATTAGGGTTTGGAATCGATGTTCCTTCAATACTAATCAATGTAAGACTAGTTACTTTGAAACCATTAAACCATCATCCAAATTGGGTATGACCTGACCCCAAACGGTCTTGAGGTCGTTTGGATGACCTCCAAACGGTCTTGAGACCGTTTTACCATGTCCACATCATAATCCAAGTCAACCAATTAAAGTTTGGATCATTGGATTGATCACCAAATCAGCATTTGATTGCAAATCAACTTGGTACCTTTAGACCTTCAAACACCTAACCATACTCAACCCTAGACCTCCAAACGGTCTTGGGTGACCACCAAACGGTTTTGAAACCATTTGGGTGAGCTCCAAACGGTTTTGAAACCGTTTGGCTCAACCAACCTATGCATTCTAGTGAAATTTCATCAAGGTTTGGTCTATCGAGTTGATCAACAAATCAGCACTTAATTGCAATATGATTTGGTACCTTTGGACCTTCAATTGATCAACTATACTTAACCCCAGACCTCCAAACGGTCTTGGGTGATCCCCAAATGGTCTTGAAACCGTTTGGGTGATCCCCAAACGGTTTTGAAACCGTTTGGGCTAATCAACCCAAAACATCATCTCAATCAACTGCAAAATCAGCATTTAACCGATTAGAGTTCATACCCCATCTTTGGATCTTCAAACACTAAACCATAGTCAACCCTAGACTTACAAACGGTCTTGGGTGACCCCCAAACGGTTTTGAAACCGTTTGGGTGATCCCCAAACGGTTTTGAAACCGTTTAGGCTAATCAACCCAAAATCTCAAATTAACTCATTGGAATTTCAGCACTAATTTCAATTAGGGTTTTCCTAATTGATTAGCCTTCAACTCATGATTCCTTGGTAATTGATCCCTAAAATTTGGTGAGTCATTAACCAACATGATTATGAACAGTAATATCAAACGTTCAACCCTTTTTCAACCATATCAAACGGTTTTGAAACCGTTTGCCCAAAAATGTCAAGTTAATCTGATTAAAAATCAGCACTTAATCCAATTAGGTTTCCCTAACTGATTAGCCTTCAACTCACGATTCCTTTGGATTTAATCCCTCAAATTTGGAGTTTTATCAAACAACATAATTATGAACAGGAATATCAAACGGTAAACCCTTGGTCAACCATCTCAAACGGTTTTGAAACCGTTTTCCAAAAAATGTCAAGTTAATCAGATTAAAAATCAGCACTTAATCCAATTAGGTTTCCCTAATTGATTAGCCTTCAACTCACGATTCCTTTGAAGTTAATCCTTAAAATGTGGAGGGTTATCAACCAAAATAATTATGAACAGGAATATCAAACGGTAAACCCTTGGTCGACCATCTCAAATGGTTTTGAAACCATTTTCCCAAAAAGGTCAAGTTAATCAGATTAAAAATCAGCACTTAATACAATTAGGTTTCCCTAATTGATTAGCCTTCAACTCACGATTCCTTTGGAGTTAATACCTCAAATTTGCAGGGTTATCAACCAAAATAATTATGAACAGTAATATCAAACTGTCAACCCTTGGTAAACCATCTCAAACGGTTTTGAAACTGTTTTCCCCCAAACGGTTTCAAACTGTTTGCTTTCAAACGGTTTTGGTGAAACCACATGAGCAACTAATTGAAACCGTTTGTCTTTGATATTTGGTGAGGTGCTTTCTTATGATGATGTCATCATCGTCAAGATCTAAACCCATGAAACCTTCTGTGATTTCCATGGAAATTGCATCAATCAACCAAACTAAATTTCGGAAATGTAGAATTGATCACCAATTGATAAGGAATTGATTGCAATAATAAAATCAAGGGTTCAAGTTATAAAAACCGCCTCCAATTGAGCTCCAAAGCTCCAAGATCACGGCAAAAATGGTGGTTGAAGCTCTAGCATCCTCACTAGGTCGTTTCTCAACCTTTTGGAGTGAAAGGATCGGCTAGGGTTGAAGATGGAGTGAAGAAATGAAGGAATTACACATTGTTTTATGATTTTCACCATGAAATCATGAAGAAAGAAGATCAAAGGCTTACCAACAGGTTGGGGACGTGATCCCTGCTGTCCTTAGCCTTCTTGGTCGGTTTTTCAAGAAAGGGGAAGAAAGGAAATCCGAAAAAGTCCTTAGGTGGGTTAGAAAAGGCTCTTTTATAAGGAAATTGATGAAAGAGAAAATGTTTTATTTAAAATCAATTAATTCCAAAAATGGTACCACCTCTTCCTCCTTGGTATGCTTGCATACAAAGGCAACTCAAAGCCACCGAACTCCCTTCCATTATCCATGGATTAAGGGAAAAGAAAATAAGCACCTTAATCCATTATAATATCATTATATCTTTTTGAGTGGGAATTCTTTTCTTTATAATAAGGTGAGTGGAATTTCACCTCCTTAAGATATTTTCGGTCCTTGCTAAACTCAAGGACGTTCACACATACATATGAATACAACCATTTTAATTTTGGTTGAAGACCCTTTAATTAATACATTCATTTTTGCCCTAAATCGAGTTAGGGTTTCAATTAGGATTAAATCTTGATTATTTTAATATCAAGATTCTCTCTCCTCCAACGAAATTCAAATGAGGCGCCCCTTTCATTTTATTTTCTCTACATGATGCCAAGAATCATTAGGGACCTTATTAAAGTGGTAAATTACATATTTCACCCTAGGTTTTGGGTAAATTGCACATTACATCAAAATAGGGTTTTAATGCACAAACATTATTTTATCAGCTCTATCTTGGTGTCCAAACTTGTGGAAACCATACCACTTCATCATATTCATTCTTATGATGTCTCAACATCAGAGGAACATATTATCATGTAACTTTTACAAGTTAACCCCTTAACTTGGGTAATTTGTACTTTAGTCCAAAATAAGCAAACATTGCTTCAACATTGTTCAAACAGGACTAAAATAAAAACATAAGTTCCTCATAAGCCCTAATTACTTTTCACAAGATAAGATTAAACATATAATCATCTTTCTTAATCAAAACACCTAGGTTTAAGCATAACTCTGGTCAGGGATGTTACAAATTATCCCCCCTTATAAGGATTTCGTCCCTAAAATCCAGATAAAGGAAGACAGATGTATTTTATTCATCATACTATCTAGTCTTCACATATCATTTCCTTATTCATGTTATTATCTTATGAGGAGTATACTTTTAATTCCTCACACACACATGCTCATCTGAGGTTATCTCAGATTTCTTTTTCTTATGCTTAGAACATGACACATTTATCCATTCCATGCTTCTTATTTCATGATACTCATTAGATTGTATCATAATGACTGCTTGATCAGGGCAATCAGAAAGATTACAATCTAAGAGTTTCCATACTCACTTTATCATCAATAGTTGTATACCTAGCCAGGGTATATAAATACTGAGATTAAGTAGTATGCACTTTTTATGCTATTATATTCCTTCTTTTTCATATTATCACAAATATAAGATTTAACATCACTGGATTTTATCCAGGCATCTCTTCAATACCTCATCTTCTTCTCATAGAGATAAGAACAACATGAAACATCTATAATGTTTATTATGCAAAATATAAGTCCTCATAGGACTAATCAAAGAAAGCTCAATCAATTACCTTTCCAATTAACTTAGGAAACCATAAAAAGACATATAAGAATGACATTATTTTGTCTAACCTGTCATGATTCGTGGATTATTCACTGCCTCAGGTTGATTCTGCCTCAGAGGTTGATTCACCATAACATTTCTGGCTGAGCAATCTCTTGCCAGATGTCCAACCTGTCTACATAGGTAGCAAATTCTGGGTGCCAAGTATGGTCTAGAGGGTTCTTTACCCTTTCTAGATGACCATTGCCTTGGTGCACTAGGTCCTGATTGTACTGGTGGTACCAAAATCTTTCCCTTTTTGGAATATGAGGCCTCTGTCCCTAGATTTGGATAGGCCTTTTCTCGTTTCTCTCTTCCTTGTTCTTTGTTGGACAATTCTTTACGATATGTCCAGGCTTTCTACACCTATAGCAAATTCTACTTTTGGGTTGAAACCTATTCTTTCCTTCAGTATTTATTGATTCAACAGGCTGAGGTTGAGCACAGACTTGTTCTAAATCCAGAACTTCATTATTTCCCATTGCTTCCACCTGCTAATGTGGATTACATATCCTGTTGATATCCAAAACATCATCATTGGGAGTTGGTAATCTAGGTTGCACTGCTAGTGCTCGATCCACTAAATACATTATGGTTGCCCTAAATTCCCCAACAGTGATTCCTAAGGAAGGATTTCTTATCACAGTTGGATTAGCTAGGGGTTTCTCAGGCAATTGTCCCTCTCTTGCCTACTCCCCTGCACCTCTTCTTGGTGCAGCATTGCTGCTTTCTGTAGCAGACTCCTCATGTGACCCTGTCATCTTCAAGTTCTTCTTCTCCTATATGAGCAGAAGACACTATCAGATACACTAGATGACACTAGAACAGACCCTACTACCTTAGTCTTATGTCTCTGTAGACTCAACGAACCTGGCTCTGATACCCCTAAATTGTGGCATCCAACTTACAAAACACAAGATTAACCAATGCGAAAGCGTATCATTTGCAGCGGATTACTGAAAATCACTAAAAATTAAAACTTTTTGCAAAGAGACCCAATCATAGGAAACTCTTATAACAAGAACCATAGTATAACTATTACATCCTGGTTCAAAAGTACATAACTTGTTCCATCTCTTCTCGAGGAATTACAACATCAGCTGTCCTATCAACATTATGTATAGACAACATAAAACCTCGAGGCATCAAGCCAAAATCTCAAGTCGATGATAAAAGCACTATCTATAAATCCCGAGGACCTGAGAGTACAAAGACAACACATAGGACTACTATCTATATGACTTGACAGTCAGTGCCTCCGCCTGAGATCACACTGTTGTCCCAGCTGTTGCTTTCCTTTTCCTGCAAAAGAGTATCTGCCTCTTTGTCCACGTCCACCTAAAAATGTTGGATCCCACGCGGGTGAGACAATTTTAAATTTCCCCAGCGAGAGATATAACTCTCCGCCAAAACATTATTATTGCAATTAAGGATATAAAACTGGGCAGATGATAAGCAGTTTAAAACATTCTCTTAATAAGGAATAGGAAGAACGTGTATATAATTTATCCTCCATATTATACCATAATATCAAACTTCTCTTGTGACACTCATTATCTTGATATGTCACCCATGAGACATTCTTGTTTCAACTTTTTGGCCTTAGCCAATCTGCTAAACATATTTTGGTTATAATGGACATGAGAGTGTACATCATCATGTCTTATTTAGGCATTGGTCTATACCAATCCTATATAAGTATTCCAGGCATTGGATTACACCAATCCTATACAACTAGTACAAGCATTAGATTTATATTATTCCTGTGTATCCATTCCAGGTATTGATCTATGTCAATCATGTGCAAAAATTCCAGGTATTGATCTATGTCAATTCTGTGCAACTATTCCAGGTATTGATCTATGTCAATCCTGTGCAACTATTCCAGGTATTTATCTATGTCAATCCTGTGCAGCTATTCCAAGTATTGATTTATGTCAATCCTGTGCAGCTATTTCAGGTATTGGGTTATTACCAATCCTGTGTTATTATTCCAGGTATTGATCTATGCCAATCATGTGCATTCCAGGTAATGGGAGTTAGCCAATCCTGTGTTATTATTCCAGGTATTGAACTATGTCAATCTTGTGCATTCTAGGTATTGGGAGTTAGCCAATCATGTGTTATTATTCCAAGCATTGAACTATGTCAATCCTGTGCATTCCAGGTATTGGGAGTTAGCCAATCCTGTGTTATTATTCTAGGTATTGATCTATGTCAATCATGTGCATTCCATGTATTAGGAGTTAGCCAATCTTTTGTTATTATTCCAGGTATTGATCTATGTCAATCCTGTGCATTCTAGGTATTGGGAGTTAGCCAATCATGTGTTATTATTCCAGGTATTGGGATTTAACCAATCCTGTGCATTCCAGGTACTGGGAGTTAGCCAATCCTGTGTTATTATTCCAGGTATTGAACTATGTCAATCCTGTGCATTCCAGGTATTGGGAGTTAGCCAATCCTGTGTTATTATTCCAGGTATTGGGAGTTAG
Source organism: Alisma plantago-aquatica (assembly GCA_963693085.1). Lineage (NCBI taxonomy): Eukaryota > Viridiplantae > Streptophyta > Magnoliopsida > Alismatales > Alismataceae > Alisma > Alisma plantago-aquatica. The sequence continues at coordinate 1,242,864,919 of OY856411.1, forward strand.
CCAATCATGTGTCATCATTACAGGCATTAAGCCTCTTCCAGGTATCGGACTCTTCCAAACCTGATTACACCATCAGGCATTGGACTTTAACCAATCCTGGTTACATGCATTACACCTCTGCCAGGTATTGGATTTCTCCAAACCTGGTTACACAGCCAGGCATTGGACTCTAACCAATCCTGATTACACAGCCAGGCATTAGACTTTAACCAATCCTGATTACATGGATCATGGAATATAAATTTCCTTTGACCCATCATTATTCATCTTGGTGCCTCTTACTATACTACAATTATTCTCATGGCTCATAAAGCCCGTAAAGAATCTTGTCACCTCTCATTAGGCAACATCTAATCATATGGCTCACAGGGCCATTCAACATCTTGTCACCTATCACTAGCCAACATCTAATCATATGGCTCACAAGGCCATTCAACATCTTGTCACCTATCACTAGGCAACATCTAATCATTTTATCTCTTGTAATATAATAGTAACACCACTATTCCCCTAATAGGGTTAGAGCTTAATATTCACATCACTTTGGGGTTTCTCATGTCCCATTACCCAATATTATGGTTTCTCATGGTATCAACCTCAATTAGGGATTCACATGGAGTCAACCTCATTTAGGGTTCACATTGAATCAACCTCAATTAGGGATTCACATGGAGTCAACCTCATTTAGGGTTCACATTGAATCAACCTCAATTAGGGATTCACATTTTATTATCTTGGTTTAGAGTTACGACATTACCCTGGGTTTGGGTTACATCTGATATTGCTCTAAATTTAGGTTAGGGCTCAACAACCTTCTTGATTAGGGTTTCATGACTCCTTTATTAAGGATCATACCCTATCCATCACATGATCAATACTCATGTATGAATTCCTTTTCATCATTCTCTCAATTTGATTAGGTTACATCAACCCTTCAATCAAGTACATACAACTATGGTTAACGTAGTGTATCAAGTCATTGGTCCTATAAGCAATTAGGGATTCATCCTTTAATTGACACTTAAGCACTTAGGTACTATTAGGGTTTCAACCATTGTACCTTCATGGATTATCATTACTAATCATTTTTGGATCAATAGAACATTCATCATCTTAATTCCCAAAGATTCAATCACATTGGACCTCCATTACCTAAGGTATCCAATTGAATTACGGTTTTCAATGTTGATTCCTTCAATCATTGAATTCATGGAACCTATCATCAATTCGACCTATACTCATACTTCAATTGAGTTAAATAGGTCAACCTTCAACTGATTTGACCCTCAATTAACCCTCCATTGGTCATCAATTAGGATTTGGTTCAATTGAATTAGGGTTTGGAATCGATGTTCCTTCAATACTAATCAATGTAAGACTAGTTACTTTGAAACCATTAAACCATCATCCAAATTGGGTATGACCTGACCCCAAACGGTCTTGAGGTCTTTTGGATGACCTCCAAATGGTATTGATACCATTTGCCCATGTCCACATCATAATCCAAGTCAACCAATTAAAGTTTGGATCATTGGATTGATCACCAAATCAGCATTTGATTGCAAATCAACTTGGTACATTTAGACCTTCAAACACCTAACCATACTCAACCCTAGACCTCCAAGCGGTCTTGGGTGACCACCAAATGGTTTTGAAATCGTTTGGGTGAGCTCCAAACGGTTTTGAAACCGTTTGGCTCAACCAACCTTTGGATTCTAGTGAAATTTAATCAAGGTTTGGTCTATCGAGTTGATCAACAAATCAGCACTTAATTGCAATATGATTTGGTACCTTTGGACCTTCAATTGATCAACTATACTTAACCCCATACCTCCAAACGGTCTTGGTGATCCCCAAACGGTCTTGAAACTGTTTGGGTGATCCCCAAATGGTTTTGAAACCGTTTGGGCTAATCAACCCAAAACATCATCTCAATCAACTGCAAAATCAGCATTTAACCGATTAGGGTTCATACCCCATCTTTGGATCTTCAAACACTAAACCATAGTCAAACATAGACCTCCAAACGGTCTTGGGTGATCCCCAAACGGTTTTGAAACCGTTTGGGCTAATCAACCCAAAATCTCAAATTAACTCATTGGAATTTCAGCAATAATTTCAATTAGGGCTTGCCTAATTGATTAGCCTTCAACTCATGATTCCTTGGAAATTAATCCCTCAAATTTGGTGAGTCATTAACCAACATGATTATGAACAGTAATATCAAACGGACAACCCTTGGTCAACCATATCAAATGGTTTTGAAACAGTTTGCCCAAAAAGGTCAAGTTAATCAGATTAAAAATCAGCACTTAATCCAATTAGGTTTCCCTAATTGATTAGCCTTCAACTCACGATTACTTTGGATTTAATCCCTCAAATTTGTAGGGTTAACAACCAACATAATTATGAACAGTAATATCAAACATTCAACCCTTGGTCAACCATATCAAACGGTTTTGAAACCGTTTTCCCAAAAATGTCAAGTTAATCAGATTAAAAATCAGCACTTAATCCAATTAGGTTTCCCTAATTGATTAGCCTTCAACTCACGATTCCTTTGAATTTAATCCCTCAAATTTGGAGTTTTATCAACCAAAATAATTATGAACAGGAATCACAAACGTTCAACCCTTGGTCAACCATCCCAAACGGTTTTGAAACCATTTTCCCAAAAAGGTCAAGTTAATCAGATTAAAAATCAGCAATTAATCCAATTAGGTTTCCCTAATTGATTAGCCTTCAACTCACGATTCCTTTGAAGTTAATCCTTAAAATGTGGAGGGTTATCAACCAAAATAATTATGAACAGGAATATCAAACGGTCAACCCTTGGTCGACCATCTCAAATGGTTTTGAAACCATTTTCCCAAAAAGGTCAAGTTAATCAGATTAAAAATCAGCACTTAATACAATTAGGTTTCCCTAATTGATTAGCCTTCAACTCACGATATTTGGTGAAACCGCATGAGAAACTAATTGAAACAGTTTGGCTTTGATATTTGGTGAGGTGCTTTCTTATGATGATTTCATCATCAGCAAGCTCTAAACCCACGAAACCTGCTGTGATTTCCATGGAAATTGCATCAATCAACCAAACTTAATTTCGGAAATGTAGAATTGATCACCAATTGATAAGGAATTGATTGCAATAATAAAATCAAGGTTTCAAGTTATAAAACCCGCCTCCAAATGATCTCCAAAGATCCAAGATCATGGAAACATTGATGGTTGAAGCTATAGCATCCTCCCTAGGTCGTTTCTCAACCTTTTGGAGTGAAAGGATCGGCTAGGGTTGAAGATGGAGTGAAGAAATGAAGGAATTACACATTGTTTTATTATTTTCACCAGGAAATCGTGAAGAACAAAGATCAAAGGCTTACCAATAGGTTGGGGACGTGCTACCAGCTGTCCTTAGCCTTCTTGGTCGATTTTTCAAGCAAGGGGAAGAAAGGAAATCCGAAAAAGTCCTTAGGTGGGTTAGAAAAGGCTCTTTTATAAGGAAATTGATGAAAGAGAAAATGTTTTATTTAAAATCAATTAATTCCAAAAATGGTACCACCTCTTCCACCTTGGTTTGCTTGCATACAAATGCAACGCAAAGCCACCGAAATCCCTTCCATTATCCATGGATTAAGGGAAAATAAAATAAGCACCTTAATCCATTATAATATCATTATATCTTTTTGAGTGGGAATTCTTTTCTTTATAATAAGGTGAGTGGAATTTCACCTCCTTAAGATATTTTCGGTCCTTGATAAACTCAAGTACGTTCACACATACATCTGAATCCAACCATTTTAATTTTGGTTGAAGTCCCTTTAATTAATACATTCATTTTTGCCCTAAATCGAGTTAGGGTTTCAATTAGGATTGAATCTTGATTATTTTAATATCAAGATTCTCTCTCCTCCAACTGAATTCAAATGAGGCGCCCCTTTCATTTTATTTGCTCTACATGATGCCAAGAATCATTAGGTACCTTATTAAAGTGGTAAATTACATATTTCACCCTAGGTATTGGGTAAATTGCACATTACACCAAAATAGGGTTTTAATGCACAAACATTATTTTATCAGCTCTATCTTGGTGTCCAAACTTGCGGAAACCATACCACTACATCATATTCATTCTTATGATGTCTCAACATCAGAGGAACATATTATCATGTAACATTTGCAAGTTAACCCCTTAACTTGGGTAATTTGCACTTTAGTCCAAAATAAGCAAACATTGCTTCAACATTGTTCAAACAGGACCAAAATAGAAACATAAGTTCATCATAAGCCCTAATTACTTTTCACAAGATAAGATTAAACATATAATCATCTTTCTTAATCAAAACACCTAGCTTTAAAGCATAACCCAGGTCAGGGATGTTACAAATGGTGTCTCAGGATATGTATTCCTGTTGGAAGGAGGAGTTGTTTCCTAGAGGTCTAAGAAATAGACCATATTGTCTCAGTACACTTTTGAAGCAGAGTTGCGTGCTTTAGATGAAATTGGATTGGAAGCTCAATGGATACATGGACTTATGTCCAGTTTACCTATGGTAATGAAGTTGCTTCCTGCAATACCAGTTCACTATGATAGCACTACAACTATTACTAAGATAAAGAGTTCTAAGTACAATCAAAAACAGCATGGACACATCCAAGTCAGATTGAAATAAGTAAGGGAGTTAGCGTCTAATGGGGTCGTGGTTGTGGACTACGTCGGTACCAAAGATAATACAGTTGATCCTTTCACTAAAGGTCTTACCTTGGCTTTAGTGGAAAAATCCAGGTTGGGGATGGGATTGAAAGCCCTATAGATTTGCAAGAAGTAGCAACCCAACCCAAAAGAGTGGAGATCCCACAAATTGGATTCAATGTGGTAATAACAAGATGTCGGGTGAATCAAATGACACTATGTATTCTTATTTGATGCTTCTAGCATCTATGTGTCTATCTCTTGGAAACTTGTTAGTGTCATGACTGCAAGTTAGTAAGAGACTAGTCTCTGAATGGTGTCAAGTCCTAGGATAGGATCTTAGTAGTACATCCTTGGAGACTCCAACTAAGTGATTGATGTTGTGTAGACCGTAACAGGAGAATTGGGTTGTTCTCTGTTATCAATCATGATATAGATTTTTGTATGCATGACCTTAATGCATTGTTTTCTTTTCTACCATGTCTTTATTGTGTTGTTACCAACCTATACTCTTGTACCCAAGGTTTAGGTTCATGACTTTTGTTCACCTAGTTCCTGCGAGGGTCACAGTTGGATAACTCAAGTAGATTCAAACCGAAACGTATCTGCTGAAAGCACAGTATGGAGGATTGAATGGTAGAGCACACTACACATTTTGTGGGGGATTCTTAGATATATGGTAGTTGTAGCAGCCATGTAGAAAGCATGGGTTAAGCCCAATGTAGTGCAGTAAGTACATGTGAGAAAAGTAAATTTTTCTCTAATGCAAATGGAAAAGAAGTTTTATCCCATATTTCTCACACTTAGAACTTTTGTGGTCCTTATATGTAGGATCACATGGGGCACTAGTGTCCAAGGGGTCCTAGGAGGGAGGTATTCTCACCTCCTTGGTAGGTGGGATTACCACATCACAATGTAGGAACGCACACGTGCGTGCCGCGCCACACCAGGCCTCACCTTGCCTGGCCTAGCCAAGCACGGGCTCGGGCTTGTAGATTGTGGATTATGGAGAATGTCTTCTGTCTTCGTTTTGCACTAGGATACAACTAAGTAATTAGTAACTCATATAATTAATTGTTTCTTTCCTATTCAGATTTATTAATCCAAACTGGAAAGTGTCTCTTTTGCTGATTTTTTCACGATATGTACAAGAGCAACTGAGTGTTTGCATCTTATTGGGATTAAGAATTAGGGATGTGTGTGGCTATATATAGGCCTCCGGTTTTTAGGGTTAAACACACAATTTACAAACTTCAGTCGTCATTTCACGTGTGTTTTGAGAGCCCTAATCCAGAGAGAGAATGCCTTCATTCCGAGCCTTTTCATGGAGTTCTTCTCCTGTGCGAAGCACGGTTTTCTCCTTCTCATTACCGAGATGCAACTGTCAGGCGGAGGTTCCTGCGGTTGTTGTGCTGCCTTGGTGGTGGTGCAAGGAGACGACATCAAGCATGAGCGAGATGTGTCTGTTTTAGGTTTGTACCAGATCGAGTTTGGGAGAATGGTGCCTATCTGCAAGGATTACAGGGTACTTATTTCCTTAAGTATCACGTTTGTTTCTCAATGAACGATCTGGTTTGCGAATTCTGACTCCTTTTATTTTTGTTCTCCTACTTTGTTTGATCTTCGTTTCTTATTGGATCTGCCTAAACTTGTTAATAAAATTGCACCTGCTGCTGTTGCATGTAATGGAATTAATAATATTAACAACAGTCTTGAAAAAATCATCTTTCTGTCGTTAATTAACAATAGCCGATCATGGTGGTTTGGGGAATAAAATTGATACCCATAGTATGCCTGAAAAACTTACTGGTACCAACTTTGCCCGTTGGCAGATTCGGATGCAAATTTGGCTGAATATTGTGGGTTTTGATCAGTACTTAGAAGAGACTAAACCTAAATTTGATGATACGATTCTTGATAATGCAAATATAATTGCTAATTGGAAGAAGGGTGACAAAATGTGCCACAGTTTAATTCTGTTTGGTTTAAATAACAAAATATATCACTCTTACGCAAAGCCACCTGTCACTACATCCAAAGTTCTATGGGAATCGTTAATTAAGAATTTTAGTACTAAAAATCAAGGTGTTGAAAAATATTGTGTGTCTAAATTTCTTAAGTTAAATATGGTAGAGGGTAAGTCTGTTTCTTATCAAACACATGATCTAAAACTCCTAGTTCATGAAATATCAGATGCCAAGATGGTATTGCATGAGAAGTTCATTGTTATGTCTATCATATAAAAGTTCCCTAAGTCATGGGAATTGTTTGGTATGTCTCTGAAGCACCGCAAAGGGACACATACAATGGAAGAACTTATGATGGATATTAATAAACAAGAAGAACACTTAAAGGAGAAAATGGTCAAGGTGCCTGCTGATGCAAATCCTACTGTTAATTTTACTTCTGCTAAAACCACCAAAGATAAGAAATCTAAGAATACACATAAACCTAAGGGAAAGATCCAAAAGAAACCGAAGAACAAACCTTGTTGGACTTGTGGACAGGTTGACCACTAGAACAAGGATTGTCCTTCTAAGAAGGCAAAGAAAGTTGCCGCATCTACAATTGAGGAGGCTGTGGTCAACATGATGACTACATCCTTGAACCTCAATGATGGGTATGTGTCTATTAAACCTAAAATCCTTTCTATTTTTGAACCACTTTATTGGATAATTGACAATGGGGCTGATGTACATGTATGTGCTGATAAATCCATGTTTGTGTCTTACCAGGCCTCGCGAGGTCGATCCGTGACTTTGGGCAATTCCAGATCTGTAGAAGTCAAAGGCAAAGGATGGGTGGACTTGAAGTCACCTTCGGGGAAGGTGATGACTCTTCATCGGGTCAGACATGTTCCAACCATTTGACGCAATATCCTTAGTGGTGTAATTTTAGTTTGGGAAGGTTATAGAGTAGACTAGAAATGTAATAAGGCTATTATTACATGCCTTCTTGATTCTTTATTTTTTGGGAAAGGGAACTTATGTGATGTGGAGAACTTATTTAAGATTCATGTTGAACCTATTTCAAATTCTATTTTAAATTTGAATGATTATAGTTTTGTTTGCATGAATCTTGTTTCATCTGATGTTTGGCATTCACATTTCGGACATGTTAATGTTGCCTCAATGAAGTGTATGATGAATCTAAATTTAATACCTAAATTTGAGATTAGCAATAATAAATGTGAAATATGTGTGCAAGATAAATTGCCTAGGAAGCCTTTTCATTCCGTGAATAGGAATTTGAAAATTTTAGATTTAGTGCATACCGATATCTGTGAATTTAATGGTGTTGCTACGAGGGATCAAAAGTGTTATTTTATAACTTTTATTGATGATGCGAGTAGATATTGTTATGTTTTTTTACTTAGAAGTAAAGATGAGGCATTGGATAAATTTAAAATTTATAAGAAAGAAGCTGAAACTCAAACCAGTAAAGTACATAAGTGATTAAGGTCTGATAGGGGAGGAGAGTATACCTCAAACTTGTTTTTAGAATTTTGCCAATTAGATGGTATAGTTCATGAGGTCACTCCTCCTTATTCACCACAATCAAATTGGATATTTGAACGTAAAAACTGATCCTTAATAGATATGGTAAATACTTTACAATGAACATCTAGATTACCCAACTTTATGTGGGGGGAACTTTGAATACGGCTTGTCATATTCTGAATAGAGTTCCCTATAAGCTTTCAGAGAGTAGTCTGTTTGAGTTGTGGAGAGGGAGGAAATCGAGTCTTAATTATCTTCGAGTGTGGGGGTGTCTTGCTAAGGTACTTGTTCGTGAACACAAAAAGGAAGAAATTGGTACCGAAAATGGTTGACGCCATATTCTTAGGGTATGTAGAGACAAGCTATGCTTACAGATTCTTGATTGTAAAATCAGATATCTCAGGCATTGAGGTCAATACAATTGTGGAATTATGTGATGCAACATTCTTTGAGGATGTATTTCCTATGAAAATGGGTGTGCCCAATGAAGTATCTCAAGAAGGTTCATTTAGCATAGGTTCCATTCCTGAGCACGTGGAAAGGATGACAAATGTGGGGGGGTGACTCAGAACAAGCTATTTCTGAATCTGATGATTCTGAAGAAATAGTTGAACCAAGGAGAAGTGAACGGCCTAGGACATCCAAGGACTTTGGAAGTGAGTTTCTCGCTTATAATGTTGAGGATGATCATGTCACTTTCATACAAGCTATGGAATATCCAGAAGCTAAGTTTTGGAAAGAAGTCTTTAATGATGAAATCCAATCAATTCTCTCAAATGGAACTTGGGAATTGGTGGATTGGCCTCCTAATTGTTCTGCAGTTGCTTGCAAATGGATTTTTAAGAAGAAACTTAATGCAGATGGGACAATCAATAAGTATAAGGCTAGGTTAGTTGCTAAGGGTTACACATAAAGGGAAGGAATAGATTATTTTGATACCTATTCACATGTTTCCCGTATGACTACAATCTTAGTGCTTATAGCATTGGCTTCCATTTATAACTTCTATATCCATCAGATGGATGTGAAGACCGTGTTCTTACATGGTGATCTTCAGGAACAGATATATATGGAACAACATGAGGGATTTGTGGGTCGTGGGAATGAGTCTAAAGTGTGTAAAATTGTTAAGTCATTATATGGCTTGAAACAAGCCCCTAAGTAATGGCATGAGAAGTTTGATTATGTGATATCATCGTTTGGCTTTGTTTCTAATGAATTGGATAAGTGTCTCTATTGCAAAATTGTCAATAATGGATTCATTTTATTATGCTTATACATCGATGATATTCTACTTTTTGGTTTTGATATGAAAGTAGTAAATGAGACAATGTCATTCTTGTGTAGCAAGTTTGAGATGAAATATATGGGTGTCGATGATATTATTTTAGGGCTTAAAATCATAAGATCTACTGATGGTATAACTCTCTCTCCGTCACACTATGTTGAGAAGATACTGGAGAGGTTTGAGTAAAAATCACATAAACATGTTAAGACTCCATATGATTCATCCAAACTCTTGTTCAAGAATGAGACTGGGGTTCTAGTGTCTCAATTATGATACTCTCAGATTATCAGAAGTTTGATGTATCTTATGAACTGCACACGTCTAGATATTGTGTTTGTTGTGAACAAGTTAAGTAGATACACCAGTTGTCCCGACAAGACCCATTGGGAAGCTCTTGACTGAGTTCTGAGGTATATCAAGGGAACATGTACTCTTGGGATACATTATGGTAAACATCCTTCTGTAGTCAAAATATATAGTGATGCAAGCTGGATTGCCGTGAATTTTGGGAGTAATGGTGTCTTAGGATATGTATTCCTATTGGGAGGAGGAGTTGTTTCCTGGAGATCTAAGAAATAGACCATATTGTCTTAGTCCACTTTTGAAGTAGAGTTGTGTGCTTTAGATGAAACTGGATTGGAAGTTGAATGGCTACATGGACTTATGTCCAGTTTACCTATGGTAATGAAGCCGCTTCTTGCAATTCAGTTTACTATGATAACACTACAACTATTTCTATGATAAAGAGTTCCAAGTACAATAAAAAATAGTGTAGACACATCCAAGTCAGATTGAAAAATGTAAGGGAGTTAGTGTCTAATGGGGTCGTGGTTGTGGACTACGTCGATAGCAAAGATAATACAGTTGATCATTTCACTAAAGGTCTTATCTTGGCTTTAGTGAAAAAATCCAGGTTGGGGATGGGACTGAAACCCCTATAGATTTGTAGGCAGTAGCAACCCAACCCAAAAGAGTGCAGATCCCACAAATTGGGTTCAATGTGGTACTAACAAGCTGGCGGGTGAATCAGATGGCACTATATATTCTTGTTTGATGCTTCTAGCATCTGTGTGTCTATCTCTTGGAAACTTGTTAGAGTCATGATTGTAAGTTAATAAGAGAGTTGTCTCTGAATGGTGTCAAGTCCTAGGACAGGATGTTAGCAGTACATCCTTGGAGACTCCAACTAAGTGATTGATGTTGTGTAGACCACAACAAGAGAATTGGGTTGTTCTTTGTTATCAATCATGATATAGATTTTTGTATGCATTGTTTTCTTTTCTACCATGTCTTTATTGTGTTATTACCAACATATACTCTTGTACCCAAGGTTTAGGTTCAAGACTTTTATTCACCTAGTTCCTGCGAGGGTCACAGTTGGATAACTCAGGTAGATTCTAACTGAAAGGTATCTACTGAAAGCACATTATGGAGGGTTGAATGGTAGATAATACTATACATTAGACTTTGTGGGGGATTGATAGATATATGGCAGCTATAGCATCCATGTAGATAGAATGAGTTAAGCCCAATGTAGTACATCAAGTACATGTGAGAAAAGTAATTTTGTCTCTAGTACAAATGGCAAAAACATTTTATCCAGTATTGCTCACTCTTAGAACTTTTGTGGTCCTTATATGTAGGATCACATGGGGCACTAGTGTCCAAGGGGTCCTAAGAGGGAGGTATGCTCAGCTCCATGGTGGGTGAGATTACCACATCACAATGCAGACACGCATGTGCGTGCGTGCCACGCCACGCCGCGCCTCGCCTGGCCTAGCCAGGCACGGGCTCAGGCTTGTGGAGAATGTCTTCCGTCTTCCGTCTTCTTTTTTCACTAGGATACAACTAAGTAATTAATTACTTATATAATTAATTATTTCTTTCCTATTTGGATTTATTAATCCTAACTGGAAAGTGTCTCTTTTGTAGATTTTTTTACAATATGTACAAGAACGACTGAGTGTTTGCATCTTACTGGGATTAGGAATTAGGGACGTGCATGGCTATATATAGGCCTCCGGTCAATAGGGTTAAACACACAGTTTATGAACTTCAGTCGTCGTTTTACGTGTGTTTTGAGAGGCCTAATCTAAAGAGTGATTGCCTTTGTTCCAAGTTGTTTCATGGAGTTTTTCTCCTGTACAAAGTGCGGCTTTCTCCTTCCTGTCACCTAGATGCAACTGTCAGGCGGAGGTTCTTGCAGTTGAAGTGCTGCCCCGGTGGTGGTACAACGATACGACGTCATGCGTGAGAAAGACGTGTTTGTTTTAGGTTCATGTCAGATCGACTCTGGGAGAACGGTGTCTATCCATGATGATTGCAGGATACTGATTTCTTTAAGTATCACGTTCGTTTCTCAATGAACGATCTGGTTTGTGAATTCTGACTCCTTTTATTTTTTTTCTCCTACTTTGTTTGATCTTCGTTTCTTATTGGATCTGCCTGAACTTGTTAATAAAATTGCACCTTCTATGGTTGCATGTAACGACATTAATAATTTTAACAACAGTCTTTAAAAAATCATCTTTCAGTCATTAATTAACAATGGTCGGTCAGGGTGGTTCAGGAAATAAAATTGATACCAACAGTATGCCTGAAAAATTTACTATACCAACTTTGCCTGTTGGCAGAGTCAGAAGAAAATTTGGCTGAATATTGTGGGTTTTCATCAGTACTTAGAAGAGACTGAACCTAAATCTGAAGATACAATACATGATAATGTAAATATAATTGATAATTGGAAGAAGGGTGACAAAATGTGTCGTTATTTGATTCTATTTGGTTTAAATAACAAATTGTATGACTCTTACTCAAAGCCACCTGTCACTACATCCAAAGTTCTGTGGGAATCGTTAATTAAGAATTTTAGTACTAAAAATCAAGGTGTTGAAAAATATTGTGTGTCTAAATTTCTTAAGTTAAAGATGGTAGAGGGTAAGTTTGTTTTTGATCAAATACATGATCTACAACTCCTAGTTCATGAACTCTCAAATGTTAAGATGGTATTTCCTGAGAAGATCGTTGTTATGTATATCATAGAAAAGTTCCCTTAGTCATGGGAATCATTTGGTATGTCTCTAAAGCACCGCAAACAGACGCATACAATGGAAGAGCTTATGATTGATATTAATATACAATAAGAACACTTAAAGGAGAAGACAATCAAGGTTCCTACTGATGCAAATCCTACTGTTAAATTTACTTCAGCTAAAGCCACCAAAGATAAGAAATCTAAGAATGCACATAAACCTAAGGAAAAGATCCAAAAGAAACTAAGAACAAACCTTGTCGGACTTGTGGACAAGTTGGCTACTGGAACAAGGATTGTCCTTCTAAGAAGGCAAAGAAAGCTACCGCATCTGCAACTGAGGAGGTTGTGGTCAACATGATGACTACATCCTTGAACCTCAATGATGGGTATGTGTCTATTAAACCTGGGCTAATGTACATGTATGTGCTGATAAATCCATGTTTGTGTCTTACTAGGCCTCTCGAGGTTGGTTCATGACTTTGGGCGATTCCAGCTCTACAGAAGTCAAATTCGATGGATGGGTGGACTTGAAGTTCCCTTTAGGGAAAGTGCTAACTCTTCACAGGGTCAGACATGTTCTAACTATTCGACGCAATATCCTTAGTGGCATAATTTTAGTTAGGGAAGGTTATAGAGTAGACTGCAAATGTAATAAGGCTATTATTACACGCCTTCGTGATTCTTTGTTTTTTGGCAATGGGTACTTATGTGATGTGGAGAACTTATTCAAGATTCATGTTGAACCAATTTCAAATTCCATTTTAAATTTGAATGATTATAGTTCTGTTTGCATGAATCTTGTTTCATCCGATGTTTGGCATTCATGTTTGGGACATGTTAATGTTGCCTCAATGAATCATATGATGAATCTAAAATTAATCCCTAAATCTGAGATTAGCAATAATAAATGTGAAATATGTGTGCAAGCTAAACTGCCTAGGAAGACTTTTCATTCTATGAATAGGAATTCGGAAATTTGGGATTTAGTGCATACAGATATCTGTGAATTTAATGGTGTTGCTATGAGGGATCAAAAGTGTTATTTTATAACTTTTATTGATGATGCGAGTAGATATTGTTATGTTTTTTTACTTATAAGTAAAGATGAGGCATTGGATAAATTTAAAATTTATAAGAAAGAAGCTGAAACTCAAACCAGTAAAGTACTTAAGCGATTAAGGTCTGATAGGGGAGGAGAGTATACCTCGAACTTTTTTTTAGAATTTTATCAATTACATGGTATAGTTAATGAGGTCACTGCTCCTTATTCACCACAATCAAATGGGATAGCTGAACGTAAAAACTGAACCTTAATAGATATGGTAAATACCTTACTCCAAACATTTGGATTACCCAACTTTATGTGGGGGGAAGCTTTGAATATAGCTTGCCATATTCTGAATATAGTTCCCCATAAGCATTCAGAGAGTAGTCCATTTTAGTTGTGGAGAGGGAGGAAACTGAGTCTTAAATATCTTTGAGTGTGGGGGTGCCTTGCTAAGGTACTTGTCCCTGATCACAAAAGGAAGAAATTGGGACCGAAAACAGTTGATGCCATGTTCTTAGGGTATGTAGAGACAAGTTATGCATACAGATTATCAGTTGTAAAATCAGATATCTCTGGCATTGAGGTCAATACAATTATGGAATTACATGATGCAACATTCATTGAGGATGTATTTCCTATGAAAATGGGTGTGCCCAAAGAAGTATCTCAAGAAGATTCATTTACCATAGGTTCCATTCCTGAGCACATGGAAAGGATGACAAATGTGGGGGGCGACTCAGAACAAGCTATTTATGAATCTGATGATTCTGAAGAAATAGTTGAACCAAGGAGAAGTAAATGGCCTAGGACATCCAAGGACTTTGGAGGTGAGTTTCTCAATTACAATGTTGAGGATGATCCTATCACTTTCAAACAAGCTATGGAATCTCCAGAAGCTAAGTTTTGGAAAGAAGCCATTAATGATGAAATCCAATCAATTCACTCGAATGGAACTTAGGAATTGGTGGATTTGCCTCGTGGTTGTTCTGCAGTTGGTTGCAAATGGATTTTTAAGAAGAAACTTAATGCAGACGGGACAATCAATAAGTATTAGGCTAGGTTAGTTTCTAAGGGTTACACACAAAGGGAAGGAATAGATTATTTTGATACTTATTCACATGTTTCCCGTATGACTACAATCCGAGTGCTTATAGCATTGGCTTCCATTTATAATCTCTATATCCATCAGATAGATGTGAAGAGTGTGTTCTTACAAGGTGATCTTCAGGAAGAGATATATATGGAACAACCTGATGGATTTGTGGGTTGTGGGAATGAGTCTAAAGTTTGCAAACGTGTTAAGTCATTATATGGCTTGAAACAAGCCCCTAAGTAATGGCATGAGAAGTTTGATTATGTGATGTCATCATTTGGCTTTGTTTCTAATGAATTTGATAAGTGTCCCTACTACAAAATTGTCAATAATGGATTTATTTTGTTATGCTTAAATGTCAATGATATCCTACTTTTTCATTCTTATATGAAAGTAGTAAATCAGACAAAGTCATTCTTGTGTAGCAAGTTTGAGATGAAAGATATGGGTGTCACTGATGTGATTTTAGGGCTTAAAATCGTGAGGTCTATTGACGGTATAACTCTCTCTCAGTCTCACTATGTTGAGAAGAAACTGCAGAGGTTTGGGTACACATTACGTAAACTTGTTAATACTCCATATGATTCATCCAAACCCTTGTTCAAGAATGAGACTGGGATTCCAGTGTCTCAATTACGATACACTTAGATTATCAGAAGTTTGATGTATCTTATGAACTGCACACGTCCAGACATTATGTTTGTCATGAACAAGTTAAGTAGATATGTCATTTGTCCCGACAAGACCCATTGGGAAGCTCTTGACAGAGTTCTGAGGTATATCAAGGGAACATGTTCTCTTGGGCTGCATTATGGTAAACATCCTTCTGTAGTCGAAGGATATAGTGATGCAAGCTAGATTGTCATGAATTCTTGGAGTAATGGTGTCTCAGGATATGTATTCCTATTGGGAGGAGGAGTTGTTTCCTAGAGGTCTAAGAAATAGACCACATAGTCTCAGTCCATTTTTGAAGTAGAGTTGTGTGCTTTAGATGAAACTGGGTTGGAAGATGAATGGCTACATGGACTTATGTCCAGTTTACCTATGGTAATGAAGCCGCTTCCTGCAATTTTAGTTCACTGTGATAGAACTAAAACTATTGCTAAGATGAAGAGTTCAAAGTACAATTAAAAAAAGTGTAGACACATTCAAGTCAGATTGAAATATGTAAGGGAGTTAGTGTCTAATGGGGTCGTGGTTGTGGACTATGTGGGTACCAAAGATAATACAATTGATCCTTTTACTAAAGCTCTTACCTTAGCTTTAGTGGAAAAATCTAGGTTGGGGATGGGATTAAAAGCCCTATAGATTTGCAGGCAGTAGCAACCCAACCCAAAAGAGTGAAGATCCCACAAATTGGGTTCAATGTGGTAATAACAAGTTGTTGGGTGAATCAGATGACACTATGTATTCTTATTTGATGCTTCTAGCATCTGTGTGTCTATCTCCTGGAAAACTGTTAGTGTCATGACTGCAAGTTAGTAAGAGAGTAGTCTTTGAATGGTGTTAAGTCCTTGGGTAGAATGTTAGCAGTACATCCTTGGAGACTCCAACTAAGTGATTGATGTTGTGTAGACCGTAAAAGGAGAATTGGGTTGTTCTCTGTTATCAATCATGATATAGATTTTTGTATGCTTGGACTTAATGTGTTGTTTTCTTTTCTACCATGTCTTTATTGTGTTGTTACCAACCTATACTCTTGTACCCAAGGTTCAAGTTCAAGACTTTTGTTCACCTAGTTCCTGCGAGGGTCATAGTTGGATAACTCAGGTAGATTCAAACCGAAAGGTATCTGCTGAAAATACAATATGGAGGATTGAATGGTAGATAATACTACACATTGGACATTGTGGGGGATTGTTAGATATATGGAAGCTGTAGCAGCCATGTAGATAGCATGGGTTAAGCCCAATGTAGTGCAGCAAGTACATGTGAGAAAAGTAGTTTTGTCTCTAGTGCAAATTGCAAAGAAGTTTTATCACATATTGCTCACTCTTAGAACTTTTGTGTTCCTTATATGTAGGATCACATGGGGCACTAGTGTCCTAGGGCTCCTAGGAGGGATGTATGCTCACCTCCTTTGTGGGTGGGGTTACCACATCACAACGCACGCACACACACGCACGCGCCACACCACGCCTCGCCTCGCTTGGTCGGGCACGGGCTCGACTTGTGGCTTGTGGATTGTGGATTGTGGAGAATGTCTTCCATCTTCCGTCTTCTTTTTTCACTAGGATACAACTAAGTAATTATTTACTTGTGTAATTAATTATTTCTTTCCTGTTCGAGTTTATTAATCCTAACTGGAAAGTATCTTTTTTGAGGATTTTTTCACAATATGTACAAGAGAGACCAAGTATTTGCGTCTTACTAGGATTAGGAATTAGGGACGTGTGTGTCTATATATAGGCCTCTGGTCTTTAGGGTTAAACACACAGTTTACGAACTTTAGCCGCCGTTTCACGTGTGTTTTGAGAGCCCTAATCCATAGAGTGACTGCCTTCATTTTGAGCCGTTTTGTGGAGTTCTTATCATGTACGAAGCATGGCTTTCTCCTTCCCATCATCGAGATGCAACTATCACGTGGAGGTTCTTGCGATTGTTGTGCTGCCCTGGTGGTGGTGCAATGAGACGACGTCAAGCGTGAGTGAGACGTGTCTGTTTTAGGTTCATGCCAGATCGAGTCTGGTAGAATGGTATCTATTCGTGAGGATTTTAGGGCATTGATTTCTTTAAGTATCACGTTTATTTCTCAACAAATGATCTGGTTTGCGAATTCTGACTCCTTTTATTTCTGTTCTCCTGCTTTGTTTGATCTTCATTTCTTATTGGATCTACCTGAACTTGTTAATAATATTACACCTACTCAGTTGCATGTAACGATATTAATAATATTAACAACAGTCCTAAAGAAATCATTCTGTCATTAATTAACAATGGCCAATCATGATGGTTCGGGAAATAAAATTGATACCAGCATTATGCCTAAAAAAATTACTGGTACCAACTTTGCTCGTTTGTAGAGTTGGATGCAAATTTGGCTAAATATTGCAGGTTTTGATCAGTACTTAGATGAGAGTGAACCTAAATCTGATGATATGATTCCTGATAATGCAAATATAATTGCTAATTGGAAGAATGGTGACAAAACATGTCGTGGTTTGATTCTGTTTGGTTTAAATAACAAACTATATGACTCTTACTCAAAGCCACATGTCACTTCATCCAAAATTTTGTGGGAATCGTTAATTAAGAATTTTAGTACTGAAAATCAAGGTGTTGAAAAATAATGTGTCTAAATTTCTTAAGTTTCAGATGGTAGAGGGTAAGTCTGTTTCTGATCAAACACATGATCTACAGCTCCTAGTTCATGAACTCTCATATGCCAAGATGGTATTTCTTGAGAAGATCATTGTTATGTCTATCATAGAAAAGTTTCCTATGTCATGGGAATCATTTGGTATGTCTCTGAAGCACCACAAAGGGACACATACAATGGAAGAACTTATAATGGATATTAACATACAAGAAGAATACTTAAAGGAGAAAATGGTCAAGGTACCTACTGATGCAAATCCTACTGTTAATTTTACTTCTGCTAAAACCATCAAAGATAAGAAATCTAAGAATGCACATAAACCTAAGGCAAAGATCCAAAAGAAACTGAAGAACAAACCTTATTGGACTTGTGGACAGGTTGGCCAATGGAACAAGGATTGTCCTTCTAAGAAGGCAAAGAAAGCTCCCACATTGGCAACTGAGGAATTTGAGGTCAACATGATGAATACATCCTTGAACCTCAATGATGGGTACGTGTCTATTAAACCTAAAATCCTTTCTATTTTTGAACCACTTTATCAGATAATTGACACTGGGGCTAATGTACATGTATGTGATGATAAATCCATATTTGTGCCTTACCAGGCCTCTCGAGGTCGGTCTGTGACTTTGGGAGATTCCATCTCTACATAAGCTAAAGGAGAAGGGTGGGTGGACTTGAAGCTCCCTTTGGGGAAGGTGCTGACTCTTCACAGGGTTAGACATGTTCCAACCATTCGACGCAATATCCTTAGTGGCATAATTGTAGTTAGGGAAGGTTATAGAGTAGACTGCAAATGTAATAAGGCTATTATTACACTCCTTCATGATTATTTGTTTTTTGGCAAGGGGTACTTATGTGATGTGGATAACTTATTTAAGATTCATGTTGAACCTATTTCAAATTGTATTTTAAATTTGAATGATTATAGTTCAGTTTGCATGAATCTTGTTTCATCTGATTTTTGGCATTCACGGTTGGGACATGTTAATGTTGCCTCAATGAAGTGTATGATGAAACTAAATTTAATCCCTAAATCTGAGATTAGCAATAATAAATGTGAAATTTGTGTGCAAGCTAAACTGCCTAGGAAGCCTTTTCATTCTATGAATAGGAATTCGAAAATTTTGGATTTAGTGCATAAAGATATCAGTGAATTTAATGGTGTTGCTATAGGGATCAAAAGCATTATTTTATAACTTTTATTGACAATGCGAGTAGATATTGTTATGTTTTTTTTACATAGAAGTAAAGATGAGGCATTGGATAAATTTAAAATTCATAAGAAAGAAGCCGAAACTCAAACCAGTAAATTACTTAAGCGGTTAAGGTTTGATAGGAGAGGAGAGTATACCTCAATCTTGTTTTTAGAATTTTTTGAATTACATGGTATAGTTCATGAGGTCACTACTCCTTAATCACCAAAATCAAATGGGATAGTTGAACATAAAAACCAAACCTTAATAGATATGGTAAATACCTTACTCCAAACATCTGGATTACCCAACTTTATGTGGGGGGAAGCTTTCAATACGGCTTGCCATATTCTGAATATAGTTCCCCATAAGCATTCAGAGAGTAGTCTGTTTGAGTTGTGGAGAGGGAGGAAACTGAGTCTTAAATATCTTCGAGTATGGGGCTACCTTGCTAAGGTACTTGTCCCTGAACACAAAAGGAAGAAATTGGGACCGAAAATGGTTGATGCCATATTCTTAGGGTATGTAGAGACAAGCTATGCTTACAGATTCTTGATTGTAAAATTAGATATCTCTGGCATTGAGGTCAATACAATTGTGGAATTACGTGATGCAACATTGATTGAGGATGTATTTCCTATGAAAACGTGTGTGCCCAATGAAGTGTCGCAAGAAGATTCATTTACCACATGTTCCATTCCCGAGCATGTGGAAAGGATGACAAATGTCGGGGGCGACTCAGAACAAGATATTTCTGAATCTGATGTTTCTGAAGAAATAGTTGAACCAAGGAGAAGTAAACGGCCTAGGACATCCAAGGACTTTGGAAGTGAGTTTCTCACTTACAATGTTAACGATGATCCTGTCACTTTCAAACAAGCTATGGAATCTCCAGAAGCTAAGTTTTGGAAAGAAGTAGTTAATGATGAAATCCAATCAATTCTCTCGAATGGAACTTTGGAATTGGTGGATTTGCCTCCTGATTGTTCTACAGTTGGTTGCAAATGGATTTTTAAGAAGAAACTTAATGCAGACGGGACAATCAATAAGTATAAGGCCAGGTTAGTTGCTAAGGGTTACACACAAAGGGAAGGAATATATGATTTTGATACCTATTCACATGTTTCCCGTATGACTACAATCCGAGTGCTTATAGTATTGGCTTCCATTTATAATCTCTATATCCATCTGATGGATATGAAGATTGTGTTCTTACACGGTGATCTTCAAGAAGAGATATATATGGAACAACATGAGGTATTTGTGGGTCATGGGAATGAGTTCAAAATGTGTAAACTTGTTAAGTCATTAAATGGCATGAAACAAACCCCTAAGCAATGGCATGAGAAGTTTGATTATGTGATATCATTGTTTCGCTTTGTTTCTAATGAATTTGATAAGTGTCTCTAATGCAAAATTGTCAATAATGGATTCATTTTGTTATTCTTATACGTCGATGATATCCTACTTTTTGGTTCCGATATGAAAGTACTAAATGAGACAAAGTCATTCTTGTGTAACAAGTTTGAGATGAAAGATATGGGTGTGGTTGATGTGATTTTAGGGCTTAAAATCATAAGGTCTACTGGTGGTATAACTCTCTCTCAGTCTCACTATGTTGAGAAGATACTGGAGAGGTTTGAGTACACATCATGTAAACATGTTAAGACTGCATATGATTCATCCAAACCCTTATTCATGAATGAAACTGGGGTTCCAGTGTCTCAATTATGATACTCTCATATTATCGGAAGTTTAGTGTATCTTATGAACTGCACACATCCAGGCATTGTGTTTGCCATGAAAAAGTTAAGTAGATACACCAGTTGTCCCGACAAGACCCATTGGGAAGCTCTTGACAGAGTTCTGAGGTATATCAAGGGAACATGTTCTCTTGGGCTACATTATGGTAAACATCCTTATATAGTCGAAGGATATAGTGATGTAAGATGGATTGTCATGAATTCTGGGAGTAATGGTGTCTCAGGATATGTATTCCTGTTGGGAGGAGGAGTTGTTTCCTGGAGGTCTAAGAAACAGACCATATTGTCTCAGTCCACTTTTGAAGTAGAGTTGTGTGCTTTAGATGAAATTGGATTAGAAGTTGAATGGCTACATGGAATTATGTCTAGTTTACCTATGGTAATGAAGTTGATTCTTGCAATTTCAGTTCATTGTGATAGCACTACAACTATAGCTAAGATAAAGAGTTCCAAGTACAATCAAAAACAATGTAGACACATCCAAGTTAGATTGAAATTTGTAAGGGATTTAGTGTCTAATGGGATCGTGGATGTGGACTACGTCGATAGCAAAGATAATATAGTTGATCCTTTCACTAAAGGTCTTACCTTGGCTTTAGTGGAGAAATCTAGGTTGGGGAAGGGACTCAAACCCCTATAGATTTGCAAGCAGTAGCAACCCAACCCAAATGAGTGGAGATCCCACAAATTGGGTTCAATGTGGTAATAACAAGTTGTCGGGTGAATCAGATGACACTATGTATTCTTGTTTGATTCTTCTAGCATCTGTGTGTGTATCTCTTGGAAACCTATTAGTGTCATGATTGCAAGTTAGTAAGAGAGTAGTCTCTGAATGGTGTCAAGTCATAGGACAGGATGTTAGAAGTACATCCTTGGAGACTCCAACTAAGTGATTGATGTTGTGTACACCGCCACGAGAGAATTTGGTTGTTCATGTTATCAATCATGATATAGATTTTTGTATGCATGGCCTTAATGCATTGTTTTATTTTCTACCATGTCTTTATTGTGTTGTTACCAACCTATACTCTTGTACCCAAGGTTCAGGTTTAAGACTTTTGTTCACCTAGTTCCTACGAGGGTCACAATTGGATAACTCAGGTAGATTCAAACCGAAAGGTATCTGCTAAAAGCACAGTAGGGAGGATTGAATGGTAAAATACACTACACATTGGACTTTATAGGGGATTGTTAGATATATGATAGTTGTAGCAGCCATGTAGATAGCTTGGGTTAAGCCCAATGTAGTGCAGCAAGTATATGTCAGAAAAGTAATTTTATCTCTAGTGCAAATGGCAAAGAAGTTTTATCCCATATTGCTTACTCCTAGAACTTTTGTGGTCCTTATATGTAGGATCACATGGGGCACTAGTGTCCAAGGGGTCCTAGGAGGGAGGTATGCTCCCCTCCTTGGTAGGTGGGATTACCACATCACAACACACGCACACACGCCACGCCACGCCTCGCCTCTCTTGGCATGGGGATTGTGGAGAATTTCTTATGTCTTCCGTCTTCTTTTTGTACTAGGATACAACTAAGTAATTAATTACTCATGTAATTAATTGTTGTTTTCCTATTAGGATTTATTAATCCTAACAAGAAAGTGTCTCTTTTACGGATTTTTTCACAATATGTACAAGAGAGACCGAGTATTTGCGTCTCACTGAGATTAGGAATTAGGGACGTGTGTGGCTATATATAGGCCTCCGATCATTAGGGTTAAACACACAGTTTACAAACTTCAACCGTCGTTTTACATGTGTTTTGAGACCCCTAATCCAGAGAGTGACTGCCTTCATTCCGAGCCGTTTCATGGAGTTCTTCTCCTATGCGAAGTGTGGCTTCCTCCTTCCCATCACCGAGACGCAACTGTCAAGTGGAGGTTCATGCGGTTGCTGTGCTGCCCTGTTGGTGGTGCAAGGAGACGACGTCAAGTGCGAGCGAGATGTGTCTATTTCAGGTTCATGCCAGATGAAGTCTGGGAGAATGGTGCCTATCCGTGAGGATTGTAGGGCACTGATTTCTTTAAGTATCACGTTTGTTTCTCAACGAACGATCTGGTTTGCAAATTTTGACTCCTTTTATTTCTTTTCTCCTATTTTGTTTGATCTTCATTTCTTATTGGATCTGCCTGAACTTGTTAATAAAATTGCACCTGCTCCTATTGCATGTAACGATAATTTTATTTATATATATATATGTATGTATATATATATATATAGTGAGAGAGAGAGTCAGGCTAGTGTACACTCGAGTGTACCGGAGCACCGTACACCTCAGTCATTTTTAAAGATGCAATAAATTTTTGAAAATTCTAAACCATTGATCTTCTTAAATATCTTAAGAACATCCTATATAATAAATTTTAGCTCATTTGGATACTTATAGGTCGTGCATCTAAAGGAGGCAAGAATCATGAATTTCAAATTAGTTTTGTGCATCGATTTTGTTGCCCTTAGATGAGTGACTTACACTCATCCAAATGAGCTCAAATTTTATATGTGGCATATTATTATTGTAACCATGAAGATCAATAGATTGGATTTTGGAAAGACAAGGTCTAGATAGGCAAACACCTTTGAGGTGTACGGTGTAATCTGTACACTCGAGTGTATTCTGGCCTGCCTCTCTCTCTCTCTCTCTCTCTCTCTCTCTCTCTCTCTCTCTATATATATATATATATATATATATATATATATATATATATATATATATATATATATATATATATATATATATATATATATATATATATCAGATACAACATTAATACAAAAGTCATGGCAACTTTGGCAATAAATTTAATGATGATATAATCTGAAATATTGTATTACATCAATGAAATAATGACGAGAATAATTTTCTTGAGTAAACATAGAGACACACACATACACATATATAGAGTTGGTCAAGTTTAGTTTCATCGGTTAACCAGTTGTGTAGACTACGACCAGACCAGTTAAAGATGGTTCGAACACTTTGCAAATCAATATTTGTCCATGATACCCATCCAAACATGACTTAACCAGGTGGTTTGGTCAAGTTCGGTTTGGACTGATGGTCAAATTTGATTTCCCGTCCAGTCCTACTTTTCCCAGTTTAACTTTTCAAAAAAACGGTCATTTATTCATGGGTTTGAACTTATGACTTCTCATTCACACAACTTGAGTTACTTCCCCACTTTATCTTCGTAGTATAAGAAATTGAGTTTATTTTCAGAATCCTTTGTCTTTTGCTGAATTTTCAAAATTTCTCTCGTTTGACTAATTTTAACCAGCCCCCTATTAACTTTTTCTGTTACATGTGTCTCTTTCGTTATATTTTCCTATTTTATATTTACTTTTTATTTTGGTTTCCTTCATGTCATTAGATAAAATAAATATAGGAAATATACTATCTTGGTTTAAATTCACAATGTTAATTGATTTGTGTATAAACTTACTACAAATTAAGATAGAAAAATAGATTGGTTATAGTATGAGAAAAGCACTAAACCTGTCAGACTCAAAAAGTTTGGATTGGATTTTGGATTTTGGATTTTGGATTTTGTCACTATCTTAAGGGAAGCGCAGTAAACCGGACTGATTCGAAACTTATCATGACCCCATTACCCGACTCAAAATCATTCATATAATTTTTGGGTCAACTGGGTCAGAAAAAAAATATCTAGTATTTTGTACAGACTGGGTTGGTTCTGGGGAAGACATATATCCAAAAACTTAAATATTCAAATTCATAACATATACATATAGATTGAACTGCATATCGAGATATAATATGTACCTCATTTTTATATATAAATGTGTGGTTAATATGCATGTATATGTAATTTATTTGGATATCTGAACTTTTAGATCTATTCTACCTCAACACCTACGCAACCCGTATAAAATCTAAATTAAAAGTTTTGACTTTATCAGTCTATGTAAATTTTGTGGACCGGGTCTAGGAGGATTATGCATGGGGAACGTGTGTTAAATCTGATCGATCCGATCAGATTCTCAGATCCTAAAACAAAAAGAATATCCAAAGTTGAGCACACGCTTTTGGAGTCTTGGCAAGTCAGATATTAATATATCATTTAGGAACGCTTTTCTCAAACCATAATCAACCTATTTTTATACGAAATCAAACAGCATTGTAAAACCTTTGCTCCGTATTGTGCATCACAATGACATACTCGGGGCTATTATGAGGGGGGGGGGGGGGGGGGGGGGGTACGAACAAAATGAAAATAATTGACCTATCGAAGCACCTGGGCGAGGTGGAGAAGAGATGAATAAAAAAAATGTCGCCACAGCCACGTGGTGGACTGTGAAAGGCGTTGGCTGAAATTAATAAAAAAAAGGGGGATCTTGGAATTTCAGCGAAAGAAAGGAAGTTCGTGGGAAAAAAAACACTAACAAATTATATCTCACCGTTTGTGAAGATTGACCTTAAAATGAGTATGTTATACGCATTCTGAATTCAATCATCATTTAATAGTTGGCAGATCATATTTTGTCTATGGAAGTGACAAATGGATGAAATATTGAACATCAAAATAGTTACATTCTATTATCTCGAACTCTCATGCATAAAATTTCACCGTATCCTTTTTGCTTGTCAGCAATGTGCACACCAATGGCTGTGTTGCAATATTCCACTTTTGTTTTTTGCTTACTGTATGGACAATTGATAAGAAGAATGTGGCTTGCCTGGCTTACGAGCGAGTGTTTGCATAACTTGTTTTTTTTTATAATAAGTTCTTGTACATTAAGATAAAGACTGATAGCAATCAATATCATGCTTTTAATTCTAGTAAGTATGTAATAAAAATTACCAGATTTAATGTTAGAGATTGCACCGTGAGGTCTGAAGTTAGGCCAACTTTTTTTAGATAATAATTTCATTGTATAATATAATAAATCTGCATGTAATCGCATGCTGACAGCGGTAATATAGTCGAGACTAAATCTTATAAATCATTAGATCATTGGCACCAGAAGTGCCAATTGTCTGGTGTTATCTGGTAAGGAGTACTTAAAGGATGAAAATATAGTTCAAATAGTATATAAGATGGGAGGCACCTCGACAATAGGTCTCTTAAAGAAAATAAATATCGTCACTCGTCCATGTCTCCGTTCAGAGTTTGCTCAAGAGCGTATGTCTCATGTCATGACCGTTTTTACGAAATCTGTGAGTTTATGATTGGTATTCTCATGAGAGATTCTAATCCTTTCATCTACAAAGTAAAAACATACGATATGTATCATGAATGTCTAACGTGATTCTTTGTGTATCACGTTTTTGTTATTGAATAATTTGTTGTTTCTTTCAATCTATATGATCCAAATATGTGTTAGTGATGTATAACTTTTGTGTTCTGGATTTAGGTGTGTTGAATAAATATTCCATACTGTCATGACAGTGTGTATATTCAGTTGTGTAAGTGATGTACTGTGTCCATAATGTGGTAGTGGTCGGGAAAGTGAAGAAAAGGTGTTGTGTGATTTCTTCTTCATTTGTACATATGGAATATATAGACAGGCCTGAGAATCCTCTCAAGCAGAGATTGTAGTTCGTAAGAATTTTATTTTACCATATAAGTCATATGAGGATCTGCATTGTGGTTGGATGTTTAATGTTTCATATACATGTAGATGGGCAAATATATCCATGGTAGGTATAGAATAGGTATGCTTGCTTAGGGGTGTATATGGTGTCCCATCTCCATGTAATATGGTTTCTCATATTCGTCTTTACCTGATGTAGAATCTCAACATGTGTCTCTCCATAGAAGGATGTAGTGATATTTCCTTTAAGTTTATTTAGTCTATTCGTTCCTAGTAGTTCTAGTGCTTTTATTGTAGTCAAGTGGGTTAACTCTAGGGATGCTTATGTTGAGGGTTTGGTTGTTAATATTGATGTCATTAAACCATGGGTCCGACCAAAATTTGATGTTATTAGAGTAGCAAGGTAGGGTAATGATACAATGTATAATGGTAGAAATAGTATCTATGATGAGATACCATAAGGGGGAGGCCAAGTTGTTCTTGAAATGTTATCATAGTTTATGTTTAGCATGGTATCTGGTGATAACATGCTCTTTCTATATGCATGGTCTTTCGAAGCATAAAGTTGTTGTAATTTTGCTAAAAAAAGCAAAGTGTGTGTACCTTAATGTTGATGATGCCCTATCCCCCATATATTTTTTGGAAGCATTTGGTTTTTCATTTAACCATGTGTACATTACTAACCATATGTTTCCATAGAAAATCTCATATGATATGGTCAATGGTTTTATGAATGTTTGATGGGAGGGGTATACAACTGAGGAAAAAGGTGGTGAGAGAAGTGAGCTATAGAAAAGAGTAAGTCTATTTTCCAGATTCAAGAATTGTGTTTTTCTTGATTCAGTTAGTTGTTAAGTTTAGTGATAATGGGATTCCATAAGGATTTGAGCAAGGGATGTGGAGTCATTGGAAAACCAAAATATATGAATAGAAAATTATCAATCTTGCATTTGAGAAATGTGTGGTATCTTCTCATTTCCTAAGAGTCCATGTGGGTGCCAATGATAGAGGATTTATTGAATTTAATCTGGAGACCCAAAAGGTAGGAATATAGGCCAAGGACTTGAACTGCGTTGATGACATTTTGGTCACCTAGGGAGATGAAAATGATTGTGCCATTGGAATATTGTATAACATTTTCTGAGAATAGGATCGATTTAGGATCCCAAGCTTAATCATTAGTGTGAGAATAGAAGGGACGATAACAAAGAGATATGAAAAGAGAAGGTTTCCTTGCCTAAGTTTGTTCGTGTTTCTGAAATATCCAAAGGTCTACCAATAATGAGGGTAGAGAAATGTCAAGAGTTGATACAAGATGTAATTCATTGTATCCATCTATTTGGGAAGCCATAACCTCTTATCCAATTGATGATTAATGTCCAGTTAATATTGTTGAACATTTCTATAAAGCTGAATTTAATGTCCAATAGGGAATGTGGCAAGAATAACAAGTATATATGGTTCCATTAACCATAATATAAGCATATTGGATGTTATGGTATGGAAGGAACATTATTTTTGGTCAATAATCTCATCTAAGGTAGGTTTCAACCTTGAATTGAGAGTTTTGGTAATGATTTTTATGAAGTAATGACGAGACTTATGGGTCAGAATTGTTAGACTGGATTTGGGTGTTCAACTTTCTTGACCAGTCATATTTGTATTTGGTTCAAAACTTCTTTTTGGAAGGAGATGTCAACATGTTGATGGATGTAATTGAAGAGGTTGTGGAGGTCAGTTTTGATATGTACACACATAGTATGGTAGAACTCTAAGATGAATCTATATGGTCTCGGATATTTATCAATACCAAGATAGTCTACTACGCTTTTAACTTTGTATTAGATAATGGTTCTATGAGACAATCAAGTCGAGTAAAATGAATTTGGATTGTGTGTTGTGAAAATACATCTTTTGAATATAAGTATTATTAGCAGGATCGTAAGTGAGAGGCCCAATTGATCACAATACGTGAAGTTGAGCATTTTACTATTGATATAACCTATCCTAGTGTTCTAGTAGGAAATCAAATTAGCGACCTTTGACTAACAAATCAAACTAGTTTATCAATTGAGTCAACTGACAGTGTTGTGCATATATGTCAATTAGATACTTGTGACAAAATTACAATACAACACAAGCATGCAACAGTCTGTATCCGTCCAATATTTAATGCATTATAGTAAAATATGTTGCATCATCTACATATACCATGTATACTTTTTCTTTTGTATGATTCTGCAATATAAATAATGCATTTGTTATCAACTAATATCACATTAACAACTAAACAAATAGTCTACACCAATTCTAGTCTATTAATGTTGTATGTTACTATGTGTCTTTGTTCTTGTAACATTGTTTATTGCATTTATATTGAATGAGAACCACATAATTAGTGTGAATGTTTGTTTATGTACGTGATTCTACCACATGTGTGTGTATTTCTCTTTATACAAAATCAATGAAACTATCTCTTTAATCCTTAGGTTTCCCATTATAATGGGATTAGCACCGTCAATATCATGTTTGAACTTGTGAACCCAACTTAATCTGACTCACAAAAGTTTGGGTTCATGTTTGTATTTATTTGATTATCTTGATTCTAAGTTTGCAAGGTGACTATATATATATCCATATAAGTTTTGTTTCAGGTTGAAAAGTATGAGAATTTGGGTTTATATAACAATGAACATCAGCTCATATTTTGAAATTTAATATTTTATCAATACTTTAGAAGAAGAAAAAACTAGCATTGAAAAATCATCAAAATATATTATAAAATAAAACATATGAATAAACATACATTGCGTTTTCTTATAGAGAATCGTATTATATGATATATGTCAAAGAAGGTTGTATAGCAAGAGCAAAAAAGATAAGTACAAAAAAAATGGAATGAATCTAGGGATGATGTACATGGGAGAGGAATAAGGCCATGCATATATGATACATTGAAATGGGGGATATCTTTATGCCTATATACCTAAGATAAATAAAGGGGGTTGATAAATTCATTTCAATAAAGGAGGGATCTTTTAAACATGAACCCCAACAGATAGACATTAATAACATTGCATGAGGCGACACTCCTATAAGTACAAGCTTGATGAATTGAATCAAAATGCAAAATGCAGAACTATGACTAGAAGTTCTAATATCTTCATTTTCTTGTTGAGCGGGTACATGACATAGGCTATTAGAATGTGGGATCTTGGCTTTTGGGAATTACAATCTTTTTTTGAGCTCAGTACCCTGATTACTTCTGGGCTATCAATATGGATTGGGTAGCCACAAATGTCCATTTAGGAGGTAAAGTATGGTATTTTGCTTATTGTAGGGAATATCCTAGTCTCGTATCAAAATCCAAGAAATATATCACAATTTAATGTGGATTCTTGGCCTTAGAGTTAAGCTAACATTCATCTATGTTTTTTTCTCAATGCAAGAAAGGAGGGAGCTTTAAGGATAATTGAACAAAAGCCATGATGCACATGTACCACAACCCTAAATCATTGTGGGTGATTTTAATACTTATAGGATGTCATGAGAGGGTTGGTTAAGATGAACCATGTATAAGGGCAATGTGAAAATTTAACACATGGATGGATGGGATAGGCGCTAGAGAGATATCGTTTGTTTTACCTTGGTAGATAAACGAGAAGGTCTTTTGAGTATTTTGGGTATATTAGTCAGAGGTTTTACTAATTTGATTTGGTTGGATGATTTGAAGGTTTCTACATATCTAAATATTTTATTAATTAGTATTAGCTTTCATAGGACGTGGTTAAGACACAAAAAATGTAACTAGATTTATTAGTGAGAACTACACACTAGAGACATAGGATGACCCTTCCTGATGACTCTTTGAGAAATAAACATCCATAAGAAAGCACTTGATAGTTGGAACAAATTAGAAATAGGAAACATATTTGATGAAATTTGGGATCTACAATGAAATATTAACACAATGAAAATTTTAGGGGATACATCTGATAACCTTGAGAAAATAGTAGAGTTTTCTGAAACTGGGAGTGAACTAGAAGAGTTTCTTAGATGGGAAGAAGTATATTGGAAAGAAAATGATGGTCTGAGATGGCTCAAAGAAGGCAACAAAAACATATAAAAAAATTCCACACCAATGTTAAATCATATAGAGATCTCTTTAGAGTAGGCAAACTCATTAGGGATGACTACACATGGGTGTAAGGGAAGGATGAGGTAGGACAAAAGGGGGTACAGTACTACAATAAGCTATTATAAGTTGAGGAAAACATAGGGATTGAACAATTTGTTAACATCATGACTAGGATCGTTAGTGATGAAGATAAAGAAAACATTCTTAGAGAGAAGTCAGAGGATGAGGTACATAAAGCACTCTTGGACATGGATGATGAGTGCACCAAGCTCATTTGGATTCATCATGATTTTTTATAAAGTATTTTGGGGGCATGTTAAAAGTGATATGACCAATTTCATTCTTCATTGTATGGTGGGCAAGGAAATCCATAGGAGCATGAGTTGTGTTAGGCATGGTACTCATACCTAAGGTTGAAAACCCAAAATGATTTTTTGAGTTCCAATCTATTAGTGTGGGTGATGTTGTGCTTAGGATATCTTATAAGGTCATGCTTTCTACAATCACACTCCTAGTCTAAACCTCATATCGTTAGAAAAAGTGGCATTTGTTAAAGATAGGAATATAGGTGATAATATTAGATTATCCTATGAACTCATGCATGACCTATTTAGGGGGAGAGAAATAAGGAAAATTTGGTGTTTAAGGTCGACACATCTAAAGCATTTAGTAGGATGGAGTGGAGTTACCTTGAGAAGGTCCTTCATCAAGTAGGGTTTTAATATCTAAGTAATAATGAGCATTATCAACATAGTAAAAGGGGCTTGGTTCTTGATCGGAATAATTGTAGGTCATTTGCTTCTTCACAGCTTCTAGACGCCTTAGACATGGCGGTTCTCTTGCCCTTTTTCTCTTCATTCTTGCACAAGAAGCATTAGGAAAGCACAAAAATAGAGACACAGAGACATGTCTTGTCAAGAGATATATCGCTAGAGTGGGAATAGCATCTTCATGTCTTTTGTATGCAGATGACCTCATATTTATTATGAAACTCAATGGCACCATGACCGATAGATTATGGGATATCTAGGGGTATGACTTCCAAGGATTTGGTAAAACCATTAATAAAAATAAATATTCTATCATGTTAGGATCCAAATCCACAAAGAGACTCAATGAGATAGAAGTTGAATGAGGTTGGCAATGCATTATTGAGTCCATCAATTACCTTGGGTTTCCCCTCTTCTAGGAGGTCTTAATCAGATATTTAGATGGTATGGTGGAGAAAATTACTAATAGATTGTCTACCTGGGTACGGAAACTTCTATCTTTTTGGGGAATCTTATGTTGATTAGATCAGTTCTCTCATCGATACCTCTACATGTTTTAGGAGCATGCACTGTGCCAATAGGGACCATTATAGCCATATATAGGAAAATGGATAACTTCCTATGGGAATCTAGGGATGGAGTAAAGAGGAGGCATTGGGTCAATTGGGAAAAGATAACCAAAATATTGCATGAATGAGGTCTGGGTATACATAGGATGCAATCTCAAATCAAATGTATTCTTATGAAAATGGCCTAGGGTGTCTTGAGAGGTGAATCTCTGTAGGATCAATTTTGTAGAGACAAGTACAAGAGGATAGCTTACAATCTAGGTGGATATGACCCATGGTTCCTTAGGAAGGTTCGATATGCATACATTTATTATAAGAGATTATGGAAGTGCTTACGATCATGAGGAACACTAGATGGGAGATAGCAAAGAAAAAATTACCCTTTTGGAGGACGGGATGGCTTATTACCGACATGGCTTCTTAGAAGTTGGAACATGTTGAAATGTATCCTAACCTTAGACTCACTAAAACAATTAATAATGATGGGTCCTAGAACATTAATATCCTTAGAAACCTTATAATAGAGGAGGGTATATCTAGCTTGATGAGAGGGGTTACTTTGGTACCAAAAGGGATCAATTCCCCTCTTTGGACCCCTAGAGAGGATGGTTATTTTGTAATTGCATCAATGGGAGTGATTTTAGGTGAACCGCCAGTGTCACTAGTAATACGGAGGATATAAATGGGGTTTAGAACCCACATATCCCCCATAAAGTTAACATGTTTTCAGGGAAGTTGTAGTGGGGAGTGATACCTATAGAAAATCAAATTAGGTATTACAGTTTCCACATGGTGTCAAGGTGTGAATTTTTTAAGTGTAGCAAAATATGGCGGCAAAGAAGGTAGTAGAAACAAAAATTTAACTACCACATTCCCTTATAACAGTAAATCATGTCAAAAACTATATAATGGGAAGCATGATTTCAAATATATACCTGATCATGGAGCAAGTCCAACGACAATCTCCTTGTCATAGTATGCGCCTTTCTTCATGTCACACTAGAACAATGTCTGCAGCTCCTAGTTGATCACCACAGATGGCAGCTTGATGTTGTCCTCCTAGAAGTAGGCAATGGCCTCCTTGCCTCTATGGTAGTACACACAGACCATGTGGAACTCATGTCATTCTAGGAAAGTAGACAGGAAGGAGTTGTCCCTCCACGTTAGTGTACTAACACCAACTTGCTCTCCCAAAAATGTTCTCCCTTTATATCCCTCCCTTTATCAGGTAGGACTTGCTTGGGCTCTCTCGATTACCACAACCAGAGAAGGCAATAATTGTCGGAGCAATTGAGTTGTGTCTCTAGGAAGCCCACAGTACCCCTCTATTTATAGAAGGGCTACAGTCAGGGTTCCCAGTCTATGTAGAAGTGGAAGTGATCGGAATTTCATGAATTTTCACAACCTATGAACAAAAAACAATCTGTTCATAGGTAACCGATCAGTTGGCATGTAAGCCAATCAGTTCAACCCTTGAACCAGTCGTTTCATCATGTTTTCCAACTAGAATTTATTGGCAATTTTAATTCGATTAAGGCATAATCACATGAGCACTAATCCTTGATGCAATCGAATTGATTTATTAACTGAGTGGTTCATCACATGAACTGGTCATTTAATGACCTTGAGCCGATTGGTTCACTTAGTGAATCGGTCGGTTCATGCCCTGGCTCATCCAAAATTCAGCCAATGCAATTTCCAATCAACCTGACACTCTAACCGATTGGTTCAACACTTGAATTTCTCAGTTTAAGGTCTAGTTAGTCAATTGTTGTTTAATTTGAATACCTAAATACTTCAATAATCAAGTTAAATATTATTCATGAACAAAATTCTATTCCAAGTGTATCCTATGTGTGTGACCATATAGGTTCCTAATTATGTTTGCGGTGAATGTCCATAACTAGTTTAGGACATCACAAGCAAAGAACAGTATCTAAAAACACATCATTGCTACCCAAGTAAATGAAAAGTTGGAGAACAATATCAACCTACAATCTGTGATTGGTTTTATAGTGTTTGTACAATTATTTTGTCACTGATATCTAGATTGAACTCAAGGCATGGAATAGCCATCCTCTTCACCATTTAATCTTTGTTTCTTGAATTAGAGTAGACTATTTGAGATATATGTAAGCTCGGTATCACATTTTGACTCACATGTCCATGGTCATGCATTTTTCAGTCCCGCTAATCAACTGTCTAGGATATCATACTCCTGTAAGAGGGACAAATCCCATCTACATCACTTACAGTCAACCCATGTGTCACAGTGCATCCGATCATCACCTTTATGGCAACCCTTATTCAAGGTCATTTTGGATGATGTCTAAGTATACTAAACGACATGCGATGTGTGTAGTGACTTCAGGTCTAACAACTACAATCACCACCATCACTATAAGAGATGATTCTAACTACCAATTATGGTTTCTGTGTATCACTTTTAAGGTGGGTATGTACGGTACAATGTTCTTTAACAAGTACCTATGTGTTTGGTTTGATATCACATATCATGACTAATGAGATTCTGTCATCAACCAACACACACTTAGTCTTATGTATTACTGTTGTTTAATTTGCTTCCACAGTACTAATCGACTAGGCACATAACAAGAATGTATAGGTACTCTTGACATATGTATGATCTCATTATTCAGGTCATCAACCCAAAGACATACATCATTGAGTAATATTATTCTTTAGACATTTATTATGTTACATCGTTATCTCATAATTGAATAAGACAGAATAAATTGGAGAATTTCCTTTATTATTAATCAAATCATTTAGAAATTATTCCACTACAATCATCATATGATTCACCCTGTATGCATACATACCAACATACTCCCACTTTCACTTAGAGCCAATC
This sequence comes from Alisma plantago-aquatica, assembly GCA_963693085.1. NCBI lineage: Eukaryota > Viridiplantae > Streptophyta > Magnoliopsida > Alismatales > Alismataceae > Alisma > Alisma plantago-aquatica. Next base: position 1,242,899,760 of record OY856411.1, read on the forward strand.
ACCCATGAATTTAATCCCAAGTGATCTAACATGACTATCATGCTTCTACTGTAAAAGTTCTTTTGTCAAGGGGTCAGTGACATTGCTTTCGGTTGGTACTATGCAAATCTTCACATCTCCTCATTTTACGATCTCTCATATGATATGGAACCACCTTTGTATATATATGCTTGGAATGATGATGTGATATGGGCTCCTTAGCTTGTGCAACAGCTCCATTGTTGTCATAATATAGCTCAATTGCATCGATGATACTTGGAACCACCCCAAGTTCATATATGAACTTCTCAATCCAAACAGCCTCCTTTGTTGTATTGGATGTAGTAATATATTCAGCCTCTGTTGTAGAATCTACAATTGTTTCTTTCTTAGAACTCTTCCAACTCACAGCTCTATTTTTTAGACAAAATACAAATCATGATTGTGATCGATAATCATCTTTGTCAATTTGGAAGTGTGCATCAGTGTAACCCTTTATCACCAATTCTTCCTCTCCGCCGTAGACAAGGAACTGATCCTTAGTTCTTCTCAAGTAATTAATGATGTTTTTTACAATTGTCCAGTGACTCTCACTGAGATCTGACTAATATCTGATCATCATGCTTAAGGCATACGAAATGTATAGACATTTACATCACATTGCGTACATGATAGATCCAATTGTAGATGCATATGGAATCTTACTCGCATGCTCCCTTTCTTTACATGACCTAGGACATTGAGCTCTAAAGATGTTGACATCATGTGAGATGGGTAAGTTTCCTCTCTTTAAGCTCTTCATGTTGAACCACTTCAACACTATGTCAATATATGTGCTCTGGCTTAGTCCAAGAAGCCTTCTAGATCTATCTCTATAGATCTTGATTCCCAAGATATAGGATGCTTTGTCTAAGTCCTTCATGGATAATGTACTTCCCATCCAGGTCTTTACCATCTGTAAAGAAGGAATGTCATTTCCCATCAATAGTATGTAATTTACATACAATATGAGGAATATAATTGTTCTCCCACTAACCTTCTTGTATACACAAAGGTTCATCTTCATTTTGACTGAATCCAAACTCTTTGACTATTTCATAAAAATGAAGATTCCAACTCCAAGATGCTTTCTTCATCCATGGATTGACCTTTGTAACTTACAGACTTCACTTGCATCCTTTGGATTTATAAAACACTTAGATTGTGTCATGTACACATCCTTGAGAAGATTTTCATTAAGGAATGAGGTTTTAACATCCATCTACCAAATCATATAGTCATGATAAGTTGCAATGGTAAGCATGATCCTGATGGACTTAACCATGGAAACTGGTGAAAAAGTTTCATCATAGTCGACACCTTGAACTTGATTGAAACCTTTTTCGACCAATCTGTACTTATAGGTTTGTACATTACCATCCATGTTGATCTTCTTCTTGAAGACCCACTTGCGCCCTTTGAGTTTTACCCCTTTAGGTGGATCTACCAAGGTCCATACCTTGTTGGTGTACATGGATTCCATCTCAGATCTCATGAATTCAAGCCATTTCTCAAACTTTTGTCCCTTAGTAGCTTCTAGGAAGGTTTATGTCCCATCATCTATTACCAATTCACTGCCTTCTTGAGTCACAAGATAACCAAATTTTTCAGGCTCAAGGTGTTTCCTACTAGATCTAAGAGGTACTTGTGTTACTTGAGGAGCTTGAGATTCCACAACAATTTGTGAGTCTCCTTGTTCCTCTTGCACCTCTTCAGGTTCAATGTTATCTTGTTGGTATCAAACATCTTTGAGTTCTACTTTCCCCACATTGATTCCTTTGGAAATAAATTCCTTTTCTAGGAATGCAGCATCTCTAGCAACAAACACTTTGTTGTCAATTGGGTTATACAAGTAGTATCCCTTGGTTTCTTTGGGTTATACAAGTAGTATCCCTTGGTTTCTTTGGGATATCCAACAAATTAACATATATCAGATCTAGGGCCAAGCTTTTTAGGAAACATTTTCCTCACATAAGCTTCACATCCCCAAATCCTCCTGAAAGACATTTTGGGACGCTTCCCAGTCCATATCTCATATGGTGTCTTTTGAACCGATTTAGATGGTACGCGGTTTAGTATAAACGTAGCGGTTTCCAGAGCATAACCCCAAAAGAAAGTCAGAAGATCAGCAAAACTCACCATTGATCGCACCATATCTAGTAATGTGTGATTCTTTCTTTCTAATACACCATTGTATTGTGGTGTTCCAGGTGGATTCCATTGTGATACAATACCACGGGCTCACAGAAAGTCATCAAACTCTTGAGTTAAGTATTCTCCACCTCAATCAGAATGAAGTGCCTTAATACTTTTGCCAAGTTGGTTATGTACTTTATTCATGAAATCATTTAACTTTTTAAGGGTATCTAACTTATTTTTCATCAAGTAAACATAACCATACCTACTAAATTCATTAGTAAAGGTAACGAATTACTGATACCCACCTTGAGATTTTGTTCTAGAAGGGCCACACACATCAATATGTATGAGTCCTAATAGATCACTAGCCCTCTCATTATTTCCAGTGAAGGGAGTCTTTATCATCTTGCCCGACAAACAAGACTTGCATGCCTTTATTTATTTGAAATCAAAAGAGTTTAGATAACCATCCTTATGGAGTCTAGATATGTTTTTCTAAGTTATCTTCCCTAGATGAAAATTCCAAAGGTCTCTTGGGTTTGAGTTATTGAGTTTTTGTCTTTTGGTATTTACGTTGTATACACATTTCTCGAGATCTATCAAGTATAGACCATAAGACATTAGGGCACTACCATAAAAGATCCATCTTTTCTAATAGAACATTAGCCATTCTTTATAAGAAATTCAAAATTGTTCTTGTCCAAACAAGATATAGATATGATGTTCCTATTAATGGTAGGTACATAATAGCAGTTCTCCAACTCAATTATAAGACCACTTGGTAGAGATAACTCATAGGTTATAGATGCACTGGCATTAACTCCTACTCCATTAGCAACGTGTTGTTCAACCTCACCTTTCCCTAAAGGTCTACTTCTTTTCAGATCCTTCACATTTGAGCAAATGTGTGATCCACATCCGGTATCTAGTACCCAAGATGAAGAAGTAGTGAAGTTAATCTCAATTACGTGTATACCTAAAGTAGATATCTCTATCCCTTGCTTCATCTTCCTAGATTTTACTTATCCTTTTCCTTATTTTGAGTGAATAAGACTTGGACTTCAGCTTAGCCTCAGAACACTTCTTGGCCTTGCCTTTGTCCTTGGACTCTATTCTGTTGATCCCTATTACGGGCTTGTCTTTCTTCATTTGTGCTTTGAAATATATCAATATGCCAAGAAACTCAAACAACAGTCTAGTCATATTACTCAAGTGATAGTACTCAATAAACTAGATATATGATTTCGGCAATGATTGCTAAATCATATTTGTGGATGACTCTTGACCTAAAGGAAATCCCAGTATTTCTAGATGTTCCACGTGTCCAATCATATTGAGCACGTGGGACTCTACTGGGTCTCCCTCTGTTAGTTTGTACTCAAACAACACCTTAGAGACATTATACCTTTCATGATGCTCATGCAACTCATAGTTCATATAGCTCAGCATAAGGTCTTTAATGTCTATGGCATCATTGACATGCTTCAAGCAATCATCCATTTCAACCTTAGGCGCACATGGAGCATATTCTATTGGCACTGGTGTTTCAAGAATATGGAGAACACTTCTCGAAGTCATGAACCAAACATGGAAGCGTGCCCTTCATAAGGACCGATCGTTGTGTGTTTTCCATTTATCTATAAGAATAAAATGTACATTTTTCAAAACTCCTTTTTGATTTGATTTTATTTGATTTTAAGAAAAAAAATTAATAGTATTTAATTGGGCCTTTAATTAATTATCACTCCCACTATTTTTTTCAAATTGATAACCCTCGCTACAATTTGGAAGATTACAGTGTATACTCTTCTGGTGAGCCAAGATCCATATTTCAACAAATCATGAATCATCTTTGGTTGATCGCCAACAACTTGACTATTTAGGTAGGAAACTTTTGCCAATTGCATCTAAATGCAACTCTTGGATAGATGGTGTACACAACTCTTTATCACAATCCATATTTATGCTTCTAGGTACTTAATCTCATTAAGATCACATAATTAATCCTGACCCAAAAGCCAACACGATATAATATGTACCCTACTTTGGTAGATCTACATATATCCATCACACTTCTATGAGATAGACGGCGCGCCATGATTTGGCGTAACCAACTCTTGGTCAATCAATCTTTTCATGTGTACTGCATATGGAAAGCATCTTAGGCTCAATATGTTATTGAGGGATTTTTATTTACAAATACATATACATATTCAATCACCACATACTTATAGTATGTAGTGTATACATGTTATATCCCACAAACAAAAGCATGCAATAAAACATAAAGCGATGGTTATGGACATTCTATTGTAATTCCTTGAATCCACAAGGAATTACCACCACCTAGGGTCTACATCTCATGCAGAAATCTATTATTGATGAAGAATTGTGCTTGCCAATCTGGCTCATCGGTTCAACCCTTAAATTAGTTGGCTCGCCTTATGGTCGCTCGGTTCATCATCTCTCTGATCACCTAGTCTCCAGCCCACCATCTTCTGGATCCTCCAGTCGATTGGTTGATCCTTCAACTGATCGGTTCGGCCCTATCATTGGTTCTCCATGGTCCTCCAGTCAATTGGCTTGAGCGGCCTGTCTTTTTCATCGTAACAATAAATTAAATTATCCTAATGCTATTACATGATAATAGAGAAACCTTGAGTTATATTAGAGGAGAGAAAAGGTATGAGAGAATAATAGTTATACAATTGGAAGATAAGGTAGAGGCTTGGTATGCAAATCGAGATCAAACAGAAATAACCAATCACAACCACCATGCATAGATATTTAAGGTTATTTGCCATAACCATGCTATACATCCACCATTAAAACTAACTTTTAGGGAAACGCGTGTAAATGGCATACATATATTAGTTTGGGATTGTATGTGATATTTAATAGGATATGCACATTTATCAATTTTAAGTATTCACATCGTATGCAATAAATAAATGAAAATAAAAATAAAAATTATATCATATCAATTATCCCAAAACATAGTAAGTTGACGTGGCTCTGATACCATTTTAAAAAAAATATGGTGGCAGAGCTGGCAGCGGAAACAAAAATTTAGCTGTCATATTCCCCTTATAACAATAAATTATGTCAATAAATATATAATGGGAAGGATGGTTGAAGGATATACCTGATCCTAGAGCAAGTCCAACGACAATCTCCTTGACGTAGCATGTGTTGGTATGTATGCCCTGAGAGCCAATCACGGGATGATTGGTGGGATACATTAAGATTGATTTGATAAACATCAAAGGCAAGCTTCCAATTTTTTCAGGTTCAGTCATATGAGATAGTGATAGAACAGATTGAATGTCTAGAGAATGACAGTACTCAATGACGTATGTTTTCATGTTAAGGACCTGAATGATGAGATCATATGGATGCTAAGAGTTTGTACATTCTCATTATGTCCCTAGTCGGATGTCATTGTAGAAGGCAGATAGACAGCAATGACACACAAGACTAGATTGTGGTGTTGGTTGATGACAGAATCTCATTAGTCATGATATAGAGATATCAAACCAAACACATAGGTAATTGTTAGAGAACAAGTGTACCGGATAGACCCACCGTGAGTTTGACACATGGAACCATGACATGGTAGTCACAGTAAGTACTCACAGTGATGGTGGTGAGTGTGATTCTTTGACCTGAAATCACTACACTCAACACATGTCGTTGGGAACACTTTGACATCATCAAACGCAGTCCTGAAACATGGGTTGTTATAAAGGTGATGATTGGGTGTCTTTGACACATGGGGCTTTTGAGGAGTGAGTGATAGATATGGGATTTGTCCCTCCTAAGGGAGTTTGATATCCATGGCCACTTGATGAGTAGGATTGAGAAAGGCGTGCATGCATGTGTGAATAAATATGTGATATCAATGCCATACATATCTCTTCCAATCTACTCTGAGATCAAGAAAGTGAATGAACGTTGACAGGATGATTGTTCCATGCCTCGAGTTCATTTGGGATATCAGTGACAAAGGAATTATACATTCACTGTAACACCATTCACGGATTGTAGGATTGAAAGTTGTTCTCCAACTTTCTATTTCACTTGGGTAGCAGTGATATGTAACTAGGCACCGCTCTTTGCTTGTGAAGTCATAAGTGTTATGGACTTTCACTGCCAATGTGAAAAACACATGTAGGGTCACACACATAGGATTTAACCTGGAAGAGGAGTTTTGTCCACAAACAATGTTTAGATTGATTACTAAAGTAGTTTAGTAGTTCAATTAAACACTGATTTAATTGATAGCTCAATGTCATAATGTTCAAGGTGTTGGACACATTGATTAGAGTATCAGATTGATTGAAACTACAATTGAATATTTCTGCACAATCTGCACTCCCAACCGATCGGCTCATGTGATGAACCGATCGGCTCAGCTTGGTGAATTGATCGGCTCAGGTGGTGAGTCGATCGGCTCATGGACAAGGTGAAACGATTGCTTCAAGTGTTGAAACGATCGGTTCAACTGATGCAACCGAGCAAGTTGGGAAAGTAGGATTGGTGAGAAATTTCTTTTCATTTCACTTGCCCAATTTGATTGGGACAAGGATTGGTATTTGGTACCAATTAGAAACAAAAGAAGAAAAGTCAATCGGGAACTGATCAGGACCATGAACCGACCGGTTCAGAAGTGAACCGATCGTTTCATGGGTCCCAACCGATCGGTTGAGGTGTCAACCATCCGACTCAGGTCCCCAACCGACCATTTCAGAAATGAAATGATCAGTTTAGATTGCGTAGTTGGTTGTTTTTTGTGGAAAATCTCGAACCCTTCTACTCCTGCTTTAGTCCCGCATTGCCCGGGATGGAGAACCCTGTCCCATGACCCTCCTATATATAGGGGTATTGGGGGCTTCTCAAAGTACAACTCAGTGCAACCAGTTTCTCTGTAAAGTTGTCATTCTCTCTGGTTTTGGTAACCGAGAGAGCCCGAGCAAGTGCTACCCGATAAGGGAGGCACACCAAGGGAAAGACAACTACAGAAAGAGATTGGTGGCAGGAGAGTGTGTCAGTGACTAGTACGCTGACAGGAGGGTGCGACTCCTTCCAATTCCTTGTGAGACAAGGATATTGGAGTTCCAGGAGGTCTGTTTGGACTACTTCAGAGGCGCGAGATTTCTGCCGCTCAGAGGACAGCTGTCAATCCCGACAGTCCCGGTGAGACCAGGAGTTGTCAGTCCCGGTGCGACCAGGAGCTGCACAGATACCGTCCAAGACCGGAGGTGAAGACCGCACAAGCCGTGAGGTATTGTCGTTGAGCAAGCCTCGGGACAAGGTATGATTCCACAAACCATCATTTCCTATTGTATAGACATTGACGTGTTTCCTTGTTCTGGGTTTGGGGAGGAGAAAATTTAATTTCCGCTGCCTTCTCTGCCTCCCCTAAAACCCAACAGTGGTATCAGAGCCACGTCATCTTCTCTATACTTTAGGATTATCGATGTGATCGATTTTGGTTTGTCGCCTTTATTTATTTCATACGATGCGAATAAAATTGACTTTATGCATGTCCAATCCTAAATCCACAAATCCCAATATACATATATGATATGTAATATTAATGCACTCGATACGCGTCGCCCTTAAATGAGTTTTGTGGTGGATGCATAGCGTGGTTATGGCCAATAAACCCTATATGTGTATGGTTTTATGTGGTTGCTTTCATCTCGGTCTACGCACCGATCTTCCTTCTCCTATTCCTGATGTAACTCGAAATAATTTGAGATTTCTTTCCTACCTTTGCTCCCCTCGAATGCAACTCGAGGTTTCTCTTTTTACATTGTAAAATAGGATAGAATTTTATTTCCTATTATGTCAAAGAACGGAGGACATCCTGACAACAGCTGAGATGATCGCTTCAAGGCGTCAACCGATCGGTTGACATTTGAGATGATCGATTCAAGGAGTGAGCCGATCGGTTGATGACCGGTTCAAGGAGCAAGACGAGTGGGTGGCGGTCATGATGAGATGCACGATGACCAGGCGAACCGATCAGTTGGAGGAGCCAACCGATCGGCTGGTGGCACCCAGCCGACCGACCTGATGGCGAGCCGATCAGTCATGTGATGAGTTGATCAAACCCAGAAAGGCAAGGCACAGAGTTCATCTTGTACAGGTTGCATGTGATGTAGACCTATATGACTGTGATTCCTCTTGGCTTGAGGAATCACATTAGGATGGCCATAATCATCGTTTTTATCGTTTCACATGTTTTCTATGGGATATAGCATGTATATGATACGTACTATGTATTGTGGTGATTGGATATGTATATGTATATAAAACCAAATCCCTCATTAAATATTAATGTTTCAGATGCCTTCCAAACGTGACACACGTGAAAATCTTGATCGACCAAGTGTGGGAATGCCCAAGCGTGGTGCACCATCTATCTTGTGGAAGCGTGAAGGATGGATATGTGGGTCTGCCCAAGCAGGGTGCATATTCATCGTGTTGGCTTTGGGTCGGACTTAACAAGGTGACCTAGATAGGATCTAGCACCTTGAGGCATGGAGATGATCATGGCAAGGAGTTGCATATGACATCTTATCAAGAGTTGCATATGATGCAATTGGAAAGAGTTGCCTACCTGAGAGATCTAAGTTGTGGGTGACAGCCCAAGCTGGTCCATGACTTAGAGGATTTTAGGATCTTGCCCACTAGAAGGTTGTACGCTGCAATCTCCCAAATTGATGGTGAGGGCTATCAATTTGAACTAAAATTGTGGGAGCGATAATTAATTAAAGGCCTAATTATATCGTCAACTTTTCAAATCAATCAAATAAGTCAAAAATGAGTTTTGAACTAAAATTGCATATTTCCTTTTGTAGTATAAATGACAAAAAACAACAATCACTTTTCTTTGTGATCCGTCCTGGCAAAGGACAAGTTGAATAGGAATAATTTCCACAATTGGTTAGGACGTTGAGAAGCGTTCTCAATCAAAGAGCGAAAGCTCTAAGTCCTAGTTATACCAGAACCAGATGAACTTGATCCCACCACATCAATGGCTGAAAGTATGCTTATGGAAGCATACCGAGGAAGACATTGATGTGGAGTGCTTGATGTTGTGTTCCCTGAACTATGAGCTGTAGAGACAACATGAGACATATGATGTCTCCAAGACACTGTCCTAGTATGTCATGACAGAAGGAGATCCAGCAAGGTATTCACACACTCAATATGATTGGGTATGAGGAAAGACCTGACTAAGAAGGATTCCCTCTGAGCCAAGAGTTGGCTATTGGTATGATACTGCAAATGTTGTGAGAATCATATAGTTCATGATAAACTACAACATGAACAACTTGGAAAAGCATTGAAAAAGTTGTTGGACATATTGAGGAAAATATGAAGAAAGACTAACCCTGATCTTTGATGAGATCAATGAAAGGTAAGTCTTAAGGGCAAGGGCAAGGGCAAAGCAAAGAAGTGTTCTGATGCTAGCCAGCAGCCCAAGTCGTCTTCGACCTCAAGGGACATGGGGAAAGGGTGTATGATGGAATTGCCCTCTATATCTGGAAGAACAAAAGAAGATGAAGGAGGGGATGGAGATCTCCACCTAAGGTATCATGAAATGAACCGCTTCTTTATCTGAGGTATATGATACCAAGATATGGATATGTCATATATGATATGCAATATCCACAAAGAAGTGATGGCCTTTGTCAAAGGACCAAGAAAGGAGTACCCATCATTGGAGCAAGTGTTTCTGCCATAGATAGGAGTACCTTTCAGTTTATTTCAACCTAAAGGGCACGAAATAGAGTTGAGAACTGCTATTTAATATTTGCCAATAGATAGAAACGCTTTATTTTTTCATATTGTCTGACAATGATGGAAATCAATAAAGAGATGTTTCAATTTCTAAAAGATATGATCTTTGTGGCAATGCCTTGTTTATCTTGTGGTATTTGATATGCATAAGATAAAATGATACCTAAAAGTTATAGATAACTCAAACAATCAAATTAGCATCAATCATGAGAAATTCATTTCTAGTTTCCATGTGATGGATAAATCTAGACTCTTTTGGTTAGAGAACCAGTAAGAGACATGAATATCTTGGACATGATTAATCAATCTTCACTAATAGTAGTGGGAGAATGATTATCCTATTAGGTATGATACATGTGATGTATTTACATACCTATTGGAACAAATGCTAATACTTCAAATGGTGTTTAGAGAAATACCAATATGAATATCTTGAAGTGTTCAAGATTATCATAGATGAAGTGCAAATTTGGTAAAGTGTTAATTCTTGATGAGATCAATGAATGAAATACTTGGACCAAATGTTTGAGATCATTATGAGTGATTATGATAGTGTATCATAGTGAACTCATGATTAAGGCATGGTGATGTCTAAATCAAGAAGGAATCATACTCTAAGGAGTTAGAGAATGATTATCAAATAATTAAATTCTTCTTAATAAAATAATACCCCACACTAATAAAGGACATTAAGAATCACAAGGAGTTGTAAGTTCTTATATCCTTGATGGATACACCTCATTCATCTATGTGATGAGTCAACTATCTAGATGAATATGAGGAACCAAATTTTGAGTTATGGTTTATGACCATTTCATCCTAAATGACATCCATGTGAACCATAAGGTATGACCTTGATGGTAGCACTCATTGGATGAAATCCATAAGTGCAAATGAGTCGTAAGTGTTAAGACACATGGATAACATTTTGAAAAGGATGATGCTTGTTGATTGCAACTTAGTGACTAAGACATTTGGCATATGGATACTAAAACCGCATTCCTATGAGAAATAAAACAAGGATGTGTACGTGACACAACCTATAAGGTTTATGAATCCACTAATGCAAATGAAGTCTATAAGTTACAATGGACTAATCAATATGATTGATTGAGTACAAGCAACTCAGAATTGGATCTTTACTTTGATGATATAGTCAAAGGGTTTGACTGATATGTCAAAGATAAAGAAGGGATCTGTGATTTAGTGGGAGCGTATTCACATTCCACATGTTGATGTGAAATGGAAATGTTCTAGAATGGAAATCCTAAAGTGGAAATTATCTTTAAGGAAGATAGAGATGTTTCCTATGTGATAGGAATAGAGATCTATAGAGATAGTTCTCGAAAACCTCTTGACCTGAAAAGAGAAAGCATACATTGGCAATCTGTACTGAAGGGTTCAGTATGCACAGATTTAGTGGGAGAAAACTTGTCCATGTTACATGGAGTTAGTATCCCAAGGCCAAGTGTCCAATTCTTATGAAGAATGGGAACACTAAGAATAGATGTGGATCTATCATGTATGTAATCATCCCATTATCTTGCATGGCAAGAACAAAATGCATTCATCATCTTGTATGTAGGACATGGAAATATGATGTGCTCATCCTGATAACTCGTATGAGAGACATGACGAGTGGATATTTGTCTACTTCCAGTAAGGGTTACTGGAATACCATGAGAACTTGATAAGTACTTGGGAAGTACTAGTTCTATGGAGATAAGGAAGAGTTCAATGTAAAGAGTTACATTGATGCGAACTTCCGAAAGGATAGAAAATTAATCGCAAAATATGTATAGGATATATAAAAGTGAAAGTTTGTTGATAATTGGAAGTGCTCCAATAAAACCATTTAAAAGGAAATATCAAGTATCTATGTGTTCAAGAACAGTAGTGGATACTATATGGATCCGGAAGTTCATGAGATGAACTTATAGATATTCCGCTCATTGATGATAAGTATGGAATCCTTGATCATGCAATGTAGCTAAAGGTTAGCAAAGGAATACTAGATCGCATATTACGGCAACTCCATCTCATACGTGTGACGTGCAACGAAGAGATGAGAGACATGAAATTTATACTGACTTTGGCAAGGTGTTGCCATAACTCACTATGTTCGCACTAGAGCACAGTAACATGTGGGACATGTTTGAAGATCACGATGAATATGATTCAAGGGTGATTGGCTCGCAGTGCAAGTGGGAGTCTGTTGGTATGTATGCCCTGAGAGCCAATCATGGGATGATTGGTGGGATACATTAAGATTGATTTGATAAACATCAAAAGCAAGATTCCAATTTTTTTTGGTTCAGTCATATGAGATAGTGATAGAATAGATTGAATGTCTAGAGAATGATAGTACTCAATGACGTATGCTTTTAGGTTAAGGACCTGAACGATGAGATCATACGGATGCTAAGAGTTTGTACATTCTCATTATGTCCCTAGTCGGATGTCATTGTGGAAGGTAGATAGACAGCAATGACACACAAGACTAGATTGTGGTGTTGGTTGATGACAGAATCTCATTAGTCATGATATATAGATATCAAACCAAACACATAGGTACTTGTTAGAGAAAAAGTGTACCGGACAGACCCACTGTGAGTTTGACACATGGAACCATGACATGGTAGTCACAGTCAGTAATCACAGTGATGGTGGTGAGTGTGATTCTTTGACCTGAAATCATTACACTCAACACATGTCGTTGGGCACACTTTGACATCATCAAACGCAATCCTAAAACATGGGTTGTTATAAAGGTGATGATTGGGTGGCTTTGACACACGGGGCTTTTGAGGGGTGAGTGATAGATATGGGATTTGTCCCTCCTAAGGGATTTTGATATCCATGGCCACTTGATGAGTAGGATTGAGAAAGGCGTGCATGCATGTGTGAATCAATATGTGATATCAATGTCATACATATCTCTTCCAATCTACTCTGAGATCAAGAAAGTGAATGAACATTGACAGGATGACTATTCCATGCCTCGAGTTCATTCGGGATATCAGTGACAAAGGAATTATACATTCACTGTAACACCATTCACGGATTGTAGGATTGAAAGTTGTTCTCCAACTTTCTATTTCACTTGGGTAGCACTGATGTGTGACTAGGCGCCGCTCTTTGCTTGTGAAGTCATAAGTGTTATGGACTTTCATTGCCAACGTGAAAAGGACCTGTAGGGTCACACACATAGGATTTAACCTGGAAGAGGAGTTTTGTCCACAAACAATGTTTAGATTGATTACTAAAGGAGTTTAGTAGTTCAATTAATTGATAGCTCAATGTCATAATGTTCAAGGTGTTGGACACATTGATTAGAGTATTGGATTGATTGAAATTGCAATTGACTATTTCTGTACAATATGCACTCCCAACAGATCGGCTCATGTTATGAACTGATCGGCTCAACTTGGTGAACCGATCAGCTCAAGTGGTGAGTCGATCGGCTCATGGATAGGGTGAAATGATTGCTTCAAGTGTTGAAATGATCGGTTCAACTGATGCAACCGAGCAAGTTGGGAAAGTAGGATTGGTGAGAAATTTCTTTTCGTTTCACTTGCCCAATTTGATTGGGATAAGGATTGGTATTTGGTACTAATTAGAAACAAAAGAAGAAAAGTCAATCAGGAACTGATCAGGACCATGAACCGACCGGTTCAGAAGTGAACCGATCGTTTCATGGGTCCCAACCGATCGGTTGAGGTGTCAACCGACCGGCTCAGGTCCCCAACCGACCATTTCAGAAATGAAATGATCGGTTCAGGTTGCGTAGTTGGTTGTTTTTTTTGGAAAATCTCGAACCCTTCTACTCCTGCTTTAGTCCCGCATTATCCGGGATGGAGAACCCTGTCCCATGACCCTCCTATATATAGGGGTATTGGGGGATTCTCAAAGTACAACTTAGTGCAACTAGTTGCTCTGTAAAATTGTCGTTCTCTCTGGTTTTGGTAACCGAGAGAGCCCGAGCAAGTGCTACCCGATAAGGGAGGCACAGCAAGGGAAAGACAACTACAGAAAGAGATTGGTGGCAGGAGAGTGTGTCAGTGACTAGTACGCTGACAGGAGGGTGCGACTCCTTCCAATTCCTTGTGAGACAAGGAGATTGGAGTTCCAGGAGGTCTGTGTGGACTACTTCAGAGGCGGGAGATTTCTGCCGCTCGGAGAACAACTGTCAATCCCGACAGTCCCGGTGAGACCAGGAGTTGTCAGTCCCGGTGTGACCAGGAGCTGCACAGACACCATCCAAGATCAGAGGTGAAGACCGCGCAAGCTGTGAGGTATTGTCGCCGAGCAAGCCTCAGGACAAGGTATGATTCCACAAACCATCCTTTCCTATTGTATAGACGTTGACGCGTTTCCTTGTTCTGGGTTTGGGGAGGAGAAATTTTTGTTTCCGCTGCCTTCTCTGCCTCTCCTAAAACCCAACAAGATGTGCCTTTCTTCAAGACACACTGGAACAACGTCTGCAACAACTCCTGGTTGATCACTAGAGATGGCAGCTTGATGTTGTCCTCCTAGCGGCAAGCAATGGCTCCTCTCCTCTATGGTAGTCCACATGGACCACTTGGACCTCATGTCATTCTAGAAGAGAAGACAAGAAGGAGTTGTCCTTCCATGTTGGTGTATGAGCATCAACTTTCTCTCCCACAATTGTCTTCCCTTTCTATCTCTCCCTTTATTGGGTAGGACTTGATTGAGTTCTCTCGGTTACCAAAACCAGAGAAGACAACAATTGTCATAGCAATTGAGTTGTGTCTCTAGGAAGCTCCCAGTACCCCTCTATTTATAGGAGGGTTAGGGTCAAGTTTCCATTCTGTGTGGGAGTGCAAGTGACTGGAATTTTACGAATTTACACAAGTTGTGAACGACAAAATGATCAGTTCATGGGTAAACCAATCGGTTGGCACGTGAACTGATCGGTTCAACCCTTGAACTAGTCATTTTGTCATGTTTCCTGATCGCAATTGTATTAACGATTATAATCTGATTAATGCACACCATGACGTCAGCACACATTGTTGATGCAATCGAATTGATCCATGAACCAGGTGGTTCATCACATGAACTGGTAGTTTGACGACCTTGAGCCAATTTGTTCACTTAGTGAACCAGCTGGTTCATGCCTTAGATCATCCAGAATTCAACCAATGCAATTTCCAACCAACCTAACACTCCAACCGATCAGTTCAACACTTGAATTTCTCATTTAGAGTCTAGTCAGTCAATTGTTGTTTAAGTGGAAAACCTAAATACTTTAGTAATCAAGTTAAACATTATTCCTGAACAAACTCTTATTCCAAGTGTATCCTATGTGTGTGACCCTATAGGTTCCTATTTATGTTGGCAGTAAATGTCCATAACTACTTTATGACATCACAAGTAAAGAGAGGTGTCTAGAAACACATCATTGCTACCCAAGTAAATGGAAAGTTGGAGAACAACTTCAACCTCCAATTTGTGATTGGTGTTACAATGTTTGTATAGTTCCTTTATCACTGATATCCAAATTGAACTCAAGTCACGGAATAGCCATCTTCTTCAACATTCAATCTTTGTTTCTTGAACTAGAGCAGACTATTTGAGATATATGTAAGCTCAATATCACATATTGACTCACATGTCCATGGCCATGCATTTTTCAATCTTGCTAATCAAGTGTCCAGGATATCATACTCTTATAGGAGGGACAAATCCCATTTACATCACTTACAATCATCCCCATGTGTCACACTACATTCGATCATCACCTTTATGGAAACTCTCATTCAAAGTCACGTTAGATGATGTCTAAGTATACTAAAAGACATGTGATGAGTGTAGTGACTTTAGGTCTAAGAACCACAATCACCACTATCACTATAAGAGATGATTTTAACTACCAAGTATGGTTTCCATGTATCACTCTTAAGGTGGGTCTGTGCGGTACACTATTCTCTAACAAGTACCTATGTGTTTGGTATGATATCACATATCATGACTAATGAAATTTTGTCGTCAACCAACACACACTCTAGTCTTATGTATTTCGTTGTCTATTTTACTTCCACAGTAATAACCGACTAGGGACATAACAAGAATGTATAGATACTCTTGGCATACGTATGATCTCATTATTTAGGTCCCCAGCCCAAAGACATACGTCATTGAGTAATGTTATTATTTAGACCTTTATTATGTTACATCATTATCTCATAACTGAATAAAATTGAATAGATTGGAAGATTTCCTTTATTATTAATCAAATCATTTACAAGTTATGATGTTACAATCATCATATGATTGTCTCTTTGGGTATATATACCAATAGTAATGACAAAAGAATTGAAACCTTATATCACCTCTTTAGAAGTAGAAAAATTACAATGATATTCTAAGCTAAGGTGTAGACCCTAATGGAAGGGGGCTTCTTTACTATAGGGCACCCCATGCAACAAGTCTAACACTAAATTGGATTAGGGCATCAAAACAAACATAGCTCTGAATGGTGAAGGTATCCCTTACGCTAGCAGCACTTTGATGCATATTTATAGCCATATGTTTGAGTAGATATGATGTGATGAAGATCTCTAGGGAGATAATATGGAAGATGATAGGATTCATTTGCATAGTGATTTTTAAATGCATGATTTTGGATGAGGTCAGGGGCCCACAGAACACTGCCTTGAGCTGGGTATAGGTTGGCTCACATATAAGATTTGCATTAAAACTTGTAGGTGTAAAGGAATTAGATGAAATAAACCTCCAGGACCGATAATCAAATTTAATATAAGGGGTAAGCATATGGGGGGCGATTAGGGATCACTTAGGCTGAATCAAATTTAGATTCATGGGGCCATCCACAAAATCGCAATCACTAGGATAGTGCATCAAAGCCTTGGAGATAGGTTTTGATTTTTACATATACAAGTGTCTTAACGAGGTTTAGATGAGTGTGACAATAAATTGGAGATATAAAACATGTTTCAACACATCCAGAACAGTACTTTCAGAGAGAGGGTGTATATGTCACTCTATCCCCAAAGAAGCGAATAGATTTTCCCATAGGATAGCGGAATATTGTGATGGTTTACTCAGCACCTATAGATTTTGTGTATTATCAAGAATGGCACCACCAGTTAGAGGGGTCTATCATTTGAAAGGGATATGATTTGCATACCTTAAGAAAGTTAAAGAGTGCTCGTGTAACCCCTTCATTCAGAAATGTAGAGACATAATTTGTAGACATACACTCTCACATACTTTGGAAATTTGACCCGATTTTTGGAATATTTTGAGTCTTTGTTCCTGACTCTTTTTTGGATTCTTGGTCTTAGGGCCCAAGCAAGTCTAGAATTACATAAGCTCTTATTGGATTTTGAGAGTACAAATGTCATTGTATGTATGATCTTCAATATTAGCCCATGGGGGAATGGGATGAATAGAAATCCCTCAAATAAATAAAAAAAGGTATGTGACAAGGGCAAGGAGGTTGGTGACTTTTCTACTCCAAGTTGAATATTATCATCTCTATCATGAGTCTTGGCATTAGTTGGGGCAACTGTACTATTGGGGAATGATAAGTTGTAGCTTCTACTGGTTGATCCTACAATAATAGAAAGCATAATAGATAGGTGTTATATAAAATCTGCTTTGATAAATCTATTATTAGTGATGGAGAGGTGTATGTATTTTTGAAGAGATGTCAATTTCTTTCCCATCGTATAAGATAGAGATTAAGTGATGTATTTGACAAATAAATGTGTGTTAAGGGTTAGTGAAGATGTCGATAGCTAGAGGTAATCGGCGATGATTTAGTTAAAGTACTGCCTAGTGCAAGCTCGCATGATATAAAAGTGTGTTTGATATATTTGAAGTTATCCCAACAAAGCATGAAAGAAAATGATCTATGAATGTTGTTGTTATGTAGGTTAGGGATAAGGAGAAGTTTGAAAGAAAAAATCCATATGGAAAGTCTAATGTTGGGAAACTTTTTGGTGAAATGTATACATGATCCTTTTAAGGATAAGAAGTTTAAGATTTCTTGGTCGAGAACATTAAAACCCAAAGCTAGGTAATGTCTAGATCGTTCAGAGCAAAAGATAATATATGCATGATAAGGTCAAGAGTACAACATATATTAGTCTTTTAAAGTTGTTTGTTATTAGACTAAAGAGGTATTCTATCACAAAGGAATGGGTAGTATATGAAAGGGGGATGTGTAATATTTTGATCAAAATAGAAGTTATAGACAAATAACCAAGGATCAAGCCAAAAGGAAGATATATGAATGTTATTCATGTGAATAAATGATAACCTCCTAAGTTACTTCCATGGTTTGCAATGTTTTTTCTAAAATGAAGGACACCTATATGATGGGATTTCAGCCCAGAAGGAAAATTTCTTATTTTTGTTTCATAATTGGTTGGATATGTACATAATCTATACTATATAAGAAAGTTCACAAATTGTTTTAGATGCAACTTTTATTTAATTGTCTTTACAGGTTAGTTCTCGTATTGGTTATAATTAAAGAGAAAAATGTGTTTTATTCCCATAAGTTCAACTAACTTAAGATATAATGAGTTCCAAGAAGAAAGACATCCATATATATAAGAAAAGACATAGAAGGTTTTCTCTACAATTTTGTAATCTGTTTTTTTAATTGAAACCAGTCCATATATTCTAATCCATATTTTATAGAAAAGAGTGTGTGAGGCATCATAAATAACTTCATTTTAATTTTAATTTTTTGTCATAAATTAGAGAAAGCCATGTGAGAGCATAGAAAGATTTGTATATATTTTTCCTCTAATTTTTTGAATTACATATTGATCATTTGTATTCTAATAAGGCTATGTAAAACGACAAAGGAGGGTTTGAAAGTAATGTTTATATTAATTTTTAAATTATAGATTGTTCCTTTTTTTATTATGTATGAAAGGTTGTATATATTGTCGTAGTAGGAATTGACTCCTACTAATTTCTACACTCACTTCTTCTTTGTGTGGTTACTGTGATTGCATGTGTGGCTCAAACGAAGTCATAGTAGGTGGGGGACATAATCACTCTGGCATGACACTTGAAAGGAATCAAGCAGTGACATTGATGACGTCAGAAAGTAGTTATCATTCCTTTCAGACCTTGCTTCGATTCTCTTCATCCTTAACATTGTGTCTGGAAGTAGTTTTCATGTAAATATAAGAAAATATTTATGTCTGATATGGCATCAATCGATACAAGTTTTAATATACTTTTCCTTACGGCTTATCTTACTCACATTACAATTATCTATTAGCTATAATCTAAATACTTTTCTCTTTTGACTATATGAGATGATTCATGTGACGACACCCGCCATCATTTAAGATAACAAGTTTCATTAACAATAATAAAACATGCGGAAGCGATCGTTAGTAGCGGATTACTGAAAATCACTAAAAATTAAAACCATTTATCAAGAGATCCATTCATAGGAAAACTCTTTCATTTAGAACCAAAGTAAAACATTACATCCTGGTTCATATATATACATATCATGCCTCTTTGCACAAAATCTCAGATCGTAGAATCAAAACACTAACTCCTAGGACCCGAGAGTACAGAGACGACTCATAGGACTATCTACACAAAACCAGACAGCCAATGTCTCCACCTGTTGGATCACTGCTGTCCCTATGACTGCTGCTGTTGTTGCTCACCCACTGAAAGGTTTCTTCCTCTTCTTCGGCGATTACCTAAAAATTTAATCCCACGGGGGTGAGACAATTATAAAAATTGTCCCAGCGAGAGATATAACTCTCCGCCAGAAACATTGTTATTGCTGATAATAGAATAACACTGAGCAGTAGAATTATATTTACTCAACAGCAGGTAAATCATTGAATAAGATATGCAGAGCAGTATTCTCTATGCAATCATTTCAATTATAACTTGATTAAGCAGCAAGTCATTCATTTAAGAAGGAATATGAAGAACATGTATATCATTTATCCAACTATGATATAATAGACCATGTATCATCAACCATTGATTCTCGCAATTCAACCCTAAGCAAATATGCTACACGGCTGATTACATTTTACAATCATACTTATGCCCTGAGGAGATGAGGTATACCGCTCATACTCCAACCGAACACGGTTACGTAAAGCATCGGTACCACACATAGGTCAATGGAAGAGCCGGATTCCCATGACCTCAACTATCTCGGTCAGTACGAGATAACATGCAGGACATCTTGTGTCTCTGCTAGATAGCTTTCCAGGGTATACTGGAAACATCGCTATTAGAGTTATAGCCCATAGCATATACTCTCTTCAGGATATGGCCCATAGCCAATGCCCGGTATTATTTTGTGGAGTCATGGCCCGTAGCCATGCTCTTATTAGGGTATGGTCCGTAACCAATCCCGTTCATAGGACATAGCCCGTAGCAATGCCTATGGGGCATAAGGATATAATTGCCCAATTACCCCCACATATTCAAAAATATGTGTTCCGAGTAAACTCGTTTCACCATTCAGCTAATTCTGACGCTGATGGATATGTGATCAGGGCAACTACATTATATGGTATCACTTGATTAATTAAGTACATTATCATATTCTTTTAGCATCAGCCAAGTTTCCAAACATAACTTAATAAGACAAATGCTATAAAGAAAACATGTACTATTTCCATTAATCACTTCTCAGTCTTTATAAGACATGGGGATCTC
The DNA here is from genome assembly GCA_963693085.1 of Alisma plantago-aquatica. Taxonomy (NCBI): domain Eukaryota; kingdom Viridiplantae; phylum Streptophyta; class Magnoliopsida; order Alismatales; family Alismataceae; genus Alisma; species Alisma plantago-aquatica. Next base: position 1,242,920,445 of record OY856411.1, read on the forward strand.
AGTCCCTCATTTCAATACTGGGAATTTTCATTCCTTTGCAACTCAATGCCATAATCATATGATTCTGGGTATTCAAACCCTTAGCTCATCATTGAGCATTATTACCGCTTTTTCAGGTAATTATCACCTTCAGGTCACCTGACCAGGGTAAATATGATGCTTATTACATAAACATCTTCTCATGGCACTTAAGGCCCATTACTTCTCTTATTACCTCATACTAGGCAATAAGGTATAGCATGGCACATAAGGCCCAATAAACAATGTCAATACATAAAATGTCATAGCTCATACCTGGCTATGTTCATCATCACATCATACCTGCATGGTTAGTACAGATGATAATACATCAATTTCATATCAGCACCATGCAAAACAATATATAACATCATTATTCAAGGGTAACACCACTATTCCCTTACCAGGGTTAGGGTTTCCCATTTCTCATTAATTCAGACCCTCTTGAGTTAACCAACTTTATCTTGTATTAAGGTATTTCCCCTCTTAATACATTCCATCACAGAATACTCACCCTTAGCATATAATGCATAGGCCACACATTAGAATTGTCCAGCTATCTCACATGATATGGACTTATCTTAGTTTAAGGCATAACTTTATTATAAAGTTGCCTATAAACAATCGCAATGATACACCCTCAACTAGGGTTTCACAAGGATACACCCTCAACCAGGGTTCACAATGATACACCCTCCACTAGGTATTCACAAGGATACACCCTCAACTAGGGTTTACTAACATCCTAATTAGTGATTTCACATGTAGACAACCTCTTATTAAGGTTATACATTGAATCAGCCTCAATTAGGGTTTACATCATGTATTGGGTCCATGCATTTGTTATGCATTAATGACTAGTACCATTAAAGGTATCTCCCACCTAATCACATTAGGTTTTCAAAAAGGTTTGATCAATTAGACCTTCAATAACATGAGGTATCCAATTAAATTAACCAAATTGAACCACACTCAATTCTAATCAATGGAACTTCAACCAATTGGATCATCAACTCAATCATCATTTGAATCATGGCTCACCCCTCAATTGGGACTTCAATTATGGTCTGATCTCAATGGGATTAGGGTTTATAAACACCAATTAGAGCTTTTAAGTTGATCATCAATCATGCTACTAATTGTGTTTCAATTGATTGCATTGGACCTTCAACCATTGAATTCATGGAACCAATCATCAATTGGACCTATGCTCATACTTCAATTGAGTTTAATAGGTCAACCTTCAACTAATTTGACCCTCAATTGACCCTCAATTGGTCATCAATTAGGGCTTTATTCAATTGAATTAGGGTTTGGAATCGAAGATCCAACAACACTCATCAATGCAAGATTGGTTACTTTGAAACTATTGAACCATTATCCAAATTGGGTATGACCTGACCCCAAACGGTCTTGAGATCGTTTGGATGACCTCCAAACGGTCTTGAGACCGTTTGCCCATCATATCATTCAAATCCAAGCCATCCAATTAAGGTTTGGATCATTGGATTGATCACCAAATCAGCATTGCATTCTATAACAGCTTGGTACCTTTAGACCTTCAAACACCTAACCATACTCAACCCTAGACCTCCAAACGGTCTTGGGTGACCACCAAATGGTCTTGAGACCGTTTGGATGAGCTCCAAACGGTCTTGAGACCGTTTGTCTCATCCAACCTTTGGATTCTAGTGAAAAATCATCATGGATTGGTCTATCGAGTTGATCAACAGATCAGCACTACATTGCAATATGATTAGTACCTTTGGACCTTCAATTAGTCATATATACTTGACCTAAGACCTCCAAACGGTCTTGGGGTGATCCCCAAACGGTCTTGAGACCGTTTGGGTGATCTCCAAACGGTCTTGAAACCGTTTGGGCTAATCAACCCAAAATCTCAACTTAACTCATTGGAATTTCAGCACTGTTTTCAATTAGGGTTTGCCTAATTGAATAGCCTTCAACTCATGATTCCTTGGGCGTTAATCCATCAAATTCGGTGAGTCATTAGATCACATCATTAGTAACAGTAATCCCAAACGGTCAATGCTTGGTCAATGCACTCAAACGGTCTTGAGACCGTTTGCCCAAAACGTTCAATTAAATCAGATTGAAAATCAGCACTTAATCCAATTAGGTTTCCCTAATTGATTAGGCTTCAACTCACGATTCCTTTGGAGTTAACCCCTAAAATTTGGAGGGTTATTAATAAACATAATTATGAACAGGAATCCCAAACGGTCAATGCTTGGTCAACCATCTCAAACGGTCTTGAAACCGTTTTCTCAACCAGGTCAAGTTAATCAGGTTGAAAATCAGCACATAATTCAATCCGATTGCCTAATTGATTGGCCTTCAACTCTCGATTCCTTTGGAGTTAATCCCTCAAATTTGGAGGGTTATTAGCCTACATAATTAGGAACAAAATTCCCAAACGGTCAATGCTTGGTCAACCATCTCAAATGGTCTTGAAACCGTTTGCTCCCAAACGGTTTCAAACCGTTTGCCCTTAAACAGTTTGCTGAAACCGCATAGCCAATCAAATTAAAACGATTTGGAGTAGCTATAAAAACGGTTTTGCTTGGTAATTTTCTTTGGATAAGCATCTAGTATGATGTCATCATATCCTTCCTTCGAACAACCAAGAACAGCAACCGTTCTTGATGGAAATTGCAGCAAAGAAACAAGAGTGTATCAAATTGAAGAAATCAATCAACAAAGCATAGAGAATTGATGCAATAGCAATGTTTAAGGGTTTGAGTTATAAAACCCGCCTCCAATTGAGCTCCAAAGCTCCAAGCTCACGCCATTAATGGTGGATGAAGCTCTTGCAACTCCCCCTAGGCTCGTCCTCAAGCTTTTGATTGCAAAAGTTGGCTAGGGTTGAAGAGGAGATCGAAATAAGAAGGAATCCATAATTTATTTTTGATTTCCACCATGAAATCATGGAGAACGAAGGTCAAGGGCTTACCCACAGGTTGGGGACGTGCTCCCTGCTCCTCCCTAGCTCCTTGGTCGGTTTTGCAAGCAAGGGGAAGAAGAAAATCCGAAAAAGGCCTTGGTTTGGGCTTAGAAATGACACTTTTATAAGGAAATTGATGAGAGAGAAAATGCCTTATAAAAATCCAATTAATCCCAATAAAGTGGCCGCCTCTTCCCCCTCAACTACCTTGGGTACGAGGCACCTTCCTTGCCTTTAATTCTCCTTCATTATCCTCAATTTAAAGAAAAGAAAATTAAGCACCTTAATGCTTATAATATAATATCCCACATGTGAGTGGATATTACTTTTCTTTATAAAAAGGTGAGTGGAATTTGACCTACTTAAGATATTTTCGTTCCTTATTTTGTTAAAGGAACGTCCATCATTATTCAAAATCAACCCAAAACATTTTGGTTAAAATCCCTTCAATTATTTTTATTCATTTTTGCCCTAAATCGAATTAGGGTTTTCAATTAGGCATTAATCTTGATTATTTTAATATCAAGATTCTCTCTCCTCCAACTTAATTCAAATGAAGCACCCCTCTCATTTTATTTGATCTACATGATGCCAAGAAACATTAGGGACCTTGTTGAAGTGGTAATTTGCATATTGAACCCTAGATTTTGGGTAAATTGTACTTTACTCCAAAACTAGGTTTTAATGCACAACATTGTCCAACAAGCTCTATCTTGGTGTCCAGGCTTGTGGAAACCATACTACTACATCATATTCATCCTTATGATGTCTCAACATCAGAGGAACATCTTATCATATGCAAATTTCAAGTTAACCCCTCAACTTGGGTAATTTGCACTTTAGTCCAAAACAAGCAATCATTGCTTTAACATTGTTCAAACAGGACCAAAATTGAAACATAAGTTCCTCATGAGCCCTAATTACTTTTCACAGGATAAGTACAAGCATATAATCAACTTTGTTAAGAAAAACTCCTGGGGTTAGAACATAACCTAGGTCAGGGATGTTACAATTCAACATTAAATTTATGTAATATTCTCAAATTCATGCAATATTCAGGATATATATATATCATTGTAAATATTGGGTTTCGTAGTTGCTTACACACCACAGAACATGGACTGATTTTAAGTACAACATTTGACAAAAATTCAAAGTCTGCCTGATTGGTAAATTTGCATTGATCATAATACTTATCTCAGCTCTAACTCAAAAACCCCATGTTTATGATTCAAATTAAAAAAAAATGGTTGTATCGTGTATGTACATAGAGTTGTCAATTGGACGTCTTGATTCTCATAACCCAGCCCAAAAAAATGGTTCCTAATTTCAACTTTGACAAACAGGGTCAGCTCCAAGAACAAGATTTGAATTCCCGTGTTTGAACCAGGTTGGTTTTGGACTTTAAGTTTAGACAAAGCTATGCCAAATTATAAAACGGAACCCTCTTTCGGGATAAATTTGACCTTTGACAACCCCAACTCCACGGTATAAAATTATATCCAGGCTATGTATATATAGTACGTGCCACAGGTGCATGTGTGATGCATGTATTTTGTTAATTAATTTTGCTCATGATTGGTGATAAAAGAGTGAGTTCTGCTGATTTTATTTTGGTAACTAAAATAAATAGAGGTACCAGGTTTTTTCCAGCTAAGAGCGAGCGAAAATTGAGTCTTTGTTGTTGAATTTACTATTATTATTCCATCAGAAGCATATTAAATTAATGAGCTTTAATTCCCTTCTTTGACATTATGTTTTATTTTATGTCAATATTGTGTGCATTTGTATAAATATGTCTTAGTATAGTAGACTAAAGCATGATATCAACTTATTTAGATATGAAGCATAGTGAAATAAAGTTGGATCTGGTCTCATAACTAGTTTTAGCTTTACATATTCGGCCGATTCAAAGTTGAAGAGACAAAAGAAAATCTAGACCCAGGTCCGTTCAGGGTTGAGTAGGGACTATCTTAATAACCAATATTGTTCGATCTGGAAGCTAAACTTTGACGGCCTTATATGTGCGCACCATGCCACACTTTTAGAGTTATGATGCACATACTTTCTCCCACACATGCGGACACAACCGCTCTCTTAGGACCAAGGAAGTATTCCATGTGGCAAGAAAGAGAAAGAGAAAGAAAGACAGAAGAAAAGTATAGAAAAGAGACAAAAATAGGATAGAGAAATTTATTTTGTCAGTCGAAAAATGAATTCTTTGAAAAAATAAAAACCGTTAGAACCGTTATAAAAAATACATTCCAATAAGACCATTGTCTATATACCTTTGAGAAAAATAATACAGAATATTAAAATGAGTATTGTATATCAAAGATAGTACTCATTTTTTTAATAACACACTAACTCAACAATACATATTGCATGTCATTATTTTGATATAATACTCATTTTTCATGATATTGTATTTTAAAATAAGCATCAAAAGGAGTATTGGGTTATATTTTTGTGGACAATACTCATTTTATGAGTAACGCACTAACTCAAGAGATGAGTTATTCATATCATTCTTTCGAGATAGTACTCATCTTCTGAGTAAATAAGGAAAATTAGTACTATACTAAAAGGGTGACATGCAATATCTATTTTTTAGTTAGTGTGTTATTTAGGAAATGAGTAATATTTCAAAAATATAATGCAATGCTCATTAATGTATGTTTTAAAATAGAACGGCATCAAAAATGAGTATTGTACCAAAAGAAGAACAATAGTCATTTTTTAGTTAGTGTGTTGCTAAAAAAAATGAGTACTCTCTGTAATGCTCATTTCTATATTTTTATTATTTTTATTAAAAGTATGTCGATATTAGTATTATTAGAATGTATTTACTGTAAGGAATCTGAAAGTTTTTATTTTGTCAAAACATTCACTATTGATTGAAAGTTATAAGTAAAATAAATGGTTTTCTCTTTTTTTCTCTTTCTTGAGCTTTTTCCTCCTATTTTTCTCTCTCAGAGTAGAGATCCTATTGTCTTTGAATTTATGGGAGGATGATAGTTGAGATTAGAAGGTATCAATGGGGTGATTTAGATCATCTTCCATTGGGAAATTGCTTCCTCATCACTCTCAAATGGCTCCATAACTAGCATTTTTCACTTGATCTTTGTCCAGATTGATTATCCAATACGTACTCACATTTCTTGGATATTATAGAGGTTCTCTCCATAATCTATTATATTTTCCCCACCACCACCTTTAGGAGGACCCTACATTGCATATTCTTCTATCTTAACTATGTGGCCTTTTTCTTTGCTCCACGTCCTCCTCCAGTCCCCTTTTTCTAATTGATAAACTAATTTATGAAAGAGCATTAAAGAGAAAGCATCCACCTTGTTGATCATTGTAGAAGTCAAACAAAAAAATTTATATGGTATTTATTACTATGAATATCCTACTTTACTTTTCAACTACACTTCAAATATAGGGATACAGTTTAATACTAATTATGATAAGAGATTCTATATTACATTTTACAAAATAAGAGAAAATCTAAGTATTAATTTGATGCAAAAACTATTTTCAAAAGATGCTTTGATCAATTTAAATTTGGCAAACCCAAAATATGACCTCAAAAGATAAATTATAGAGAGAGAAATTTCAAATATGCTTGACTTTGTTAAGGAAAATATGAGATACATATGAAATAAATTAAAAATGATCGATGATGTTCATTAGCATGTGATGTATGCTTGTGTCTCTCCCTCATCGGTGTTTTCTTCCCTTCTTTATTTTTCTCACCCATTTACCTTCTTTATTATTTCATTATCTACACTCCTCTAGTGAATCTTCCATATTACTTCTTAGCCTATCAACTATGTGATGCAAATGTTGAGAGTGTAGCCAACACATGCAAAGAAATTATGTGCTTTTGATAAGGTGGGTGTTTGTTATATTTGATCTAATTACTCATTTATCCCTCATATATATTGTCTATGATCAAAACTTAGGGTTGGAAAAATTGATATGCACCTATATATGGAAACCCCAAACATGTTTTGGTCGATGACTCACTTTGCTAATTTCTTAATCTAGCATGATCATAACAATCTGAAAGTTTTTACATGTGATGTATATCCTATAACCTAGATTTAGGGTTGTACATCGGTCCAAACCCAGACTAGATCGGTTTGGATCGGACCGAGACCCGATTAACAGAAAATTCATGGACCAAGGACCACACCGATAAGAACCGCTCCAGTCTAAGACCGGACCGGAAAAATCAAGCACCGGACCAGATAATATATATTCATACCGTCTTAATTATAAAATATAAAAGAACTTTATTCAAAAAACATAAAAGAGTTGATAAGTCTTGTAAGTTTGGTAACACAAACCGAGTTATACAATTAAATTCTTACAACTCGAGAGAGTAAATTGTTATGAGACTATTGAGATATTACTAATATAATTCTTACACATAATTATACATTTGAGACTATCTGTCATAGATATGTATCTTATAAAAAACTAACACTAAAATTTTAGTATTAAATTGAATTATATGATAGTTAATACATAATACAATAATTTGTTAACAATTCAATACAATGTATCATATTTTTAGTTTTTCGTCACCACAACATACTACAATATTCAAACTCGGTGCTTGTATAAGTGCAATGGCTAATGATATTGATATTTATTGATATAATGATATCAGTGTGTAGACCACAATACTAATATACCTATTGGTAAATTATAGAGTCATTATTAATGTATTGCACATCCCAAAATCCTTCATAAATATTAGATTTTATTAATATATATAATAAGTTTTTTGTATTATCCAAACCAACCGGTCCAGACTGGTTTCTACCGATTTTGGACCGGACCAGACTGAGGATCGGATTTTGAAAAAGTAGCAGACCGAGGACCGAACCGAAAGTCAAATCAGTCCAATATCGGACCGGGCCGAATAACCGATCTGGTCCTGTCTACCCATCTGGACCGATATGTACAACCCTACCTGAATTTTCTCCAGATTTCACCTAAGTTTTTATCTAACCATCTCCTTTTTCCTCTTTTCCCCCTCTCTTTTTCTAGCCCCTATCTTCTAGAATGTCTCACTGGGCTGATTTAGTTGTCCATGCACTCTTGGTCCATCGTGAACTCATGTTGATGGCATGGTTCAATCCTGACCCAAGAACCACTGGATTGTGATCCAATGGCATTGAGTTAATCTCCTACATTGTGCCCCTTTAAGAAAGTTAGAATAGTGTTTTGTAATCTCCTCCCGCTCTCTCTTTCCCTCCTGGCACCTCCATGCCCCTCGAAAACCTATTCTTTAGCTCCCTATCACATCTTTGACTTGTTTTTGTAGTGATTTGGTGTCTTGGTTGTCTCTTCGTGGAGCTTCCACTTCCCCTATCTCACGCGACAAAACCATAGCCTTTCCAAACCCTAACCACTTCAATCCATGCTATAAAAGCCCACTTTTGACTCCGCAATTTCTCCCTGATCCCCATTGGTCTCCTTTCAAGCCCCCGCTCACTACTATTCATTCGTATTCCTCAGCTTCAGCATATAGCTCCATCATGGTGTTGTTGTTGCTACTCGCGCTCGAGTTGAGTGGAGGGGATGGTCAGCAACTATTTAACTGTGGAGTTGTCATCTTGAGACCCTAATGCAACAGGTCATAGAGACTTATCCATATATATATATATATATATATATATATATATATATATATATATATATATATATATATATATATATATCGACTAGTGGAGGTGGTGCGTCTCCCCCCTCTGATCCCTTTTCCTCAGACGACGCTAATCTGATATTAGCACTTACATGTATGCACATCATCGAGCATCTCCTCGACACAACTGATGGAGGTGATTAGCCTTGTTTGTATGATCCAATTAGGCCACAGTGGTCCTTAATCAAGAGGCTTGTGTTCTCCAAGAAAAGGCAATATTTTTCTCTCTCTGACCAAGAATCAATTTAATATAGATCTTGACATATTGATAGAAAATTAACCCTAGCTCTGAAAATAGAAAATCGTAGTCAAAATTGATCAAAAATCCATATAATCTAAAGATATACTTGAAAACCCTATATATGTTTCCTATTTGATTAATATATAAATTATCATTCTTGTGATCTCTGATAATGATTATTATCTACATCTTTTGCAATATTGTTATTTGAAAAACCTAGATCTGATCTTAAATGATATCCTATAGATTATTTAACCCTAGATCATATGTAATCATATCATTTGATGTTCATATTGATGTAATACATGAAGACGACATGGAAATTGAATCTGACTACCTAAACATGATCTTGTGATTATTAATATTGAAACTATTCTTATGTTTTCCTTATTTAATCTTGAGAAACCTTTTGGATATTCATTTTTAAGACCAAAAACAAATCTTGATGCTAAACTCTAGATTATGACAAAGATGACATTTTTATGCGAAAATAAGGGTTTGACCTGGTAGGAACCACATTGTAGGATCATCCTTTGAAAATAATGTGGATATTTTTTAGACTCAAAATACATGAAATCTTTATGTTGTTGATCATGGATATGAAACCCCACCTAGGGTCATTATAAAGACTTAAACCCTAACTCTTGGTCCTTGTGACTTATGATGTTGAAATATCATGTTATAACCTTGGATTTATGTCCTTTTTACCAAAGTTTGACTTCAATCTTTGATTTCAAACCCTAATATGATCTACTCTTAGTGTTGAATCTCAAATGTACATTTATACTTCTTGAACAGACTGATGCTACTTTATGATATCTTTGTATGTATTTCTTTCATGCTTATGCTTGGCTACATATTTCTTTGAGCTACTCCATTCCCTACTTATTAGTTTTTGGATTTTATATATGTATTTTGAAAGAAACTTGAAAATGATTGAGATGACCCTTGTTCCTGAGTAATGATTGCTACATTGTAACCTGTTCTCTTTAGAGGTTGGCGCATGCACACTTTATTATGTTGCAAAGTATGGGTGCAATGAAGCATGGTGACCTCCCTCAATTATCTTATGATGTCCATGGTGAAGATCCCTAAATAATGTTGTGTAATGTTTTCGTTTCAATATGATCAAGAAATCCGTAATTAACATACAATTTGTTACATAAGCAAACATTTAAATTGCATGTTGATTTTTTCCTTTACAAGTAATGTCAAGCATGAATTATCTCGTATAAATTAATTGAATTGATTTTCTTAAAGTGTTCCAACATGTTTGCATTGATAGAATCCATTCTTTTGTGATTTTAGGTTGTAAAAGGTGATTGATGAAGTACTACTCGGTCTATGCTTCCGCACTCTAGATGACTAACTACTCTTTGATGGAATTTTTGAACCAGCTTCACCATTCTGATCTTCATGAGGGTTTATATAATTAGAAAGGATTTAGGACATTATCTAGAATAGTTTTTCTTGTAGTTTCCTTTTTTGTTATCTGGAATAGTTTTTCTTGTATTTTCTTTTTTCATGTTGCCTTCAAGCCAAAGTTAGTAAATCCTTCCCCAAAAAAAAAAGTTAGTAAATCCTTGATGGTTCTTTTTAGTAAAGTAATTTTTTTCATTATTGTATTTGTTGTGAGTTAGAATCAGCCTATTAAAAATTTCAGACATTGAATCCCTTTATTATAGTACCCACCAAGATAGTGGGATTTGGTTTTGAAGGATACCCCATTCTGTGATAGTGCTAATCAAGCAACATCTATGCAGAGCCCACAATGCCACCCCCACAGTGCACTAGTATACCACTAGTTGCCTTTTTACTTTCCTTTTTAATATGGCTTCTCAAAAATCTGGCATATTTATAATAATGTGATTAACCCATTTGTATTAGTGCCACATAAGAAGTAGTAAGTTAAATGGGCAACCCTACCTTCATGTATGGTCATATATGCCTTCTTCATCTTGCTATGGAGATGGTCATAGATGCCTTCTTCATCTTTCTATGATCCAACTCAAGTCGGAACTTATCCATAAAATCTATGTGGCACATCATTTCTAGGCGCACAGGCCTCTAAAAACCTCACAATCATGAACACATTGTTCCTTCATATTGTTGGAAATACAGACAGAGTCACCCCATGCAACAATGTTGTAAGAGAGGGCATTACAAATACTTTATTTCTAAAATTTATCTATACATCAATGATCGAGTTATTTGTGGAGTATAGTTTAAAGAATGCATATTGGTTAACTATTCTTAAATACTTTCCTCAAAAAAGTAAAACCTAATGGGACATATTTAGGTATCAATCATCTAGAAAATTCAAAAGAGATGGTGCCGCCTAGGACAATATGGATAACATGGAAAATAAGCTTAAGGTGAGAAAAAGTCATACCCTATATCATATTGGGAAAATGATGCTGATGCAATCTTGTACACCCGTTTTTACACACAAATGGTCATTCTCCTTAAGGGACTTCAGTCAGATTTTGACAATAAATTTGTGATTAAGCAGCAGGGTGTTCTAATCATGTAAATATTTCAATTTATGGGGCAAGTTTAAGCACCCAAAGATCACAAGGGGTTAAGTTCCAGGAATATTACAACTGCGAACATAGCCCTCGTAGATAAATGGAATTTTCACCATATTAAGAATTCTTTCTACACCAGTATACAAGTACCTAAATGTGGACCCATTGAAATTGCCAAAAAAAAAACATCAACGGTTATTTAGAAGGATAATTGTGATATAGATCGCCTTTATTTTTTTGCGTTCTGCAAAACAAAAAACGAATTTCTTTGTTTTACCCCAATCAAGTGAAGCATGGGAGATGTGCAAAGCATTGACACTCGGAGCAATAATCTAGGTCAGTCTTAATTGTGCACCATCACTTTTTCCATGCACTACAAGTCTGATTCTATTGTCTATTAAGTATACAAACATCCTCATCCATCGCAACTTTTGGACATTTTTACGGTAGAGATCATTCAGATATCAGGTACAATCAAAAAGACTGACGGGATGCGATGCACCATAGGCCCTAGAACAAATCCATCGCTGAATGGGCTTCACAAAAATCTAACAGCGGCTATAGCAAGCGCACCGTCAACGGACGACAAAATAACACTCTTTTTTCATCACGCGCGTGAAAAGGTCATGAATTATTACCCACAGTGCAAACTTCACCAACTTCTCATTGCCTCCCGCTAAACGGCCACATCTATTATGCTAATTCCGTAAAGTGTAATCCTTCTGTAAAATATGCTCTGAGAATTCTATTAATAATATTATACATTGGCTTCTTTATTGGTCAATAGCAGGTTCTTTTAAGGATAGAATCGCCAATAAGCAATGTTTTCACACCTTTGAAGAAGGTACGGATTGTAGAAGACACTTTTTTGCTATGGATGAACTTTGCTTATTTGATAACAATCGCTGGTTGCTTTGGTAGCTAGGAGCAAAACAACAGACACGTCAATAAAATTTCTGAACGATGATTATTACGTTTATTAAAAGGACCCTTTTTTGGTACTTCTGACTGTGATACTTTTATTTTTAGTAATTCCTATTGGTACTTCTGACTGTGATACTTGTATTTTTAGTAATTCCTTAATCATGAACATCAAAACATTTTTATTGTTTATTAAAGCAGCAATGAATGAAGACGAAGATTTGTTGGGTAATTAGCCAGAATGGCATTGGTAATGTAATACAGCCGCATACTGTTTTTAACCTTCCATTAGACACACTGACTGCTGAAAAGAGAGCTGATCATGTGCATATTTACCTTGTCTACATCAATCAAACAATGCTCCCGATCTGCTGCTCGCCTCATTGGCACTGACAACCCTATGGAAGATGGTACGAGAAAGAATGGACAAGATTAGAGAGCAATTCTAGGCGTGGATCTTCAAGATCATGTAGCCAGCCACTTCAGGTGCAAGGAGATATGAACTTGGAAATGAAAAAAACCAGCTATTGGCACGATACGTATTAATGTTCAGTATCTTTTGTTATCAATTGTGTTTGGATGTAGTGCTCCAGGTTTCCCAAGGAACTAAAGAGACATGGGACTATCCAAGGTTCTACTTTTTAACATGGACACATGACAGATAAACCGCTTACTGCCCTTGCAGCAAATGACATCAAAAGAGGTGAAAATGAGTATGATGAATGGAGTTGTCTGTATATCTGCCTATAAGGGATGCAAATGGGGTATCAAGTTGCCCATTTCTTGGCCACTAGCCATACGCAGACGGACAAACTTGAACAACACAATATAGCAGAGATTTTTAAGGATACGGATGCTGTCTCGACAATTTACAAATATACAGACACACTGCGAGAACTTTTACAAAACTACAATGTACTAGTTGGTAATCGAATCTTTCACGGTATCCAAGGATTTTGAACCCATGCATGTTTCCTATATAAACTGACTAGGCTGAATTTTGCACATAACCGAAATTTTCAACTGGTACTGACATCTTTCACAACATTGACGAGCTTTGCAACTAGGCCTAGAGACTACAACTGATTGATATAATGCACACGAGCATTTCAAAAGGCAAAACTCCCTTTTGCATGTTCCAATTCTACCCTCAAATCCAAAATACCCCATTACCTAGGCATAGCACCTTCAACAACCCCTTACACCACCACTGTCCGTCAGAGGGTATCGTGTCCATCCTCATCTATCGTTGATGGTTGTCGACCCTCCATTTTTCTTCCATGGGAGTGTGAAGGGGCTCAATACTGGGAGGACAAAAAACCATGAAGATGCAACAGGACAAGGAGGGATATGACACGGGATATGACATGCCAGTGACATCACCATAAATGTAATGCTACATATTTACACGAATATATATGTATCTATATATATTTGTAACATTATAAGTGTCCATCTCTAGGTGTAGGTGTATATTTTAGTATATGAAATCTGAAATAGTGATTTATGTAACATCAAGCTTCGAATTTAAAAAAACAAACCAATGGTTTTGCAACATACAACACAACTCATAAATAGCTTAATCAGTAAATATTCCAACTTTTGGAGAACTGGGTTTGAGGGAGGGGATTATAATAACCACATGACCATATATGACAGGTAAAAATAAAACCGACAAAACCTAGGCTAGTATTTGGCCTAAAGTTAGGGTCAATGAGTTGTCCATTGAATCTCCAAGTCATCATGTCCAAGGAAAGTTTTTTCCAACAATGGCCTTCAGCCCGACAAGACCCGCCAGACCAAACAGGTGATGGATCAAGGCCGAGTTTCAAAACTCTACACTAAGCAATGAAATTCATCAAATTTTGGGACACCAACCAACTTTATTGTTAGTCTCTTTAGATTTATGAAACCTACATCTAAGAGAGGGCAACATGGCGTCTACAAGTAAACGAGGAAGACTCCTGATTGAATTTGACATACAAGATAGTGTCTGCAAGTATATAAGGAAGACACTTGATAGAATTTGAGATACTCGAGGAAATTTACAATCATACAAAGGCAATATAACAGCACTAACGCATCTACATGCTCTACAGACTAACACATCATATTCGGCATATATACCAAATAAAGCGATAGCTCTGGCATATCATCAAGGTTTGTGGCTAAGAACATGAGTTCCTCCCTCCCCCTCCCTCTCCCTCGAAAGGTGGTACTCTAATAGAAGGTTAAGCTTTGATCTTAGTAAAAAGGGGTTAGCCACTTGCTTATGTAATAGGTGACATAAAAAAGAGAGGCAGCCCCTTGAGCACAGAATAAAAGGGAGAGGATAGCTCACTGCTATAATGGTATAACTAAAATTGAGATTAGCTTCAGCCAATCATGTAGGCCTCTATTCTTATAAGAAAGTGAGACATTAAAAATTCCAGTTGGGGGTTGACAAAGCAGCATAACAGATAACATATGATCCATTCAGAATCTCTTTAAAACTATGTACAGTTTTTATGTGAATATTTACTTAAACATTTCTTATTAAAAAAATTGCTCTATTGTATTGATGCATTCTAGCAAGTTGCGGTCTAATTTTATTCTAAGTCTCTACTCACCCCCTATGCCAATTTAATCCTAAAATACCATTTTTATTAGCTCATATATAACTCAGACAGATAAATAGACTCAAGAGTTGATATTAGCATACAATTATTGTCAGAAGAAACTTTCATCTCTCTCCAATCCTTACATGATCAATAGACCATCACATGCGATGTGAGTAACTTGGAGAGCAATCTTATATTCACAATAAACATGAATAGTGTTAGAATAGTCTCATACCGCTGAGCTCTGGAGAGGTCATGTGGCTTATAAGGTGTGTGATCCCTTCACCCATTGTCAATTGGTTGTGGGTTGAATACCACACATTCTAATATGGTATCAGAGCGGACCCCACGAGACAAGTGTGAGAACCACACGCTACCTAAAAAAAATAAAGTGCAAGCACACAAAAGTGGCTGCACTTGAGGGGGGATGTTAGAATAGTCTCATACCGCTGAGCTCTGGAGAGATCTTGTGGCTTATAAGGTGTGTAGTCCCTTCACCCATTGCCAATTGGTTTTGGGTTGAATACCACAAATTCTAATAAGTATAATGAGTCATATATATAAACTTGACCCAAGGTACAGTGTTTGTGTGGAACATAATATGATAAACTAGATTGACCTTCGTAGGCTTAAGTAGGAGAGGCCCATTAGTCTTAATTAAGCAAATAAAATAGAATTGCTTATTACACTAACACCCTCTCAAGCTGGAGACTATAAATGATGTATTCCCAGCTTGTTACATATGTAGTTGAAGGAGGAAGGTGGAAGCAGCTTGGTGAAGATGTCGGAAGTCTATTCTTCAGTTTTTACATATGGAGTGGCAATAGCTTTGACACAAATCACATCGCGTACAAATTGGCAGACAATCTCTATATGTCTGGTATGCTCATGAAACATAGGGACGTTTGCTATATGGATTGCACCTCGATTATCACATTTAAGGTTAGTTGGAGATGATACAAAAATGCCAAGATCATAGAGAGTTGTTGTCACCCCATTGGATATCGCAAGAAGCATGGATCATAGTCCGATATTCTACTTCAATGCTAGAACAAGCAATAAATGATTGCTTCTTACTAGGCCAACTGATGGGATGATTTCTCATGAGATATTCTTACTAGGCATGATGTGGAATTCCTGACATTGACATCCCCGATCCAGTCGGCATCAGCATAATGGGTTATAGAAATGTCTGGAAAATGAGGCTTTTTGTAGAGAAGACCTCATCCCGGTGCACCTTTCAGATATTGTAGAATCCTTTGTACTTGGCTCCAGTGACCGATGAGAGACTTAGCCATGTGGTGACTAACACGTTGACTGCAAAAGCATGATAGGACGGGGAATAGTGAGGTAAATCAACTTCCCAACTGCCCGACGATATTGTTCATGATCATGAAAGAACTCCCCCTCATGTGAGTTTGGTGTGGTAGTCCACTAGAGAGGAGACATGATTTTAATCAAGCATTCCTAAATTAGCAAGGAAATCTAGGAGATATCGTCGTTGTGAGAGGTAGATGCTACTTTTAGAGCGTAAGTTTTCAATGCCGAAGAAGTAACGATGTTGTCTCAAGTGCTCCCTTGGTGTGGAAATGGGATTTGAGAGGTTCTTCTAAAGTTGAAATTCCTATAGTATCACTGTCATTAATGATGATATCAACAACATAGATAGCTAGACTGATGATCCTCGATGCAGTCTTAGAGAAGAAGAGACTACGGTCACTGGAAGATCTTGAAAATCTAGAGAGGCAAGGATCTACTGAGCTTGTTAAATCATGCTCCAAGCGGCTCCTTGAGGTCGTACAGGGAACGTAGAGTCGGCCGACGTGAGAAGACTCCCCCTCATTAATAAATTCTGATGATTTTGCATATAGCTTCTTCCTGCAGGTGACCATGAAGGCATTCTGGATATCAAGCTAAAATTAGGGTCAATCTTGTTGAGTTGTTAAGAAGATAACAAGTCGAACATAGGCAATATGAGTGATTGGCGAAAAAGTTTCAAAGATGTCCCTGCCATATGTCTGGGTGAAGCTTTTGGCAACCAATGGGGCTTGATGCGTTCAACACATTTGTCAAAATTGAACTTGACAACGAAGATCCAGCTGCAGATGATAATATTCTTGTCTAGAGGAGGCAGGACACGATCCCAATTTCCATTCATACAAAGTTGTCATTTCTTCAAGCATGATAGCTTTCCAACCAGGGTGTCAAAGAGCCTCATTGTAGTTATTTGGGATTTTGATGGAGTCTAAATGATGTGCAATGGTTTGGCATTGAGAGAAAGTTTAGAAAGACAACATGCACGAGACACGAGGTGACAAGAGTAAGAATGTATATATTTTTGAAGCGCCACAGGGCGTTTTGAATGCTCAGAGTTGGATGATTGAGTCAGGACTTGAAGTTGGGAATTTTGCTTTAGGCGTCGGCAATAGACATTAGCGAACTCAAGAATCGAATTTATTTCAGGGGGAATGTTAGGCTACATTGAACCAGTAATGTTCAATGGTAGGATCATTAGGAGGTGACTCCACCGATATTGACTCCACTAGATCAGACAAATTTAAATCAAAAAGTTGGCTTGGACCATAACACTTCCAACCTTTTTGGAAGGTAGTATAGCCAAGAAAAGTTGTTTTAATTTATCAAGGATCAAGTTTGTCTACCTTCAATCAAAGTTATGAACAAAGACAGTACATCCAGAAATACACAATGGGAGATGTAATAATCTTCTTTCGAAAAAACAAGCGAGAAGGAAATCTTGTTTTGGACTAGGAAGCACGGATACGGATACATATTGGAGACGGGTACGGGTACGGGGATATGGAAATTTTCAAAAATATAGGATACGAGTACGTTGTGGATACGACATTTTTTTAATAATTATTTTAATATTTTTAGAAATAACCAATATATTTATTTTAAAAATAGATGAAAACAATCAAATTTCATTCAAAAATCACAATGTTTCTAAAGAAAATGGAAACCAATACCATAATATCAAACAATGATTTAAAAAGGGGTCTTTCATTCATATTAATGTGAGACAAGTTACAAAAAAATGATAATATCATATTCTAAACTTTTCACATTTCATGTATCATGTAATGTTGTGTTGTAAAGTGAGTTGTGTCATCTATGATACCAAACTATCTTCTCTCGTGTATAGCTAGATACTATGTAGCACAAATATAGATACAGAAATGGATACGGGTACGGGTGCGGTACGGGGATACGACAATTTTTGAAAATATAAGATACGGGTACAACATGGATACAACATTTTTAAAATGTTTATTTTAAAATTTTAACAAAAAATAGCAATTTCATTCTCAAATCACAATACAATAGGGGGGAGTCTAGAGTTGGAAGTCACATGGTTTTGGGATTTTGAGGGATCACACAAGTGGGGTGCTCTCTTGGATGCTAAATGGGTTGGTTCTATCCTGGCTGCATTAAGGTCATATCCTGCTAATAAAAAAAGGAATACGACTTGAGAAGTATTTGGTATGTATTAGAGAGTATCTAGGGAGTATTAGTATCAAATATGTATTCAATACTGGTACGACACCTATTTTGGAGTATCGATGCTTTATAGGGGGAGACATAAGGATGGGGGTGCAATGATTATCTTCAAAGGAGATGAAATAGATATTGTCTAGATAGAAATCCAGAATAAATCACAATGGATTTAGTCGCCAAAACAAGAAGGATGTTAACCCAACGATACTAAATTGAAGCCTTTCATAGAATGTGGAGGACATCAACGTGCATAAAACTTGCACCTTAACAGGGAAAGCATCCGGAAGTACCATGTGAAGGTGAATGAATTGGTTTGCAATAAAGAACAAACAAAAATCCAAATTACATATTGAAGTTCTTTAAAAAGTGAAATCCCAAAACAAGAAGGATGTTAACCCAACGATACTAAATTGAAGCCTTTCATAGAATGTGGAGGACATCAACGTGCATAAAACTTGCACCTTAACAGGGAAAGCATCCGGAAGTACCATGTGAAGGTGAATGAATTGGTTTGCAATAAAGAACAAACAAAAATCCAAATTACATATTGAAGTTCTTTAAAAAGTGAAATCCCAAAAAATAGAGGAGGTACAAACAATAAAGAGAAGAAGGAAGATTGGCATTTAGCGAGAGGAATGGTGACTAACCTTGAACTACTTCAAGGAAGAAACTATGACAACCTTGATGCAAGCTACTACTTAGCAGAGAGGTTGAGACATGAGTTGGTGTCAAATGCTAATCAAGCAATGTCATGCCCAGATTTTTTTCTAGTTTTTACCGACTGGATACGGCCTGGATACGGAAGGATACAGATTAGGAGTATCAAATACGTATCCACGAAGTATTGGTATCCAATATGTATCGGATACGGGTACGACACTTGTTTTGGAGTATCCGTGCTTCATAGGTTTTGGAGAATAGAGGAAGGTTGTCGGTTGATAAGGTAGTAGGCAATGAGAAAAACTCCAGACCAATAAGATTTGGGTACTTGGGCTTGGCAAAGACGAGTGTGGCTAATATCTATCAAATCTTAGTTCTCAAGCTCAACAACCCCATTTTGTTGTGGAGTGTGAGCACAATATCTTTGGTGGCATAAAAAAAGACGTCATGGAGCCGGAGATATATTCTATCGAATGTTACATTACATTTAAAGGCATCAATAATTTTGGCTACAATAAATTAAATGAAACTGAGGGACAATGCACATATTAGAGTTTAGGTTTCGGTGACAAATCCACACTGCCACACTATTTCACAACTTTAATTGATCCATCTGTGAGTGTGACAAAGGAATTGGGAATACAGGAGTCAAGGGTATAAAGCATGGAACTAAACTTCGGCGAAGTTGGGTGAAGTTTCGTCGAAACTTCGAACTTCGACCATGGGCAGAGTTGAATCCCCAATACTTCGGCCTCGTCCAAACTTCGGGCCGAGGTTTCCCTATTTTGGTCGAAGTTGAATTTTTTGTGTATTTTGGTCCCAACTTCTCCGAAGTTGTCAAAGTTTCCTCAAAGTTGGCAAAGTTGGGGAAAAATTGAGACGACCCAGAACATGAATCCTAACTAGTCCCCTAACGGCCATATAAGGCATAAATGTTGCCTCCAACCCTCTTCATAACTTCTAATATCAACTCCTATGTTTGTTGTTGCTACTCTTTCCAAGAGAGGGTCATGTAACTACTATTTGGTTGTATGTTGTATATTGTATATAATACCTATGTTCAACACTTAAATTGTATTTGTATGTGTATTGCGCGTTTGACTATTGCAAGCAACACATTGTATTATCAACCTACCTAGGGCTAGAGAGTCATGAATCGTGTTTTTGTGTTAAATTAACAATTATAAGGTAGAGGTATAATATAATTAGAAGTTTCAATCAAAGTTTCCTTCAAATTCACATCATTTTCTTCAAAAATCGACATTGAAGTCTGTTGAAGTTTGCGTCTAAATTTCCTCGAAACTTCCTCTAAGTTTCCACAAATTTCCACTTCCACACCTGGCAAACTCGACGGGAAGTCGAAGTCTTGCACCATGATTTAAAGTAGGTGCCTCATACCAGTCATGTGTTGTGTAACCCTAAAGTAAACTATCCAGGAAAAGTTGGATGCTATATTACCTTTGTTGGAGGCCTGATGCACTAAAGAGGTTGTAGCATTTTGCAGTCATAGTCCCCAGATACAATTTGTTGTTAGGATGCTTGCAGAAGTTGTTCATACTCTAATGACGAGATGGTAACAGAGGAAGTGTCAACAACTAAAGCGGCATAGGCAGTGTCTGCTCCTTATTCGTCCGCCCCCGTAGGAATATCCATACTTCTAGTAGCACTTTCCCTCAAGATGTCCCAATTTACTAAAGAAGGTGCACTTGGGTATGGAACCAAGTCAACATCCACGACCTCAAGTTGTGGCAGCCATGATTAACTACAAGTCTAGTAAGATGGTCAAACTTTGTTGTGGACATACATATGATTGTTGTAGATGAGAGAAAGTGTCCTCAAGGTGGGGAACTGGTCGCCTGTCAGAATGACATTGCGAACTAGAGCAAAAGCAGGATGCATGCGTCTCAGAACTTTGCAATGGTGGGGCTAGCACGCTCCTTGGTTTGTTCATCAGAGATGACGGGGTGGAAAAAATTGAGTTGTTGTGACAAAGCAATAATGAAGTCATAATATTCGTCCAACGATTTAATCCCTTAGTGCTCAACAAAGAGCTTGTCCTAGAACTTATAAATGTGCATTGCATTCTAATCTTGCATGAAGTGTCGGCGAGCAGCTTCCCACAAGTCTTTCGCATTCTTATGGAACATGTATTTTGAAGTGATGGAGGGTTCCACACTATTCCACAGCCAAATCCTGACTTGGATGAATCCCCTCTTCCACTTAGGGTTCCTCGGCGGGCTTCTCAATGAATTTCAACTTATCCCTGAATTCAAGAGTCATATAAATCGAGTTCCATCTTCATCCAGAGTAAGTAGTTATCTCTATTTAATTTGATGATGGAGGTTGGACCGTTGTCATTATAGACAATCGTCTAAGGTGTTCCTTCAAACATGTTTGAGAGAGGATCACACCAGTAGAATCATAGTGGATGAAACAGCACTGATATGAAGCACGACGAGGTAGATAAGAAATGTGGTATGAAGCATGGTGGGATTGAGAAAGCCAGAATGATATGCAGTTATGCACTATCACAGGATAGAAGCTTTGTGATAGGAAAGGAAAAGGTGATTTCCTATTTTAGAAGCACTCACCCTTGTATGTAGGGAAGGTACATGGGGAGGAAGAGAATGCGAGAGAGAACCCTAGTGTTGTTACAAAGTTTTAGTTACCAGAATGGTTATTAACTATTCGAAATGATTCTAAGTAACCTTATACATTAGTGTACACATGGTTTGTGTTGTATTGAAAATATATTATCAAGACAATGGTTGTTGCGCATACATATAGTATAATAGTAATATTCCTAATACTGGTGGATGAACAAATCAATCGCCCCCCAAAAGAAAAAAAATTACACATTAAACGATATTAAATGAGAATGTATAACAAAAAGTTAATGTTGCAAACATACATATGTTATGCCCTCCAAAATATAGTTGTATACAAAAAATAATTAAGCACAAATGAAGTAGATAACACCACCACAAAAATGTATCAACTGGTACAATGACAATTAGACCTTATTATTATATAATGGAGTGTCTTACAACTTCAGTTTACCCGATCAGATAAGTCTCAGAAAAGGTACAAAATACCACACAAAAAGTATTAAATGGTGCATAAACTATAAAATCTCATTATCTCATACATGAATGTCGTACACCTCCAACATAATGTTATATACACGAAGAAATTAGTTACATAGGAATTAAATAGGAATATCATGTATTATATTAAATAATGAGTGCAAAATATTTGAATTATCCATAGACTTAAACAACACAATGACTATATATTTAATATATTATACATAAATATTGAAGGGTAGTGAGTTAGAGGGTATGGGTAATGGCTTACCCTTAACCGCTAAGGTAACGGGTTAGAGGATAGCGGGTAGGTGGGTAAAGGGTAAGAAAATCATTTATTCCTACCCTTCCGGCCTTCCCCTATAGGGTATGGGTAAAGGGTAAATGAGTTTACCCTTACCCATTGACAACCCTATTTAAGGGCAATGGTTGCAACTCTGATAGGAGGGCTACCTGTTGCTCCCCCCAGGAGGGTTGTGGAAGCCTCTGTTGCTACCCCAGAGTGGGCGGTGGCGGTTGCTACAATAGCCCACGGCCGGCGGCTTGGTACCAACAGTTGTCTGGCTAGCCAACTGGCGGTGGAGAAGAGAGGGAGGAAGGTGGGTGACAACATGAGGAAGAGAGTAGGGAGGGGAGGCGCGGTGGAGGCGGCCTTCGGACTATTGATGTTGCCCGACTATCGTCCCCTCCTTGGTAGTTGCTCTCTAAACCCTTAGGGTTTAGGATTTCTCTGATTCCACGTGAGTAACTTGTAGAGCGATCTTATATTCACAACAATCGGGATTACATGAGCCCTATATATAGACATGACTCAAGGTACGATGTACATGCAAAACATAATATGATAAACTAAATTGACGCTAGTGGGCTTAACTAGGAGGGCCCATTAGTCCTGATAAGCAAATAAAATAAAATTTCTTATCACACTAACATGCACCTTTTATTATATAAATATATGAGCTTTCGACACATTTTAGAAAAAACGTTAAAAAAGTTTCACATGATACCCATTCATAAGCATTTTGGTAATGGATGTAAACCATATAGTAGTCCATTTTCAATATTCTACACTTCTTAATATGCTTACCTATCAGAGATAGTCTCCATTTTAGTCTCCCCAACATAAACATAATTGAATATTTAATATCGGGTAACTGATCTCAAACCTATGCTCGATAAATCAAGAGTTTTATAGTGCAACTCATGAGCTTATAGCATTGTCTTTTGTAGTCATACTCATAGATATACCTAAATGGAAATTAGAATATTATTTCTCCATCCATTAAGCATTTTCCTTGTTATTGTAATCTTATTTGATAATTTAGTTCCCAAACACCCTAGTTCTCTCAATGTTAATTAAAATTTTAGTAGGAATACCATCTTGACCAAACAACTTGTTTCCTCAATGTTTTCCTGCATTTTAGTAGGACTACCACCAATTATGTTAGAGAGTCTAGTTAACTAAGTTATTTGAGTCTATTTGTATATTGGCCCCAAGTGTGTCTTGGCCCATTAGGATTTAGTCTAAAGTTTGTATGCTCCCCCACCCCATATATAGGAGCGGGATTTCTTTAATGAAATATATAATTTGGTGTTGATTTACTCTCGCACATGGTCTGAGAGCATGATGCTCTTGGGAAGCCCTACATAGGAAAGAAAAGGAGAGTCGCCTCCGCATGCGGGAGGCCGCAGCCATTTCTTGGCTTGGATGCCCGTCAAGAGTCTTTAGCCACTATAGACAAATTTTCCCCTGCTACGCGTAGCTACCCCCTCCATGCCTAACCACCGGCACCGCCGCAACCCCTTTTCCCCACCACCACCACCAGAAGCAGCTTTAACTGTTGCCGCCACCCAAAACAACCTCTCCTCCCGCAGTCAGTACACCGTGCTGCTCTTTCTCCTACAGCCACCACCACCCCCTGCCCATTCCCCTGTCACCAAAGAACCTCCCGCAACCCTAGCCCCAACCGCTGCCCACCGCTCCATGTTGCCCACCCTGCTGCCTCTCCTAGCCTAGCCGTCGTCAGCTCCCCTTTTCTCTCACAAATCCCATATTAGACATACTTCCATCTTTTAAAATGCCAACGTCACCTTGGGTATTGTAACTTGCATGTCTCAATTCTCTTTTTCCATTAAAGACTGTCTTGAACATCATTTGAGATATCTCTCTTATTCTTATCTATGTAGTTTTCTCATTGATCCTTGGTATTCCAATCCATTATCAACATTTGACTATCTTCATTCAAGATGGTTTGACAGGGATCCAGACTCTTTAAACTTTTCTAGAAATCCTTGGAAAGCCAACTTACGTATATCTATTCCCATTCTCTAGTAAATAATCTCATATACAACATTTCAAGAGATCTAAATATACTAATTTCTCATCGCCCCTGTCAATTGTGGATTTTTAAAATTCATTATCCTCACCACAAATTTTCCTCCTAAGGTGACTCGTAACTTATCCCCCGGAATTTCTTTTGTAATTCTTTTGAGTGCAATAACTTATATCATCCCATATGATAATACAATATTAACTTCACAACCATAGATGTTGGTCAATGATATGCATACATTCGCCATGGGAATTCAAACTTAGTATCCGGCATGACAAATTATAGGTAGAATCAGATTTTTACAATTGGCTTATCTGGTTAAAAAATTACGTAAGGACTTGTAAATTATATATTTGGGAAGGATAATGAGGTTTTAATAAAGGCCTTAGGTTCAGAAGACATTGACAAATGATGACAGCTGCTCAGATTAGGTGAAGCCGAGGAAAGTGTTCTTCATGCCATAAGAGACTGCAGCTTACAAGTCCCACTTGGTCGCTTCTATTGCCAAGTGAGGGATCAGAGTTCATTGCTCATACAACGATGGAAGGCAGGTTGAAGTCTAACCTAATCACTCTAAAAAGGATCAAAGGCTGGATGACTCTGTTTGATGTCACCTACTGGATGGAATGGAAGAACAGAAACGAGACAGTTTTCAATCAAAAAGGGAGATCCACACTTCAAATGTGGCATGTAAAGTCGAGGCGGCTTCGGTCACCAAGGCAATATTTGCAGGCACAGCACGCTCGGCTCGGACGAAGAACACAGATACTATCACTTGGTCTTCTCCACCTCAGGGTTCATTTGTGAGAGTGTGGACACAGCCACAGCAATCTGCAATCAACCAGTTTCTTCATCAGTGATTACAAAGGGGATTGGATCGCAGGCAATGCGTGTTGCCTACCCAGCTCAGAACCCCTATTGGTGAATTATATGACATGATGGACGAAGCAACATACGTGGAAGCACACAACATTCATCCTTGCACTCTCATTAGCGACTCAAGTAGCGCAGTAGACCTTGTCACAATAGAGAAGGATTGCCCAGGGAAATACAAGCTCCTAACTCAGAAGATAAGAGATACATGCCGCAGAGCAGAGATCGAGTAGATTGTTCATATGAATCGAGGCCAAAACCACTTAGCATATCAACTTGTGCAAAATTTTATTTGAATCAACCACTTGTAGCGGGCCCCTGGCTCTGAGTGTCCCCAGCACAACAAAGATCTCTTCTTGAAGAAAAGGAATAGCGTGTGTAACCAGGGATTTATCCTATAAAATCTCTGGTAGTTTTGCAAAAGAAAAGGATAGTCCTACTGTACAAGATTTTGTGTCAAGGATCTAGAGAAGGAATAATAGCAAGGTTTTCCCCAGCATTACAAATATACTGCACAATTTCTGGTTTTACAGACAGTTCTGAGTTCTGACCTTCAACCTGAATTGTTCTCAATATTGAATGGTCCATATTCACCATGATTTTTTCAATCCCAATGGTCAGTGACGCATGATTTTAGGCCCTCCAGTTTAAACTTGACCCAGCAATCTAGTGCCAATTCCTTCTCAAACATAAACAAAACTTGTCTAAGCCTAAATTGGTATCAGTTCCTAGAAAACTGGGTATTTCATTTATATCACTTTTAGAACCGTCTAATAAAATTATGCAACCAGATAGAAAAAGCCAGGTTCTCTACCCCTTTTGACCTAATCGATGAAACTTTCATTTATTCCTCTAAATGAAACAAAAATACACATTCAATTTACTTGTTTGAGATAGAGAGATTCTCGTGCTTTTTATTGGTTCCTCCTTTTCCTTCAATTTCTGCTTCATACTACACAGAATATCTGTTTGTTGTGTTTGATCAGTTGCTTTGGGTATGTGAGTCAGAGGATGATTTTGACGGTGTTTAAATTGAGAGCTAGAGCGACATCAAATGTTGCAATTTCAACATATTTCACCAAGTAATTGGGTGGAGCGGTTGTCCAATTAAATAAGGATGACATAGGTAACCAACAAATTACCAATCAAAATTATTCTCATTCACCAATCACCACGTTGTTGACAATGATATGGTTTCCACTAGCTCACGAGCATTCATCTTGTTAATACCTAGCATGGTGTGTGTCACCATATGCCACACTTGTCGGTGCCATCATTAAAGATGCTTCTCCCCACAGACAGCCAATGACACTGCCCAAACAACCATGGGCCCCAACCACCAAAACCATGCATCATGTCAGATAATAAAATCAGGTCTAATCATTGTATTACCATAGTAAGCCACATGCCCAATCCCATGATAGAAAAGACCTATAACCTAGGAAGAATGGACACGGATTCGGACACGGACACGGGACACGGGAATTTTCAAAAATATAGGACACGGACACGGCGAAAAAATTCATATACATATATATTATTTTTATGTATAAACACAAAAAAGAACAAGCACATTCAAACATAAAGATCATTTCATCCAAGCTATATTCACTTTCATATGTTCACTCAAACACACATTGCACACATCATGAAATTAAGCCATCAAAGGCATACGATCAAACAAGTTCACATTGTAAACACAATAATAGTCAAAGTAATAGAAATTTTATTCACAAACAATAACAAGTTAAGCACTACAACTATGGACCTATAGTAAAATATTTGCACATCTAAATTTGGATAGTGAAAAGATAGTATTGGTGGTAGAAAATAAACAAAAAAAGGAGGTAAGTTGTTATTTGTAAAAGAGAGTGAAACATTGATGCACATTCAGTTTTGGGAAGAAAATGAAGGGGAAGAGGAGGTTGTTGCTGGTGGTGGTGGTTGTGGTGGTGGACAAAATTTAACATAGGTATTGGACTGAGGAAGAGGAAGACGAGAGGTTGGCAACGAGCAGAGAGAGAGGAAAGACCAAAGTCTATAGGTGGAGGAAAAGGAATACTTATCTAGGTAGCGATGTGACGAGGAGAAGAGGAAGTTTATGCGCAATAGGATGTTTCCCCTTCTTAATTAGTAATGTGTTGTGTCCTAGTGTGTCCAAGCCGTGTCCAGGACATGTCCAACTCTTGATAAAAAAAAATGGGGGACTTGGACACGTCCAAGAAGTGTCCACCACGTGTCCACGTGTGTCCATGGTGTGTTCATGTCTGAGTTGTACGGGCGGCCGCCCAGGCGGGCCGGGCGGTCCGAGGGTCTAAAAAATGCAGGCGCCCAGGTCTGTTGGGGTTTCTAGGCGGACTAGGCGTCCGCCCAGGCGGCAGGCCCATTAAATTTGGCCCATTAAGAATTTGTTGTAATTTCTTATAAAATAATAACTTCTTTCTTAGATTTTTTCCTAATAACTACTCTGTTCCAAACTTCTTTCTTCCTGCTGGCAGCCTGCTCTCCCAACCAGAGTACCACATTGGTTACAGCAGTAATACAAACATTTTAGCTGCCTATTCAGTTCGTATATTTCATTGTCCTTCGCCTAAGGTTAGTTGAACAAAGCCATGCTTTTTTGTGATTGTCTTTTTGTCATCCAAAATGTTCCTGCCAATATTGACACCTATCAAATTACAAAACATTAGAGCAGTAAGTAGTGTGAGACACCATGTAAAATCATTTCAAATGCTTAATAGTTAGAAGTTAGAACTACAACAAGTAAAAATGAATTATTATGTCCTTATATACTGAATTAGAAAAATTTTAATCATTAAACAAATTTAGGGATTGGTATATCCTTATTTACTGATTTAATAATTTCTTAATCATGTACCAATTTATATTTATAGATGAACTGATTTATATGTATTATTTAACTGATTTGTATGTATTTATCTCTTGGGTTGCATAAGGGATCGAATTATATTTAATCATCTACAAAATTAGCAAATATGAACTGATTTAGCAAATATTTATGAACTGATTTAGCAAATATGAACTGATTTAGCAGATATTTATGAACTGATTTAGCAAATATGAACTGATTTAGCAAATATTTATGAACTACAACAAGTAAAAATGAATTATTCTTCCACTATTGGTAATTTGGTAGCACATGATTGCATATTTATCATGTATATTTATATGTGTAAGGCTGGTATTTTTTTATAAATTTTACATATATTTGATAAAATAAAAAATCTATCAAAACGCCTGGAAACGCCTGGGCGTCCGCCTGGGCGCCTAGGCTGTCTGGGCGCCCCCCTGGAACGCCTGGACGCCTAGCCGCCTATACAACCATGGTTCATGTTGGACACGGCGGCCTCCGGGAAGTGTCCATGCTTCCTAGCATATAACTAATCATCTAATATACTCTCTATCACTCCCTTATATGGTAGAGCTTGGGAGACTCTGTCCAGATTGCACAGACAGATGCAAGCAAGACAACAAACTCAAACGGAATCGACAGATCATAGACACACCTAGCCATACAAAATACCCCCCCCCCCAACACACACACACAATCTTGTAGTCAAGACTCCTACTGGAATAAGTAATGCCAGCATCATGTAATAGCAAGTAATGGTTAAGAAAATAACTTAATGAAGATGGTACATGTACCTGGAGCAAGAGTAGCCAGCAGAAAACAATCATCTTCATCTCAGTCACTCATGGTTGTATAGGCGACCAAGCGTTCCATATGAACGCCCAGGCAGCCTAGGCGCCCAGGCGTTTATATATATATATATATATATATATATATATATATATATATATATATATATATATATATATATATATATATATATATATATATATATATAACACATATATATATAAATTGCATATATAGTAAAAATAGTACATTCAAAAACCTGAATTTGTAGTACCTTTTTAGGAGATATTTGCCTTTTTCCTTTATTGGGTTTTTGTAAAGCCGGTTTGAGTTAATCACAAATTGATTACTCATAAATCAGAAATCAGAAATGTTAACTATATCTGTATTTCTATTCATGAGGCAGTACATTTATAAAACAGAAGAGTAGATTAATAAATTCAAATAGTAGACAAGTTAAAACAGTACATTAATACTAATCAGTAGATAAATAAATAAAAAACAGTAGATAATAAATACAAATCAGTAGATAAGTAAATACTAATCAGTAGATAAATAAATACAAATCAGTAGATAAGTAGATACAAATCAATAGATAAAAAAAATTCATAACATTAGATAAGTAAATGCAAATCAGTACATAATAAATACAAAGCATTCGATAAGTAAATACAAATCAGTAGATTAAAAAAAAAATCAAAGCATTAGTTAAGTAAACTCAAAGCATTAGATAAATAAATACTAATCAGTAGATAAACAAATACAAAGCATTAGATAAAAAAGTACAACTCAGTTGATAAACAAATATAAATCAGTAGATGATTGAATAATTTCAAAAAGTAGATGAACAAATACAAAGCCCTAAATTTAAATAATGTGATGAATCAAAAATCAGTAGATGAGTAAATACAAATCAGTAGATAAGTAAATACGAATCAGTAGATAAGTAAATACAAATCAGTAGATACATAAATACAAATCAGTACATACATAAATTCAAATCAGTAGATTAGTAAATTAAATCAGTAGATAAGTAAATACAAATCAGTAGATACATAAATACAAATCAGTAGATACATAAATTCAAATCAGTAGATAAGTAAATTCAAATCAGTAGATAAGTAAATACAAATCATTAGACAAGTAAATACGAATCAGTAGATAAGTAAATACAAATCAGTAGATAAGTAAATACTAATCAGTTGATAGAAATCAGTAAAATTTAAAGCTTTTACGTCTATTACTTCTGGGCACCCAGATTGGGACGGGGCTTGGGCTGCCTAAGCGTGCCTAGGCACCCACCTGTACAACACAGCAGTCACTAACATTGCTTGAACCCAAATAGTGTTGGTTCACATGTAGACAAGACAAGTTCGGAGTCCAGAGAGTGACGGTACCCATGTAGGCAAAAAGTTAATATGGACAACATTGAAAAAAGACAAGCATCCAAGCCTGACCATGCAATGGTGCGCATACGAACATACAAACATGACATAACTCCATGACATGTGACAGACAAGTAGTAGCTCTTCGACATTGTACAGCCTGCAGAAGAAACAGAACTCCAATATGCTTTCATCATCTTCTCTTCCGTCATTTCACCTCTCTACATCTCCCCCTCAAGCCAACTATAAACATAATCATGAGAGCATATAGGATGGACAAGCACAAACCAAATCTAGTAGTTTGGTGAAGATTGAGTAGAAATACAAGCCTGCAGTAGAAGTTTGGAACACTGAATGAGGAGAGGGAGAAAGGATTTTAAAAACTTATAATTGAGAACTCAAGATCTTGATTTTGGACAAAAAACGTCCAAGTAAAAAACAATTTATGGATGAGTGGACTGAGAAATATGCTGAACTGAACGACATTACAGGGCCTTGAGTGTAAACATTGAGGGTTGAGCAATAGGTCTAGAAAAACAAATGGGAAAGGAAAGAAGAAGAAAAACACAAAGGGGCCCGTTAGGGGTAAAAAACAATATTATAAGGGATACCAACTGTAACCATTCAAACAACATTCAGATGAAGGGTTCACCTACATCTAATGCCGGCTGATCAGCAAAAATGACGGCAACAGGAGCCGCAGCCCCGAAAGACTGCAGCCTGCAGGCATGAAGTCTGGTGAAGCATTAAAGGATGGTAGGAGTCAACTGCAGTCCCTCCAACGGCCACTAGCAGCAGTGGTGGCATAGGAGGGCCTTGGCCCCTACCAAAGCAAGTAGGCAAATTTGATCGTCAACTGGGGGAGTGATGGGGCAGAATCAGAATAGGGCATGAAAGTCAATGGCCCTTAGGCCAACAGGAAGAGGAGGCCACAACATTGGGAGTTAGCCCATGTAGGGAATGGAAACATGGTAAACCTATTGCTCGTAATTTCCTTCAATCGACATGGAAATAGGGCGCAGAAGCTGCGGGAAAGTAGGCTACAGAAGCCAGCAACAGTGAGGCAGCTTGGTGCAATAACAGCACCAATGGCACGAGAAGAGAGCAGCAACTCCTGCAGGGTCAAATGGCATAGCACCATGGACAGGCAGGGTCAGAGCATAGAGGATTCATTGGTGCTCGATGGTGAGTAGTGGTTGGGGGCTGTAGCCCTGATGGCAGCAACAGTAGAAGATGAGGGGACGTGGGTTTGGAACCTTGTAACACTAAATGGAGAAGGCAATGGTTCCTTTAGCAGTGTTCCCCTTAGTAGTAGTGGCAGAGAAAGGTTGCATGAGTTGAAGCAGGGTGTGCAAATCTGGGTCTTCTACAGAAGGAGTGTTAGAAGGGCTAGATTGCTAGGCAGCCAAAGAAGAGGAGTTATCACCTGCAAGCACAGGTTCTTCTCTTTGCTTTCCCTCCTACAACGCTTCTACAGATTGTGATTGATTCTCTGATATGATGTCAAATAACAACTAGAGACACTAATTGCTGTATTTCTACTAGTTAATCCTGCTCCTATATATAGGAGAGGGACATATACAAGCTTGGACACAAAAGAGTAATAGGCCACGGGATTAAATCCATAATATTATTGTTAGAAGCATAAACGCAACTAATTATTTAGTATAAGGCATCACATTTACCTCCTCATATGTCACTAGTATGTCCATACATCACTCTCAACTCGAGTAATGAACACCACAACAGCCCCTCCAACTACTTTCCAGGGACATCTAAAACACATAATATACCATTTGCAATATCTGTTAACATGACAACACCATTATGATCATCTATGTGATGTCATAAACACCACCATGAATTATACTCATCACTGCCAGCATGAAATATATTCACCCAGCCTTAGATTGAGAAAAAGGTCATTGATTTTTCTTCTTTGTGAACCCCAACCCTATCCTATCTTAAACCACATGCCATGAAGGTCCTATGAAGCCCTCAATTCTTACCCAAAACCACCAGCTTCGTTAGTCCTGTTAGGATAGCCTGACTTGTCTCACCACATATCATGCCTACCTACACCACCGTTCTCTATGCCCAGCCGTCATTATTGCCACCTGCACCCATCCAGACATACACATCAATTGCCACCACCATGCTCGACGGCCACAATGTTAATGTCAAACATGTGCCACTTTCTATGACTATCGACAGCATCATGCACCACATGATCACACCCCGTCAACACCATTACCTGTTCAGCTACTCACTAGACATGAGCAGAATATTGATACATTCAACCATGTCTCACCCATGGATGCTACCATGCATATACTTCCACATTTTTTCATTTGTTGAGGTGGGCCGCCAGGTGTGAGTGGTTCCCACCTAGGCGGCTGCTTCATTTAAAAGAAAGAAAATTGATGCACCTAGATGGGTGTGGTGCCTGTATAGTTTTTTTCATATTTTTATTTTGATATCACATTTTAATATCATATACAGTGAATGTTCCCATGCATTTCATGACTATATAGGGTGCAACACATTAAATACATACATAAAATCCCTTATACATATGATACATAAAGAAATCTGCAGGAAAAAAATTTACTCAAGCGCATAGAGAGCCTGGGAGAATGGCCAACTTTTTATGATGAGTTTTGCAAATATGTTATATAATTCATACGGATTTTATGTACAGTTAATGTCATGCACCCTGTCCGGCCATAGTAGCCCGGGTGGTAAGAGCTCGGTAAGTCCCAATGAAGGACCCAAGTTCGAACCTCACCGAAGGCACTTTGCGAATGGCAATCCACGCTGATTAGGTGCGGGAGGGGGGTGACCGGACCACACCCTCTCATGCCTCGAGAGTTTACCATGTCGGGCTCGCCCGGGGTGGGTTCTCTCGGTCACCAAAAAAAAATGTCCTGCACCCTTGAGTAGTAAGGCACTAGAGAAGTGGAAGCCTACAAATACATGAACAACATCTACACGTGTCGAATATGACACAATAAAATAAAAACTAGAAAAGGGAAAAACTGTCCATGTGATCGCCTAGTCATAAAATTGTCTCTCTTCATTTTGATCAAGCAATGGCCTACACATACTCCCCATGGGTACCTAGCCACCTAGGATGGCTACTATATCACCATGAAAATGATTAATGTCCATGGCCTCAAATATGATCTTCGTTCCAATGGTTAAGATTTGTAATCAAGGGCACATATGATAGGTCAATGGCTAATGTCAACACCACAAGAAGGAAAACATAGGTTTCGTAAAAAGTGGGATATACAAGAATAGCTTCACATCCTTGTCTTAGGTATGGATGACCTAAATAAAACCGTATTCAGGATGATATACTTGGTGCATGCTATTTGCTCATTAAGTTGTACCAAAAGATGGAAGACATGGAGTGAATACTTTTTTCTAAGGGAACTAGAATTCAATCTCGTATTTGACAATAAAGTCCTACAGACTAGAATTAGGTAGAGTGGACCTTATTCAGGGAGATATTACATGGTTACATGTTCTTATATTTTATGTGGTGTTATTCCCCACGATCGCTTCACAGTCATCTTATTTGCTCCTCATTACTAATCTCTTTTATTGTTTTTCAAGTAATTTGTTGAATAAGATGGAAGCTTAGAAAATTTTGGAGCAATTTTTGTTAGAAATGCTCCTAGAGTAGCATTAACAAAAATGAGGATGTATGTCTAAATCTCTTATCATTTTCCATGGTTGTTGAGGTTCTTGAGCACCAAGCTTCCTCTACTTCTCCTAAAGGGGGGTGAGAGCTCAAATGCTTACAAGCTTGTCTATATACAAGTTCTATCCCATCACTTATGAATAGGTGGTAGAGGTTTCCTAGTGATTAGAACATAATTATGATTTTGGAACTGAACTGGACCGGCCGGTCAGACTGGTTGGACCAGTAAACTACTGTCTGACTGGTCTGAAAGGTCCAAAAATCGGTCATACTTTTTTCTGTTATAGAGCTAGTAGAAGTCATTGTCAGACCAATTTAGCCGGTTGAACCAAACCATGCTGGACCAGACAAGAAAAACTTGTTATTCTGTTCCCATGCCTCTCAAAAGTACATATAAATATGTAAGCAAAAAGACTTGGGACTTGTGTCCTTTACAAACTACTCTAAGCAATTTACAGATGCACATATGAGGTCACTTAAACACAATATATTAATAAAAAAAACTATGTTGGTTAGAAATACAATAAAAAGTTTTGGAGTTATTTAACAATAAGACATCCTTCAAAAAAATCAAGAATGTAATCTACGTTGTGTTGTTTGTAGTTACTACATGTTTAGTTGCCTTTAATCATAGTAACAAAAGTCTCCGAATTTTACGAAAAGTCGGCGATTTTTCACGTTGTTATAGGCTCCCGAATATTCATCACGATTAATACGCCAATCGCCGATTTTTCACGACTTTTCGCGATTAATCCCGCTTTTTGTTTGTTTAAAATAATGGAAATGGACAATGATGTTGTTTAATAAAATAGGGACAAGCTATATTAAAGCAATATGCTATGTAATATAGTAGTTGACCAAGTTGAACGCCATAATAAAGCACGACTAGAAGTTAAGACAGTATTTGGTGAAGTCATATGTCGTGTTATGGAATTGTTGCTTGCAAATAGCAGATGACAAATCGTGCCATATAGCAGACACACATGTCAGGTAGCAGTAGTGGAAGCATAGGAAGGAAGCAACAAGGCATGTTGATGAAGCCATGAATCATGTAAGTCGGGGCGGAGAAGACGACACATTGTGTCAAAAAGGAGACATGTCATTTGTGATACAACTGCATATGATTGGGGCAGAATAGACGAGCCATTTGTGTGATCAAATCCAAGATGAAGCAAGGAATACGCATCCATGTGGACAACCAAGCATCGCCGGGCGCAAACCCCCTGCGACGGGAGGCACTCTTCTTTTCTTTCTCATACATGTAGGGTTAGGGCGGTGCCTATGATGGCTGTATTGGTAGCTCAACCAGTAAAGCCTATGGTGGTCAACCGCGGTCATGGGGTCAAATCCGGGATCCTGCTGGGTCACTACATGAGGAATCATCAGGCCTCTTTGCGCGTTCACAATAGGCTTGTTGAATTCTAGCTTGGGAATATAACACCATCAAAAAAAAAGGTTAAGGCGGCGCAAGTTCAGCTATTAGAAACAAGATTAGTGTAAAATGTGTGTCTAGCTAGGAAGCATGGACACGGACATGGGACACGACATGGACACGGACACAGACACGGACACGGGACACGGCAATCACATACATATACATATACATATACATAAATACATATATGTATAAGTATAAATATAGTTGTTAACAAATATACATATACATGTTAACAAATATACATATACACGTACACAAATATACATATACATACACACAACATGGAGTTTATACATATAATATTCGTCTATCCAAATCTGTAAAGAAACTGATTACATGAGATTTAAAGAAATAACCTTAAAAGGAATATAAATCAAACCCAAAATTCACTTACGATACGAATGCAGACTTTATAAGAAAGCACTAGTATGTTTCCATTATGAGATAATGAGTGATCAATGTAGATTAATCTAAAATACATTTGCAATATGAAATCAAGTATGAATGAAGAATGATGAATATAATGAATCTGTATGTCAAATTCCTAGAACACTTGTTATATAATAATGATTAATATGCAGACTTTATAAGAAAGCACTAGTATGTTTCCATTATGAGATAATGAGTGATCAATGTAGATTAATCTAAAATACATTTGCAATATGAAATCAAGTATGAATGAAGAATGATGAATATAATGAATCTGTATGTCAAATTCCTAGAACACTTGTTATATAATAATGAATTTTATATATATATATATATATATAAGTATGACATATAACAGATAAATATGTAATAATCATAAGGAAAAGGATGGGGAGGAGACATATCGTAGTGTGCTGGAATAAGAGGGAGAGAGAAGATATATAATTTATATTTCTTTTATATATGGAATTAGTTTGAGCATGCCGTGTCCGGGTTTAAAAAAAAAGTGGACACTTCTTAGCCGCGCGTCCATGACGGCCACGGCTACCCGGGGGAAGTGTTTGTGCTTCCTAGGTGTCTAGTTGTCCTATCAGATGGCATACCCATGCCCTATATGTAGGAGAAAGGGGAACATCACAAACTTGAAAACCTTCATGGGCCAAAACACACTTGGGTCCATATTACAAATAGACCCAATAGCCTAAATAATAAAACCCAATTAACTACTACTTATATACTAACATTTCACATATGTAAAGTATTTCATGTATTTGTTTAATGCCCCACACCTTACATATCCAGTAAGAGCAATATAAAAGCCTAACAATTGAAGAGCCTTTACGTCCGCCTAATATGAAGAAAAAAACAAGAGTGTGTGTGTGACATGTATATAAAGAATATATATATGGGTATATATTCACTATCCGTGCGGGTAACTAACTTTAGTTACCCGTGGATCTATTTTGTAATAGAAAGGTACCTATTTGTAACGAGACAGACATCATTTGTAATGAGATGACCAAATTTGTAATACACACGCTCGTTTTGTATTACACATCTGATTACAGTAAAAATGATATTTATGACAGTAGTTTACGTTGTAATACAAAACAAGTGTTTGTATTACAAATTTAGTCATCTCATTATAAATGTCGTATGTGTCATTACAAATAGGTACCTTTCTATTACAAAATAGATCCACAGGTAACGAAAATTAGTTACCCACGCGGATAACGAATGAATGGCCTATAAATATAAATATATATATATATATACTACTATAAAAAGAGCGAGTTTGATGCTACGTTCTCCTTGATTCACTCTCTTCTCTCCTTTTTTTAAGGAATTTTGCTCCTACAAATATTTATTTTCACACTCTCCTATTAACTTTTATTTTCTTTAATTCAGTATTTCTCTCTCCATCTCACGAAAACGGTTCCTTGATTCTCTCCTTTCAAACAACCAATACAAAAATATCTTTTACCGTAAGGACCCTTTCACGGACGAGTCATCTCCCCGCATATTTTTAACAAATTTTATATGTCACGTGTTTTTAACATATTTCACGGACGAGTCACCTGCATGTGCACGTGTGCGTTCACTAGTATATATATATATATATATATATATATATATATATATATATATATATATATATATATATATATAGAGAGAGAGAGAGAGAGAGAGTCAAGCTAGAATACACTCGAGTGTACAAATCACGTTGTACACCCCAATGGTTTTTGCCTATCTAGACCATATTTTTCTAAAATCTAATCCATTGATCTTCATGGTTACAATAATAATAGGCCACATACAAAATTTGAGCTCATTTGGATGAGTGTAAGTCACTCATCCAAGGACAACAAAATCGACGCACAAAACTAATTTGAAATGTATGATTTTTGTCTCCTTTAGATGCATGACCTATAAGTGCCCAAATGAGATGAAATTTATTATATAGTATGTTCTTAAGATATTTAAGAAGATCAACAGTTTAAATTTTTCAAAAAATTACTATATCTTTGAAAACGACTGAGGTGTACAGTGTGTCTGGTACACTCGAGTGTACACTAGCCTGACTATATGTGTGTGTGTGTGTGAAATGCGGTGCCGCAATGCAACGTGCAATGCAACATTGAGAAAGACCATAGGCCTTCTCCCTTTTTATTAATAAGAGAAACTGGATAATTTACATAGAGGTCCGGCAGGATATAGAAACTACAAAATAGAATAAATATGAAATATATTAACACTCCCCCTCAAGCTGGAGTGTACGCATCGCGTAGACCCAACTTGTTGCAAAAACTCTAGAAAGTTGTTGGACTCAATGGCTTCGTAAGAACATCTGCAAGTTGATCTTCAGACCTGACATGTGGAGTCACAACAGTTCCATTCTTGATCTGGTCTCTGATAAAGTGGCAGTCAACTTCAATGTGCTTAGTACGTTCATGGAAGACTGGATTCTTAGCAATGTATATGGCCGCTTGATTGTCACATCTGAGTTCTATAGGAGACAAAACATGAATCTTTAATTCAGAAAGTACAGATTGAACCCACTGCAACTCACAACATGCATGTGTCATTGCTCTATACTCAGCTTCCGTGCTAGATCTTGCCACAACATTTTGCTTTTTGCTTTTTCAGGTAATAAGATGATTCCCCAGAAATGTGCAATATCCAGACGTAGACCTCCTGTCATTCAGATTACCAGCCCAATCTGCATCTGCATAACCAGTAAGAGACAATGTGGATACAGGAGTCTTCGGCCTATAATAGGTGATTCCCTTACCAGGTGCACCTTTCAGATATCTCAGAATACGACAGACAGATGTCCAATGAGACTGTTTTGGAGAGCTCATAAGCTGACTCACCACTCCTACAGCAAAAGAAATGTCAGGACGTGTGACTGTCAAATATATCAATTTTCCCACAATTTTCCTGTAATATCCTAGATCTGGATAATCAGCATCATCAGTCATCTCCTTCACATGATAGTCCATAGGAGTAGACACAAGCTTGGACTCACTCATACTAGTTTCTTGAAGTAAATCCAGCACATATTTTCTCTGAGACAAATTGATACCTGCATGAGATCTAAGTACTTCAATGCCCAAAAAATATCTCAATTTTCCCAGATCCTTTGTGTGAAAGTGCCCCTGCAAGCCCGCTTTCACACGAGATATGACTGTGGAATCACTACCCATCTTTAGCACAACATCACTAAACTTGTCAAACCAAGCTCTAGGAGATTGTTTCAATCCATTGATGGCTTTCTTCAACCTACACACCTTCTGACACTCCCCCTGAGCAACAAAACCAGGTGGTTGCTCCATGTATACCTCCTCTTGTAGATCACCATGAAGGAAGGCATTCTTTACATCGAGCTGAAATAGAGGCCAGTCAAATGTAGTAGCCAAAGAAATAAAGATACGCACAGAATTCAGACGAGCCACTGGTGAGAAGGTCTCAAAGAAATCAATCCCATATGTCTGAGTCTACCCTTTTGCAACCAATCTAGCTTTCAATCTCTCCACAGAACCATCTAGATTATGTTTTACTGTAAATACCCATCTGCATCCCATAACATTTTTATCTGGAGGTAAGTCAACAAATTCCCAGGTGTTGTTCTGTAACAGAGCAGACATCTCAACATGCATAGCATGTTTCTAGCCAATATCCTTCATAGCATCAAGATGATTTCTTGGAATGACCACAGAATCAATCCCAAGAGCAAAAGAGCGAGCATGCTGAGATAATTTGGACAAACAACATACATTTGTAATAGGATGTCGAATAGTACAGGAACAGGTACCTTTACGAACAGCAATGGGAACATCAAGGTCAGATGATTCTTCAGGAATCCCTTGAGCAGAGGAAGATGGGGAGGGCTCAGAGACTGGAGTCGCTACCTCCTCTGGATCTTGTCTTCCTCGTCTGCTATAAACATGTGAATATTGCTGAATTTGTGGACCATCTGCTAGTTGCTCTTCCTAAATGATAGTATAGTCAGGAATGATAAGTGGCACTCTCTCATTCTGATGTGGTGGTGGCACTCTCTCACTTTGATGTGGTGGTGGCACTCTCTCACTAGCATCTGATGGTGGCACTCTCTCACACAATTGCTCCCCCTTACTGGGAACACTAGAAAAATATGGAGTAGATTCATGAAAAGTCACATGTCTAGAGACAAACATACGACGAAGACTTGGACAATAACACTTGTACCCTTTGCTAGTGTTGGAGTACCCAAGAAAGAGAGTCCTAATTGACCTAGGAGATAACTTATCAGCCTTAGGATCAAAATTGTGGACAAAAGAAATACAACCAAACACTCTAAGAGGAACAAGGAAGGGTTGATCCTTGGGACATAAGACAGAGAAAGGAGTAAGTCCTTGAAGCACAAAAGAAGGTTGTCTGTTGATAAGAAAACATGCAGTAAGGAGAGCGTCAGACCATAACCGTTTAGGAACATTAGATTGAAACATGATTGTCCTGGTAATATCAAGAAGAAGACGATTTTTCCTCTCGGCTACCCCATTCTGCTGAGGGGTGTGAGGACAGGATGTACGATGTATCATCCCAACAAAACTACAAAAATCAGCCATGGCATTTTGAACATACTCCAAAGCATTATCAGATTGAAGAACTTTAATATTGCAATCAAATTGAACTTTAATTTCTTAATGAAAATGTTTGACAATAGATAGCACATACTCTCGATTTTTCAACAAATAAATCCAAGTCATACGCGAAAAGTCATCCACAAAGGAGATAAAATAACGAAAACCATTATAACTATGGTCTTTTACAAGACCCCAAACATCACTATGGACCAACTCAAAAGGACATGACAACCGTTTATTGACACGACCGGGATAAGACATTCTATGATGTTTCCCCAGTTGACAGGACAGACACTCTAAAGACGATACTTGAGACAATTCTGGTTCTAACTTTCTCATGCTCTCTAATGAAGGATGTTCATATCTGTAGTGCCACAGTAAGGGAGAGCCACTCAACAAGACAACTGGAGTAGGAGCAGAAACTTGGCGAGGCAAATTGTCACCGTGGAAAAGGTAGAGATCGCCTTTCCTAGGCCCCCACCAATCGTCCTCATACTTTTGAGATCCTGTAACACAAAACAAGAAGGACCAAAGGTTACCGTACATTTCACAGTATCAATCAACTTAGCAACAGACAGAAGATTAAAAGGAAAATCAAGCACATAATGTACGGATTTAAGATCAATTCCAGGAGTCAGAGAAACAGATCCACTGGCTAACACTCTCCTCACTGAACCATCTGCTATTGTTATAGATTTGTGAGGGATATGTGAGTCAATGGAGTGAAGAAGTATCCTCATACCAGTCATATGTTGTGACACTCCATAATCAACGACCCATGATGAAGTAGAACCAAAAGCCAATAAAGAGGTAGCCTGATTACCAGTGGTGGACGCCAAGTTGGTTGAAGATGATGATCCCAAGCTCAAATGTTGAGTAGCCAGGATAAATCTACATATTCCTCCTTGGTGAGTGTGATGCCAGAAGAACCAGAACTCGAAACAGGAGGCTCAGTAGAC
The DNA here is from genome assembly GCA_963693085.1 of Alisma plantago-aquatica. Taxonomy (NCBI): domain Eukaryota; kingdom Viridiplantae; phylum Streptophyta; class Magnoliopsida; order Alismatales; family Alismataceae; genus Alisma; species Alisma plantago-aquatica. The sequence continues at coordinate 1,242,962,114 of OY856411.1, forward strand.
TCAGTAGTGGTAGCATAGTTTGTTGCTCCTACAAGTGGTGCAGCAGGTCGACCATGCTTCTTCCAGCATTTCTCAACTGTGTGTCCAGGTTTGTCACAGAAAGTGCACTTAGGGCGAGTTCCACGTCCTCGGCCCAAACCTGTCTGTCCTCCTCTCACTGCAGTAGCTACAGAAGCATGAGAATCTCCCTGAGACGAGACTACGGTAGGATCAACAGGTTCAAAATTTGCCTGTAAAATCCTTGAATAGGCCTCTTCTAAGCTGGGAAGTTTATCATAAGCTAAGATAACACTGCGGGCTGAACTGCACGAAGAACTCAGACCAGACAAGAATTTTGTTGTAATCAAGTCATCTCTGTCTTTGACTTGTTCCTGGAGAGTTATTAGATGGTAGAAACTCAGCTCTTGTGCAATACTTTGAATCACTCCAAAGTATTCTTCTAAAGGTGTGTCTCCCTGTCGTTCTGCAAACAGGCGATCATATATCATGAACTGACGAAGTGCATTCTTCTCTTGAGAATAATATTTCTTCACTGCATCCCAGATCTCTTTGGCAGTAGTGTAGAACATGAACCTCGAGGCAATCCCAAGTTCCATGCTCCCCCACAACCAGGTCTTCACCAGACTGTTATGACGCTTCCATTCAGCATAGCCTTTGTCAGTAAGTGCAGGAGGATCAGAATCAACATGTCTCGCCTTGTCGTGTGACTCCAATACAGTATGGACAGCATTCATCCATAAGAGATAATTCTTCCCGTTCAGCTTGATGCAGGGGATAGGAGACATCTCACTGTAGATGGTAGATGCCTTGGTGTCCTCCATGATTTGACGAGAAGAAGAGTGACGGATTGATACACGTCACAAGAAGATATGGGTGACGGGGAGATACATGTCACGTCACAAGATCAGATGCGTATCTAACGCATCCACAGCCCCCAACTGAAATTCCCTAATCACACATGCAGGAGATGTGATTAGGAAATTCTTACGTACCGACGGACCCTCCGGTTTGGGATTTAGAAATCCGTTAGATCAACCGAAGGACCCGACGATCCGGAGATAGAAGAGAAGGGGGGACGGCGGCTACGGCGCCTGGCCTGGGAGACGGCTACTCCGCCTGCTTTGGGTCGGTGACGCGACGGTTGGGGAAGGCTGGCGACGTGCTTTGCTCACGCGCGGAATTACTGTTCACTCTGTTGTATTGTTCACGTCGGAGTTACTGTTCACGATGTGTATTGTTCACCGCCGGAATTACTGTTCACTGCCGGAGTTACTGTTCACCGCTGGAGTTACTGTTCACGCTGGCAACCAGCGGCGGCGTTGGGTTGTGACGGATGGGTAGGATTAGGTTAGGAACCTTGCTCTGGTACCATGTGAAATGTGGTGCCGCAATGCAACGTGCAATGCAGCGTTGAGAAAGGTCATAGGCCTTCTCTCTTTTTATTAATAAGAGAAACTGGATAATTTACATAGAGGTCCAGCAGGATATAGAAATTACAAAATAGAATAAATATGAAATATATTAACAATATATATATATATATAATTTTAGAAAAATGATTTATACTAGGGACTTGGGCATTTGAAGGCAGTCTAAACCGTGCAGTCAAGGCCCCCTTACTTGTTTTCAAGGCGTTGGCCTACCCAACACTTGTTTTATTTTTGGTAAACACATCACTGAATACAGTTTAATCAAGTGATAATTGATACTAGGTGCATGACAAGTTCTTCATTCAATTACCAAGAGATCCACACCTCCAACCCACCGACCCAAGAATCTCAAACTAGACTTTGGGGCTTAGACAACAAAATTAAATAAAGAATAGCTGCAGAACTTGGATGGAAGGAAGATATACCATCAAAGTAGGGAGGGGGGCGATGATCATATCCGACTAGGTAACTGATATCCTATTCCTACCCACATGTCTTATGTCCACCTAGAAATGAATTACCATAGTTCATTATAAGAGTGGGATAGTACTTTAGAACCAAAATATTGCAAGTTAATAGAAGCAAAACTGACTTTAGAGCTAAAAAATAGTATGACACGTGTGTGAATTCTGATTTGTTACTGAGTATAAATACCGTCCTTTCTTATTCATTGCTTGGAATTGGATCAAAACATACAAGATTTATATCATTAGAAGGTCAGTTGGTAACATAATGGAGAAAAACACGTAAAATAAGGGGCTTACTATGCCTTGTGTTAGCAAGTTTATTGAGCTAAATTTGATATGGACCTTAAACTAATAGTAAATGAATTGCCATGTTATAAAGTATGGTGTAGCGATAATTGTTTATTCAAACTTAGACAAATAACATTCTAGTTGCTCAAAGATCTTTTAAGTATAAATATATAGTCATAATATTATGCAATTTGTTCATGTCCATGTCTGTCTCCATCCGCATCCATCTTTCTGGAAACAAATTCTTGCTTCTTTGATGCTTCATAGATAACTGGACTTCCAAGACAATATTTGAGATAGATTTATTCAATGCTTACATGGAGATTTTGGCTTACATTGGGATAAATATTAATGGACTATTAGTTTTCATGTTATACTAGACCATGAACTTGTCAAACCTGCATCTCATTTCTATACTAAATCTGATTATGCTAGGGCTACCTTTAAGTAGGGAGAATATTTGCCTGTTATATTATGTGTTCTCTTTCTTGCAAGGTATGCTGCAGTGCTAGGCATTTGCTTATTGTAAGTGATTATCTATCTTGATTGAGCACACTTAAGACTGCAGTATACTCTTAAAAAATGTGCTGAACTAAATACATCTGAAATGAGACACTTACGAATTTTGACTTTTGAGAAAGTAGCATGGTCCGCCAGGTTGTTGGCTTGTTTCATAACAAGTCTAAAAAGTTGAATAAGGATCCTCTGTAAAGCACACAGTGCTATTTTAGTGTCAATGGAAGTTCTCTCTTGGTACAGTATATTTGACATCTGCATTTTAGTTGCTTCTTTTCATTTTCTGAAGTATTCTATAACGCTTATAGAATGTACATCCAGTGGGCAGCAGCTTATATAGAGGGGAGGACACACTGTAGATATCAAACCAAACTATGTATGCATCATCGAATGTAACTTGTACATACTATGTTGCTCCCTTTCACATGTGGATGAATATCTCTCTCACATACTTATAGTTAGGAAGAACAGAAATAGAAGTAATTTGCCTTATTCTGAGAGCTTACAATGGGTTTTATTATTGTTTACAATCTATCTGCCTGCCACGAAATTTCATCAAAGTTACAACAAACTGCACTATGTGGATAGAAAAGACAAAAAACCAAGAGCCTATTTTCAGGATTCTTTGAAAGTTGACTGGGTATTAATAGATTGATACTAATGGTGAATCAATAAAGAATTGGTGAGGCCACAGTTGTGATTGAAATTTTTATGAAATCGCACCGATGGCTATCAAGTATGAAAACACAGACACTTCTGAACTGGTAGGGTGTTCCACAATGTTTGATGTGTTTCAGTCATTTCTCACTATTTCTCCAAAGTATGGTGTGTTTCGGTGAATATCACCACAAATGTTCTTTGAGAAATAGGATTTCATGTTTATTGCTCCTACTATATGAATCCTGAAGATTTTTAAGGGTGGTCAAAGTTACAATTCTTATCTTGCTAGCCTATTTCAACCACTCTCTCCGGTCTTTTGCATTTATCAAGTTTTACAAAGAAAAAATTAAAAAACAGAATAGAGGGTAAGGGAGTTGTATATATGGCTGTGATGACCTGCTAGGTTTCATATCTACCGATGATCATATGGTTTCTTGATGTTTGTGCACAATATTAGCTTGGCTATTGAGATATTTTGTGTTTAAGCCACTAGCAAACGAACCTCCAACTACACTATTGCCTCCTCAGGCTACACAAGCATATGGCCAAGAAGAAGACACTTAGATGAGTTCATCTGATTATAGAGTTGCCACTAGGCAGCAAATACACACAATGAGACACATAACTACTACTATAGAGAGACATGAATCAGTGTCATGATGTTGATAGAATTAACCAATTAACGTATGGAGAGCAAAAGGGACAACGACAACCACAGTGTTCAAGCTTCAACTAGGTTTGGAAACCACAGTTATGTTTCATTGTATGCGATCATTGGTAGTTTGGCATGAACTCCTACAAACATCAAAGTTGTGACTTTTGTTCCTTAGTGCACTCAAGCAGTATGGAGACCCCCCCCAAGCCCCAAAATATAGCATGTCTGCATTATTTTCTGTCTTTAAGTCTATATAGAGTGCTTGCAAACTTTCATAACTTAATTCCGTTTCAACGTCAAAATCTGTGTTGAAATCCCCATTAAAACTATTGGGTTTCCTTCACTCGCATGTATAGGAAACCCGTTCACGTTTATAGAAGATGACATTTAATTGCATAATAAATGTATACACACATGTAGGAGACCCCAAGCGCATAGATGTAGGAACTATAGTTGTGTATGTATATATATATATATATATATATATATATATATATATATATATATATATATATCAGCAGTTCCTGGTGCCCAATTACAATTCAGATATTCATTGAGATCCGCAGGGTGGCGGGGACTTCGACGTAGGGGTGGTAGGCTTAGTAGGGCTCGAACCTACAATATCACCGTTATGAGCGGTACGTTTCAACCAATTAAACTATAAGCCCCTACTGGTATTTACCATGCAATTCGCTCAACTTCGAGAAGAGCGGACGGAGAACTCAAGTGATACGTGAATTGCTCAGGAGAAGTTTTTCTAACCGGATTGAAATCGTGAGACAGTTCGGTTCTCTAGACCCATCTGCCGCCCTAAAGAAGGGGCGCGGTGTTGAAATTGTTGAACCGGAGAAATGAGTTGGAAAGGAGTGGAATGAAACAAGTGAAGACCAAAAGAGACAGGCGTCCTAACTAAACACTACCCGGAACGAAGCCCCGCACTAATTTTGGAAAAAAAACATACTTTTATCTACCCTCACGAATCTGATAATACTATGTTATTTCCAATGCTTGTGTTGGTACTATTTACTTTGTTCATTGGATCCATTGGAATTCCTTTTGATCAAAGAATAATCGATTTTAATAGTAATATATATATATATATATATATCATCATCATCATCTAAGCCTCAGTCCCAACTATGTTGGGGTCGGCTACATGGATCCTTCGTTTCCATTCAGCTCTATCATGGGCCATATTCTGGTTGAGATGTAGAGATTCAAAATCTCTCTTTATAAGCTCATCCCATGTTAATTTAGGTCTTCCTCTTTTTCTATTTATTGTGCTTGACTCAATAGCATTGCTTCGTATAGGCGCATTTGTCGGTCTGCGTTGCACATGTCTGTACCATCTGAGTCGGCCCTCGCACAACTTGCCCTCAATGCTCGCCACCCCCACTTTATTCCTGATAGTCATTTCTCAAGTGATCTTTTCTTGTCTTCCCACGCATCCATTTCAGCATACGCATTTCTGCCACGTTCATCTTGTTGAGACCTTGTTTCTCACCGCCCAACATTCACTCCCATAGAGCATGACTGGTCGTATAGTTGTTCAAATAGATATATATATATATATATATATATATATATACACACACACATACATATATATATAATGTCATCATCATCATCTAAGCCTCAATCCCAACTATGTTGGGGTCGGCTACATGGATCCTTCATTTCCATTCAGCTCTATCATGGGCCATATTCTAATTGAGATGTAGAGATTCAAAATCTTTCTTTATACGCTCATCCCATGTTAATTTAGGCCTTCCTCTTCTTCTATTTATAGTGTTTGGCTCAATAGCATTGCTTCGTATAGGCGCACTAGTAGGTCTGCGTTGCACATGTCCGTACCATCTGAGTCGGCCCTCACACAACTTGTCCTCAATGCTCGCCACCCCCAATTTATTCCTGATATAGTCATTTCTCAAACTATCTTTTCTTGTCTTCCCACACATCCATCTCAGCATACGCATTTCAGCCACGTTCATCTTGTTGAGACCTTGTTTCTTCACCGTCCAACATTCACTCCCATAGAGCATGGTTGGTCGTATAGTTGTTCTATAAAACTTACTTTTTAGCCTGAGAGGGATCTTCTGATCACATAAAACTCCAGTTGCACTCCTCCATTTCAACCATCCTGTAGTGATCCGGTGACAAACATCATTTTGGACATCCCCGTCTATTTGGACCTTCTAAAGGAGAATATTGGTTGTCAGTTGGGAGGGGTCTTGAGCAGTAGTAGACTGAGGCTGCCGATTTTTGCGTTGATAAACAATAAGAGGGGTAGTAGTCGCATCCAGTTGCACAGTAGTGGTAGAATCACAAGTAAGAGGTAAAGGTGTTGCAATCAAATCTGAGCTCAGCGTAGTTCCCCTAGTAGAATAGTACGGAGTATCTTCAAAAAATACAACATCACTACTCATGAACCACTTTTTAGCAACCGGACTTTAACAGCGATACCCTTTTTGAGTTCGTGAATATCCCAGAAAAATACATTTTTCAGCTCTAGGGGACAACTTGTCTTGATTAGGAACAAGCAATCGAACAAAACAAGTCGACCCAAAAATCCTCAAAGGAACAGAAAAAAGTGGCAGATCAGGTTGCAGAACTTGTACAGGTATTTTATTTCCAATAATAGAAGAAGGCATGTGATTTATCAGAAAACATGCAGTAAGAACAGCTTCTGGCCAAAAATGTTTGGGAACATTAGAGTGTAACATTAGAGTGCGAGCTACTTCAAGTAAATGTATATTCTTCCGTTCAACCACTCCATTCTGTTGGGGTGTATAAGCACAAGACGTCTGATGAATTGTCCCAACAGAACGACAAAATAACTCCACATTTTTTGAACAAACTCCAAAGCATTATCAATACGCAAAATTTTAATAGGCATAAAATATTGAGTTTTATTTTCAGCAAAAAAGAATTTAATAGTTGGCAGAACTTGGGATCGATCTTTTAACAGAAATAACCAGGTAGCACGAGAGTAGTCATCAATGAACAAAATAAAATATTTATTGCCAAACAAGCTTGGAATATGGCAAGGACCCCATACATCAGCATGTACCAAATCAACGACAGTTTTGCTACCAATCTGAGTTTTTTTATGAAATACAGATCGAGATTGTTTGCCTAATTGACAGGCCTCGCATTGAAAACTATGCAGGCGAACACCAGAAATAACATGTTTTAACTTCTCAGCTGAAGGATGCCCAAGTCGGAAATGACACTGTGACGCAGAGACAAAAGCTGAAAGTGCTGAAGCTAGAGCAGAAGTGCTAGTCTGTTTCAACTCATCTAAGTAGTAGAGTCCATCAGGTCCTTCATGCCCCCCACCAATCTTCATCCTCATGTGAAGGTCTTGAAAAACACAAGTATCTAGGGCAAATGTCAGACTGCAATTAAGATTGCGGACAATTTTACTGATAGATAATCTAGATTCAATGGAAAATTCGGCACATATAAGGCAAAGCGTAGAAGAACTTGTGCAAAGACATCTCCAATACCAGATACATCAGATTTAGAACCATCAGCAAGCATAACAGTAGATGGAGAATAGGGTTTAGACAATTTATAAAATAGGGAACGGTTGCCAGAAATATGAAAGGAGGCTCCAGAGTCAATCACCTATTTGGTATTACCAGCACTAGAAGGAGCACTCAGGAATGCAGAATCACAACCAGAATAGGTGGCTGTGTGAGCTTCAGATTTAGCAATCGAGGAAGAGGAGCCACCAGTCCTTTCAAGCGGAAGACGTTCCACTTCTGAGCGGATGAACTCAACAAGGGACTCAGTCGAGGGAGCAGCAGTGACTGTCTGAGTAGTACCATCAGTTGCAGCATTAGCCCACGCAGGTGTGTCATGCTTCTTCCAACATTTGTCTTCAGTGTGATTCGTGCGGCCACAGAAATCACAGTACCGCTGAGCAGCGGTACCTCCAGAAGTATCAGCAGACGAGTCACGACCAAGGGAACCGCGACCAGAGATGCCACGTCCCCGTCTAGGAGCAGTTGAACGATTGTCCGGTGGACGACCACGACCCCTACCACGTCCACGGCTAGACATAGCGACAAGAGCAGTAGGACCAGTTGTGTCAGAAGACCCATCTGTAGAGGAGGCCGGTAGGCATTGGAGACATTGAAAGGCACTCTCCAAAGTGGGTAAAGGATTGCTGGCTAGGATCTGGTCAACCACCCCATGAGTCTGGAAGACCACATAGGAACTGGATCACCTGAAGTTCCTGTCTTTGGCGTTGCATCGTGGCCAAGTCAGTGGATAAGGGATGTAGGTTCTCGAGCTCAGCCCATACACCCTTAAAGGTGGAGATGTAGCCAGCAATGTCAGGTCCAGTAAAGTGCAGACGGGACAGCTGTTTGTTCAGATCAAACATTTTTTTGTGATTTTTTATGTGAGAGTAGGTGCTTGCCAGTTGGTCACACATCTCCTTGGCTGTCGGGAGACGAAGCAGAGTGACGTTGATGCGGGTTTCGCTGCTGTTCAGAATCCACGTCATCACATTGGAGTCATCCTTGACCCAGTCTTCATAGTGCTTTTTGTCCTTGGACTCAGCAGTAGTAGGCGGTGCAGGTGGCGGATCATCAGTCAGATGAGCATGCTTTCCTTAAGATTTTACAAAAATCTCCATGGAGCAAACCCAATGTTGGTAGTTGCGTCCGTCAAGCTTCACAGTAGTCACCTGACGACGGAAGGCTTCATGAGCATAGTCACAATAATTGGCGTTTTTTTCAAAAATTTGCGTTTTAAACGTGTATAATTCAGCTGTCGTATGTGACGGTCGTTTAATACTGTCCTGCCGTATTATACGTGTCATTCGCGTTTTAAACGCGACTTCCGTTTTATTCGCGTTTTAAACGTTTTTTCCCGTTTTATTCGCTACTGTACGGTGGTATATATATATATGTGCAAAGTATATACATATGTGTATATATATATATATATATATATATATATATATATATATATATATATATATATGTCCAAAGTATATACATATGTGTGTATATATATGTCCAAAGTATATACATACATATATATATATATATATACATACACATATATATACATATATACATATATATATATACATATCTATATATATACATATATATATATGTATATATGTATATATATGTATATCTATATATGTATATATGTAATATATATGTATATATATATATATGTGTGTGTGTGTGTGTGTGTGTATATATATATATATATGTGTGTGTATATATATATATATATGTGTGTATATATATATATATATATATATATATATATATATATATGTATATATATATATATATATAGAGTCAGGCTAGAATACACTCGAGTGTATCCGGAGCGGAATACACTCAAGTAGTTTTTCATGATGCAATATTGTTTTTAAAAATCTAATCCGTTGATCTTCTTAAACATCTCGTGAACAACTCATACACAAAATTTGAGCACATTTGGGTATGTATAGCTCATGTTATGAAGACCGCAAAAATTATACATTTCAAATTAGTTTCACGCGTCGATTTTGTTGCCCTTGGATGAGTGACTTACACTCATCCAAATGGGCTCAAAATTTGTATGTAGCCTAGTTATAGTATGACGGTGAAGATCAATGGTTTACATTTTGTAAAAAGTAGTCGAGATATGCAAACACACTTGAGTGTATTCGTGCGATCCGTACACTCGAGTGTATTCTAGCCTGACTATATATATATATGTATATATATATATATATGTATACATATATACATGTATATATATATGTATATATATACATGTATATATATACATGCGTATATATATGTATATGTATACATGTATATATATATACATATATATGTATACATGTATATATATACATATATATGTATATATGTATATATCTATACATATATACATACATATATATATATATATATATATGTATATACATATATACATACATATATATATATTGCTGACTTTTTCCCGAATAGTTGACCGTACTTTTACCGTTTTTTATCCGAATTTCCCACATAATTCCCGAATTCCGAATTTTTCAGCTCCACCGTACGTATCCCGAATACCGAATTTGTGACTATGTTCATGAGAAGCCATGAGGAAGCCAGGTCCACACATAGCAGAGAACAGCAGCAGATTTTAGAACTGCCTAGATCCGCCAACTAGGCGGCAACAGACAGAGAGATTCGTAAGGACCAGTCTACATATAGGCTACGCCGAGGCACAGGAGAGAACCCAGCGGCTCAAGAGCCGGCACGGGCAGAAAGAACCGGATTGCCGAAGACGGTCAACGGATCAGCCAGAGACGAACGATAGGCGGCGGGATGCACTAGCAGGCCAGTGGCGTACACAAAGGACCACCAGATGTGCAGCAAGAGCGCACGGCCACCGGGAGTGGGCTAGCGGCAGCTAAGGGCAGCGGTCGGCCGGTCAGTGCCGGGCAGTGGTGGCGGCGGGCTGTCGAGCGGCGCCGGCCGGCGGTGGGCTAGCGGCAGCCAAGGGCAGCGGTCGGCCGGTCAGTGCCGGGCAGCGGTGGCGGCGGGCTGTCGAGCGGCGCCGGCCGGCTGTGGGCGCGCAGGCACCCGGGGGGGTGGGGCGGGGGTGGCGGCCGACGGGGAGAGAGAAGGAAAGAGAGAGATCAGCGGCTGGCGAGGATGGAGGCTACAGAACCTGCTTTGGTACCATCTTAAGTGGACCGTAAGGGTTAGGGTACACAATGTGTGTACCCCATATATTTATAGAGAGAACAATTACATAGAGGTCCTTGTAGAATAAGAAAATAACAGGAGAATATAAAGAACATAAATAAAACACTATCTAACAAATTTCATTCTAATTTAGCCTTTAAATGGCTTAATTTGGGTCTAAAAGGCCTTATATGCCCACTTAATACACGTAATAGGATAGACGCCTAGTTTGAGGTGCCTTGCCTAGCGCACTTAGGCGGGCGCCTTGATAACTAAATGGAACATTAAGAAAGGATTTGTCAAAATTTCTATGAGGGTGTGTTCAAACATAATCAAATTCAGAGATTTGTTTCATTGGTTACAAGAATGTATTGCACATTCGGAAAAGAACTTATATTGTACTAAAAAAGCATCTTAGCACCCACTTACACACCCAAGACCTCTAGGCACTCAAAATAGACCATATTCATCAGCTTCTGCACTTGGGCATTGGGCGCCTCTTTTTGCCAACCTAGCCTCATCTCCACTGCTTAATCAACAATTTGACTAGTGGAAAATATGCCCACATATGTCACATAACTAAAATTCAGACTAAGCCAACTTAAATGTTTGCTTGACTAAAATGAACTACCAACTCCAAAACTTGATGTTTTTTCTTATGTTGCTCTTTTATTGTTTACAATCATGTTTCTCTTGTCCTTTTGTTTTATTTTGTTTTTCCTCCAAACTATTTTTTTCTAACTATGTTTTATAATTATTTGTTATAGTCAAGGGAAATCATCTAGCTTTAATGCTAGCTACTATTCTTACTCTTTAGAACGTTGTTGTGTATCGTGCTCTTTTGCTTCTCCTTCATGGCTCCACCAGAAGTACTTGTGGGTTCTCCAATTGGGTTAAGCTCAGAGATAACAACACCAAGTTCTTCCAATCTCTAGTGAAAGCAAGGAGTGCTAATAAGATCGTCTGCATCAAGAACAGTGACAACCTCTGGATTGAAGATGCTGACCAGATAAAATCTATTGTGTTGGACTTCTTTTCCGAAGTGTACCAGGAGACCAACAGCACAACCAGGCGAGCAGCTAGTGCAAACTTCATTAGTTTCTTCCCCAAACTTGCACAGGCTAACATTAAAAAACTTGGCAGCCCCCCTCGGAGGACGAGATCTGGGCAGCGCTGCGATCCATGGCGCCTTTAAAGGCACCCGGACCAGATGGCATAGACGCATCGTTTCTTCAGGAACATTGGGCGCTAATCAAGTCACAAATCCAGTGTTTCATTTCTGATCCTTTCTGAGGACAACCCTTGGAGCAAGAGGCGGCTAACTCCACCCTGGTTCTAATTCCAAAAGTGGCCTCACCGGAAACATGCTCATAGTTGTGTCCCATTTCTCTTAACAACGTCTGCACAAAGCTCCTATCTAAAGTGAACGCCAGCAGAATAAAACCTCATCTGAGGGATTGGATATCACCTTTCCAATCCAGTTTTGTCTCGAGCTGACGGATTGGAGACAATATTATGCTAGTCTAAGAAATTGTACACTCAATGAAGACAAAGCATAATCGCAAGCACCATATGGCGGTGAAGCTCGACCTGGTCGAGCTTCACCATTTAACATTTAACATTTAACATTAAACATTTGAACCGTCGACGGATTGGAGACAATATTATGTTAAATTGACCTAAAAGAAAATGCATGTCTGATGGAAAATGAACATTTAACATTAAACATTTGAACATTGAAAAGACATGCATTTTCTTTTAGGTCAATTTCTTTTATCTTAACCTATATAGGTAACCTCAGGTTGCACAAATGTGCCTCTTCTCTTATGCACCGAAGTGCCTCTTACGTTGCACCGAAGTGCCTCTTCTCTTATGCACCGAAGTGCCTCTTCTCTTATCAGGAACTTATATAAGTTTTACTTTAACATTTTCTTCTTTCTCTTAAAACTCTTAACTTTACATTTAACTTTATTTGTAAATGTATCAATAAGATTCATGAAGATGATACCATACATAATATGCAATTCAATACATCTTAACTTTACTGACTTTAGCAATTAGGAACTGTAAATAACATAAACATGTCATTCATTGAAATTCATACATGCATATTAATTCAAAACAGAATAACTATATGTTCAATTGCATGGACCACTTACTTTTTCACTTGGAGAGTGAATTCTCTCTCTTCCTAAGTTGAGTGAGTCCTAAACACTATGTGGGTCTAAAGAACCCCAATTGTCATGTTCATAAGATGTCACATCAAAATATATTTTATTCAAAATCTTAAACCCTAGATTCATTTCTACAAAAACCAAGGTTTGGTGATTCAAAATAAGACTCTGAAAACCACATATTCGGATTCCTCTCGAAAAATCCTTTCCAAAACATATGTTTGCTCATTTTTCTGAGCATCGAGCGATTTACTATGAATTAACAAAAATGGGCCAATCAGAATACGAATAAATGCCATATGGGCCAATGAGAGCCCGCCATATAGGCGCGGGTCTCGCCCAGGTGGATTAGTGGTCAAAGGACGCGGTCAGGCGATGAAAGACTCATATGCCCTTAGGGGCATTTGCTGACTCTAGCGTAACACAGGGGGTAGGGCGGTCAAAACCCCAAGTGGATTGTTCTTGCGAGAGGTCGCGAAGAACACAGCCATGGAGTCTCCGATCTCGTGACCCTATATCCCGAACGACGACTCATCGGAGAAAACGAAGGCCAAAAACATGCTCCCCAAGCGCCACCGGTCCCAGCGAGCCAAGGTGTGGCCCTTGCGGTGGCCGACAACCCAAACCAGGTGTGCCGCCATGGCACAGGCCCTACTGGGGGCCGGACCTTGGGCAGGCATCACGAACAGACTGCTGAAAACAGGTCGAAGCTCACCGCGGGGTCAAGGCGGAAAGCGGAAGAATCTATGCGAGGAGAAGCCACCGGTGGAGCACCTTTGCGTACCAAGAACAAGCAAAAAACAGGGGAGTCAAGCAGGGTTATAGAACCCGGAGTTCAGATCGGTAGGATGAGGAGACGAGGGCGGAAAGACGCTCCCTACTATCTCGCGAACCCGGGTGACGAAGAACCAAGGCCGGAGACACACTGAAAAGCCGAGACGACGAGCTCCGGCGAGCACTTCCACCGAGCTCTGTAGGACACAGCGTTTGGGGACAACCTGAGCCAAAACGACGATGCGAAAACAAAGGACGGAGGTAAAGGATGCTCACCGCGCTTTCTATTGAGTCGAGGTGGACCGAGGAGGCCGGGTGAAGCCGGGGTCGCCGGAGATGAAGGAGTAGGTCGGGGAGTTCGGGAGTGTTGGAGACCCAATTGGCCGTAGAGGAGAAAGCTATCAGGGTTGGTGATGCTTCTGGAGGCTTGGACGGGCAGAGGAGAGAGCTAGGGTGACGGCTGCAAATTCTCACAGAGAGGGGGAGCGGCGCCCTAATGGGCGTTTTATCTGTAGGGCACGAGAGGGCGCAAGCAAGGGCTCTATGGGTACGTGAGCGAGCGACGAATTCGGGGGAGAAAGAATCGCAAGCAGAGAGCGAGTACAGAGGGAGAAATCAATCAAGGAATCAATCACAATGTCGGCGTCCCCACTTGCCTAATCGGCTGGAGGTAGGGGACGGGTTCTTGCCCGTCCGATCTTGCGCCCACTCAAAGACAGTCGTCCGATCGCGTCAAAGAAGAAAAGAAAAATGAAAAATAGGCGCGTGACAGGGATTAAATCCCAGGACTATAGGGAAACAAGTGTATTGAATACAAATCCAATCAAATTATATTCAATCCTTTCCTAATTTAATTGAGTGGTCAAACAAAGTCTAAATGAGTCCAAATTTGAACCGTTGGCTAATTAAAGGGTCTAGAATAATCCTAGCCAATTAGATTTAGGTTTTCTCAATGTTTGGTCCACGTTTTCTATTTTTGTTTCTTATCTTAATTTAAGTGTACAAACTAATTAAATAAAAGAGGGGGAACTTTCCTTTGTGGATTTTACTCCAAAAATTCGAGATAATCACTATTTGTCTATTTCCAAGTCATGGCACACTTAGTCATTGCCTTTTTATGCACTTTCCTTGGATGAGAGAGAAAACAAGGGGAAAATCACTTCCCTCCTATATATTTATAAAATAAAAAGGGAGATTGGCTTGAAGGTGCCAAGAGAGTATATTCCTTTCATAAATGGATAAGGAGAACACTAAGATGACTTTTTGGCAAATCCGAGAATAGGAGAGAGAAAATGAACATTAGAGGCTTTATTTTGGAATCCATAAAAAGGAAAAACACATTAATGTCCAAGTAGTCTAAATTTTCAATTGTTGCTTCTTTTCTTCCTCTTTCTCTTTCTCTTTCTCTTCCATTACTTTTAGATTTATTTGATAAAAGAAAAGGGAAGCATATTACCAAGATTGCATAATTATTTGCAACACATTAATAAAAAGGAAAAACTTGTTTTGACCCCTTTTTATCCCTCTTTGCATTGAAATCCTAGAAGTAAAACTATTTTGGACAATTTGCATTAAAGCCCTTAACAAAAAAAAATTGAAGGAAACTACATAAAAGGTTTTATTTTACTCTTGAAAATAGGGATGTTACAAAATCGGTCCTACTATCTCTTCCTTGTTATATGATGCAAATAGCCCAGGTACCTATAGCCATCTGTGACAAGATGGACCAGATCACTCGCAATTTCATCTGGCATGGCCCTGACTCATCAAAGAAGACGAACCTAGTCGCATGGAAACATGTCACCAAACCACGATCCCAAGAGGGTCTCGATATTCGACAAACCAAATTTTTCAACAAGGCACTAGTCATGAAGGCGGTTTGGCAATACCTACAAGGTGGTCATACACCATGGATCCAACTGATGAAAGCTAAGTATGACACTCAGGGACCAGGGAATCTGTCTGGATCGCATACATGGAGAAGTATCAAGGCTCTTATCCCTCTCATCCACAACAACTCCAGAATGTCCGTGATATCGGGTGTAGACGTTAATGCGTGGACAGACGCCCGGGTAGGCGATGGATGGGTACCCCAAATACTTTAAGCAAGACGAATTCCGGATGAGATCAAGGACTTAAAAGTGGTCAGCATGATTAAAGAAGACGGTACTTGGGACCATGAGTTCATACAGCATTGGTTCTCGGGACCGTCCGCAAACGACATTCTTTCTATGCCCCCTCCACAGGATAGGTACGGGCCGGACAGACGAGTGTGGATACACACAAGAGACAGGGTCTTGTCGGTGAGCTCAGCTTACAAGTTGCTCACTAACACCCTGACATAGGAGGAGACCGACCACTTTAAGGTCTTATGGGAAGTGCAAATCCCACAAAGAATTAAAACTCATATGTGGCTGATACACTGGAATAGATTGTTGACGAACATCCTCAGATACAAGAAACATATCTCGACATCCAGCACTTGCTCTAGGTGTAACATAGAGGAGGAAACAGTGTTACATGCCATTAGAGACTGTGAACCCGCGAGGAGAACATGGCAAATGCTTATTCCACGCTCTGCTACAGACTTCTTCAGAGTTGTATCTGTGAGCGGATGGATAGGCTACAACCTCAGAACTATGAGCAATACAGAGGGGTGGCACACCCTCTTCACAGTTACATGTTGGACGATCTGGAAGAACCGGAACGCGTTCATTTTCGACAACTCTTGCAAACCCCCCAGGGGTTTAGCCATCTCATGTCGAGTTGAAGCCTCTACTATAATCCATGCCTTCTCGGTATCAAAGAAGCAGGTTGGACCTAGACCATCGCCCCCTTCGCCTCTGGTCACACTATCCTTAGACTCTGTCATTGTACAAGTTGACACAGCAGTAAGCACAAATGACAATCGTCTTGCGACGAGCCTGGTCGTGAGAGACAAAGAAGGAACTTGGTTGAAGGGTGCAGCATCTACCCACAGCGGAGCGGATCCTTTGTGAGGAGAACTGCTTGAGGGCATACTCTATACAGATTCTAATGTCACCCAGTTGAGCATCATTATGAGTGACTCAAAGCTTGCAATCGATTGGGTGAACAACCATACCCCACCTCCGACCAAATATTAGCCTTCTGGTCCAATATATTAGGGAGAAAAGACTGTTAAACCCGATGAAAGTTGTCTACCATGTGAAGAGGAATCTCAACACGCTCGCGGATCTACTGGCCAAACATTGCCTGAAACAGCCGAAGCCTAGTATCTCCTACTGCCGATGTCCTTCCTTTCTGTCTAAGAGCTATGTTGAAGACCTGCGAGCCTTCTCTGCTTATTTTCCTGTCGTTTCTTTTTCCACTAACCCTGATGATGCGTTGTAAGCAGGCTTAGTCCTGCAGCCCACAAAAAAAGTACTTGTGGGGTTCATACTTGTTAAGGCGGACGACTAGTCTCTGCCTAGTCGCCGCCTAGTCGGTAAGGCGTTTTGTAGGGGACCGACTGGCCTGACGACAAGAAAAATCAGTAAAAAAGTCGGACCGGTCGGTCGACTAGTCGGCCGGTCGGTCGACTTAGCCGCCTGGTCGGCTGTGGCTCTGCCTGGTCGGCCGCTTTGTTGTGTGGGACCATATTTTTTTTTATAATACTTCAAGTCAGCCGTTTTTGGGATGCAATAAAAGAGAGTGGCCGTTGGAGTTCCTACACATTACGCACGCGAGCGCAAGACAGAACGTCGCCCGACGGAACGCACGGCGGAAACCGCGCGCCGCTCGACGCTCTAGTGGCTCTCTTCTCCGATTCTCCGGTGAGCAACGATCTCCGGCGGGTCGACTACATCCTCTCCGGTGTTCTTCGGCGGAAGTCTTCTCTCTTGCTCGTGTCTCCCCTGTTCTATGGGAGGCTTTTCCCCGTGTTACGTCTCCTATGTTCGGAGTTCGGACAAAGCCGACAAACTTCGGTTTGTTTCTTCTTCTCTGCGACAGACTTACCTCGGATAAAGCTTCTTCCGTGGTCTAATCATCCACGTAGTCCAAGTTTTTTGATCCTCTGTCTCCACATCCAAAGGCAACGCCGCAACGGTAATCCTACGTAGTACATACAGATTTTTAATTTTTACATCTTAATTGTATAGTCCACACTCCACAAATATATTGAAAATAGTTTGTTTTTGTGTTGTTTTTGTGTGTATGTAGAACCAAAATCATGGAAGGTGAGGCGGAACTTCCGACACCGATTGGGGAGATTCTTCCACAATTTCGGGAGTTGATTAACGACCCCACCCGTAAGGCAAAATCGAAGGATCCAGGATGGAATTATGGTTTTTGGCCAAATTTATCTGATAAGAACAAAGTACAATGTGCTTTGTGTGGTCATGTGAGTAGTGGTGGGATCAACCGTTTGAAGCAACATCTCATTGGAGGGTTTTCTGATACTGTCATATGTGCAAGATGTTCTCAAAATATACGTGATGAGTTGAGGAACTATAGAGAACATAACAAGAAGCGCAGGGTTGACACAACTTTCAATGATGACGATAATATTGTTGTTGATGTTGAGGATGCCGCCGATGGGGAGAATCATGTTCAACCAATAGTTGGTGGGAATAGGAAAATTCCATTTTCTGCTGGTTCTAAAGGGAAAGTTGTTGTGCAGGGCTCTGTAGAGGGTTTTGCAAATCTTACTCCTGCTGAGTATGTAGCACAAAGGAAGGCGGGAAAAGTGCAGAAGACCATTGAGACTGCATTTAAGAAGGAAGCCTTACAGGTTGCATATGATAGTATTTCTGCCTTCTTTTATGATGCTTGTATACCCTTCAATGCAGTGAACCGGACATCATTTGAGGTGATGGTGGAAGCAATTGGACAATTCGGCAGAGGACTCCCTCCTTCATACGACCAGATGAGGCAACCACTTTTGGAGAGACAATATGCAATGGCCAAAGAGTTGGAGCGGGAACATGAAAAGCATTGGAAGTTGCATGGCTGCACTTTGATGTCAGATGGTTGGTCTGATAGGAGGCAAAGAAATTTAATAAACTTCTTGGTGAATACTCCTGAGGGTTCATTTTATTTATATTCTATTGACTCTTCTTCTGTTGTGCACACATCTGATTATATGTTCACTGTTCTTGATGAGGCTATTGAAAGGATAGGGGCTGAAAATGTTGTGCAAGTTGTAACAGATAATGCAACTAACTATGTAAGTGCAGGGAAGAAGTTGATAGAAAAGAGGAGTCATTTATTTTGGACCCCGTGTGCTGCACATTGCGTTGATCTTATGCTGGAAGATATTGGTAAGATGAGAAAGTATGCCTCTGTTATCACAAAGGCAAGGAAGGTCACTGCCTACATATATCAACATGTCAGGTTGCACGATGCATTTATCAAGAAGAGTAAGAACAACACTGAGTTGATGCGACCTGGGGTCACTAGATTTGCTACTTCCTTTCTTACCCTGCAGAGCATGCTAGGCCACAGGGAAACTTTGTTTGCCTTGTTCAATTCAACGGCTTGGGAGGAGAGCAGTTGGTCAAAGACAAGTGCAGGGAAGATGGTATCTGCAACTTGTCACTCACGGGCATTTTGGAATGCAATTCAAGATTTATTGAGATCTTCACAGCCCCTTATGCAGGTTTTAAGACTTGTAGATGCAGATGAGAAGCCCGCCATGGGCTATATTGCAGCTGCTATTGAGAAAGCAAAAGAAGAAATAAAGCTGAATTTTGCCCACAAAGAGAGGGATTACAAGCCCATCATAGATATTGTGGAGAAGAGATGGGCATTTCAGATGTCACGACCTCTATATGGAGCAGGTTTCTTACTTAATCCCTCATTGTATTACGAAGCTAGAGTGAAGAATGACCCAATGCTTGGCACATATGATTCTGAGTTTGTAGATTGCCTAGAAAAAATGGTTGAGGACAAAACAGTCCAAGATAAAATTTCAGCAGAGTTAGATTGGTACAAGGAGGCCCGTGGGATGTTTGGCAAAGATATTGCCATTCGACATAGAACTGTGAAGACACCACGTAAGTATCTTAAATTTATATTTTGTGGGTGAACTATTGTATTGTTGATTGTTGAACTTATTACTTAATGATTGTTCATTATAATTTGCTTCAGTTGCTTGGTGGGATGCATATGGGGGGCAGGCTCGAAATCTACAATGGATGGCTAAGCGTATATTAGGGCTTTGTTGCACATCATCTGCTGCAGAGAGAGCTTGGAGCACTTTTGACCTTGTTAGTCCTCTTGAAATAGTATTTGTGTATAATAACTACATGTATTTATATAAATATATTTTGAAATATGGTTTAACGTACTTTATTACTTTTTAGGTTCATACAAAGAGGAGGAGCAAGCTTGAGGTTAAAAGAATGGATAAGCTTGTCTATATCCAATACAATCGCCAACTGCATGAAAGATTTAAAAAGAGGCGATTGGACAACTTGCAGAAGAGTTATGATCCCATTGCCCTAGATGATCTTGATTGGGGTAGTGAGTGGATGACAGGAGTTCCGGATGACCCTGTAGTTGCTCAAGGAGTGAGATTGAGTCAGGTTGACGCTGGCATGGGTGCATCTGAATATCAAGCTGGCCCTAACAGACCAAGGAGAGCTACTAGAGCTGTGCGAACTAGTAGGGACATAGATTTGACAAATGATGACACAACGGAGGAAGACAATGATGATGACAGTGACACAATGGATGATAATAATTATAATCTTGAAGATGAAGGTGATCATGATGAAGAGGAGCCAGAGGATGAAGAAGAAGAGCCATTTGATTTTTAGTTCATTTTCTTCAGTGCATTTCAAACAACTTTAAACATGTTTTAGTTTTTATTTAAGTTCTGAATTTGAACAATATGAATGTTAGGTTGTTGGCTTTTTGCTTTGGGATATTTGTCATTCAAATACTTAGAAGTGTTTGCATCTGTCTTGTGCCAATTGCCTTTTATTTTAACCATTTAGTGGCAGCAATTCTACAAGTACTTCAAGTCTGAATTCAGAAAAGGTATGTCACTCAATCACTCTTATTCATTTTTATTTGTTGTGTTTATGACTGATTATTAACAAATATTGATTATTACTTCCTTAGATATGTATTTACATTAGTTTTCTTCTATATAATATGTTGTATGTAAGTATATAACTATATATATATTACTATACATAAAAAAATTATTTAAAAAACAACCCTACGCCTGGGCGGCCGACTAGTCGGCCTGGTCGGCCTAGTCGGCCTAGTCGCCCAGGAAATTTAGGGGACCGACTGGCCGCCTTGACAAGTATGGTGGGGTTACACCATTGTTATATGATCTATTTATAGATATAAATTTATTGTAAATTTTTTTCATAGATTATATATTTTACCATGGTAAGTCTTAGTTGTCTACAATTTCACAATTTTATAAAAATACTTCTGATATTCCACTGTTAAATAGGTTAATAAAAATGTTCTTTTTGACAACTTCTTAGATGCTAACTGCATACATACTAGCCAAATAACTTGATGCCCATTGGCCAATTAGGTGATTTTAGAACGCAATCAAGTTCATGAAGACAAAATTATGTATAGCAGGATATGGCACACTTGAGTGTATCAATGACATCGCAAACTAAAGTCCATTTGCACACTGAAACTAGTTTTTCAAATATCCAAACGATGATCTTAATTATCATATGAATACTCGACATACTAAATTTGAGCTCATTTGGATGCTTATAGGTCATGCATATTAAGGAAACTTATAGGTCATGCATATTAAGGTTGTCGATATTATGCATTTATAAAAATGGATGTCGCTTTGTAGTTCCTGGATGAATGACTTACAAGTATCCAAATGTGCTCAGACTTGGTATATAGGTACCCTTAAAATAACTAAGAAGATCAACGGTTTGGATTTTCCATAACTTGGCCCGATACATAAACCCAACTTGAGCACAAGGTGTCGTCTATCCTTGGCGATCGGGCAGGCGTGTGTGCGTGTGTGTGTGTTTACAAGTGGGTCTATACATATATATGTACCCATTTTGCATTTACATGTTTTCTTCAAGCCTCATTCCAAACTGTGCTAGGTTGGTTACATGGATCCTTCTTTGCGATCCACGGATCCAGATGTAGGTCATCTTCTCATTCAGATGTAATGATTCTAAATCTCTCCTTATAAGCTATCATGGATCAATTTAAGCTTGACTCTTCCTCTTGTAACTATGCTCAACTCAATAGCATTACTTCCAATTAGTGCTTCTGTTGGTTTGTGTTTCATATAACCTACCATCTGAGGCGAGCCTTACATAGTTTGCCCCCAATACTTGCCGACCCCGCTGTCTTATACAGTTAGTTCTTGAGTGATCTTCTTTGTCTTCCAACACAGTTAGTTCTTGAGTGATCTTCTTTGTCTTCCAACACAGTTAGTTCGCGAGTGATCTTCTTTGTCTTCCAACAACATCCATCTTAACATCTGGATTTCTATCACATTCGTTTTGTTGACATCTTGTTGCTCACTGTCCAACATTCACCACCGTCCAGCATTTTTTATTGTGTCAGAATTCCATTATAATTACTTTTCAATTTCAGAAAGATATTCTGGTTGCAAACAATTTCAGTTGCATTTCATCCAACACATGAATTTTGTTGATGTTGTACATGTGTCATTCAGATGGCTGGTACACGTAAGCTCCCTCCCACTCTCTCTCACTCTCATCAAGCTTGCACCACTTGCTTCATGCTCATGAATTGGATATTAATTATTAAAACGTTTGCGCAAGGAGACATAAAAATAAAAGGCTTGAGAAAAACGCTTGCGCAAGAAGACGTATAAAAATAAAAGGCTTGAGCATTAAGTCTGTGAAATAAAGTCATCATAAGACAAGAATGACAAAACGAGAAGAGGAATTATTATCATCTTGCAACTTGCCGTAAAACATGAAAAATAAAAAGGGAAAGAAAATAGATAGAAAGGTTTGCTGGGGACAATATTTTAGCTGTCACGATTCTTCTGTCAGAATTTCTAATTTTTTGTGAACTACCATCATGAAGATCAGTAAACAGAAATCACAATGTTATTGATTTTAGAAATATAGAGATATGTTGTTTTCTGTTATGTTTTGTTGAGTGTCATGTGCATAGCATGTGCCTCACTTATGTTGTTTACTTCTGTAGTTTAGTCCCATATTACTCATCTCTGCTTTAGTCTCTACTCTCTTCTGTTATATAAGAGAATGCATTGTACACTGTTTTACTCACTCAATAAACAAGCCATCATTTATCTATAAGAAACAATTTTCTGGATTACATGTGTAAAAATTCAATCATTGCTACTCTACTAAATAAATGATGGAAGCAACTTAAACGTTTGTTTTGCCCCATGGATGTTCATTTTGATCCGCTCTCTCCTAAGACCCAAGCTAGTCCTCTATGGTTGATCAACCAAAGGCTTTCAAAGTTATCAGAATCCTCGTGAAGAACATAATTGAAGGACCATTTTCCCTATAAATATTTTTTACAACGAAGGTGTGTACTCATAATCCTCCGCCATTTCCTCAAATACCTGTCTAAACTAGGGTGGAATACTTGCCTTTGAATACAATGAATATCTTCTACTAATCACTGAAACATTTTCACATTTATACAAAGCAAAACCCAAGACGGGTATTTAGATTGGGCTTCCTGCTCAGCAATCCCGGGTTTTGGACAGTAACGTAAATCAGATAATAGATGCACATTACTTTATTAGTTAGATTTCTTACCATCTAACTATACAGGATGTGGAACAGTATCTTCTCTAAGCTATCATAACCTATAAGCTTAGTGTTTCTTCCAGATTTACAATGCACCAAACTCATTAGTGCCGCACTTGCTGAGCCCTTCACCTGATAAGGAAGGGGCTGGAATAAATTACAAACAGATGAGGAAATGCCGTACTCACAGTTAAGCAAAGTACTAGAGCTAGTGCCCCCTCCTTTCAATCAAGTTCAATCGCATCTCCACAAGGCGGTCCTGGAACTCTCCATCGCTGACCTTGAGCATATCCGCCAGTGACATGGAGCCAAATCCGTGCTCCACCAGCAACCTGTATCGGGGTTTGATCTTCTTCTCCAGGCTAAATGAGAAGTACTGCGGGAAGTCCTTGAGCTCAACAACGTCCCTGCCCATCTCCCCGACTAAAAACTCAACCTTGGGGCGAAAGTTGTTCTCGATGCTGAAGGTGAAGAGTCCCGGAGAGCGAAGCACCATTTTGACGGTCTCCTTGTAGGAGAACCCAAGGCTCTGCATGTAGTCAAGTTTGGGGATGAGGGTGCCCTCGACGGAAGATACGAGGAGCAGCGAGGTCTGGGACGAGATGCGGCGGGCGCCAACGAAGCCGAGGCGGCGGAGAAAGTATAGCGCGGGCTGCAGCTGGTCGGAGACGCTGGAGACGAGGAGACGGGGGCAGCGGAGCACGGCCTTGCGCACGCCATCGGGGCTCGGGATGCCGACCTCGTCAACCAGGAAGCGGAGGACTGGGAGGAGGGACTCGTTCGGGTCGCAGGTGAGGAGGGAGGGATGCATAGAGAGGACGCGACCGGCGTCGCGCGGAACGGCCAGGCCAAAGTCGCGAAGGACATCGGCAAGGGCGTGGAGGGAGGCAAGCGGGTGTGAGCGGAGGTCTGGATTGAGGGAAAGTGCACGCGACGGGTCGACACCTAGGTGGCGCTCCAGGTACAGCAACTTCTGTCGGAATAGGAGGCCGGTATCAATGACGGCGGTGGTGGCAGGGCAGGGCGCGGGAGAAAGCAGGCGGGCAGCGGAGGAGGTGGACTGGCGACATGGGGGGAAAGGCAGAGGGGCGTCGGGAATGCGGGGTTTGGGGTCGGGACTCGGGATTAATGGACCAGTAGACAGTTGCAACCGGAGCAGCATCTTCCGCACCGCGGCAACGGCCGCAGCGAAACAGATAGGAGCGAAGGGAGGGAAGACTGTAAGAGCGGGTAAGAGTGTGCGGATTGCAGCTATTCCGCGTATAACCAGAAAGATGAGAAACGTTACCCGGCCAGTGTAGCCCGGGCGGTCATGCCAATGCGCCACTCATGAAGACTCGGGTCAGATGTATTTACCAACCTTGGGTCATCCGGATTCTGGCATCTGTTTGGAGAGGGGGTGGACTTCGGCCCATGCAGATCCAAAAAAAAAAGATGAGAAACGTTTTTGCAAACGATGATGCAGACACGACCCTTGAAGCCACCTGCGCATGGGCATATTTGGTTACGTGTATTTTGAGAAATGAGGTTAATTCCGGGATTTTGGGACATAATAGAAATCCCGCATTTTGATCTCCATCAAAATTCTCCTGCTAACCAAACGCCCTTAAGGCAGCATAAATTTTTTTACCGACATACCACAAACTCAAACTAGGGGTGACCGGGTGAGCAGACTTTGGTTAAAACCGAATTAACCGGACGGTTAATCCTTATTTGGCTAATTTGGAACGATCAAATTGGTTAATACGGTTTACTCGGTGAATAGATTTTGGTTAGATCGGCTATTTGGTTAACGGTTCGACCATAGAATTTTTCAGATCGGTTAGCCGATGTGTTGTATGCTATTTTAGAATTACTATTAAATAACTCATATCCTAATACCGACCCGACTGAATACGAGGCCTAGCGGCAGCCTGCTAGAAGTCCTATTTCAGTATTAACGATCCGATCGATAACAGAATGTTTTCTATATATACGTATGCGTGGGCGTGGATAGTTTGGTATCGCAGTGCAAAATCCTAACCCTATTGTTCTTCAGTTACTTTCCATCGACGACGCGCCGTGGCTCTAAGGGCGACAGATTTTGACTGGCAATTAGCCGAAGAAGTCTTAGGATCTCTGATGCATCATGCATCTCCTCTCTTAAGTCTCTGCTGGCATTCATCCATTTGTTGTCTTTCTTTCTGCCACATTACTTGTTGCTGAAAAGGTGTGAGTTTTAAATTGTGCATAGTTGAAAAGTATTGCCGTCAGTTCCAATCGACAAGGTACTCTGTTTTCTCTTACAGAGTGGCAATCAATAGTTAATACATAGTGATAATTCTAGCATCGGAAGAAAAACAGTCAATTAACCTGTGAATCCACTGCATCGTCATCATACATGCACGCTGCGGTCATCGTTCTCTATTCATTTCATTAGATTATAATTCATCAGACAACTGCACTCTAACAGTAGGCATCTTTTACTATACTTCATGCACGCTTCTTCATGCATGTTAATGTCTTGTAATTATAATATGTTTATGTTATTAGTCAGTAAATATGTTTTATATAGTCGTGTATATGTGATGCTGTGATGATAGTCTCAAAAGATGGTCCGATTGGCATGTTCCAGAGAAAAAAAATGTTGTATCGTCTCATAATCAGATTAACATGTCCATCATACAGGCACTTGATTCGCATTGATATTTTCCCTTAGTTTATTTAGATTAGACTTCACCGAATAGCTTGATAGAGATCCATACTGATGTTGGGAATCTAAAAGTACGTTCTTTACTATGCATGAACTCACAGTGGCACAGTGTGAGTAATGTATGAGTTTTTCTTATTAGAATGCACTACATTATTGTCTCAAAGATTGGTATGAATTGCAATTGCAGTTAGGTAATATCTAGTACCTATATACAACATGTATCGACTATTTACTCACAAACTGATATGAGTAGCGATATTTATGAATGTTATAAATGTTTTCAGTGATGTCTATGTACATTATAGTATGCATAATCTCTACACTTCAAGTATATTAAATTTCTACTATTTGCAGCTATTGTTCATCTTTCAAGCAAGGATCATCTTTTTAGCGTAAAGACTGATCTTGTTCATACGTCTTCATCAACATCATCCAGAACGTCCTTCAAGGTAAAAAATACATGGTCTTAGATCCTATACATTTTTTTTACTCTACTTTTCCCATATCATTTGACTTATCTACTTGTTTTCGCTTAATTATTTTGCAGATGACAACAACACAAGATGATGTTAATAGAGATATGGAAATTGAACAACCTCAGGTTGAACCAACACTCATCGCCCAAGGAGTTGAGAATGTGCAAGGACACTCAGTTGAGTTTGAACCCTGTAATGGCAAAAGAAAGAAAATCAAACCATGAGCTAGAGGTATGGGATCATTTCACACCTTTTCTGAATTATAAAGGTGAAAAGAAATGCACATGTAATTATTATGGTACAGAAATTAATTCAGACACCAAGTCAAATGACACTTCTTCATTGATCTACCATAGAGACCACTACAAAAAAAGCCCTCCTAGTGACACAAAAATTCAACAAGAACTTCATTTTCAACCTATTTAAGGTCATGATGGCATGGGAATGTTATGTAATTGAAAATTTGACCAAGAAGTAGTAAGAAAAGCTTTATCTGTTATGATACTTAGGGATGAACTTCCATTCAAATTTGTTGAGGGAGATGGGTTTAAGAACTTCATTTCTACTATCTGCCTAAAGTTCCATACACCTTCTAGATGGATGACTGCTAGAGCCTGTTTTGACCTTTACCTTGAAGAAAAAATTAAGCTCAAGTCTTTTTTAAGAAGTACATGCCAAAGGGTTTGTCTAACTACTAATACATGGACCTCTTTACAAAAAATGAACTATATGTGTCTCACAGCTCATTGGATCGATCCTACTTGGAATTTGCAAAAGAGGGTCTTGAAATTTTGTCCTATTTCAAAGGTGAGGAGATAGGAAAAATGATTGAAAAATGTCTACTTGAATGGGGGATTGATAAAGTTTTTTCAATCATAGTGGATAATGTGAGCTCTAACGATGTTTCTATTAGTTATCTGAAGAGGAGACTAATTAACTAGGAGGGTTGTATTTTGCAAGGAAAATTGCTTCATATGCGGTGCATTACACACATTATTAATTTAATTGTTGTTGATGGGCTTAAAGGAATTTCTACTTTTGTTGATCATGTTCGGGATGTTGTTAGATATGTTTGAAAATCTCCTGCTAGGTTGCAAAAATTCAAAGAATGTGTTGAAGTTGAAAAGATTCAAAGCAAAAATTTATTATGCTTAGATGTTTCTACTAGATGGAACTCTAACTTTCTAATGCTAGATGCAGCACAAAAGTTTGAAAAGGCTTTCAACAGGTTTGATTCTCAAGATCCTCACTTTTGCAATGATCTTGAGCATCAAGATGGGTTCCTACTAATATTGCTTGGGAGAATGTTAGGAGATTGAGCCGTATATTATCACGTTTTTATGATTTCACTGTACGAGTCTCTAGGACATCATATGTCACTTGCAATGCATTTTTTGATGAGATAAGTGAAATTGATTCTATTTTACAAGAGTGGAAATCTAGTGATGATTTTAAACTAAGTATTATGGCTGATAAAATGAAATAGAAGTATAACCAATATTGGGGTAGTTTTGACAAAATGAACATGTTGATTTACCTTGCAGTTTTGGTTGATCCTCGCCACAAAATGGAATGTCTAGATTTTGTTTTGAAGCATATACATGGTGAAGAAAAGGGTTTAGTGTTGATAAACAAGATTAGAGAGATATCATATTCTATGTTTAATGAATATAAAAACATATATGGATCTCTATATGGGCAATCTAATGGAAAAAGTCAGGATCTATTTGTTGATGTTTCATTTTCTCAAAAGCATGAAAATAAGTGGAGAATGGAGTACAAGAAATTTATAGTTGGAAATGGGTCTAAAACTAAGTCTGAGTTAGATAGATACTTGCAAGAAGATACTGATCTAGACAAGTCACCATTTGATATCCTAACATGGTGGAAAGGACATAGTGCCAGATTTCCTATAATGTCATACATGGCATGTGATATCTTAACTATACCAATTTCAACTATGGCTTCTGAATCTACCTTTAATACCAGTTGTCAAGTTCTTGACTCATTTAGGAGCTCATTAACTCTTAAGATTGTTCAAGCACTTATATACACTCAACACTAGTTAAGAGGAGCTTCAATTGACAATGGCGTTGATGAAGATTTAGAAAAGTTAGAAAAATTGGAAATAGGTAACTTATATCTTTTAGCCTCTTATTATAATTATTATATTCTTTTTGTGCCTATTTTTTTAAGAATTTTTTTTACCTATTTCAGAATTTTCAAAGTCAAGTCCATCTAAATCTTCTTCAGGAACTTCAGTTGATTAAAAAATTCAAAGACATAAGTATCCACATGAACTTATACTCATTTCTTATTTGTTGTCTACCAAGATGTTGATTTGAAAAATATTTTTACTTTTATTGTTAGGAACCTACCGGACTATAGGAGAGGAGCATCAAGGATGGAGTCTACTTGGATATTTTTTTGCCACTTGGAAGACTAGAGGATATCAAATAGACTGATTTACTTGAACATTGTTATCATTTTTCTCTTGTCATGAGACTACAAAATTAGCCACTTCATGTTTGCAAATGGTTTGTGGATTGCTTTATTATATGTTTTTTTAACTTAAAGTCATATTGTTTAAAAAAGTATATGAATCAATTTATGAATGTGTAATATTGTCTTATTATTGATTTTGATGTACAAAAATACTCTTTCGTTTTAATTTGTTTGACTTGATCTATATGTCACAATGATTTCCTTCAAAGTAGATATAGAACTCGTAAATCAAGTGATTAATGCAATCCATTAATATTTGTCACAACCATGGTCAACATAATCATGTTGATTGTAGTTTGTTACTTGCAAACAAAATTTAAACAATAATAGAAATTTTATTATATAATATTAAATGTAGTTTCTATAGAGCACACTACTTCCAAATTGCAACCGTTATTTAGAAAATTTTTGTTAATCGATCTTTTTATCAACTGACCCAACATATTTGGTTAACCGCACCGAATTAACCGCTGAATTCTGGAACGGTTAATTGTTAAATTCTAAATGATGAATTAACCAACTTAATTGAGCCAAATTAATCGTAACTGACAGAATTAACCGAATGCTCACTCCTAACTCAAATTGAACCAGAAATGAAATCTCTTTTGTCATTATATATTCATAACAACAAAAATAGAAGAAAAAAGTATTACTTTTCTCTTTTATTTTTGTTGTTATGCATACATAATGACAAAAGGAGTCTCATTTTGGGTCGACCTTTTGTTCTATGTATCATTTCTCCTTTTTTATAGATAAACACGTGAGAGATAATTAAAGTAACATAATAATATTATACTCATATTTATATCTCTCATGATATTACACTAAAGATAAAATCGTATTGCTTATACATATTCAAAATACACAAAAACTTGGATGATGATATTAAAATATTATTGATTTTTATTGAATGTTACAACTTGAACGGTCCAAATCTATCAACTCTGAGCATAAAAAACTCTATTTTGATACGTCAATCATTACCGATGACAAACATGGGTTCCTATCAATAAAAGCCCGCTCAATTTTATAGTTAACTCCATTTGATATTTTGTCAATAAAAGTCCTTTCGACCTTGCAGTGAACAACAACCAAAATTGCTCATTTTGATAACATTTAAACATGCAATCAATTTTTCATAGTCAGACATGGTTGTGGTCATAGTCAATTACTAAACCTTTGTATAAGTTTAACTCTATTTGTGACATTGCACTCATTATCAATGGCACACATGGTTGTCTGTCAGTGAAAGCCCACTCGACCTTGTCACAGTTTGTGTACATGTAAAAATCCTTAAAAAAATACAACTGGGATAGCTCAAACAACCACCCAACTCTATTTATATTGACACCAGCATCAAATCCAAAGATTTGATCTGAATCAACTAAGTTTATTTCTGATTCAGATATAATCCAATCACACCGAGTCATGTTCGGGGGTAGGCTCTACACTGCTACATACAATAATTTGACACCTAATTACAATAGTTTTATACTTGAAAAAAAAATTAAAGCAGTTCGGTTAGCAGACAAAAATGATCTAAATTTGACAATAAATCCAAAACTAGTACTAAAATGTCATATAAATTAGTTCTATACCTAACTTTACTTCAATATGTGGTATAACTTATCATTTCGCGTGTGGTTGTCTATATGTAAAAGCCCACACAGCCTTGCTATGGTTTCTATGCCTATATGAAAAAACTCAATCAACCAACTCAATTAGCAACAATACGTCCTATTCAATTTAAACATTAACTTCCATATTTGGAATTGAGCCAGATTAACAAACTTTGATCCTAGAATTGGTATTTTTGAGTTGGAGTTACGTTCATGATAAAGTACTATATCATCATTTATAATAATTGTAACATAGCTCTATTTTTAGACGTGGCGGACAATACCAATGAAACATGGTATTCTGTCAATGAAAGGTCACTCGACCTCAATGTGGTTTTTGTTTATGTAAAGTAACAAAAAATGCAACTCGAGCAGCTCGATTAAAAACCAAGATGACAATGGTTGACAATATTTAAATTTAGAACAAATTTTTCCAAGTCAAACTATGACGTCAGATGTGAAATTGTCATATCTATTAGTTTTGTACCTAACTCTAATTTCATACATGACATTACTAATGAAACACATAGATTTCTTTTGGTGTAAACCCACTCTACCTTGCTGCAATTTCCATACCTATAAAACTACAAAGAAAACACATTGTGAATAGCTCAATTAATAGCCAACCGACCTCATCTACTAAACTTGGATGATGATATTTAGATATTATTGATTTATATTGAATGTTACAACTTGAATGGTCCAAATATGTCAACTCTGAACTCAAAAAACTCCATTTTGAGACGTCAATCATTACCAATGATAAACATGGGTTCCTATCAATGAAAGTCTTCTCAACTTTATAGTTAACTCCATGATATTTTGTCAATGAAAGTCCACTCGACCTTGGACTAAACAACAACCAAAATTACTCATATTTATAACATTTAAATATGGAACCAATTTTTCATAGTCAGACATGGTTGTGGTCATAGTCAGTTACTAAACTTTTGTATAAGTTAATTTAAATCTAACTCTATTTGAGACATTGCACTCATTATCAACGGCACACATGGTTTTCTGTCAGTGTAAGTCCACTTAACCTTGTCACAGTTTGTCTAAATGCAAAAATCATAAAAAAAAACATAACTTGAACTGCTCAAACAGCAACCCGTTGACATCAACATCAAATTCAAAGATTTGGCCTAGATTAACTAAGTTTATTTTCGATTCAGATATAATCCAATCACACTGAGTCGTGTTTAGGGGTAGGCTCTACACTGCTACATGTAATAGTTTGACACCTAATTATAATAGTTTTATACTTGAAAAAAAATTAAAGCAGTTTGGTTAGCAGATAAAAATGATCTAAATTTGACAATAAATCCAGAACTAGTACTAAAATGTCATATAAATTACCTCTATACCTAACTTTACTTCATTATATGGTGTAATTTATCATGTCACGCGTGGTTGTCTAAAATGTAAAAGCCCACACGGCCTTGCCATGGTTTCTATACCTATAGGGAAAAACTCAACCAACTCAATTAGCAACAATATGTCCTATTACATTTAAACATTAACTTCCATATATGGAACTGAGCTAGATTAACAAACTTTGATCCTAGAATTGATATTTTTGAGTTGGAATTAAGTTCATGATAAAGTATTTTATCATCATTTATAATAATTGCAACCTAGCTCTATTTTTAGACGTGGCGGACAATACCAATGAAACATGGTATTCTGTCAATGAAAGGTCACTCGACCTCAATGTGGCTTCTGTTTTTATAAAGTAACAAAAAATACAACTGGAGCAGCTCGATTAACAACCAAAATGACCATGATTGACAATATTTAAATTTAGAACAAATTTTTCCAAGTCGAACTATGACAATTTTTTCGTTGGATGTTAAATTGTCATATCTATTAGTTTTGTATCTAACTCTAATTTTGGACGTGACATTACCAATGAAACACACATATTTCTTTTGGTGAAAACCCACTCTATCTTGCTGCAATTTTCATACCTATAAAACCATAAAGAAAAAACATCGTGAGTAGCTTAATTAATAGCCAACCGACCTCATCCACTATTTAGATGTCCTAAACTTGTATAACTCTGTTGGATGACATATATCCAGTCGCTTGTTACCTGATTCTCAAAAACATCTCCGTCAATCTCTTCTGGGAGATGTATATCGGGTATAAAGTTATGGTGTCGTGTAGTTACAAGTCTCTCATAGCAAAATAGGTCTGCAACCATCTTCTCCGTGACAGATACGGTAGGCCTCCACCATTGGTACGAGAAACCCTACTTCAAGCCTAGCCACATCATGTCTTCGAAGAGTCGAGTGCTTCCGGTTCTATCATGTCGTGTAAAAGAGTCCTAACATCTAGGTACTCTATTCCTGCCGTTCCTATGATTTTGGAAAATTGTTGTCGCGACCTCTTATGCGAGATGTATATATACATGGTTTCCATCACCATGTAGTTTCAGGTTTCTCAAAATGAACAAGTCTGTGTCTTTTCGCTGAGTGGCCTCCCTCCATCAATAATACGACAAATCCTACTTCAAGCCATTGCATGTCTTCCCGGATTCGAGCGTGTCAACTACGCAGGGCACCATTATGCACCGGACCACACTGTAATCTATCTGTCAAACAAAAAATATTTGAACTGATTGAGCAGATCGAACGTCAATACAGTTAGGAATATTATCGGCAACTTTTTTGGCTACAAAAGGAACTGTATCTTTTATTTAAGGTTAGCCACGGTGAGGCTGTCAGTGATATCTGTAATACCTGATCACAGTGATTAGCCATCTGTAGTACCTAATGACAGTGATATTTATATCCCAAGCGAAGAATGAAGAGGGGTTGGTTGGTTGTGGAAGAAGAGAAGTAGTACAACGGACGACCCTTCGTTGCAGTCTTTACGTTTAACATGCAATAACGTGATCGAGGCAAAGATTAAAGGCCTCACGGCTGATGGCTTAAGTTATAAGTAGGCTTTCAACAAGGCCATGGCTTCCTTTGGTAGTTAATGCTTCTGTAGAACCTAGCATCATGATCGTCCCATGGACTAATGTTGTAAGCTTAGCACTCCGTAAACTACTATGATCGTCAATGAATTTTACGATAGAATTCACCTACAAGTTTAATTCTGGTGAGCGTTCGTTACCTATAACCACATGTAAAAGTGTCACATGGGCTGCCTTAGTTTGCTCCTTGTCTATGTCCCAACCAACTAGGTTAGCACAAAATATGACTCTAAATTTGGAAGATGTAAATCCAAGTATGCCTACCTGCAACAAATATAGGAGGATATTCAAGGAACCACACATGTCTACCACAACACCTAAGCTTTGCTGTTTCCAGGAGATTTTATCATGATACCATTATTCTACCGAGGTTAGTAGATCTGTATTTCAAGCGAATAGTTGTGCTATTGCATTTAACACTGAGTTAATTTTTTTGTTTATTTTTTTGTTATTCCATTGAGTATTCTTTTCATGAAATCCTTTACTAGGCATCAAAACGCCATTTTGGAGGTATCTCGATCTTACCAATAAATATATCAACATAGACATTGGTATGCCCCGACTGATGTCTCAAAAGAGAAATATCATTTCAAGAAATTCAGTACTGACGTACACTTTCTTCTTAAGCATTTAACTCTTTGCTACAATTTTAATAATATTTGCGGGATTTGGTTGTCGAGGAGAGTCAATCAACTTTGCAGATGATGGGGGCCTTCACGTTCCTATCAGTGGCGGATCTAGAAACTTACAGTGGGGGTGGGGGGGGGCTGAGTCAAATAAGTCATCATCAAAGATTATGGATCTAAAAGCTTATAATATAGGACACTTAAATGAATTACCATCAAGATGGGGATGATATGTGCAATATTAATGTTGTCACTGTCCAACCTATACCGAAACTTGGGCACATACCTTACTTGATTTCTTAATCAAAAACACTAAATGGTTTTCAATATATTTTAATTAAAATTCTAATATATTCGAGTGTACCATTTTCTAATAATATTGATCCATGCTTGAATCCATAATCTAACAAGATTCTTGATTTTTTACGTCATTTATCATTTTCTAACTATCTAGAAAGAGTCATATTAATGTTCTTAACAATTTTTTGATCCAAAATTTGAGAAAATTATACTTATAAAAAGACATTGTAAAATAGAAAAATAATGACAGACCCACGGTATAGCACACTAATGTTGACTCATATATAACTTCTACTCATGAACACAACAACAACGACCAAATAATAAGAAATTTACATTGCCTTCCTTTCTTTTTTCTCCTCTTATGGCTTATCATCCTATCACATAACAACAACAAAAAATAAAATACTACTAATTACCTCTTAGAGCATATTTGGGAGATGAGATTTTAACACAAAATTATTAATTTAGGTATCCTGGTTGTTTTATCCTAATCAATTTCCATCCACTTATTTGAGGAGAGATATTGTGAGGCGGTCCCTTCTTATTTCAAAAAATAACCATGAAATTTTGAATCAGGGATGGCTGCCAAGAGACACAAAACACTTCCCAACAGGGCTAGGTTATCCGTTATGTTTAACCATGAAACTACAAATATATATTTCTTTACAAGACTCTAAGTTATAATTACCCTTTTTGATGGGTAGAGGGGGGCTAGAGCCTCAGCAACCTCCCCCTAGCTACGCCCCTGGTTCCTGTCATATATTTTTATGATCTTAAGCCATCACCGAATCTTGAGTAGAATGAACTCTTGATCTAAATCCTCCGTAGGGTGTTTATATGCCATTCCAAGTCTGTCTCAATAATGGTGAGTTGCTCTCTATAATAGTTCATCATGTCAAGGACTGTAGTTTTGAAACTATAATACAGTTTCTTCCCCTACCCCACTTTCAATGTAGATCTAAGATCTATGAGACTATGACTTCCTAGACGTTGTGTTGTTCTCACTCAAGTGACAACTTCCATCTGAGTATCACATGAACCTCTACCATCAAGAAGAACAATTACTAGAAGGCAGAGTCAATGTTGGATAGAAAAGAACAATCGCTAGAAGGTGTTGTACTGTTTTTGTTTCTCTCATGCTAGACATCAAGTTGTTTTTTCTGTTAAGTTTTGTCAAGAGTCACACACATGAAAACAAATTGGCATAAAACGAATGGAATTTTCAAAAATTTAAAATCATTATGTAGTTGAGACATAAATGTATGTTATGTTTGAAAAAATTGTTAGAGGAACGAAGGGGTGTTGGTTCTCATTTTGAGTTCTACCCTTATGTTTTTATCCAACTTTCTTCTTCAATGTATGAAACATTCTAAATATTCTAATGAAAGATTTAATAATTTAACTCTCGACATTAGTTTCATTAATTTTATAATGCAATATGATGATTGGATGTGTGCATCCTGTAACACCCCTGGCCTGGGTTATACTTTAACCCTAGGTGTTTTGATTAAGAAAGATGATTAAATACTTAATATCATCTTGTGAAAGGTAATTAGGGCTCAAGAGGAACCTATATTGCAATTCTAGTCCTTTTTGAACATTGTTGAAATCAATGTTTTGTTTGTTTTGGACTAAAGTGCAAATTACCCAAGTTGAGGGGTTTAAGTGTAATTGTGCATGATAATATGTTCCTCATGTGTTGAAGCATCATGAGAGTGAAAATTATGCTGAGGTATGGCTTATGGAAGCCTGAACACTAAGAAAGAGTTGATAAAGCAATATTTGTGCATAAAAACCTAGTTTTGGAGTAATGTGCAATTTACCCAAAACCAAGGGTTCAATATGAAATTTACCACTTCAATAAGGTCCCTAATGTTTCTTGTCATCATTTAGAGCAAAGAAAATGAGAGGGACTCCTCATTTGAATTAAGTTGGAGGAGAGAGAATCTTGATATTAAAATAATCAAGATTAATGCTTAATTGAAACCCTAATTCAATTTAGGGCAAAAATGGATGTATTAATTAAAGGGCCCTCAACCAAAATTAAAATGGTTGGATTAAGATGTATGTGTGAATGTCCTTGAGCTTTGCAAGGACCGAAAATATCTTAAGGAGGTGAAATTCCACTCACCTTATTATAAAGAAAAGAATTTCCACTCAAAAAGATATATTAATATTATAATGGATTAAGGTGCTTATTTTCTTTTCCCTTAATTCATGTATAATGGAAGGGAGTTCGGTGGGGATAGAGCTGACCTTGCATGCAAGAAACTAAGGTGGAAGTGGTGGCAACAATTTTGGAATTAAAAGACTTTTATTAAGTATCTTCTCTCTCCTCAATTTTCTTATAAAAGTACATTTTCCAAGCCAAATGAAAGGCTTTTACGACCCCACTTCTTCTCCTTGCTTGCAAAACCAACCAAGAAGGCTAAGGACAGCAGGGATCACGTTCCCAACCTGTTGGTAAGCCTTTGATCTTCGTTCTTCATGATTTCATGGTGAAAATCATAAAACAATGTGTAATTTCTTCATTTCTTCACTCAATCTTCAATTCTAGCCGATCATTTCACTCCAAATCTTGAAGTTGAACCTTGGAATAGTTGGAGAAGCTCCATCCACCATTAGATCCGTGTATCTTGGAGCTTGGAGATCAGATTTGAGGCGGGTTTTATAACTCAAACCCTTAATCATTGATATTGCATCAATTCTCTATACTTTGTTGATTGTTTTCTTTAATTTGATACACTCTTGTTTCTTTGCTGCAATTTCCATCAAGAACGTTTGCTGTTCTTGGTTGTTCGAAGGAAGGGGATGATGAAATCATCCTATATTCTTATCCAAAGAAAATTACCAAGCCAAACGGTTTTGATAGCACTCCAAATCGTTTTAATTTGATTGGTTATGCGGTTTCAGCAAACCGTTTAAGGGAAAACGGTTTGAAACCGTTTGGGAGAAAACAGTTTCAAAACCGTTTGAGATGGTTGACAAAGCATTGACCGTTTGGGAATTTTATTCCTAATTATGTAGGCTGATAACCTACCAAATTTGAGGGATTAACTCCAGAGGAATCGTGAGTTGAAGGCTAATCAATTAGGCAATCGAATTGAATTAAGTGCTGATTTTCAATCTGATTAACTTGACCTTTTTGGGAAAACGGTTTCAAAACTATTTGAGATGGTTGACAAAGAATTGACCATTTGGTATTACTGTTCCTAATTATGTTGGTTAATGACTCACCAAATATTAGGGATTAACTCCAGAGGAATCGTGAGTTGAAGTCTAATCAATTAGGGAAACCTAATTGGATTAAGTGCTGATTTTCAATTTGAGTAATTCGATTTTTTGGGAAAACGGTTTCAAAACCGTTTGAGATGGTTGACCAAGTGTTGACAGTTTGTGATTACTGTTCCTAATGGTGTTGGTTAATGACTCACCAAATTTGATGGATTAATTCCAAACGAGTCATGAGTTGAAGCCTAATCAATTGGGTAAACCCTAATTGAGATTAGTGCTGAAATTCCAATGAGTTCATTTTGAGATTTTGTGTTGATTAGCCCAAACGGTTTCAAAACCATTTGGGGATCACCCAAGACCGTTTGGAGGTATGGGGTCAAGTATGGTTGACCAATTGAAGGTCCAAACTTACCAAATCACATTGCAATTAATTGCTGATGTGTTGATCAGCTCGATAGACCAAACCTTGATGAAATTTCACTAGAATCCAAGGGTTGGATGGGCAAACGGTCTTCACCTGCTTGGCCAAACGGTCTTCACCTAATTGGCCAAACAATCTTCACCTACTTAGGCAAACGGTCTCAAACCATTTGGAGACCTAGGTGGTTTCAAGGTCAAATTGTGTTATGCAATTGAAGATTCAAGTGGTCAATCCAATTAGATACCTAATGTAATTGAAGGTTCAATTGGTTAACCCAATAGAGAACCTAATGCAATTGAATGTCCAATTGAATAACCTAATTGAGTACCTATTGCAATTGAAGATTCAATTGACCAATTCAATTGGATACCTTATGTAATGGAGGTCCAATGTGATTGAATCTCTTGAGAATCAAGATGATGAATGATCCATTGATCCAATGCTGATTAGTAATGATAGTCAATGAAGGTACAAAGGTTGAAACCCTATTAGTACCTAAGTGGTTAGTGCCAATTAAGGGATGAACCCTAATTTCTTATAGGATCAATGACTTGGTACACTATGTTAATCATAGTTGTATGAACTCGATTGAAGGGTTGATATGACCTAATCAAGTTGAGATGATGATAGCATGAATTCATATAAGAATATGATTCATGTGGTGTTTAAGGGTATGATCCTTAAGTAGAGAGATCATGAAATCCTAATCATGAACATAAACCCTAATTGACAAGGTTATTGAACTCTAACCCTAGTTGAGGGTGTATCCTTATGAAACCCTAGTTGAGGGTGTATCCATGTAAAATCCTAGTTGAGGGTCATTACTTGAGAAACCCTAGTTGAGGGTGTATCCTTATCAAACCCTAGTTGAGGGTGTTTCCATGTAAAACCCTAGTTGAGGGTGATTTCATGAGAAACCTTAGTTGAGGGTGATTCTATGTGAAACCCTAGTTGAGGGTGATTCCATGAGAAACCATGACTAAGTATTAACATCATATGATGTTCTAATACTATGTTGTGATAAGAGGCCCTGAGAAGGGTGAAGGTATATGAGACTCTAATGTGAAGTCATAATGCATAAAGCCCTAATCTTGGGCAATATGACAATGAATTATAACCCTAATTTTAATTAGGGTATAAAGAAATCTTAGTGATGAAATAGAAGGAATGGCCTTATAAAGGTGAAACATTTCATGTGGTGGACTATATACAACCTAAGTATAAGCAATGTCTTTATCATTAGACAAGTCCATACCATTAAAGATAGTTGGACAATTCTAATGTGCGACATTTGCCTTATATGCTAAAGGTGAGAGATTAGTGGTGGAATGTATTAAGAAGGGAAATAACTTAATACAAGTTAAGATGGTTAATTCAAGAGAGTTTGAAATGATGTGAAAGTGATACATCAAAATATAATAGTTATCACATGTAGCACTTCAGGTTTTATATACCTTGATGTACTCCAAATCTTATATGTCCAAATATGAAACATATGAAGTGTGTTATGCAACTATTACAATGATATGTAATGAGCTGTTGCACTTTGATGAGTGTTAATTAATGTACCTTGAGAATGGGGTTAAGTCCAAATGATGAGTATGATGTAGTCATACCATGATGAGGATGAGAAATGAACTCATACCTTGAATTAATGATCATCAATGCTATATGATGCGAGTAATGATCTTAAATAATCATTTATGATACCTTTGAATGCCTCATAGGTATGGAATAATGAATTAAGGGTTAGACAGATAATGTAATCATGAAACCCTATTTAATGAGAAATGGGGAACCCTAACCCTAATTTGGGTAAAGGGAATGAGAAGCCCTATTTGATAGTAAACCCTAATTCCTGGGAAAGGAATAATGGTGTTACTATTGTATCACATGATGTGATGAATATCTTGTATGACTGTTATCATGTCTAAAACCATGTAGATATTATGACATGATGAACATAGCCAGGTATGAGCTATGATGTTCATTTGATAAGTATTACTTAGAAAGAAGTAACAAGATAATTATGGTCTTGTAAGCCTTTGTAATAAGTTGTTGCCTAGTGAGAGGTGACAATATGTGTAATGGCCTTGTGAGCCATGTGAATAAGTTGTTGCCTAGTGAGAGGTGACAAGATGTGTAATGGCCTTGTGAGCCATGTGATATTTTGTTGCCTAGTGAGAGGTGACAAGATACTTAATGGGCCTTTTGAGCCATGTGAGATGCTTGAACAACAAGTATCATGTATACCTTGGTCTGAGGACCTTGTGGTATTAATTACCTGATAAGTGGTAACAATGTTCTGTGATGAACTAAGGGTTTGAATACCCAGATCCAGTAATCATGATAATGATGATGTGAAGGGATGAGAGTTCCCAGTAATGTGATCAGGGACTGAGATCCCAACGTCTTACAAGAACTGAGAAGTACATTGCTGAATATAAGTACATGTTTCTTTGTAGCAGTTGTCTTAATAAGTTATGTTTGAGAACTTGACTAATGCTAAAAGAATATGATAATGTACTTAAATAATCAAGTGAAATCTATTTATGTAGTGCCCTGGCCATAGATCCATCATTGTCAGTAGCTGGTGATGGTGAAACGGGTTCTCCTGCGGATTAATCCGGAACGTATATTGTTGAATATGCGGGGTTTCTCCTAGCCAAAAATAGGAGGATTAGAGTGAAACTTCGGTTTTAGACTCAAGGTGTGTATAAGAGCATGGTGAATAGGCCCATGGCTCAGTGTGATAGAGCATGAATGCGTTCATGGCTCAGGGAGCACGGTGAACTGGCCCGTGGCTCAGATATATTAGCACCGAGACCTGTACCAAGGCAGGCTAGAGAAAGGGTAGCCTACGGGAGCTAACCCTGTGACTGAGGTCACTTCAGCAAGAGATTGCGGTCCTGCTTGTTTTCTCACACTGACCGAGAGGTGGGAGGTCATGGAGTCCGGCTCTTCCGTTGACCTTGTATGGCACCGGCTTTGGGTTTCGCAACCGAAGGTTGGATTTGAGCGGTACGACTCACTTCCTCAGGGCATAAGTGTGATTGTAAAATGTAATCAGCCGTATAACATGTTTGCTTAAGGATTGAATACGTAAATTCATTCACTGATGTTGTATTTCTTTGTGCATTCCTTAGTGGATAAATGTTATTTATGTTTCTTTATATTCTCTACAAAGTAGACAGATGAATTACTTATCTACAATGGGTAGAGGCAATGACTTCCTTGATAATAGGATATTATCTTATTCTGTTCTATGATGAATAATTCTACCTAATAATGTAAAAGTAACTCATGCACAGTTTTAATTTAATAAACTGCAATAACAATGTTTTGGCAGAGAATTATATCTCTCGCTGGGGCAATTTTCAATTGTCTCACCCCCGTGGGAAACATTTTTAGGTATGCATGGAAGGCAGAGCAGAAACCCTAGAACAGGGAAAGAGCAGCGGCAACAGCAACAGCAGGGACATCAATAAGATCTCAGGTGGAGATTTTGTCTGTCTAGTCGTATAGATAGCAGTCCTATGTGTCGTCTCTGTACTCTCAGGTCCTCGGAGTTTTAAATGTATCAATCTGAGTTTTGGCTTAGTGCCTCGAAGTTTTTATACTGCCTGTGTATAATTGTTAACATGGCAGTCAATGTTGTAATCCTTAAAAAGGAACGGTACATGTTGTGTACTTGTGAACCAAGATGAATTTGAAATACTTTGGTTCTTGGTTAAAGAGTTTTCCTATGAATGGATCTCTTTGAAAAAGTTTTAATTTTTTGTGATTTTCAGTAATCCGCTGCAAATAATCCGCTTCCGCTTAAGTTAATCTTGTTTTCGCGAGTCGGTCGTTTCACATCCTATTCAGGACATCTTGCATTCCTGTGATCCTTTTTAGTCACCACATTCTATTATTAGAAGATTTTCTCAATTTTGGATATCGATGACTCTTCAATTTGAGATCATATTCTAGATATAGAGTATATAAGGATTTTCATAACAACATGAAAACACACAACAAACTTCAGTCGCCTTCACTATTCATATGTTTTGTTTCCTATTGTAGCATTTAATGTTCCATTTACATGTCTATTTGACTCCACATAGTTAGATCGGTCAATTCTTATGCCAAGCATATGTACCTACATTTGTATATATACACTTGTTGACCTTATTATATCAC
Source organism: Alisma plantago-aquatica (assembly GCA_963693085.1). NCBI lineage: Eukaryota > Viridiplantae > Streptophyta > Magnoliopsida > Alismatales > Alismataceae > Alisma > Alisma plantago-aquatica. The sequence continues at coordinate 1,243,004,560 of OY856411.1, forward strand.
TTTTCCGTTCCATGCAAATAAAGGCGTCCTAAGTTTGCTTCCTACGAAACATGAATATGAATTCAAAAAATATGTGCTAAAAGTCTTTATTTTCCTTATTGTACATGTTCAAGTGATGGGTTGTTACATCCAAAACGACCTTCAACTTGTTTAGTAATCAAATCCAAAAGAATTTGGAATAATGACTATTTTTAAGTTTTTCTTTTTAATTAATAGAAACTAAAGTAGCCTTAAATCCAAACATCTTGTTAAGACAATATACATTTATCTTGAAAATTCCCATGTTTCCTCTCTTGCTCCCATGATGACATGGGTCCATCAATTTATAAGAGTTTGTTACAACTCACATTCTAACCAGATACTAGAATATACGTATCAAGCACCACAAGGGTATATTGTGCAACATCAATTGACATTGTGCATTCAAATTTCATCCTTCAATAGGATACATGAGTGTTTTAAATGGAGAGGTGATTGTAGTCCATGGTAGTAAGTACTTATTCCAATTATGCACTTTGTAAAATTAAATCAGGATAAGAGGGGAAAATATGTTTATTTATGTAGTTGTTTTCTCACCCATTATTTTTAAATTTTACCAATTCAATGCTCCTAGATCCTCAATTTCTTTTCTTATTTGGGACATCAATGTTTCATAAAACATAGATCAATAAAGCTTCAAATTTGATCACATGTATTACTCATATGTAATCATGATAATTATTATCTCTTGTGTATATGTGATAATTATTATGATACAACTGAAATGTCAATAAAATTTTGTTTGGAGCTTTTTGAAATATCAGTGGTTAGCTTATAGTTTAGTATGACAATGTGATGTGAACAATGGGAAATGTCATCTATTATGTAAGTTGGCTTATATTTCCAAAAGTCGAGTATTTATCTTATACTTATGTTGTGACCATCACATTGCTATCTCAAATCACTCTTGTTTGCAACTTCATGTATTTATAAATTCCTTAGTAGGATACGAGCTCGCTTAATTGTAGAAATGTTATCCTTTAATGATGTCAAATAATTTATTTTGGTATAATATATACTAAGAAGGTACTCATAGACGCTCTAAAATTGTGTATATAACAAACTCTTAACTAACATTGGCTGCTTGAAAAGGAAAAATGTATTTAGAAAAAAATCCTTAGTAGGATATCTGAAGCCCACAAGGATTATTGTGACCTAGCATACATATTTTAACCACATAGGTACTAAGATTATATTTCTTTACCACTTAGGATGTGGCTTCATTTTTTCATTTGACATTGGTTAAATGGAAAAGTGTACAAGTATTCTGGTCACACCAAGTGATATAATGACAACAAATATCCTCCTTCTATAGAGTTCAGTTATATTTAAAATAGAGTATTGAACCATTAACATGTTTTCTTAGTTCTAGCACTTTGGATCTTTTCATAAGAAACTAAAGCATATTTTATTACAAGGATCAAAAAAGTTTCTTCAATACAAATTATGAATGCCCATAAACTTAATATATTTTAGTTTAAATTATTACAACTACATTATATTCCATGACATTAATTATTTATTTGCAATTGAGATGGAAATTGAAGTATAAATTCTAGATATTATGCACATTTTTTTACACTAGAACTATTAATTTTTATTGCATAGTGGTAAAAGAAACAAATGTACATAATTAGATAACAATGTTAACTGAAATTGGTTCAAGAACCAACTGACTATTGATATTTTCTATGAAACTATCAAAGTTATCACAAACATTATCGTTTCCTTATCATCGTGTAAATATTTATATTCATGAATCACAAGTGATCATATGTATAAAACTAATAACACAAAAATCTTTTTAACACAATCATTTTTACCTTTTGACAATTTAATTAATTTTCTCAATCAATAAATATTCCAATTTTAGCGACTTTACTATATTGGATTACTACAAATTCCTATGAGTACACATTCTTTTCATACTATTCTTATTTGTATAAAGTTGAATACACAAATTTCACTTATACTGGCTACATTTTCATAAGAAGTTCTCTATTGTAATAAGCTTTTAACAATTATATAATGTCAATTTTATGCATGAGAGCATGTGGTGGTAACAATTATGATGAATACTTCGAAGAAATGTGGTTCATTTGAGTGTGGCACATGAGGATATACATGTAATTGAATCAACAAATGATTTTAGAACTCACATTATAGGCACGATAGACATCCTAGATTGAAGATGAGTATCATCTTATCTGGAAAAGTTGATATGGTCATTGGTTATTAATTAAAATTTATGGTGATATAATAAGATCATCTTAAGTGCTCAATACAAAAGTTGTTTTTATTGGTTTCCTCAACTAATGAATTTTCAAATTTCAGTGATTTGTGTATCTTGAATTACTAAATGTAAAACTCTATCCCTATGAATAAACATCCTTTTCATATAATTCTCATATAATTGAAGGTTTAAAATGCAAAATGTACTCTCTATTATCTTAATATTGTAAGAATTATATAATGTCGTTTTACACAAGAAAACATGTGACCGTAAGAAATCATCGAGAATATTAGAAAAAATAGAAAAAATCATGTGGAACATGAGAATATAAAGTTATTGTAAATGACAAATGAATTCAGAACACACATCATGGCATAAATGATGGACTAGATTGAACATAGTTTATCTAGAAAAGGTGATATGTGTAAGATCATGCATTGATGTTTATCCACATCTAACAATATCATCTTCCTTTTTCAAGGCAAAAATTGTTTTCAATGTCAGTGATGCATGTCCTTGTAAATTATGATAGGTATAATTCATCAGTGGCCATGTTAGCATGGTTGGAAAGGAACCAAAGTAGATATATGGTAAGTAAAAAACTAGAGGTTATAATGAACATAAAGTACAATGATTTCATTAGTATAATTAAATATTGTTTGTGGGTTTTTATGTGGTGTTTCACTATATTACATGGATGAGTTGTTAGGATATATGCATTATTTTTGTTAAAAATGTTACATATTATAGTCGTATACTCCATTCATGCTTCAAGGGTTCCATTTTTTTTATTTAAATCCTCAAAAAGATCCTACTAAGAGAACTTGTTAAAATATAATGACTTTAAAATATTGTGATTGATTCCATCCACTCACCATGATTGATAATCATATAAAATATTTTTATTTATTCCACCCAAAGATAAAATATATATACTCATCATAGTATGTACAGTTACTACAATCAAAAATATTTACAAATTTTATTTCCTTTTCATATTAATAACATGTTGATATAATATGTTTATTATCCTCATGATCGTTTTTGCATTGTTGGATAGTTTCTTCTATAAAGGAAAGTCCCTAAAAAACTAACATTTTTCATGCTATAAAATTGTTGGTTATAGGGTTAAATCATATTGTACTTAGATTATAGTAAATATATTACTAAGTAAAAAGTTGAAACAAAATACCTTATTGAAGAAACATTATACTCAATTTCTTACAAGTTATTATTAAAAGACACATAAATAGTTTCAAAAAATTAATATTACTTTTTTTTAATCAATGATAACCACATAGGCGATATATGAATTACACTAAAATATCTTTCCTATAAGTATCTCTTTTGGTGATCATTTTTGAAAGTTTTTAATATTATATGAAATGTAATATCATTTTGAATACATTAATATACAATAAATGTGTACGCATCAAACCACGTCCATGTGGTTATGAAAGTGCAAAATGTGGTGAATCGCTCTTTTTATGATGGATATATTAACCCTTTGTTTAGAAGTTTGTTGAAATGTCATATACATTAAAAAATGTTCATGGATGCTAATAAAAAAATTTTATGTTATATCTCAAGATTACATTTACTATGTTTGTCAAAGATAAAGAGTAGCATTTACATGTAAAGATGTGGATGAATCAAAACCAAAGTTGTTACATCCTTGAAATTCATAGATTTCAAGCCTAAACAAAATTATGGTACAAATAACAAGGTAGGGAAATGAGAGACTTTGGTTGATGATTCCAAACCCCAGACATGTAATAGATGTTCAATTTAAGTAAATAATGTGCTTTTGAGCATATGTGTTTGTATGAGGCTAATATAAGGTGCAATGATTATCAAAGCCTTAAATTTGTAATTAGGAATGTAATTGGGCTCAGGGAACCTTTTGAAGGCCCAAGATGTGATTCATGGGCCTTAGGGACACATTTCAGCCCAATTGGGTAAGCAAGGTTTACATATGGGTCCTTGGGATATGAATTTAGATATTTATGCTACTCATGATCATAATAAATATCCAAGATATTTTTGGTTGATGGATAATCAGAATATAAGATAATGAGAGAATTTCTAGATTGATCCTAGATAAAATGTGGCCTAGATAATTAGTTAAAGGATTATCCACTATTTACTTGGAAGCCAACAAATGGATAATACGTACATGGTTTTAGGTTTTATATTCTACCTAATGATAGAAAAGAAGTAATGGGACAAGATTCCAAAGTTTGAGGTAATTCAGATTAATGATATGTCCTAGAGAAATATTTATCTAATGAGGACTTTTACTTAAAAGAATATAGAAAAAAGGAAAGGAAAACATATGCAAGGAGTCCATCCGGAACTGCAAAATAGATCTAGGTAGTACCGAAAGAGGTGAGACTCTCTCCCTTTCCTGGACTTTGTGGAATCCCACTCACAGGATGATCACATGGATTATTACCTCTCCCTTCCTCTCTGGACTTTGTTTGTTTCATATAAGCATGTAGTTGTAACCAGGAGGTTAATGTGAATTCAACGAACCCATGTATGCCCATAATCCTCAAGATATAGGATAATACCCAATATCCCGAGTAAATTGGGAAGTTAGGGCTAGGCATCGCTGCCTCCCTTTCATACCCAAGACTATATAAGGCATCAGGGAGCAGGTTTGTGACCCTTAGAGCCTATATCTCCCATTAATTGATCTCCTTTCACCCATGGAGCTGACCCTGAGCTCTCCCTGCCCTCTTGGTACCTGAAGCAAGAACCCCTTCTCTGTTTCACTCTGAGTCAATTACTTGGTTTTATATCACCTTCAGATGATGGAGGAGAGATCGAGATAGTCAGCTTGGCGTGCGTAGACCTAATGGTCCTTCCCCGACTCTAGCCACCGTCGTCAAGAAGCTTGGTGATGGAACTATAGCCCTGTCTGCCTCAGGCCACCACAAACACATCTAAGGGTTGGGAAAGGATTGTAGGACCTTTAGGAAACTACCTCTGCCCAGAAACCATGGCAAAGGAAGTTAAATCTCTTCTCTTGTTTTCAGTTGTATCAGTGTATATATCGAATTAGAAACCTCTGACTATGGTCATCCTTTTGTGAGCCAGAGAGCTCGTTGGATCCGGGGAGTCCCTGCAGACTCAACCCCACCCTCGTCGAAGGATGCTAAAGCTAGCAAGCCAGAGTCAACTTTGGAGTTGACTCATGGTACCCTACAAATGTGTAGGAAGCGGGGGAGACAATCCCTGGAGGGATTAGTCTGGTTTGTCGTGGTCCTCGTGACACGTCTAGGTCACTGCACATGGGCAAAATGGTAATTAGCCCCACTCACAAGCCAAGCCTGCATGGAGCTCTGAGTCGAACCATAGGCGGAGCCGTCCTGTGAGGATGATATCTAATAATAATTAATTGATGATGTGGCAGTCTATGATTGGTCAGAATAGAATTATCTTGCAACTAATGTAGATAATTAATGGTAGATCGTATGATAATGAACCTATATATGAAATTGCTCAGAACTACATGTAGAATTTGAATAAAATAGTTTCATGGACTAATTATGCTCCATATTCTAAAAGTATATGCAATACATGTTTTGATGTGACTAATATAAAGGAAAACCTAGATTTCCTTTAATATGATAGTGAATTTGTTTGTTTTGAAATAATACCTGATCTTGTCATGTATGATGAGTAAATCCTCGATAATGATGAATAATAGATGTTTCTAGATTATTAATCATAATATGTATATTTAGGGTTTTGAAACCAATGCAAGTATCTTACTATGATCTTAATACTAATGATATGATCTAGGTATCACGGATAACCTACTTTGCTCAAGACTATGATTAGGGTTTCACCTAATATGCATAACTAAAGGCTGTAAACTTAGAAATCGTGATATGATTGAATTAGGGTTTGTGTCCCTTATCCTTAGTCCAAACGTGAGACAACCCTAAACCCCAATTTAGGATCGAACTAGATCTCATTAATGTAATGTGAATACATGGTGACACATATGTACTATGTGTGTTTCAGAAAATGTTGGTTGAATGCTTTGTTGCTTGGATGTTTGGATGCACTCTTAAAGTACATATTCTGATGGATTCTACAATGGAATAAGGTATGTGGTTACACTTAGGAATATATGTACCGATTCTCGAGTTTGTCGAGGTTACTCAAAGATATTAAATGAATGATAACTGCTTGCTTGTTTATTTACTTCATGCAAATTATACTATTCCTATGAGTATCATGAAAGGTAAATTATTGATATTTTGAACCCTAGGTTAGACTGATCTTAAGGGTAATGCACATGAGTCCAAGGATGGATAGTGATTACACCTAAGATAGTAGACCAGATACAGGTTGGAATATGAAAGCAAATGTATATTCTTGTGTGCAAATAAAAGATGTTAAATATGTGTATACTTGTGATTATTGGATGAACCCACGTACTAGTATAGAAATATACTGACTGCGTATTTGTCTGTTGGCATTTTAGGTACTTGATATACTTGATTCATGGACATGAGGTTATAGATGAAAGATATTGAAGACACTAAAGTTAATCAAGGAGGGTTAGTCATAGTGGTAGTTCTCCTCACATGTATAAGTTAGTTCTTTCTAAAAGTTATGTAACTCCTTAGAGGAGCTCATTAGTGTAAATATTTGTTCATTAATGGAAATTGTTTACTATTCTATATTATTTTTTGAATTTGATCCTAGAATTTATGAGTAATGATCTTCGACTTTAAGGTCCTTTGGACACTGAAAAGTGTGGGTCATTACAAAAGTAGTTGATATCCTCATCAAGGGAAATGTTCATGACAAAATTTGTGTAGAATAAGTTCATAGAAGTATACAACGTCAAGTAGATGTGGAACAAAACAATTTTTAATTATTGTTATGTCATTAAACTAAACATTGATATATGGAAAAAGAGGAATAAGAAACTGAGCAGTTTCTTAATCAAACAAAATAAGATGATGTCAAGGAAATAGAAGCTACATTGAAGAGAATCTACCAAGGAACATCAACATAAAACTATGAATTTATGTTATGTTATACATTTTTCTGTATCCAGTAGTTTTACAATCACAACATAAATCTATATGAATATTGTGTCAATTTAATAAATATTGATTATTGACTTATAACACTATATCAATTTTTATTTATTTAATTTGGTATGCATTGGAGTCATGTGCTTTTTACACGTGCATTTACTAGTTTTAAGTCAAACATCAACTTTTAAATCCAAAAAGTCCCAAATTGGCAAAGTTTAACCCTACAATCGATATTGTCGAGTCAGGAGTCAGGTTCGCGGGAAGGTATTACATTGTATTACACAATTATTGTACACCTAACTTCATTTTGACATGTAAATGTGATTACAAATTAACTCATGGTATCTATCAATGAAAACTCATTCAACCTTATGGCGGTTTATGTACTTGCAAAGCAGCCAAAGCAAACTTGAGCAACTCAACTAACAACCCAAAGGAGCTACATAGACATAATTTAAAAACTTATCTAATTTCTCTAGGTCAAACTAAGTATGATTCACACTCAAGTACTAAACTGATGTATACATTAGTCATATAACTACAATGCTCCCTTTTCTCCTGTTACACCCCCTTTTGATTTTTATCAGCATGTTTGTATCCATTCACCTCTCGTCTAATGATGTATTTTGACAATTCATGAAAATTGAAAGCTAACAAACATGCTAGATTGATGTGTATAATGTATTATACAACAAAAAAAATACTTGTTTATTGATTCAATGGTAAGCCTGATTGGTTTATTAGTCACATATTTTAGGTTCAATATCCAATTAGAGCACTACGTAAAGGGTTTAAAGCAACAAGTGTGTTGCATTGGCATGAGGGATAAGCACAATCAAGTAGATGAAAATTAGTCTACTATCTAGATAACCCATTTAGCTGACTCTAAATCATAAGGTTTTGGACCCGAACAATAATTAAGCATCACCCCAAACAAGTAGGAAAAGTAAGAATGTTGTAGATGATAATTATGAAAAATACCATGGCAAGTAGTTATTTTCTTACCGAAAACAAATTTAAAACTACTCTTCTATGGAAGGCAAGCAAGCTAAATGGTGGGAAAAGCATGTAAGCAAGCTTGTCACTTGCCCTTATTCAAGGATTGTAGAAATTATATATTTCATTTAATATAATAGGTGAGGGTTCATCACAAGTGCGTAAATTATATAAGAGGTATGTTTAGTACGTGGTGAATGGAGGATAGAGGGAGGGAGAGGAAAAGATTTAAGGTGTTTTAATGGATAAAGTAATGGGGAAAGGAGGGTAAAGGTAGGGAAGAGAGGGGAACAAAGGGGAAAGAATTGAATGTATTTTTAGCCACTTCTCTCATCATAGATCAGAGTGAAGACAAGGGGAAGAGGAAAGTCTTGGTAGGAAATTATTGAATAAGTTGTGGAAATATTTGAAATGTTAGAGGAAAATATAAATAATATGAAAAGTCAATATATGGCTCATAACCAATGGGAATGGAGAAGAACCAGTCTATCACATATATTATATGTCACTCGGAAGGACATATAGAACATAGAGGAAGAATTTTGAGAATAAATAAATAAAAATAAAAATAAACAAAATATTTTTTTTGCACAATTTAGAAGGAAACTAAAAAATTTAGACTTCTTATAGGAAATTGGATAAGTTTGAGATTATAAAATTATAAACATAAAATGAAAAAAAAAGATAATTGAAGGAAATGTGGGGCATTGTTGAGAGAATCTTGAACTATGGATGGAACATAGATACATTGAGGCCAAGTTTGTTACACATATAGAAATATGGAGAAAACTACTTGTATACTGACTATGAATATGAAAAAAAATAGTCTCATTTGAACACCAAGGTTTTAGGTCACCATAATTTTTTATGTTTATGTTATTTTAATATTATTTTTTCATTTCCCTTCCCCATACTAACCAAATAGACTGACCTCACTTTTCAACAACCCCCAATTAAGGAAGGCCAAAAAGACGAGAGCTATTACCTACAAATTTTACCCAATGATCTAGATTATAATCAAACAATATAAAATAGTAGTTAAAAGATTATATACAAGATGCTTACATGAAATTTCTATCCTCATAATTGTACACTTGAGAAGAAATGACTAGATAAACCCCCCTTTAAATCTTTACCACCTTCATATAATTTCCATCTTTATCTTCATGTCCTTTATCATGTATATCAGTTTATACCTAAAATGGTGTGAAACAAATATGCAATCAGTATGTTGTCATACTGGTACGTGGGGTGCATCCAAAATATGCAAGTAAATAACAACATATATTCCAAAACATACCTACAAATATAAACTGGCATTTTTTTCACATAATCTTCCTTTATGTGATATTCATAGTGGCATTATAATTGAACATAACTAAATAAACAGCCAACAGGTTAATTGTTCAACTCTTGAGAAGCATTTGGAAAATACCGACAAACTAATATGGTTATTCTTAGGCGTAACCACGTACCTTGATGGTGAGCCATGTAGAATATCATGCAAATTACAATTCAATTACTTTCAAGCAATCCAATCAACAAAAATAAATCCAGGCAATCATAGTATATTTACATGTATGGAAATCCTAAAATGTCACCATCACATTAATTAGATTAATCCCTACTCAGTCCTAATATAGGGTGTAGGGTTTCCTTGATTTTGAGTCAATATCACAGTTATGTTTGATCCCTCAATTCCCATGTTCATTGATTTAATGACTCAAGAATCCTAATTCACATTAAGTGTAACCATGATATTCAAATCTACAACATACCTCCATCACGATCACTACGATTCAATCATGTTCATTACCAATATTGCAAGATATGGTATTTAACCTTAATTGTCCATATGTATGGTTATTCAAATTAGAAACCCTAGATATCATTATTATGAACATATTTATCATCTTAGATTCTCATCATGTTCAATAACGTCAGATAACAAGACTAACAAACAACCTTTTAATGTTTTCAACATTTTGGTACCCAAAACTAGGGTTTTCCATTATTAATCCACTTAATAATAATTCATTACCCTACTTTTGGTATATGAGGCCTAATTATACCCTGAAACTATTTTATTGGAGTTCCTCTTATTTTTCCAATCAAAATGATATATAGGTTCACTATTATCGGGCACTCCTAGCAATTTCTACAAATTGGGCAAAATATAATCATTATACCTTGAAACTGGGCCACGTGGCACTTCTCCAATGGTCAGTGCCAATGCCACTTAGTTAAGTTGGGGAGCAATTCACTTTGGGTTCATGGATTGATTTTTCTTTCATGGTCCAGTCATTAGGAAATTTATCACATTCAACCGTCGGTCGAACCCCTTTCTCCCTAGCAATGTGATTTTGCCCATCCTGGGCCTGTCAGCTGTCCGTCTGCAAACCTTGATGTTGCCGCCCAAGCCCTACGAGACCATGCCTCTCACTCGTCAAGATCCTCATCCACCGAGGCCACTCTTCTTCGTGACCTCCTCATGTGCCCCTGCGTCGTCTCACGCCACCCCCCATCGTTGTAGAGGTCCTCCCCTCCCTCTGATCTTTACCAATGGTTTAGGTTGTTCCAGACCTATGGGTGCAGTGCCTCTACTCTAGCCTCTCTGATGGAGGATTCATCACACAAACCCCCAAGTCCTTTTCATACACTGATACGTCCATCGATGTCACCTTCTACTCCACTAATGCAACCAACGTCGGACGTCTAGCAGGCACCCATGCACTGACTACTCCTCAACCCCATTCACCACAACCACCGCCCATCACCTAGGTCCCTATAGGCCTCCTCCTTAGACCTTGCCAATGGTAGGTTGTGAGATCCATGAAGGGATACGATGCTTCTATGATGTAGATCTTTAGCGAGGGTTGTCCATCGTACATAGGCCCGTCGAAGCTACGTTAGATTCCGCCCTGCCCCTTTTGGCCCCTAAGGTTGCTTATAGGGTATACATCCCTTTCTTGGACGGCGTCCTGTACTAGGCTGAGACAGGGTCATCCTAGAAGTTTTGTAGGTATTGTCGATCTTGATTAGTGATGGGGAGACGATCGTCATTCATAGGACTAGTATCCGTGGGCTCTTCATCAACTAAATGGGGGTCACAACTAGGTTTGGGGATGTTGGGTTATGCTCCCATGACTCCTCCTTTATATGAGATGCAAGCACTTCTTCTAGGGTTATAGTGATGAAGAGAAGGAAAGAGCGGTATATGGTCAACAATTAGGCTGGGTCTGCTTTCTTTTCATCGTAAGATAAGGGAATGGTCCCCTCAAGGGTAAAATTTTCCTTGCTATATACCCATGGGTGAGAGGGTGAGTATCGTAGGTCATGATTCCTGGATATGGAAAACTCTTTAATCACTAACCAACTAAAACTTAATCTCATGTCATGGTTATATTTTCCTAATGTGAAAACCACCAAGAATAATAGCTATTTATTTATTTCTTCTTTGTGTTTAAGGCACATTACAATATTCTATATAACATTACTCTCTTTACCTATGCAATTAAAGATATCTCTTTTAGTCAACCATTGGTCTCCAACTAGATATAGGAGAAAGGCAAGGCATCTCACTTAGGAAGTAACTGAATACATCCTTTTTATTTTATTTTACTTTCCTTTACTTTTCCTTATATGGAAACTCTTGATTTTTATTCTAATAAAACCAAAAGGTATGAAAAGACACTACCACAAACTTGTTGGAAACATTAAGCCATCAAGGAAAAACAATTAACTATTTAGTACACATTGGATAATTGGTCCTATTTAGGAACTACTTTATCATATAATTCTATATTACTTCTTTTCTCTCTCTTTGGTATATCCTTTAAATCAATTATTCTAATTTTGAGGAAACTCATAAAGTATTCAATATTTATCTAGTAAGTTGGGATTTATAGGGATGTATTTCACATACAAAAACTTGCTCTTTTAATCATTAGTTTAAACAATACCATTATACCAAGAAATTATCTTCCTTTTCTTATTATTTCAAGTTTACCAAGGATCAAAACAAAATAATACTAATTGTTTCCTAAAACATTGTGTCATCAATAATGGTTAGATAACTATCCTTTTTAATTATCTAAAACACCACACATCTTATTTTCTTTTAGGAACTTCATATATTATCTTATATTTCAGTTTTGTAATATTCCAACAAGCCATTATTATTAATTCATGTACAAATTTCTTTATTTGACATATGCCACAAGAACCCATGCTACAATGGTGATTAACATTATTACTCTACCAATAATACATTTGTAGAAAATTATTTACCAAACCATGGATTTATAATTATGTAATTCAATTTCACCAAAATTGAGGATATAAAAAACTTAGCCATCTAATTAGGGTTTATTTGGATGATTACATATTTCACCCAATTGATCTTAGTTTTATCTTGATTAATAATGATAGTTTGTCATGATGTTTTGAACTTCATTGTACACCTTATTAAAATTTTGGATTTTGAAGTACATGAATTCATAATTTGATAAACAAAGTGGTGTAGTAAATTAATTTTAAATATTACATAGGTAATTTGGATTTATTTGAAATTTATATATGATTTGGATAACTCAAATTTATGCATCGGTACAAATTTTGAAAACATTTTTATGTTGTTTGATTCCGTTTGTCAATCAAATCTTGATTTGAGTGACCATGTTGCAGACTGCAATATAACAATCAATGTATGATTTTTAATTATTTATAGGTAACTCTAAATGGTCTAAAAGTTTTATCTGTGCTCTAGAACTTTATTTTGGACAATGTACTAATTTTATCCTAATTTTTGTAGTCATTTTGTCTGATCTAGATAATATTTTCAGTAATAGATTTATGACACACAATTTTGATAAAATAAAAATGGTAAGGTAGCGCTAATTTGCAGTTATGCCAAATACCTTAATTGATCTATATGGGTAACCTAGAACCCTAGTAGCACTCATCTTTTCATGATTCATTCTAGAGAAACAAAATTTTAGAGAGATGTGGAGAATAAGGGTTTGAGTGAAGAGGCAGGTGAAGATGGTGATCTACAATTTTCTCTTCCGAGGAGTGATGAAAGCAAGTAATCTTACCTTATTTAGATAGGTTTCCATGGTGAATCTTCTCTTCCATATCTAAATTTTGTCCTCCTATGATTTGAATAAAGATGATATCAAATCACCCTATTTTCTCTTTTTCTCTCCTATTTCCCTTTCCTAGGGTACTTGAGCTAAAAAGAGAAAGAAATGAGTTGAATCCATAGGAGTTGCTTGGATTTCTAGAAATTCATAACTTTGAAAAAAAAATTGAGGTCACCCAAGGTGAGCGTTTATCTCCCTATTAAGCTTTGTAAACATGTTCAAAGCCTAATTCTATCTGGCCAAAATAATCAACTTCCTTGCTTGCCTTTGTATGTGATTGGGTGATCAATTAGGAAGGGAAATGATTTATACTTATTTGGATTCTTTCCCATTAGATTGTATTTGTCTAGTTCATGATAAATTGATTCAAGATCTATGAAAAGCCTTATGGATAGAGAACTATGTTATTTAACACATATATTGCCTAAAATCGTCCTAATAAATGTTATGCTTGGAATTTGAGTTGACAAGTATTGAATCATCTATGAACCAAATAGGAATGAGTTCTCAACTGCATTTTTAGATCTATGCTAGAAACACATATGGAATAAAACATAATGATCAATATGAGGTTTTTAAAAGGAGGTATTCCATGTCTAGGGTTGTTTTCCTGAAGTGACTCAAACAAACCATCGAATCGATGCATACTTATGATTGATGTTCTTGGTATGTACGCCCAGAGAGCCAATCATATAATGATTGTAATGGCATATCTTATAAATGGTTCGATTAATAAAAAAATCAATCTTCGTCTATATGTTTTTTCAATTATGAGATAATGTTATAACATAATAAATGTCTAAAGAATGATGTTACTTGATGACATATGTATTTAGGTCGAGGACCTAAACAATGAGATCATATGTATGATAAGAATACATACATTCTTGTTATGTCCCTAGTCGGATGTTATTATAGAAGATAATAGACAACAATAGCACATAAGAATAGAGTCTGTGTTGGTTTATGATAGAATCTCATTAGTCATGATATGTGATATCAAACCAAACACATTTATACTTGTTAGAAGAATAGTGTATCAGATAAATCCACCTTGAGATTGATGCTTGGAGACATTGAGTGGTAGTCAGAATCAGGTTTCATCATCATGGTGGTGATTATGGTTCTTATACCTGAAGTCATTGCACTCATCACATGTTGTTCAATGTACTTTGACATTATCCAACATGATCTTGAATAAGGGTTACTATAAAGGTGATGCTCAGATACATTGTGACACATGGGGATTGACTGTGAGTGATGTAGATGGGATTTGTCCCTCCTACTAGAGTTGATATCCCGACCACTTGATAAGAGAGATTGAGAAATGTATGACCATACTCATGTGAATCAATATATGATATGTGAACTCAAATGCATTTCAGACAATATGCTCTAATTGAAGGAACATGGATTGAATATTGAAGAGGATGACGATTCCATGCCTCAAGTTCAATCTGGACATTAGAGACAAAGGAACTATACGATCACTGTAACACTAATCACATATTGTAGGTTGAAGTTGTTCCCCAACTTTTCAATTACTTGGTTAGAAATTATGTGTTGCTAGATACCGCTCATTGCTTGTGATGTCATAAATTGATTATCGATGTTCACTGCTGACGTAACTTGGGACCTATAGGGTCTTTAGAATAGGAGTTTACTCATGAATATCATTTAACCTTGATTACTAAAGTGTTAGATATTCAATTTAAACAAGATTGGTTGCCAAAAATCTGAAACGATCAGTTTAGGAAGTGAACAGATCAGTTCATATGTACGAACTAACCAATTCAGGTTGTGAACTGACCAATTGGATGATCAAGATGATTGGATCAAGGATTGATGTTGATGTCATGTTGTGCATTAATCATCATATTAAAAGCCAATGTGATTATGAATGGGAAACATAATGAATCGATAGATTCAAGTGTTGAACCGATCGTCTCACATGTGAATGGACCAGTTCATGGTTCACAGGCTTTCAAAAATTTATGAAATCACATCTCTTTGACTCCTAGATGATCTAAAAACCCTAACCCTAGCCATCCTATATAAAGGGGGGACAATCTATGCTTTTAAAAGACACAACAATAAGCTCTAACAATTTTTGTCTTCTCACAATTATGGTAATGTGAGAACCCAAGCAAGTCTTACTCATAAAAGGGAGAGATAGTACGAGAGAGACAACAAGGGAGAACAAGTCAAAGCTAGCATGTTGACATTTGAAGGGACAAATCCTTCCTATATGTTCCAAAAGAACAACATGACTTCTTAGTAGTCCGCGTGGACTACATAGAGGTGGGGAGGCCTTTACCACATGCTAGAAGGATGTCATCAACTGCTGTCTATGGTGATACACCAGGAGGCCGCCCCTAAAAATCATCCAGGTGCTGCTTGTGAAAGAAGAACGCCACTACAAGGATAGTCATTGGACTTGCTCTAGGACTACGTATATGCCTTGCAACCTTCCTTCCCAATCTATAGTTGTTGACACATTCTGCTGTGTGAGGGTAATATGGCAATAATTTTTTTATTTCCGCTGCCATCTTTGTCACCATATTTCCTTATAGTGGTATTAGAGCCACGCCAATTTACTATATTTTGGGATTTAACCAATGTGATTAGATTTTGTTTTAACATTTACTTTATTGCATACAATGTAAATATTTAAAATGATTAATGTTCATATTCGATTAATACCACATATGGTCCCAACATATATATACATGATATATTTGCAATTTATATGTGTCACCCTGGAATTGTTATGGTGGTTGATGTCATCATGATTATGGACAAAAATACATGAACACATGTGCATAGTTGAATGGTTTTTATTCCTATTTTATAGCTCAGATTGCATACTGAGCCTCTCGATCCTTTTTCATATGTTAAAATATTAAGGCTTCCCTTCCTATGCTCTCCTCGAATGTAACTCAAGGCTTTCCTATTACAATGTAATAAGTTAAATAGGAATAAGATAGTTTTGTTTCATGTTATGACAAGAATGCATTCTACACTAGATGAACTGACCACTCAGAAGTTGAATCAATCGATTGGATGACTTAGGAGGCCATACGAAAGGAGGAGCCGACTGACCAATTAGTGGCCCAACTGATCGACTGGAGGAGTCCAGACATTGATTGAACTGGAGACCATAGGACCAATCCAAGAGACCAACCGACTGACCAGGAGGCCAACCAATTGGCTCAAGAGTTGAGTCGATCGATCCAAACTAGTTCTGGTACAAATCTTTTTCAACAACGGTTTGCTACATATGATGTGGACCTTAGGTGGTAGTAATTCCTTATGGCTCCATGGAATTGCATTAGCATGGTCATAACCATCACTTGTATTTTCTAATTGCAAATTTCATTTGTGGATATAGTATATATATGATACATATTAGTACATGGTGACTAGATATGCATATGTATTTATAAATATAAAATCCCTCAATCAAATATTAAATCTTAGATGCTTTCCATAAGCAACACATATGGAAATCTTGATCGACTAAGCATGGGCACGCCAAGTGTGGTGCATCGTCTATCTTGTGGAAGTGTGATGGTAGTTATGTGGGCATTCTAAGAGGGATGCATTACTATCGTGTTGGCTTTTGGATCATGCTTAGCTAGGTGAACTTAATGAGATTAAGTGTTTAGAAGCATGCAAATGAACCATGGCAGAGAGTTGCACATACCATCTATCCAAGAATTACATGAGATGCAATTGGTAAATGTTACCTATCTTAATAATTGGTTATGGGCGTTGGCATTGGTCGGGTAATAGCTTAATTGTTTTGGGTCTCAGATCACTAGAAGGTTGTATGATGCAATCTTCCAAATTGACAAGTGAGGGCTATCAATTTAAACAAAATAGTGGGAGTGATAATCAATTAAAAGCATAATTAATATTTTACAATTTTCTTTAATAAAAACAAACCAAAAGTGTTTTGACAAAATTGCAATATTTCTTGTAGAAACATATGGAAAACAAATCGTCATTGTGATCAATCCTTAAAAGGAATAAATTGAATCAGACAAACTTCCATGACTGATTTTAGACTTTGAGAAGGGTTATCAATGATGACCACAAGCTTTATGTCTTAGATACACCAATTCCAGAAGAACTTGCTCCTGATGTGCCTAGGACTAAGGTGGATGTTTATTGGAAGCATGTCAATGATGCCTTAAACATTACCTTATTCTATGTTGTAAGAACTATGAGGTGCATGAGAAGTGTGAAGACATGGGGATTCTTGAGATAGTAACACATCTTAAGAATGTGAACCAGAATCATGCAAAGAAAGAAAGATACAATGTCTCAAAGGCACTCTTTGAGTGCAAGATGACAAAAGGAGATCCCGTAGAGACCCAAGTATTCAATATGATCGGGCATGTGGTGCATCTAGAGAGACTAGTATTTCCTTTGAGCCAAGAGTTGGCAATCAATATGATTCTACAATCGTTTCCTGAATCATAGAGTCGGTTTATCAAGTGTTATTACTTGAGAAACTTGGTCAAACTGCTATCAGAATTACGTATCATGTTGATAATATTTTGAATCATGAATGAAGAAGGACAAATCCATGATGGTGATCAATGGAGTGGAGTCCAAGGACAAAGGCAAGATCAAGAAGAGTTCAGAGGCTAAGATGAAGTCCAAGTCTTTTGTGCTCAAGATATGGAAAAAGGTAAGTGTAAGAGAAGTCCTTTGCACTTAAAGGGATTCAGAAAGAAGGAGGGGTAGAGACCTCCACTTTAGGTATATATGTTATTGATAAAAATATGTCTACTTATTCATCTTGGGTAATAGATATCTGATGTGGATCTCAAATATGGTTGAATATGTAGGATCTGAAAAGACGTAAGCTTTAAAGAAAGAGCAAGGTCAAACTGTGTGTTGCAAATGGAGCAAGAGTTGCTGCCACTATAGTTGGAACCTATAATTTATCTCTACCCACAAGGCTTGCAATAGAGTTAATGAACTACTATTTTGTACCTGCCATTAATAGAAACATTATTTATGTAGCTTGTATGGACAAAAATTGATTTGACTTTTGTATAAAGAATGGGAAATGTTTTGTTTCAAAAGATGAGATCTTTTATGGTAGTGCCCCAATGTCTTATGATCTTTATTTGCTATATCTAGAGGCAAATGTTTATAACATAAATACAAAAATATTAAAACTTGGTACCTCAAACAAAACATACCTTTGGCATTTTCGTCTAGGGTACATCAATGAGAAACACATTTTAGACTCCGCAAAGATGGATATCTGGACTCTTTTGATTTCGAATCACTAGGGACATGTGAGTTTTGTTTGTTGGGCAAGATGACAAAGACTCCCTTCACTGGTAACAGTGAAAGGGCTAGTGATTTATTAGGACTCATACATACTAATGTGTATGGTCCTTTTAGAACAAATTCTAGAGGTATTAATACTTCATTACCTTTACTGATGACTTCAGTAGGCATAGTTATGCTTACTTTATGAAACATAAATAAAAAAACTCTTGAAAAGTTCAAGGATTTCATGAATGAAGTAAGAACCGAATTGGTAAAACTATTAAGGCACTTTGTTTTGATCGAGGTGAAGAATACTTAATCTATGAGTTTGAGGACCTTCGGGGAGACCGTGGTATTGTATCACATTGGACTCCACCTGGAACACCACAACACAATGGTGTGTCAGAAAGAAGGAATCACACATTTCTAGATATGGTGTGGTCAATTATGAGTTTTGTTGTTATTTCGACTTCCTTATGGGGTTGTGCTCTAGAAACTACAGTGTTTACACTAAACCCTGTACCATCTAAATTTGTTCAAAAACACCATATGAGATATCGTATGGGAAGCGTCCCATTGTGTCTTTTATGAAGATTTGGGGATGTGAAGCCTATGTGAAAAGTTATTTCCCAAAAAGCTTGGACCCAAATTGCATTAATTTTATTTTATCGGATATCCTAAGGAAACCAAAGGATACTACTTTTATACTCTATTTGACAAAAAAGTGTTAGTTTCCAGGGATTCTGTATTCCTAGAAAAGGAATTCGTTTCTTAAGGAAACAATGGGAGGAAAGTAGAACTCAAAGAGGTTCGAGAACAACAAGAAAAAATTCAACCTATAGAGGTACAAGAGGAACATAGAGAGTCACAAATTGTTGTGGAATCTCAAATTCCTCATGTAACATAGGAACCTCATAGATCTAGTAGTATACGCCTTGAGCCAAAAATATTTGGTTATCTTGTAACTCAAGAAGGCAATGAGTTGGTGATTGATGATGAGCCAAAAACCTACCTAGAAGTTGTTAAGGTACCAAAGTCTGAGAAATGGTTTGAGGTCATGAGATCTAAGATGGAATTCTTGTACACCAACAAGGTATGTACCTTGGTGGATCCACCTGAAGGGGTAAAACCCGTAGGGTGCAAATGGGTCTTGAAGAAGAAGACTGACATGGATGGTATTATATAAACTTACAAAGATCAATTGGTTGTGAAGGGTTTCAGACAAGTTCAAGGTGTTGACTATGATAAAACCTTTTTTCTAGTCTCCATGGTTAAGTCCATCAGGATCATGCTTGCCATTGTAGCTTATTATGACTATGAGTTTTGGCAGATGGATGTGAAAATTGCATTCCTTAACAAGAATCTACTTGAGGATGTGTACACGACACAACTTGAGGGTTTTATAAATTCAAAGGATGCAAATAAATTTTGTAAGATTCTAATGTCAATATGTGGATTTAAGTAAGCATCTCGGAGCTAGAATCTTTGATTTGATGAAACAGTCAAAGAGTTTGGCTTCAGTCAAGATGAAGATGAACCATGTGTTTATAAGAAGGTTCATGGGAGCATGATTGTATTCCTCATATTATATGTATATGACATACTATTGATGGGGAATGACATCCATACTTCATAGATAGTAAAGACTAGACTAGGAAATACATTCTTTGTGAAGGGCTTAGGAAAAACATCCTATATCTTAGGAATCAAGATCTATAGAGATAGATTGAGAAGGATTCTTGGCCTAAGTTAGAGTCCATACATTGACAAAGTGTTGAAAAGGTTCAACATTGAGAACTCAAAGAGAGGAAACCTACCCATGTCTCATGGTGTTAGTATCTCTAGATCTCAATGTCCTAGTTCTTGTGAAGAATGTTAGCGCATGAGTAAGATTACATATGCATCTACAATTGGATCTATCATGTACGCAATGTTATGTACTCACCCTGATGTCTCATATGCCTTAAGTATGACTAGCAAATATCAGTCATATCACAATGAAAGTCATTAGACTGTTGTAAAGAACATCCTTAAGTATTTTAGAAGAACTAAGGATCAATTCCTTGTCTATGGTAGTGAGGAAAAGTTGGTGGTAAAGGGTTACACCATTGCAAGCTTTCAAATTGACAAAGATGACTATAGATCACAATTTGGATTTGCATTTTACCTAAAAAATAGAGTTGTAAGATAGAATGTTCCAAGAAAGAGAGAACTACTAATTCTACAACATGTGCCAAGTATATTGTTACATCCAATGCAACAAAGGAGGTTGTTTGTATCAAAAAGTTCATTTCTAAACTTGGGGAGGTTCCAAGCATCAATGATGCAAAAGAGCTATATTGTTACAATCAATGGAGCTATTACATAAGCTAAGGACCCCATATCACATCAACATTCCAAGCACATACAATCACGGTTCCAACTCAGACAAGATATCATACAACAAGGGGATGTGAAGATTTATAGAGTACCAACTGAAAGCAATATGGATGACCCCTTGACAAAAGCACTTTCATAGCAGAAGCATGAAGGTTATGTTAGATTACTTGGGATGAAGTTCATAGGTAATTGGATCTAAGTACAAGTGGTATTCAGTTGGTATGTATGCCCAAAGAGCCAATCATCTTATGATTGTAATGGCATATCTTGTAAATGATTTGATTAATAACAAAGGAAATCTTTGAGGACCTCCATAATGAGATCAATTGTATGATAAGAATACATACATTATTGTTATGTCTCTAGTCGGATGGTATTGTGGAAGATAATAGACAATAATAACACATTAGATTAGAATGTGTGTTTGTTGATGACAAAATCTCATTAGTCATACTACACATAGATATTTGTTTGAAGAATAGTGTATCAGACAAGCCCACATTAAGAGTGATGCATGGAAACTATTGAATGGTAGTCAAAATCAGCTTTCATAGTGATAGTGGTGATTGTGGTCCTTAGACCTAAAGTCATTGCACTCATCACATGTCGTTCAATGTACTTTGACATTATCTAATGTGAACTTGAATAAGGGTTACCATAAAGGTGATGCTCAGATAAATTGTGACACATGGGGATTGACTATGAGTGATGTATATGGAATTCGTCCCTCCTACTGGAGTTGATACACTAGTACATTTCTGATCTCTAATGTCACTTTTAGTGACATCAGTTCATATGAGAAAATGACATTATAGATAACACAATGTCAGTTCTCTAGCATAAACATCACCATCGATCAAGTTCTAGCAATTTAGAAAAGGCACATGTACCTCTTTTTCTTCAACGTCGTTTAAATTTTTACAAAACCGACGTATAAAACAACCCACAAAATACAATTTTTCAAAGAAAATATTTGCCCCCAAAATTTTTAAGATAAGTGTCGGTTTTCTTTGAACTGAAGACAAACACCTTCAAGTGAAATTTTGCCTCCAAAATACTTCTGGCGTCGATTGTTTCTAAAAAAACTAACATTGATTCCCAAGAAAAACCATGAAAAATTGCACGATCGGTGTTGGTTCCTTTGCCAAGTACCCAACGTCGGATGGTTCACCCACATCTCATCAAAAAATGTGCTCCCCCCAAATTACATTCTAGTTTCGATTCCTGAGGAGAAAAACTGATGACTTTGGCACTACTCAGGTCGATTATTTTTCATTTAAATAGACTTATGCATCAGTTATTTCAAGAAAACATACGTCTAAGATACTACGATAGGTGTCGATTTTCTTAACACAATCAGCAACTCAGGCCTTACTCATGTTGATTTTTTCTCATTCGGATAATTATCTCTTGCATTGTTTTTTTACAACAAGCCGACGTCTAAGTTACTGGGTTAGGTGTCAATTTTTGTCATATAAGCAATGACGTCATTCTCATTTGTCAGTTCTTCTAGCAACTGATGACTATGTTAAACTTAATAGCACCCGTGCAAAATAAACTTTCTCCCAATCTTTGTTTCATTATTCACTGTTGCTCGATTTTTCCCTAGCTCTAATGATTCCAACCTCTGCTTCGTCTCTACTTGCCGCCACTGCTAGCTGCTCAAACCTCCATCGCCACCTACTCCTTCTCCAGTGTAGCATACTAAAACCTAGCCTCTTGACCCTGATCATATGTCTTAGAGAATAGAAAGTTTGAATCTTTAGACTTGGCCAACAAGGATAACTTAAGAGACCTAACTAAGACATGAATAGGCTTGCAAATGAATATGACCTAAATTCTCATATTAATCAATAAGGGATATATAAAATATGTCACATGATATAAATTATAACATATATATAATTTTGTGCACAATAATGGAATATAACCCTTTTGTTGTAATATGAAGGCATGGGATACAATTGGATGAATAATGATAATAATGATGAAATAATATGTTAATTAAAATAATAATGAGACACAAATGTTAATTATGTACAACTCATGCAGGGAAAGCTTAAAAGTTCTAGTGTAAAAATCATGTTCCTTGGATCCCAATTAACTTGGCAGTCAAGTTTCACCTTATTTGCACAAATAATAATTGTCTAATTTCTTTTATAAAAGGAAAGGTGAGATTCCTCCAAAATATGAAATAAAACATTTAATAACTCCAAAAGAGAAAAATAATCTTAGATTTGAAATCTACATGCTAAAATAAGGTTATGTGTTAATTTTCAACTAATTTGGACAATCTTTAATGTTCTAATGTGTTTATGAGAGAGAAAGTGTAAACAAAGCCCAAAATATTAAATAGTATGTTAAATAATACTGAGGGATAAAATTAATGGAAAAATTATATTTCATATGTTAGAGTTTGCTTAAGGGTGAAGTTTCACATTAATTGAGTAAATCTAGATGCCTTAGGTAATTAGGAAAGAGAAAATGTGATTTATTTTAAAAGAATTAAATAAAGTATCGTCAGTCTCGAAATGGGTTAATGAAAAATTTAGATTCTACATGCCTTAATTAACCTATATGTGAAATTTCATATTAATTATACTATGTTTGGACCTTCAATTTCACAGGGAAAGAAAGTAAACAATAATTTTATTGCATTGATTTTAATATTCTATTTGGATAAAGTTTTTCTGATTTCATTTGGTCACGTTGGCTTTCCTTGGTCACACGAGACCTATTTTGTCTTCCTATCATCGAATTTTGATCAAGCGTCCTGTAGCATTCCTTCAACATTGGTCAGTTTGGGCAGCTCGTGATGTTGAGGTGGAAAACACAGTTAATTCCCTCTAAAACTTTCTCATCTTCCTCCCTCATCTCTCCAATGCATTCCCCGATTCCTTCTCTTTATACCCCTTTCTTTATTCCATTCCCCTTTGTTACAACCCCAATCTTCAGGTTCTTTTGGTGAGAAATGTGATTTCTCCTATTAAAGATATATGAACAAATAATGATGTGATTAGATGGGATTGTATGAATTTTGTTTACAATAACCTTGTTGGTTGCTTTGTGGTCTTTATTGGCTATTGGGCCCAATAACAAGGAAAAGAAAAAGGAAATTCAATTATTAAATGAATAATTAAGGAAAGGAGAAGAGAAAGAGGTGGAAACCTCTAGAAGGCTAGGGAATACCCTCCAAGGATGGATTTCATGCTTTCAGGGTTCCTTGGGTTCCAAGGAGTCCAAGTTGCAAAGATAATGCAACAAGAAAGAGAAAGGATTAATTAAATATTGCTATATTTAGAAGGAAATGTGTAATAATGATAATATTACAAGAAATAAACCTCAAGTTCCTTGGTACCAGCTGCTCTGGGGGAGTTTCCACTACCCCAAATGGAGTTTCTGCGCTTACATGGTGATCTTGGGGAGACTTCCCACCAGCGACAGAACCAACAAGTGGTTCAGTGGCAGCGTGAGCGCCTGCCCATTGTGCCACCAGTCAACAAAACACAACAACACCTATTCTTTGAGTGCGACTTCACCAAGTATCTTTGGACCTGGTCCTCTCTCAAACTCATGTGGGGGTGGCAACCCCCCCTAGTTTGACCTGGATGCTTAGTAGGTCTAGAGGGGATAGACATCACAGGAGATTTGTCGGCCTGGTGTGGACCGGCCTCATGTTCCATATATGGCATGAGAGGAACAACAGAACCCATGGGAAGAGGGGAGGGATAAGTACCAAGTCTTTGATGCTTTTGTTAATAGGATGGCTTGGCATTGTAAAGCGAACCCGGGTTGCCTGTTGAAGGTTAATCCTAAGGTCATTTTGAGGTGGGGTCTTAAGTGACCGTGTATAGTATACAGGGTGGTTTACCCCTATACGCTCTTTTTTGATGATCTAGTAATATTTTACCTTATCCAAAAAAAGATAATATTACAAGAAATATGTGGATATATGGATAATGGATCCATATTTAAAAGATATTTCATGTTCACATGGTTTCTAATGGAAAAAGAAATCAAAATCAAGAAAATAAAAGAATGTAAGAAAGAGAAAATATGAGAAATATGCATAATTGAGTAATAACTTACACCTAAGGAAAAGGGCACGTTTTCTTTGAATATTGAACCCAAATTTGGCATGATGATATATTAAATTATTATTAAGTTTTCCTCAAAATTTGGGATTAAACGGAGCCATGGTTAAAGAGTTATGATTTTTCTAAGTTATCTTAAAATAAAAAGGGTTTTTCCTTAAAATAGAAACTAGACCCTCTTTTGTTTGGGCACAGATGATATGGACCATTGGATTTTGATCAAATGGAGGCCACTAATCATCTAGTTCTAAATGAACTAGGACTTAGGCCGCAAACAGAGGGTCTTTCCACCTGATTTTTCTCGTGAATCTTCGCATGTGCGAACTAGGAAATCTCATGGTTGAGTCCAGGAGGGAATTCCACGCATCATAGACCCTGGTTCTTCATACTTTGGATGAATCTAGAAGAAACACCCAATTGCCTCAAAAGGCAAGCGACGGTGGGGGTTAGGAAACCCTAAAATCGACCCCAAGTCCTATATATATGCCCCCCTCTTGACACCTCAGGGTTATACGAACTCAACCGTCCTATTCCTTGCCCCTATCATGCCCTAATCTAGCAAGGTGAAGTTTCTCCGGCAAGCTTGGGCTGGGGCACCTCCGCGGGACTTCTTCACTGGTTCGGGTGGAGATGAACAACAACCACCGTCTGATCGTGGTCCATGGTAGGCCGCGAGAGAAGATCAACGGTCCTGGTCATCTCACGACTTCAACAAGTTGTTAGTGGGCGTGAGCATTGCGAGCCGCATGATCGCACACAGTCAACAATGACTGGCGATCCAACACCCAACGATAATTCGAAAATCTCAGGTTAGTTGCCTCTCTAGTCAAAATACAAGAAAATTGATGAATATTGTATACATCATTAAAAATAGATCCTTTGGCCGAAAAATACAAATAAGTAGTGATTTTTTATCAGAAAAATGCAAGGAATGCAATGAAAATATAATTGAATGCTTTTCTTGAAATTCAAGAAGTATGTGAAGATTCTATCTTAAATGGTTTAACTAATGAAAAACCCTAATCTTTGATGATCAATGAATTGGGAAGGGTTATATGGATGTTTAAAGTTGATATTAACATGTTGTTAATAAAAAGGACAAATTAGATCCAAAAGGATGATCTTTATGCATAGTTGGATTAATTTAGGGTTCCATGTACATGAATATGCATTAATGGGCTTAGAAACCCTAATTTATGTTGATATGAATTATTAATGGTTTTCATTGTGCAAATCCATGAATAAAATAGAGAGATGATGATTCTAAGATAATTTGAGTATGAAAGATTCTTATTGTGGATAAATAACCTTAATTTGGTAATTATGGTTTCCTAGTGTATAAAAGTGGAATTAATGTGAATTTAGGGTTTTCTAACCTAGAAGATGTGAAACATGGTAATTAGGGATCCTTTGAGTATTGAACTATAATTCTTTATTGAGTTGTCTATTCAAAAGAACTCAAACATAATAATTGGGCTTAATGATCTTGAAATAACCTAAAAGGATAAAGATGGTTGTTTTAGTGTGAAAGAGACACATTAGACTTAATTGACATTCAAGTATACCTATGATGTTGAAATTAGGGTTTGTGGACCAAAAGGAGCATTAAAAATTATACATGAATTATGGAGGCTAAAACCCTAATAAAACCCCAAAGTTGGCCTAGAAATCATAAGGTGGAATCCAAGTCAATCTTGAGAATGTTTTGGATAAAATAATGACACATGGGTGTTACACATTAATTTCAGGATATTGTTGATTGTTTGATTGATTGTTCTTGATTGTTCTTGCTTGGACCTCAAGTTACTCTGGATTGGGTATGTGGTTATTTATGAGTAATTGATCTAGTTTCATGGAGTTTTCTTGAATGATTGATTGAATTGGATGCAACCTAAACTATTGAATGTTCATTTATGCAAGCCTTTAAAGTCACTATGATTATCACAATTAAATATATATGTGCATTCTCAAACCTACATGCCACCCTGATGTATGATGCATGACCAAGCCCTAGAGGGAAGGTCAATTAGGTCAAGCCCCGGAGGGAAGACCATTGGGCACCATGAGAGGTGACCCCAGACACCAAACTCAGGATAGAGAAGGTGGCCTTATGTTCCTTGCATGACCATTGGGCACCATGAAAGGTGACCCCAGGCACCAAGCTCAGGATAGAGAAGGTGGCCTTAGGTCCCTCACAAGAACAAAACCCTAGAGAGGGTATTCCAGGGTTAGGGAAAAAGCTATTGAGAATGTCACATTGAAAATGTAATTTGGATTGTTAAATAACTTAATTGTGATATTTAGGTTGTTAGCAATATTTGTGAAACTTTGGTTGTCCCCACATACCGGCATATTCATTTATGTTGACTGACATTTTGTTTGTCCGCATTTTTGGTACAATTTGAAAAGGACAAACAACAAAGTGATACATTGTGAATATATGAATTAAAGTACTAGGAGGATTAGTTAGAATAGACTCCAGTTGTGAATAGAAGTTTAGAAATCCAAGATTTTATAAAGGTATGTGAAGTTTTATTTTATTCCAGATTTTCAGTATAGTTTTGGTAGAATTTAGTTATTATTATTGATTATTTGTCAAACCATTGATCTGGAAAATTGGGATAACGACTTTGACCTTTTGGTCTCCCTTAATTGGGGGTTACCGGGAGGCAGGGTCGTTACATTTGGTATCAGAGCCTTGGTTCCTCATCTAATCCTTATTAATTATTAA
This sequence comes from Alisma plantago-aquatica, assembly GCA_963693085.1. Lineage (NCBI taxonomy): Eukaryota > Viridiplantae > Streptophyta > Magnoliopsida > Alismatales > Alismataceae > Alisma > Alisma plantago-aquatica. The sequence continues at coordinate 1,243,032,537 of OY856411.1, forward strand.
ATTTTACAAACTCTGTCGAACCCGAGGGAGTTATTAGAGGATTTTCCAAAGACTGAGGTGTCTAGAAAAGGATCACGGTCCGGGGGATGGCAATATTTTCCTCCGCCCCACTAGTCAGTCATGAGGACTCCCAGACGCAATGTGACTGCCTGGCCAATGTTTGAGGTTCTGACTTAAAATAAGATACCTTTAGGACTCTCTCATCTATTTTTGTCCCTTATCAACCCTGATGCAATTAGGGTTTTCTCTCTCTTCCTCACCCTCTTGAGGTTAGGGTATGTATGATAAGATTAAGGAATCCTCCACCAAATTAATGAAAAGCATGTAAATAAGATGTCATGGACATAAGTTTAATAGTTTACGCCTAAACTAGTGATTAGTTACATGCTTAGTTTGTGTGACATGTGTTGTCGTGCCCTCAGGGGAGGCCTAAGGTTAGATCTTCTTGTAAGGAGGATGGGTAGAGAGTTTGTTACACCCCAATCACACAATTACTATTAATCATGAGATTAGCGCATAAATTGAGGATTTAACATAATACAAAGATCACCCTTAACTTTTTCTTCTTCTTTTTCAAACTCTTTGTTTTCTCGCATTGAACCACATAAACTAACTTTACAAGGGAATCTAAACATTGATTTCTCTAATCGAATTTCAACAGTAAAAATGCATGTATGAACATTCATTATGTTTCTCATACTTTTAAGCACATAAGACTTGTTGATTCACATATATTGCTAAAAGAGGAATAATGTTATACATCATCATTTACAACTCTCTCTTATTTCTTTACAAGGACCTAGAGTGACAAGGACCGACTGAACTTAACTATACTCATACTTAACTCTTATGGAAGATCTACTCTAATGTAATGACCTTCTTCAAGTCCATGTAATATCCCTAAAAATTGTGAGTAGAGGGGTGAGCCTACTCGCTCAGTGAATGACTACTTCAAAGAAATAGTCTAAAGCACTGATATAATTATAGATATACTTTTGAGCAACTGATATCAATTATAGAAGTAGTAAGCTTTAAAGAGATTGATCATTTACAATCATAAATATGGAAGGATACTCTAGATATCAACAAGGGCAAATCAATATATGAGCATGCTTGATTAATTTCAACGAGAACTAATAATTCAGAAACATACAAAGAATAATTGTTGGGAAACTATACTCAAATCTTTCTTAGTCTTTCTTACTTATAAGAAACTCTTTTAACCTATATGAACATATTTTAGCTTATGCCATGATCATATGCAGTGTACTCTACATATGAAAACTCATAGCGAACTATGATCTCACCGTACAAGACTTAGCTGACACAGACGGGAATACTAAGCCTGACTACATCACTGGTCTGCAACAGGAAAATGGCTCTCTGGCCTCGGCACACCTATTATGCTGTAAAAACTGGACTCCTCCTCTAACCTGAGCACACAGGTGGAGAGTCAAGCCACCTATTGGCTTTTCTGTGCTCTAGTGTCACCAGGACCTCTGGTTGATGTTGGACACTACATTCTATAATTTAAGGAGACTTCCACTAGGGCTTCATCCCCCGTACCACCTATTAGTACGTTCCGACCCCCGTATATTGGACACTGCCAGGGTTAGGCCGTTTCATCCCTACGCCGTAGACCTCTCATAGGGAATCTACGGTGTTCAGGACTCTTAAGTCTATTGTTTTATTTTTTCTTGGAAAGCTCTTACTATATTGTATCTTTTCCCTTACTTATACTTGACTCTTGTATCTCTATGGTACCATGTCTATTTATTTGAAGTTTATAACACAACATGTATATCATCCTTAACTTGGCAGAGAAGTATATTCAAACACTATAATATATTGAGAAATCAACATGCTATACATGCAGGCAGACTGAAATACTTAAATAAACATAATGCACGTCCATTTGGCACTTATACACTAGAATCATGCAATTAAATATCTTAATATATCGATAAGAGCTAATTACTTAGCATACGAGTAATCATCATTTGCACCCATAAATTATTTGCACTTTCTTGGAAAACATGCACATCGACCCAAATCCTGGGTTGTGCATCTCATACTGAGAACATGGTAATAAAAATGCTTAATTCATTGAACACCCTATCCTTAGGGTTTCATTTACCTCATTCACTTATCACATGGCTCTCATAAGGATATAATATGTCATAAACATCCACTAAATACAGATTGCCTTAAACAAGTCATATACAATCAACATATGTATGAAATCCTCGAATTGAGCTAAATTTGGGTTTTCCATGCCATTCATTGAGATATTGTGAATCAAGAATAACATTGCATAAATAGAATCTATGATGCCAAGAAAAACACTTCAAATGGATTTCACCATATTTACTCACAAATTTCCAACTTTCCACTCATATAGGGCTTCACCCTCTTTACGAAGATATCAAGAAAACACTATTATCATCACATGAAATCCAAAATAGTATCTGACATATATGTACTATGCATTCAGATAAACAATCATTCATAACCAAGGGGATCCGGATAGACAAATTTCTCTATTTAATTATATAGTAATTTCAGTCATAGACAAATTCCCTATATTTTAGTTTACTCTTATAACCTTTGCGAATACTTAGGGAATTCTCATTAGGATGTATTGTATACATTTCTAATATGAATTTATCATCTGAAATTCAAACAAATAGAGGAATAATCCATTTCATATCATTTTGCAACAACTTAGATCAAATAGACAATTCATGGTTTATAGTCGCATACTAAGCAATTAAAGATTATGGATGATTTAACCAATTTTCGTGCAATATACTATTTAAAGGAAGTTCCCACTCACCCTAAGGTGTGAAAACACCTTAAAAATGCAGCTCACCCCTGAAAATCTCGATCTCATATCAAATCCCTAGTAACTCACCCGATTCTTCTTCCTTTCAACTCGAAAACCCTAGAAATGAGAGATTATGAAGAAAGAGTGAGAAAAGGGGAAGTTTTGACACCATTTCAGATCAAATCAGAGGAGGGACGGAATCTTGACATGTGAAAGAAGATTCACCATGAAACTATATCCAAAGAAGCTAAACTTACATGATTTCATCATTCCTCAGACCGTAAAACCCTAGGTCAGCATCTCCATCACTTTCTCCTCTCAAACCCTAACTCTCCCTCTCTCTCTAGGATTTTGTTTCTCTAGATTGAATCACAAATTATGAGATCTCCTTGTGTGTTAGTTTGACCATATAGAGCAATTGAGCTGCTTGGGTCAATTGCACATTGACCCCTCACTATACTTTCTCTTATTTTAGCTGAATTTTCTGTCATAAAAATATTATTGTAATTTGTCTACTGATAAGATCTAAACGCATCTAAAAATTATGAAAATTTTACATGTTTGTTTATCATTGAGTTTGATATCTCTATTTAAAATTTCAGATCATTTGGAGTTATCAATAAATAAATAAAAATAAAACACTACACTGCTGAAAAGCACTCTGTCAACATTTTGGTCAAAGTATAGTTCGACTGAGAACCACATTCAAAGAACAATCAAATATTCTAAAACTTTTCTCCAATATGAATTATTGAGTTATACATATCATATCCAAAATTCAATTAAATAAAAAATTTGTAGAAAATATGAAAAATTATTTACCACAATGCTATCCTGATCAAGTTCCATATTCATGTACTATCAAAACCCTAATTTTTGCCGATTAGGGTTTACATTTCTCAAACCCTAATTCTTCAAAATAAAATCATATTTAGAGTTTCTTCTTAGGTTTGAAACATCACAATTGATCTACTATCATTAATCAAGTCTAAATGATGTTTAATCTAATCAAGAATGTAATCATTCAGGTAAACCCTAGTTTACTAATTAAGCACAAATGTGGTCATTACATAGTTGGTCTTGGAGGCAGAGACCTCCACTAAAGGTAGAGACCTAGCACATCCTCTGAGGATGATGCTAACCCTAACCCTAAGTGGTGGTTAGAGAGAGATGGCATGATGAGTTAGATATCATGGTCGACCATGTGCGTGTGTTGGCATGCTTTTGGTTTTAAATACCTATGAGAAGTATGATCTATGTGAGGTTGGTTGACCTAGTGCCTTTTGGGTGACCCAACCTGGGAAGGGTCGTGCATGTTAGTGTGAAGGATATCTTCTTCATTGATGAGGTTAGTGATGACCATATAGAAACCCTATGGGCTTTTATGAGCGTAGATGAGGCATGCACCTATGTAGGAGAGATCGTCAGTAGTACCGACAGTAGGTTGAGACCTAGGCTAAAAGGGTATGTTGGATAGCTTATGAGATAAGCATGAAGATCTATGGCTAATCTTGAGCGAACATAGGTTTGATCATACATTTCACCCATGTAGGTGTATGCATGTGAGCTTGATCCACCTTCTTAGAGAGAGAACCTCCAGTGGTAAGGTTAGTTGTAGGGTTATCTCTAGAGAGAGAGAGAGAGAGAGTAAGACCCGAGAAAGAAGGTTGGAAGCTTAGACTCTAAGATATGAGGAGCCATGAGGAGTTGGGTATGTTTTCACCTAGAACGGATGACCTAAGTGGATGGTGGTGGTTGCCTCATGCATGATCCTTGGAGGCTTGTGGTATCTTTATTGCCTTTAGAGGAATCAAACCCGAGAAAAGGAAAGAGACTTCTTGAACCGATCTAGAAGTTGTAGGTGCCTACCTTACCTTCTAGGGATAGTAAGAAGAGTTCCTTAGACCCTAAGGAGGTATAGTATCAAGTTGTGGGGCCTTGCAACTAGTTGGTTGTCCTGGTGTAGGACTCTTAGGTGTTGCTCACGTGGAAGAATAGTAGGAAGTGCATGCTATACCTTGTACATGTTTGGTTTGTGGTTCAAAAGCTGAGCATGCAGTTAGATGGCTGATGCATAAAAGTGAACCTAGGGTTCCTATATATAAGAGGGGAAGTAGTAGTACATGATGCTCATGGTAGGATTTGAGTTTCTATAGATTTGAGCATGGCACTCCTCATGTTTAGGGGAAAAGGAAACCCCTTGGATTAAGGAATATGTTTGATGAACCCCTTACTTATAGGTTGGTGACATATGTATCTATGATCTTGGTCAATGTTTGGGAATAGGAACATGTATGACCTACCATGGAGACATATCATGGTTTAGTAGGGGGCTGCTTGTTAATTACATGCCTTAGTAACTTGCTAGGGCTAAGCATGCTCATGTTGAGGTAAACCCTAGACGTAGGGATGTTTGTGACCTTTGTTGCTATCAAGAGATATTTTCCTCCCATCCTGGGAGAGGGACCCTTCTGTAGGGTATGTACCAGATTTTGTTGGGTTTGAGGTAACCTAAAGAGGTCTCATAGGATCTTGAGAAGCCAAGTAGAGAGTACATAGTATGAGAGCGAACCTATAGACCCATAGATGACCATCTCTAAGGGCATGTGGATGTGTTGCCATGGAGGTAACTCGTATGGGGCCTGACCAAAGTAGGTAGGTTGCCATGATCCCTATAAGAGGATGTAAGTCTGACCACATGTGCCCAGAGAGATGATGTAGTTTTGGGTTAGGTTTCAAGTTTTGAGATATACCATGATAGAATCCTAAGTCTTTTCTAGGGTCAGGTAGGGATAAGACTGATGGGAGTAGGAGTCACCTAATTCCCTAGTTGCACAGGACCATAGGGTGGGGAGGCAACAACTATCATTGTTTGAGGACCATGGGTTAGGAGATTGATCACCTTCATGAACTCATGGGACCCAAAGGGAAAATGAGGTGGGCACTCTCTACATGCATAAGGGAAGAGGGATGACCCCAAAAGTACCGACACCCTACAGACCTAGGGGAAATGACTAAGGATTGTTTGGTAACCCAAGTGTGTTTGGGACCAATTTTTCATGGAAGTAAACCTGATTTCGAGATGTTCATGATGTGGAGACATGTGATGCACATTTCAACATAGATTGGAAGGTGTACTGGCGATGTGGGATGCACCATCTCTACTCTTAGAACGGGGATAACTATGCGTTTGGACAACTGCCAAATGCTTATTTCCTCTCGTTATGGGGGTGAGAGATAGGGCAGTACGCATGCCATACACTAAGGATAAAGACAATGCAAGTTGAGACATTACTATGATGTTTTAGGATAAAGATAGTAGCGTACCTTTTGGAAAGTACGTCGTATGAATGATTTTCGAATGTGAAGAGAACTAAGTTAATCATATTATAAGGTCATTCTTATCATGAGATGTATGGAATTTATGAGTTATATAAGTTTGAGTTTGATAACCAAGAGGACGAGCTCTGAGTTTTCTTGATAAAGATAGACCTAAAGTCCAAGATGAGGTATTAAGTGGAATACATGGTGTATGTCTTCATCGTTACCTAGAACATAAGGATGTAAGGTGGTAATGAATGCTCTAGTTGAGATGCAACTATCTTGTTTAGCCCATGCAAAGGCTAGAAGAGGTTGTTAGGTGAGCCCTAAGTTCAAAAAGGAGACATGTATGGCTAATTCTCATATACAACTGGACCCGTTGGTCATGTTAGTGGTTGTTTGGTTAGCCATACTAGGGCTTGATGTGATAGAAGGATGGTTGTAGAACCTCAGATGCACTTCTCTGGAAAAGAAGGTGATGAAACTCATGACTAGAGTGTTTTAGGGTTTCTGAGGAACCAACCTTGAGGAATCATGATATACATGAGATCATGATTTTAAGTTCACCATAAATAGTGGTACTATTAAGATAGTAAGTGGCAGTAGTACTTTGGATGCCTAAGATGAAGAAGCGTCCAGAGTTGCATGTGGCTTGTCACCCTGCATGCTAGGAGGTGAAGGACAAACACCAGTAACCTAGTGAGTTGATATATAGGATAAAGAGTCCCTGAGAGGGAATGGGAGTGGATCACCATGGATGGTGTGGTGAGTCTCCCCTCGACTGAGGAAGGTCACAATGCGATATGGGTTATGGTAGATCACCTTACCTAGATGACATAATCTAAGAAAAAGAGAGAGTACTGTCAGGGGACAGACCTAGTTGAACAACATATAAGAAAGAGAGATGGTTCAACTACACCATGATGCAAGTTCAAAGGTTCTTGAGTATGACCTAAAGATTCACTTCCATGCGGTGGAAGTAGGTACATGAAGAACTCGATGCTAGTACAACTTATCACCCCTAATTGATGGTTAGTATGATCCAGACTAGAGGTTCTGATGAGAGTGTGCTCATTCAGGGTGATACATGGAGACAGTTCTTGTCCTATGAAAGTTGTGATGATAGACACCATAGCCATTATCAGGATGTAAGAAGCTCTGTAAGGGAGGTCGTATCGGTCACCGCTTCATGAAGATGATGTCAGTGGAAAGACCTTGGGAAGGTCAGAGAGACCACAATGTGTGCAGATGAAGTCGCTTTGATCATACGATGGCTGAGAGAGCCCCAGAATGACATGATCGTGAGCTGATGTGAAGCAGACTGACATGCAGTTCACTATGGGAGAATATGTGATATGAAAATATGACCCCTCTGAGCTATAGCTAAGAAAGTTGAGTCCCCGATACATAGGTCCATTTGAGATGGATTGGTGGAGATGCTTATGTTTAACCTTATCCCTCAGGATAACGTGATGTATGATGTGTTCCACGAGTCCGATCTAGAGCACTATGTGAGGTACCCAAGCCATGTGCTGAGCCATGAACCTATTAAGCTTCAAGAGAGGCTGAAATGTCCTGAGTCACCTACAAGGGTACCAGATACCAAGGTGAGAAAGAACTCAGATGTAAGAATATAAGATGATGAAGGTTCTTGAGAAGAACCATGGAGAGGGTGAAGCCACATGGGAGCCATGATGGACATGAGAAAGTCTTATCCTGTTTGTTGTATGCTTGGTGGAATTTTGAGGGCAAAATTCCTATAAGAGGGGAAGGATGTTACAACCCCAATCTTTAGGTTCTTTTGGTGAGAAATGTAATTTCTTATATTAAAGATATATGAACAAATAATGATGTGATTAGATGGGATTGTATGAATTTCGTTTACAATAACCTTGTTGGTTGCTTTGTGGGCTTTATTGGCTATTGGGCCCAATAACAAGGAAAAGAAAAAGGAAATTCAATTATTAAATGAATAATTAAGAAAAGGGGAAGAGAAAGAGGTGGAAACCTCTAGAAGGCTAGGGAATACCCTCCAAGGATGGATTTCGTGCTTTTAGGGTTCCTTGGGTTCCAAGGAGTCCAAGTTGCAAAGATAATGCAACAAGAAAGAGAAAGGATTAATGAAATATTGCTTTATTTAGAAGGAAATGTGTGATAATGATAATATTACAAGAAAATATGTGGATATATGGATAATGGATCCATCTTGAAAAGATATTTCATGTTCACATGGTTTCTAATGGAAAAAGAAATCAAAATCAAGATAATAAAAGAAAGTAAGAAAGAGAAAATATGATAAATATGCATAATTGAGTAATAACTTGCACCTAAGGAAAATGGCACTTTTTCTTTGAATATTGAACCCAAATTTGGCATGATGATAGATTAAATTATTATTAAGTTTCCCTCAAAATTTGGGATTAAACGGAGATGGTTAGAGAGTTATGATTTTTCCAAGTTATATTAAAATAGAAAGGGTTTTTCTTGGTGCTAAATGTCCTCTCTTGTGCGTAGCGGCGGCCTTGCTCTGGCGATCAGCTAGGTCTCCCGCAGCGACAACCTTTTCTCGGGGGGGGGGGGGAGGCGGCTGGCCATTGGTTGGGTGCAATCTTCTCCCCCTAGGCGCTTTCCCTTTCTCCTCCGTTCATTTCCGTTGCGGTGTCGGCGCTTTCTTCCCTGACTCGAGGTTTTGGGCAGCCCTGTTGGTGGTGCGCCTTCGGCGTAGTGTCGCCCGACTCCTCTACTAGTGGATGTTATGTTTCTTTGTAGCGGGAGATCCCCGTGCGGTGGCTCACGGCGATCGAGCTTCTCTTTTTCTCACCTATGTGTCCCTTTTTGCAGGTGTGCTCTGTGCCTCGGTGGTTTCTTCCTGGTGAGTTTGGGCGCCCACCGACGCGTCCACAGGGACAAGAGCTTCAAGTGGGGGTCTGCGCTTCTGGTGGTGCCTTTGCCCCTCTGCCTTCTCATCTACTCAAGCTGCGCTTGAGCATGTAGGGGCTGTAGAGGTGGTTGGGGGTGGTGGTGGGGTTCCCTGCGCCTTCTACCCCCCACCTTGCACTTGCCATGGCCCTCTTGCCCTCTGTGCTTTGGTCCTTTGTGGTTTTGGCCCCCTTCCCGGTGGCTACCTTGGTGGTGCACTCTACCTGTTCGTGGTTTTTCCACTGTGTTTGTTTTTTCTGTCTTTGTCTCTTTTTTTCTCGTGTCTGGTGGTTGGTTTGGGGTTTGTGACAGCTTCGTCTTGTTTAGTCAACGATCTTTGGCCTGTTGTTCTTCTGGTTAGTCTCTCCTTCATGGGAGCAAGGAGCCCCTATCTTGCTGGTGTTCCTTTTTATCTCGGTCTATTCTTTACCTGTGGTGGTCATTTGTTGGTTGTGGTCGTGCCTTGGGTTCCTTCTTGGGCGAATGATGAGCTCGGGCGCCCCCTTGGTGCTTCAGGCAGAGGAGGAGTAAGTTGGGTTTGTGCTTCGTGCGGGTCTTCCGCCCCCTGTTTGCAGTGGTGGTGGAGTTCCCAGTACCCTCTACTCCCGCCCTTGTATCCACATGAGCCATCCTTCCTCTGTATCTGCATCGCTGGGGTTTGGCCTCCTTCCCGAGTCTCCTAGTTGGTGCAACCTTAGTGCTCATTGCTGGTAGTTGTGGTTCTCATCCTGTTTTGTGGGGCGTTGCATCTGTGTTGTTAGGTGTATGTCGTTGCTTTGGGGTCGAGCTCTTTGTCTGGTAATCTTTCATTATCTTCATGATGGTAATCTCTATCAACGGCTTTGCGAACTTCTCTCCGGATGTACTCATAGGTTCTTGTAGATTTATGAATTCCATCCCAGATAGCTGTATTAGACAGCCACTACAAGAGGTGGACAGTGCAGAAGTGTACCTATCACATCCCAATCTAAGCCTTGTGTTATGTCTTTCCGCAGAAGGAGTTGCTGCTTGGTTTCTGGATGAGAGATGTCTATCTTGTAGATGCAGTATGACTTACTTTTAATGATATTGAGCTATTTAAAAAAAAGGGTTTTTCCTTAAAATAGAAACTAGACCCTCTTTTGTTTGGGCACAGGCAATATGGACCGTTGGGTTTTGATCCAACAGAGGCTACTCATTGTCCAGTTCTAAATGAACTAGGACTCAGGCATTGGACAGAGGGTCTTTCCACCTGATTTTTCTCATGAATCTTCACGTGTGTGAACTAGGAAATCTCATGGTTGAGTCTGGGAGGGAATTATACGCATCATAGACCCTGACTCTTCATACTTTGGATGCATCTAGAAGAAATGCCCAATTTCCTCAAAAGGCAGGCGACATCGGGGGTTAGGAAACCCTAAAATCGACCCCAAGTTCTATATATATGGCCCCCTCTTGACTCCTCAGGGTTACACAAACTCAACTGGCATGTTCCCTACCCCTATCTTGCCCCAATATAGCAAGGCAAAGTTTCTCCGGCGAGCTTGGGCTGTGGCGCCTCCGCGGGACTTCTTCATTGGTTTAGGTGGAGACGAACAACAGTCACCATCTGATCGCGGTCCACGATAGGCCGTGAGAGAAGATCAATGGCCCTGGTCATCTCACGACTTCAACAAGTCATTAATGGCCATGAGCATTGCGAGCCGTACGATCACGCACAGTCAACAATGACTGGCGATCCAACGGTCAACGATAATTTGAAAATCTCAGGTTAGTTGCCTCTATAGTCAAAATACAAGAAAATTAATGAATATTGTACAAATCATTAAAAATAGATCCTTTGGCTGAAAAATACAAATAAGTAGTGATTTTTGATCAGAAAAATGCAATGAATGCAATAAAAATATAATTGAAGCCTAATTCTACTTGAAATTCAAAAAGTATGTGAAGATGCTATCTTGAATGGTTTAACTAATGAAAAACCCTAATCTTTGATGATCAATGAATTGAGAAGGGTTATATGGATGTTTAAAGTTGATATTAACCTGTTGTTAATAAAAAGGATAAATTAGATCCAAAAGGATGATCTTTAAGCATAGTTAAATAAATTTAGGGTTCCATGTACATGAATATGCATTAATGGGCTTAGAAACCCTAATTTATGTTGATATGAATTATTAATGGTTTTAATTGTACAAATCCATGAATAAAATAGAGTGATGATGATTCTAAGCTAATTTGAGTATGAAAGATTCTAATTGTGAATAAATACCCTTAATTTGGTAATTAGGGTTTCATAGTGTATAAAAGTGGAATTAATGTGAATTTAGGGTTTGCTTACCTAGAAAATGTGAAACATAGTAATTAGGGATCCTTTGAGTATTGAACTATAATTCTTTGTTGAGTTGTCTATTCAAAAGAACTCGAACATAATAATTGGGCTTAATGATCTTGACATAACCTAAAAGGATAAAGATGGTAGTTTTAGTGTGAAAGAGACACATTACACTTAACTGACATTCAAGTATGCCTATGATGTTGAAATTAGGGTCTGTGGACCAAAAGGAGCATTAAAAGTGATACATGAATTATGGAGGATAAAACCCTAATTAAACCCTAAAGTTGGCCTAGAAATCCTAAGATGGAATCCAAGTCAATCTTGAGAATGTTTTGGATAAAACAATGACACATGGGTGTTATGCATTAATTTTAGGATATTGTTGATTGCTTGATTGATTGTTCTTGATTGGACCTCAAGTTACTCTGGATCAGGTATGTGGTTATTTATGAGTAATCGATCTAGTTTCACAGAGTTTTCTCGAACGATTGATCGAATTGGATGCAACCTAAACTGTTGAATGTTCATTTATGCAAGCCTTTAAAGTCACTATGATTATCACAATTAAATATATATATATGTGCATTCTTCAACCTACATGCCACCCTGATGTATGATGCATGATGCATGACCAAGCCCTAGAGGGAAGGTCAATTAGGTCAAGCCCCGGAGGGAAGTCCATTGGGCACCATGACAGGTGACCCCAGGAACCAAGCTCAAGATAGAGAAGGTGGCCTTATGTTCCTTGCATGACCATTGAGCACCATGAAAGCTGACCCCAGGCACCAAGATCAGGATAGAGAAGGTGGCCTTAGGTCCCTCTCATGAACAAAGCCCTAGAGAGGGTATTCCAGGGTTAGGGCAAAAGCGGTTGAGAATGCTGCATTGAAAATGTAATTTGGATTGTTAAATAACTTAATTATGATATTTAGGTTGTTAGTAATATTTGTGAAATTTTGGTTGTCCCCACATACCAACATATTCATTTATGTTGACCGACATTTTGTTTGTCAGCATTTTAGGTACAATTTGAAAAGGACAAATAGTAAAGTGAAACATTGTGAATATATGAATTAAAGTACAAGGAGGATTAGTTAGAATAGACTCCACTTGTGGATAGAAGTTTTGAAATCCAAGATTTTATAAAGGTATGCAAAGTTTTATTTTATTCCAGCTTTTCAGTATAGTTTTGGTAGAATTTAGTAATTATTATTGATTATTTGTTGAACCATTGATCTAGAAAATTGGGATAACGGCTCTGACCTTTTGGTCTCCCTTAATTGGGGGTTACTGAGAGGCGAGGTCATTACACCCTTGATCCCACTATGATATGTTTTATCCCCTATAAGTCTCCAACCATCATGATCGCCTTGTTCCCTTATTAGACTCCTGTTTCCCCCAACCTTCCCTTCTCCTCACAACTCTAGGCCTTCAGAACACTGGTAAACCTGTCCCTACCCTCCGACACATTGCCTAGTCTCATTGTTTAGTTGTTGATTTTTCCTCCTCGGTTCTCGAGGCTATTTCCTCAACTCGACTTCTCTCCAACGACCATTTCGGTCACATGGCACTGTGTCAGAACCTCTAAGGCACCTGGAGATGATGCTAAAGAGTTTGAATATTATAGAGTTTCCCCAGACTCATCTGATCTAACCTGGACCTGGGTATAACCTTGGATCACTTCTCTTGGTTTATTTATGTTTGAGTTTTTGCTCATTTCCCCCATTTTGATTTCTTTTTCCCATGTTTCCATAGCCTCCTGCCATATTGACGACATGGAGTTTCTTTCCATGTGAGACTCTGAGCCTGCCTCATGGCTCATTGAGGTTAGAACTGGATCAGGAACACATATGGATGGTTTCCTATTACTGAGAAGATCAGATCCATGGACTTGATTCCTAGATTTCCAAAGCTGATACATGGTTCCTCACAAAAATGAAAGATGGAGAAGCAGCCATGGTTTTCCTTGTACTGCCCTTTGATTTCCGTTATGCTTCGTTTCTCGTCTAAGGGTAAAATCATCCTTCCACTCTTATTTTTTTCTCTCTTACGCTCCTCATTGGTCACTGACAAGGTAGTAGTTGAAAGGTGATTGGGCCATCTCAGTGGGCCCAATCTCGCTGATTGGATTTTAGTTTTATCCACATGGATTTATTGAGTTATTTGATTGGCCGAGATTTCTAAAATACATAACTGTTTCTATGATTGTCCAAAAAAATTCACAAAAATAGTCATTGGATTCAGAAAAGATTATCTATCTAATTATATCCATTTTATTTCCTAATTCCAAGTGATTTTAATGGATTTTCCTAATTGGTTATAAATTGCAAAATTCATAACTAATAATCTATAAGTCAAGAAAATAAAATAAAATAAAATATGTTATGAACTCTAAAAAGTACAATCTATAATATGGCTTGGTTTTGATAACCTATTTCACAAATAATGAAAAGGTGTTTTTAGGATTTAAAATTTATGTAATCCTAACTCTAAATCTACAAATAAGCATAATATGTGCTTTGGAGATATAGGATTGACCCTAGAACTAACTTTGGACTTGTTTAAACTTTGAATTGAGGTATGATTGCATACCACATTATTTCTATATCAAGCAATTTCTAATTCCTCTATCTAAATGTATGTTTTGCATCCCCAATTATTCCTTTTGAGCAATTAACCTATTTTCTACTTTCTCTTGGTCCTATGGACAATCAATCTACACAATAATCCTTTCTCTTTTGAGAACACATTTCTGGTAAAATACCTTATTTGTTTCTGATCTTGTGACCAATTTATTGTGATGGGAATTCTTTTGGACTCTATCCTATATATTGTTTCATGGTGGAACTTTACTTGGTGATACATGCTCTTTTTTCCCACTTTTGTGGTGGTTGTTTATATTGTCCATTAGTATGATGGAAATCTTATTTATTCTAACTATACTTTATACTTTCCTCTACATTAAGCATGTTATGTGATTCAATATCCCTAGAGTAGTGTAATTACATTGGTTTTTGTATTATTTTTGGGATGGAGGTTGTGTTCCCCATACCCAAGTTTCAAGTTTGTGAGGCTTGGCCCAACTTTATATATATTGGGAGTCTGACAGTACGTAATTCTGTATTAGGTTTCAAGTTTGTGAGGCTTGGTCACCTTTGTTATTTATATTGTTCTAGTGCTATGCTTATCTCACATGCATGCATGTTTATGTTATTATTGAAGGGTTGTGTTCCCTAATTTTTTATATGTGCTAGTGTGGTACACATTTATTATTTTATTAATGGTATGTAATCTCTTGGTTATCAATTTTTGAAATCCCTATTCTTTTATGCTTGTTTAGGTATTTTTTTTCTCTTTCTATGGGAAATATTGTTTACTTGATGTCTTTTACCCCATATATTGCTCAATTCCATTTTAGTATGCACATAGCATCCTTTTGTTGATGTCATCTACTTTTCTCCTTTTTGCTGGGGTATGCTTCCAACTACAGATGTAGGTAAAGGAGAACATGGCATTCAATATGGACTTAACTTAAGGAGTTGAAGCTTGGAGACAAACTTGATATGGTTTAGATTTCCCTCTACTAGATCCTTATGTTGTAATATTCATGTAAACCCTAAATGGAAGATGATGATGTACCTTTTTAAAATTGAATATAATCATTACTTTTATTGTGCTGCTACACTTTGGCAGTTTTGTATACCATTATATAAGATTTGAAAATTTTACACCTGTTCCATCATACCTTTTGAGTGTCTTTGGAATGGAGTTTTATTCTTTAAATATTTAGTAGGGAGTGGATCCCCTTTGGGTCCCACTCTTTAAATCCAACCTCCACTGCCGCCACCTACTTCTTCTCCAACCTTTGTCGCCTGCAACTTCTCCTCAAACCACCAACAATGTCGCCGCCTGCTCCTACTCCAGATGCTTCTGCTACCACCTGCAAATCTCCTCTAGCAACTAGCAACGCTGCCGCCTGGCCATCCTTCTCCTATTGCTACTACTCATGCTTCCTCTAACTACCACTATTGTTATTTGCCATTGTCGACCAAGGTATTTTTTATTTTTTTATTTAAATGACAATAGTTCCCATTTATTGCATCCTAAAGGCTAATAAATAAGTAAGGATTGATAATGTTACATGAATGCTGGTAGATAGATTTCTACATTAAATATATACATAAATGATGAATAAGGTGAAATGTTGGCGTTATTTATCATTCCTATGCTACATACACTAATTAAATTCAAATTTCTTTTTTGGATGTTAAATAATGTATGTGTTGGTTATATAATTTGGTAGGATTCCTAAATGATGAAATGAAATCTAGGGTTTTGATGTGAATCTTGTTTTTACTGTGACTTTGTGATACATATGGGATGATGAATCCCGCTAATGTACTCCATGGTCATGCTTAGAGAATCTTAGTAAATGCTAGTGACATAGCTCTATATTAATTAGCATAACTAGTATGAAATTGAGTGGCCAATTATCTTATGTTATCTCTAATAGTGTCTACCTTATTGATTATTAGTTACATACAATGTTGCATGATTAATGTTTGGGTTACTAATAACCCGAATCTTATTAGAACCATGTTGTCTAATGAGAAACTTGAATACTTGATGAAAGAAGATAACCTAAGATTGAGAATTAGTAGGAGATCAATTCTCAATAAGCATAGAAAACATGAATGCGAATTTTAGTATGAACATGAATAAGGATATTGGATGTTAAGTAATGCAATGATGATGCCGTGTATGCACCTTATGGATTTATGGGTTTGTATTTATGCAAAATTGACATCAATCATAAACCTTAATTTTGGACATATATATCTATTGGCCTAGAAACCTATATGAGATTTACTCATTGGGAGTAAATTTTAGATAGTCCGCAGTTTGAGACTGTTCTTGAACGCTTAATCTCACTTAGGATGTAAGTGTATAATGTATATTTGGTTTTCAAGATGTTTCGTCAATATTTCCCCATTTGTTCTCTAAGTACATATGTTGGTGGACATTTGCCCATCTACATCAGTGTACTTGGAGAACTACGGGGAAATGCTACTGAAATTTTCTTGAAACCAAATACACATTATACACTTACTAGTGAGAGTATGTGCTTAAGAATGGGATAGATACTACACACATTCGTTACTGAACCCTAAACCCTAATCTATAAACCATAAAACCTAACCTATAAACCCTTATCCCGAAATCCTGAATGATAAACCCTAATTTGTAATCCTAAACCCTAATCATGTAAACCCTAAACCCTAATACTCATTTTCTCTTTGATTGTATAATGGATAGATCATGAATGTCCATTCCAAATCGCCACACCCTGAAGTTTATTACTGGTCTTGATCAGTTTGTAAGATTTGCAGAGGAACATAGGAAACGACCTGGAGGTAGGTTCTCTTGTCCATGTAGGCATTGCAGAACAGCTTGAATGTCAACACTCTCAAAAGTCATGTCATGTGCAACAGGATTGTACAAGGCTAAATAGAATGGTACTGGCACGGAGAGATTCCAACCATGCGATCAGTAGATGTCGTTAGAAATACTTGTGTTGAAGAAGAATTTTCTACCAATGATGTAGATGTAAATGAACTGATTCCAATAGACATGGTTGATGTGATGTTAGAGAGTTCTAGGATAGAGCACACCGATCCACCTTTCTTATTTAGAAACATTGTACATGATGTTGAGAGGCCGTTATACATAGGTTGTACAAAGTTTACAAAGTTGAGCGTTGTGTTGAGATTGTATACTCTAAAGGCTAACCATAGATGGAGCGACAAAAGCTTCACGTCATTGTTGTCTTTGTTAAAATAAATGATTCCTGAAGGCAACTAGTTTCCAATATCAACATACGAATTAAAGAAAATGTTATGCCCAATGGGAATGAAGGATAAGAAGATACATGCATTCTTGAATGACTGTGTGTTATTTCAAAAGGACCGTGTCAGTTTGAAAGATTGTCCAAAATGTGGTGTGTCAAGATATTAAAGGACGACTTTAGGGAAGTCCAAAACTGGCTCTCCTACCAAGGTGATGTGGTATCTACCTATAATGCTACGATTACAAGGCTTGTTTTCCAATACCATGGATGCAGAGAATTTAAGGTGGCGTGCAGAGGTAAAGAAAAGTAATGATGGGATCCAACGACATGCGTCTGATTCCCCACAGTAGAAGAAGATTGATTTATTCTACCCTGAATTTATTGAAGAAGTCAATAATCTAAGACTTGGGATTTGTACCAAAGGGATGAATCCATACGGTACATTGAGCATACAACATAGCACTTGGCATGTTATTACTGTTATATACAATTTTCCTCCCTAGTTGTGTATAAAAAATAAGTACATTATGTTGTTGTTGTTGATATCGATCCCTAACATCCCGAAAATGATATAGATGTTTATCTTGAACCTCTGATTGATGAATTAAAGAAATTCTAGGGAGAAGGTGTGATGACCTATGATGCTTCATGTAGAGAGACATTTCATTTGCATGCTATGTTGTTTTGCACTATTAGTGACTTTCCAACATATGGGAATTTGTCTAGATGTAGTGTAAAAGGATCCAAAACATGTCCTATATGTGAAGAGAACATCGATTCAATATGAATAAAACATGGAGGCAAGACTATATATCTTAGTCATTGAAGGTTTCTTCCAAAAGTTCATCCATACCAAAGGTTGCACAAACCGTTCAATGGATCAAATGAGGAACAGAGTGTCCCTAAACCTATATCTGGGGAGGTTCTTTACGAAATACTAGAATACTTTGTCTATGCATTCAGTAAGAGATCACAATATACCATTCCCACACACAGTGAAAAATCTTTATACAAGAAGAGGTCAATATTCTGAGATCTACCTTATTGGAGTTCTTTGATAGTTAGGCATTGTATCGATGTCATTCATGTTGAGAAAAATATCTGTGATAATTGGTACTCTATTGAATATATCATGTAAGACTAAAGATGGCATCAAATCCAGAATGGACCTATGTGAAATGGGAATAAGGAAAGAATTAACAAAAGAAGTTAGTAGTGATCGAAAAAACATATTTACCTCGTGCTTGTTACACATTGTCTATAAAGGAGAAGAAAACTTTTTGTTAGTGCTTGCTTAATGTTAAGGTACCACAAGGATACTCTTCCAATATCTGTAGACTGGTATCAATGAAGTGTCTGAAGCTGATATATATCCTGGCCACTTGATAAGCTAGACTGAGAAATATATGACCATACTCATGTGAATCAATATATGGTATGTGAGCTCACATGCATCTTAGACAGTTTGTTCTAGTTCAAGTAACATGGATTGAATGTTGAAGAGGATGGAGATTATGCCTTGAGTTCAATCTAGAAATTAGAGACAAAGGAACTATACGATCACTGTAACACTAATCACATATTGTAGGTTGAAGTTGTTCTCCAACTTTACAATTACTTGGATAGAAATGATGTGTTTCTAGATACCACTCATTGCTTGTGATGTCATAAATTGGTTATGGACATTCACAGCCAACGTAACTTGGGACCTATAGGGTCACACATATAGGATTTACTAGGAATCGGTTACTACATGAATATGGTTTACACTTGATTACTAAAGTGTTAAGTATTCAATTTAAACAAGACTGGCTATCAGAAATCTAAAATAGTCAGTTTAGGAAGTGAACCAATCAGTTCATATTTATGAACTGATTAGTTCAAATGTACGAACTGGTTGGTCCAAATGTATGAATTGACCGGTTCAGATTTATGAACCGACCGGTTCAGGTTGTGAACCAACCAGTTGGATGATCAATATGATAGGATCAAGGATTTATGCTGACGTCATGTTGTGCATTAATCATCAAATTAAAAGCCAATGTGAGTGTGAATAGGAAACATAGTGAATTGATCAGTTCAAAGTTGAATCGATTATCACACATGTGAAATGACCAGTTCAATGGTGAATGGACTAGTTCATGGTTTGCAGGTTCTAAAAAATTCATGAAATTTTGTCTCTTCGACTCCTCGATGATCTAGAAACCTTGAATCTAGCCATCCTATATAAAGGGGGGCAGTCTAGGTTTTCAGAAGACACAACAATAAGCTCTGATAATTGTTTTCTTTTCACAGTTGTGGTAACATGAGAACCTGAGAAAGAAGTACCCATAAAAGGGAGAAACAACAAGGGAGAGACAACAAGGGAGAGCAAGTCAACACTAGAACGTTGACGTTCGAAGGGACACCACCTTCTAGTCTGTTCAAAAAGAGTGACATGACTTCCCGGTGGTTCGCATGGACTACAGAGAGGCAAGGAGGCCTTTGCTACCTACTAGAAGGATGTCGTCAACTGTCATCTTTGGTGATACACCAGGAGGCTACCACTGACAACTGTCCAGGTGTTTCTTGCAAAAGAAGCACACCACTGTAAATACTTATTGGTGTTTCTCCAGGATGAGGTATATGCCTTGCAACCTTCCTTCCCAATTTATAGTTCTTGATGTGATCTGCTGTCTAAGGGGAATATGGCAATAATTTTTTTTGTTTCCACTCCCATCTTTGTCACCATATTTCCCTAGAGATGGATGAATTGCAAAATAGAAACTAGGGTTATTTGTGATGAAATAGCCTTAATGACCCTTCGTACACCCTTATGAGGTTAGTGAATAATAATTTTCTTAGGATGTATTGTATTGAGTTGACTTCTTGAAAACCTTAGAAACTCGACTTCTAAAAAACATTAGAAATTCAATATTAAGACGAGTATGAGTGATAAAGCTATAGCTTTTATATAATCTTCTACATATGATGAAATGATCTATTTTTGGTATAAAGACTTCAATTGAAGGTGATAAGTCTTATCATGATGATGTAATCTTGATATACATCTATTGTAGTATAATTTATGGGAAATATGTAAACCTTGTATGAATGCAAGACTTTTATCTGATTCACATAAAAGGTTAAGGTGTAATAAGAAACAATTCTAATCTGTGTCATTCCCTAAATTGAGAGTTTTATAAGGAATAGAAGGATTGTTGTTATGTATCACAATGCCACTAGAAGTCAAAGGACAAGGGTGAGGTAAATTGTGATGATAAGTATCAAATTAAGGAAATGAGTATGAGGAAGTATTTCATATGTTTAACTTAAATATATTTGGTTTGAGCTAAACTGAACGAAATACACTAAAATCAGTATGTGAAGGATTTCAATGAAAGAGAAACATTATGTGTTACGACCTCACCTTTCAGTAACCCCCAATTAAGGGAGACCAAGAGGTTGAAGCCGCACCCATTAATCCCAGATCAAAGGTTCGACATATAACCATAAACAATTATTAAATTCTAACAGACTATACTGAAAATGGTAATAAATTTTTTTTGCATACCTTTTGAAAACTTGGATCTCTAAACTTCTATCCACACCGATACTAATCAATCTAATCCTCCTTTGCACTTTAATTCTCATTTAGTATCACATGTGCCACTTTACTGTTTGTTCTTTTCATTGTACCTAAAACGCCGACAAACAAAACGTCGGTCAGCCGTAGCTGGTATGTGGGGGAAACAAATAATATACAACTATGGTAACAATGTAATCACTCAATTAATCATTTAACAATCAAGATTATGTTTTAAGCCAAACTACTCAATCCATACCTATCCACAACTCTGTGTTGTCCCTGTAAGGACTTATATGGTACCTCTATAAAGGTGACTTGATGGACCTACCCTCTAGGCAGCCAAAGTCTTTCATGACCTGATGGACCTACCCTCTAGGTAGCCATGTACTAGGTCAGCCATTATGACACAGAGGGGACCGAGATCTGAGCTAGTAGGCACATATCTTATGTGATAATCGTAGTCACTTTATAGTTGCAAGAAATAAATAAACATTCAACAGTTTAGTTGCATTCAATGCGATTAAACATCTGAGAATCCATCGGGAAACTAAAGTAGTTATTCATAATCGTAACCACATACCTGTCTTGGAGATCTCAAGCAACAATTTATCCAAATCCAACTAGATGTCCAATCAAGCAAGCCAATCAATCAATCAAGCAAACATTGATCCTGAAAACATGTATAATATCTAATTGTCACAAGCATATCCCAAACAACTCCTTATTGACTTGGGACACCCTTTCTAAGGTTTCTAAGTCTCATTAGGATGCATTAGGGTTTCTTAAATCAATTTCTCACACTTTACCCTTTTTAGGTCAACAAACCCTAAAACAACTTTTCCACTCATAAAAACCCAAATTACTCAAATTATCCACATTAAGGATCTTTTATGCTCAAAGTGGCTTAGGATCATCACATCTCTATTTAATTTGTGGATTTACACAATTAAACCAATTAAAAGACATATTCATCAAAATTAGGGTTTTCGAGTTTCATCATGCATGAAACCCTAAATTAAGCCAATTATATAAAAAGATCATCTTTTTAGATTCTTTCTCACTT
Source organism: Alisma plantago-aquatica (assembly GCA_963693085.1). Lineage (NCBI taxonomy): Eukaryota > Viridiplantae > Streptophyta > Magnoliopsida > Alismatales > Alismataceae > Alisma > Alisma plantago-aquatica. Next base: position 1,243,054,400 of record OY856411.1, read on the forward strand.
TTATTAACAACAGGTTAATATCAACTTGCATTACGTCATTAAGTCCATTTATCATCAACTCTAAGGGTTTTCCCTTAATTAAAACACTAAAGATGATAACTTTATGTACTTTTCCAATTTCAAGCATATAAACTCTAAATTAGACAAATCATGTGCAAAGCTCTTCCTTTTTTAACATAATGTACCTTTTTACATTTAACAGGTTAACATCAACTCTAATGATCCATTAAACCCTATTAAACACATTAATCATATCAAAATAGGGTTTCTTAATCTTTAATTCATTAAAGATGATAATTTACATTACTTTTCGAATACAAAGAGGAATTATATTCTAAAGATATTTTTATTGGATTCCACTCGTTTTTCTGAGCAATTTGATATATAGTTTCACTATATTCTGAGTTACCAATCAAGAGATACAAATTTTACAAAATATTACTTACTTGGCCAATCAGGTTGCGCCACGTCATTCTTTCCACACAACACAGTTTGCTTGGAACATAACGGATTGACCGTTATGCCCCCCACTTAAGTTCCTTCTTGAATAGCCCGCGGAGGGGCATTTCTGTCCAAACGTCAAAACGGTTATCTCCTACCTCCAGCAGGCGCGACGCAGACCCTAGCGGCCGCGTTTTGCAGCCTTGCATAGGCTCTCCTTTCCTCCCTAGGCTGCCATCCTCGTCGGAGTCTGCTCCCTCAGTTCTGCCCGGATCTGGCGCACCCAGGGTGCTCCTTTTTCGTTGCTATGGAGGCGGTTTCCAAGAATTCTCAGCCTGCTCTTTGCGGCTGGACGGGCAGCCTGAAGCAGGCCGTCTGCGCGAGGGTCGTGCTCGGAGAAGATATCCAGCCATCCCCCGGTCGCCGTAGGCCATCGTACCTCCGTCGCCGCTCCTCCCTGTCCCTCGTTGTTCCAGAGTAGTGCCTTACTACCATAGTTAGGGTTTTGATGAAGAAGAAGAAGGTGTGGAGAGAGTGACGCAAGAAAACTACTTGGCTCATCCAAAGGGTCTACCCTTTTATAGATGAGGGTCCCTTCTGCGCCAGCATGCTTGCCCATGAAGGAATAAATCCTAATCCTAATAGGAATTATATTCCTTCACTAAAGGAAAGTTTCTCTTTCTCTTTCATATTCTTTTATTATTCCTTCCTCCTATTGATATTAGGATTTCGAAAATCCTTTCTCTTATCATCATTGTTCTTGCATCTTAATCCATTAACCACGAAATTGTATTTCCTTTTGTTGAAACAATACTTCTTTTTATCAAATTTACATAATTAATGGATTATGTATTCCCATTATCTCTTTATTTTATAATTATGGTATTTTTTCTTCCTTTTTCTTTATTGGGGCTCCTTGACACCCAAGAAACTTTATTATTTCGAAATTCTCTTTATTGGATACTTATTATCCTTCTAGATGCATCATTATGCATTATTTCAAATTATCTTGTTTATTTCTCGTTTAACCATCTCTTTTTGAGGATTTCTTTTTATTTCTCTTTTATATTCCTTATTGGCATTCCTTTTACTATTAGCAATCTCATGTATACGAAATTTCCCTAAGAAATCTCATTTATTCCTCTTTCCACTCATTTTCCACATTTTATCATTATTTTCCAATTTATTTCTTAATAAAGAAATACTTAATTAATCTTTTCTTTTCTTATTGCTTTATTTATGCAACTTTGTACTCCTTGGAACCCAAGGAACCCAAGAGGCACGAAAGCCTCTTTGGATTTTCCTTCTAGAGGTTTCTACATATTTCTTTTATCAATTATTCAATTATTCATTCACTAATTGAATTTTCTTTGTTATTTCCTTGTTATTGGGCCCAATAGCCAATAAAGCCCACAAATCAAACAACAAGGCTATTTTAAACGAAATCCAATTATTCTCAACCCAATATATGGTTATTTGTTCAAACATCTTTAATATGAGAAATTTTATTTCTCACCACTTGAACCCAAAAATTGGGGTTATAACATTATGCATTAAGTAAATTTAGAAAAATTGATTCCAAGAATAGTAGTGAGCATGATATCAAAGGAGTTATGACTAATGGATATGAAATAAAGAAAAAATGAAGATAATAGATAGTTATACATGAGAGCCTAATTGTAACCCTAAATGATGATCTATGTGATAATATTGAATACTATGAAATAAGGGATTAAGTAATGTAATAAGTATAGTTAACTCAATTACAAGATGAAGTTCAAGGATGCAATTTGATTCATAAGAATACATGTTTGTGTTGTAATTGAATGTATAACACTTATATTTTGAGAATGGTCTAATATGATGGATTTTAAATGAGATTACATATGTGATGGATAGTAACTGTAACTGAAAAATAATAATAAAGGATTATTAAGTGTGTTATGCACGTTTATGATTTGTGATTTATTCATAACTATAGAAATTGGATGGAATAAGTATATATTATATGATAAACATTTCATGTGCATGATGAATGACACAAGATGTCTATATGCTAATATAGTTGCTAGTTCTAATGTCTTTGTGAATTTGTTTTAGGATTACAATATGGAATGAACTAATAATAAATATATTCATGCATTGACTACATTTGGGAAACCCTATTTAGGGTAAATGTTGGGTAATGATATTTTATCTCTGGATTCCCATTGATGATGGCTAAGATGAGATGATGTGAATGAAAATAAAGATACATGTCAAACATTACATATTTGTTGTACTTCCTGTCTCAATTATTGTCTTTTTTGTTAACCCTAATATGCATCATATCATTATAGTTGTGCAAGAATACACACACTTGATAAGTGATGGTTGAATTCTTTTTAAGATGATTACATGGATTAAATAACAAGTGAAATGATGACACATCTACTTAGGTGTCCTAAACACTGTGAGTATTCCCCATGGTCCATACTAGGGAAATGAAGCAGATCTCCTGGTAGTAGTCAAAGTATTATGAGAAGGATTTCTAGAATGTGGATCGATACCTTGAAGATTAGACCACCAAGATTTAGGAGTGAGTCACACGACATGATTCTAGCCCTAAATCCTCTAGTGTGAAAGTCTATTTCCATGAGGAATATACTAATGAAATGAAAACTATGAAGCATGTGAAATATGATGATATCTAATACTCAATGAAGATATGTGATATTTTTTTATGTTGGTTCCTTTCTTGTGTACCTAAGATGAGGACATGAGCCTCTTTCGAAAACCCTACAGAGGACCAAGGTCTGTTGTTGGTGTCTTTGGATGGCTAACTAAACCCTAAGATACTGATGGGGAGTCATTGACACGAGAATCATGTGAGGTTACTTCTACTTGGTGAGGTAGAAGCCAAGTAATTTTAGGGTAAATGAATAAAAGATGACAAGCCATCTGAGTGAGATAAGAAAGCTCTGGTGCACCTTCAGAGAAGAAATGGTGAATAAATGAAGTGAATGGAGGTCCTTTCTAAAAGAAAACTCTTCTTCCCCCCAAAATCAGCTTCCTTTACTCTGGAACTTCTCATGGATGAAAAATACTTCTAAATGATGAGTGAGTATCTAACCTCCCCACATGGTAGTGATCCAACTTAAGATTTTGATTCCAGTACGGGTGGGCCATTTGAAATGCGCAAACCTTTTCTTTACCGAAGCCAATATGTGAAGATTCTTCCTTCTCATATGTGCAATTTCCCTCTGTCGGTAAGCATCTACGATCCACCCAAAAGATTTCCATCTATTTTAAAATGAGGGGCGGTTGCTACTGATTTATATAGAAATTGATAAAGACACGACGTGTCTTTGAGAAGACATGTCATGTCTCGTCGTGTAACTCGTTGAATAACTACTACTGTGCAAGAAGTACAAGGCATGTTCCTTAGAGACACATCGTGTAGCTGCTACTGGAGTCGATCTAGGCATAAGTCACACAACATATTTGATTAAATACACACCCGTGTGTGTTGAAAGCAAGTCGGAGTCAATCTTTGGATCTCGAGAACATGCCGTGTCCTGGTGAGGACACATTGTGTCGTCTACTTAGCAATTTGGGAACTGAGGCCGCTGGAGACTTCCATGCCCATTTATTTAATAGAGCACAACATGTTCTTCATTGCATGAGCCTTTCTGGGAACTTACACATTGTGTCTTAAACAAGACGCGTCATGTTCCATGCTATTTCTTCACGAATGAATCTTGAATCAGCTACAAATCAAAGGAAGGTCCCACTGAGGTCGGATTTGGGTTGGGCTATCTCCAATTTGGCATTTTCAACTTGTGCCTCTGATCAACATCATGTAACAAGTATAATAACTAAAAGATGGCAAGTTAAGAATGATCAAAGGCCAAATGGAAGGCAAAATGAACTGAATTTGTGTGCGGATGTGTGCAAAAAGTAGATATGAAATGCACACATCATAATGATTATCTAATAAACAACCAAAATGCTTCAGAACATTAATGGTACACAAGATGAGATCCATGTACGAACTAAGAAAATTATGACTATCTCGATAGCTCACTAGTGAATAAATTGTAGAATTAAACCTTATGCTTGATAAAAATAAGTTGATAGTAAGAACCATTAATGTAATGAGTACACTACCTTATTATAAGATGTGAACATTTACTAAGTGATTCAACCTTATAGCCCATATATAGCCCACTTTACAGTTATAAGTAGAAGGTCTCATTTAAAGAGAAATATTACTTAAGAATCATATATTGATGATCTAAGAAAGATTAATTATTTTGATATTATAATATATGATTATAACATAAAAAATCCTCCCATAACCTATGGGTTTGGCTATTTATGGATAAATACTTTCCAAAAATGCTAATTGATGTGATGTCACATGATAAACAATAGATATGAGATGAGATGGGTGAAAATAAAGGTGTCTTGATTTGAGTAACCATAATAACTGAATATATCTGATCTAAAAGAGTCCAGTTCAATATTTTATCTCTTTTATTTAAAACATTTTCATAATTTAGAGGTAGAGTAAATAAATGAATGATCAATTACAAAAAAATATGAAATCATGAAATATTACAAGGAAGGTTTTTTAGCTTTAGAGGGTGATTTGACACTTGCTGTGACAAAGTGAAATTTAGCATAAGAATGAATTAATTACTCTTTTTCCCTTAGTATGTTCACTCATGAACTCAAATTGTTTTCTTGGCTTCTAGATCAATATTGATACTCAAATTCGAAATATGGTGATCAATGTGAATTTTATACACATTATGACACCACAAATTATGTTAAATCATCACTCTACTCAAAGAAATATAATTTTCCATCAAACTTATTCTTATGGTCCTCAAACATTTTCTAAAGATTCTTTACATTTTTTTGAATCTATGGTCCAAATTTAACTTCAATTGGATGTACGTACTATTTTCTATGAAATCTACGAAGTTGATTTGAAAACCCTCTATTAGCTCTTTATTTCCTTTTTATTGGCTTTTCCACGTCTTCTATTCGGGGCAAGGGACCAGGGGTGAGTTTTCACCTTTGGATCTGTTGTCCCATGGATCCCAACTTGATTGTGTGGCCGATCCTTCATCTTCCACCTCCTGTAATCAGCGGGGAGGTGTTATTGCAATCTGAATTAACAATCAACTCGAGATTGACCGCGATTCAAAATTTTGAGCGAGTAGAAATGCTCCTCTCGCAATTTTGAACTGACCCATACCCCATTTGACCACCATTAATGACCAGTCTTGCCATCAAAACAATTTCCTCACCTCCCTGTCTCACTCTAGCAACCATAGCATACTAACCGTATCTGTGTATCCCTAAAACCTAATCCTAACCCTATAACAACATCCCCAAAGAACCGTCACCACTATCTCATGTGACAACCCTTTATCCCATGCTTTCTTGCACACTAATCACCTCAATTTATTTTCTTGGGCTGAGTAGCGTCGCCCCGCTCTAGTTTTGGGCATCATGCCATCACATCATCTTTCCAACAATAGAGACCACTGCCCACTTTGCGAAGGCGCAACGAGTCTAATCGACACCTCACCTACTGACCTCAGAGCCTCCTTCTCCCAGATCCCCTATCACCGGAGAGCCCCTCCACCACGTGTCATCTATTTGTGTGAGGACTAAAGCAGGTGAGGAAGCCCCTGATTTCCTGGTCCAAGGAGAATCGGTTCGGGTCTTAGACCCAGTGAACCACACATCCAAACTAGAAAATCAATGGTTGAACCCATGAGCTAGGATTGAACAAGTTCATCAAGCCATGATCCTACGTGGCCCGATCTCGACCTATCCATTGCACATCAGATGACCACCCTTATTTCCTATTTTAAGGTATTTGTCCCTCTCTCTGACAAATAATCAGTTAAATGGTCCAATCTTATTTAAATCACAGAAAACACATCCTAGCTCCAAACATTACGAATAAATAGTTAATTCTGATAAAAAAATCCAATGAATCAAATGAAAATACTTGTGGAGCCTAATTCCCTTTGTATTTTAATATTATATCTAAATTAGATCTCTTTCTTATATAAATTGTCTAATGATTCAATAGTGATGTTTAATCTTTGGAAAACCTAGATTTGGACATCTGATGATTATCTTGAAATACTAACCTAGATCTAATCTAGTTGAATCATTTACTCTTGAAAACGAATCATGTATATGAAAATGATTTCTATGAATAAAGTTTAATCTTGATGAGGATATCTAAATGATTGACCTAAATCTTGTGAAATATCTTGATCCATTGACCTAATACTTGATCTCTGATTTTATTCATTATATCAATTGGAACCTGATCTAATCTTGAATATCAATGATGCTAGTTCATCATGATGACATTAAAGACTTGATGATGACTTGAAAATGATCTTAAAATTAGGGTTAACACATATATTCCTAAATGTACCCAGTTAGGTCATTCACACTTAAAAATATAGTTGACACTTGAATAATATTGAACATCTTGAATATTTTCGATTATAAGTGGATGACCTAACCCTAAGGATGAAATAGGAGAATGTAACCCTAATCTCAAATTTTTAAGAATGATCTTTTAAGCATCATGATTTTAACCCTTGATCCAATATGAATGATTTAGGATCTGACTCGAAGGGTTGTCCTATTACTTGATGAGATCTCTACTCTAAATCTTTGGTGAAAGGTACACTTTTATATATAAATCCTCCTTGAATAGACTAGTGGTATTGAATGATACTTATATGTATCTCTTAAAAATCTTGGTTATGTATTTGTTTGAGCTACTATTCCCTACTGATTAGTCTTTAGATTTGCTATATTATAGTTTGCAATAAACTTGAAAACATAAATGATATTGCCCATTATGACTGCCCAAATTATGATGATGATAATGTTGATAATGTTCATATTGAATACAAGCAACCTCCTCATTCAGAGGGTGGAACTTGTACATGTCGATTGACCTCCTACCTCATATGGAGAGAAGGATCCTGGTGATCTCCCCCATTTTGTTGGGGTGATGGAACCATATAAAATATATAAGCATGCTTCTCGATATCAACATAATGGGAAAATTGTAATAAAATTGAATTTTTTAAAATAAACTTGATGTTTGGAATTTGCTTGTTGACTACATTTTGAACATAAGTCCTTCCAAGTAGTATATTTTGCTATAAATGTTTTTAAATATTCAAGAATTATTCTTTTCAAAGCGTACCTATGCATTTGCATTAATTATGTCTCGATTAACATGATTTTAGGAAAACTAGATGGAACATTGACTAGATTGCTTGCACACTCGACAACCCTGATTACAAGGGCAATTTGCAAAATCTCACAATCGGGTTAGTTAGTTATTTAAATCTCTTATTTATAAGTAATTATTTCTTATTGTATATGTCAGTGTGTGAGATCCTTTTGGGCCACTTAGAGATGGGTGCTTCAATCCCTTATAATTGTCTAGGTAGTGGAATTGGTATTAGGGTAAGAACGGTTCCATCACAGTTGTATCTACACACTGTCATATGCTTTAAGTAAATAATTTCTCGAGTCTCTTGAACCCAGGAAACCCTAAAGTCCATAACAGTGAAAATTGAGGTGTCTAGGCTCGAGGTTCTAGCATAATTACTCCTATATGTCGTGGTGGCTGAGGTTCCCCACTCTACCTAGCCTTAATTGATCCATGTCTGGACCTATAGGTTCTCTGTCGAAAACCTAGAGAGTTTTCTAGCATCTCATCTCTTCTTTAAGGACTAACCTAAGACACCCAAGTAGATGATGATTAGGTAGTCTTCTCATTCCCTCATGTGGTCCTTCTCTTGTGACCATTTACCACATGATTTCTCGATTATGTGTAAACTATGTGTGGGAGAAATTAAAAGCTACTAGAAAATTGTGACAATTGATGCCATGATCTGACCTTAGTTTGAAAACTCAATTTTGATCAATGAAAATTTTGAAATCAAATATTCATGCATGACCCCTTCATGAAAACATGATTTCACCAAAACTAGACTACATGCTTCCTATGTTTGAGGTAAATGATAAAAATTCTTATATGGAGAAATGAGGAGGACTTACACCTTATACATCATTGTTGATGAGGTCTCTATTTCAATATGTCCATGTTGACCTTCTGTTGACTAAACCTCAAAACATAGTTTTTTTGTCGGTAAAAACTCGTGTTGCTATTTTTGTATTTTCTTTTAGTGTTTGCACAGTGCAACTACCTTCAATTAAAGGTTGTGAAAAAAACTAAGAAAAAAAACTACACAAGGCTACATACAAAAGAATAACATAAGAACTCATGATAGTAGCCACCTGCCAAAGGATTTTTTGGGAAAGGAGCCAAAGGGGAACCCAGGGAGAACAATATCTGCTGAACAGAAACTCCAGGAAATTAAACCATGTCCTTCACCTAGATACAGAGTTGAATAGCCAACGTATAACCAAGCCACAAGAGGGAAACTAAAGCTGATCAACTTTGATCTATCAAATGCAGTAGAACCCAGAATCAAGGAAGATCTATCATCACAACACAATAGTGAGTGGGGAGCATCGACACCCATATAACAATGGGGACTCAACCATCACTAGATGCAGCAACCACATACTACTAAAATGTTGATGAGCTAAACATCGATTTGTAGATCCAACTCAGATTTGGGAAGGTCCAGAGAACCATAAAATCTCAACCATCACTTCGCAAGTGAGAGGGGAGCCATCAAAAAACAACTAACAGTGAAGCTATGCAACATCATTCGTTAAACAAACTCTTACCCTATTTTTGATACACATCATGATCATGCTATCAAATTATTAATCATTATGACTCTCAAAATCATGATGTAGACTATGATACAAAAGACACTCCCCTTATTCTTGATTAGTATGGAAATCAACAAAATTGTGAAACGACTCTTGAAACTATATAGATAAATACCCTATAATATGATATACTCTGAACTCGACATATATGATTAAAGGAATCACAAATGAATGTACCTTGTAGATGTCCCCACAAACCCGTAGTCAAAAAGCAAGATGCTCTAGAGCCAATAATAATCAAGGAGGGAAGATTGATAAAAGGAAGACTGAAAAGAAAATTCTTGAAGAAAAAGTTGAGGATTATGTAGATGAAGGAAAAAGACCTAGGCTCAATGATGATATTAGGGATGATGCTTGGGAAGTACAAAATAAGATACTGATAGATGCTATGACCAAATTGGAGAGATACACAACATCGATAATTCCTGGAGGAGTCCAAGTCACCATGACTGCCTTTACCCCTACATCCAAGCCCGTAGTCTGGAAATAGAGGCAAAAATAGAGGTTGGAATTGCAAAGGAGGACATGTTCCATTGCAAAATCTAGAAACAGTGAAATCACTACTAGATCTAGATTATGATCATTTGATTTTGTAACCTCATTGTAAGTTTTTTGAAATGAACCTTATACTCACCTTGAAAAATTGAAATATGATGCCATGTTGTTTTGAGCTTGCTACCATGTGATTCAGAACCTATCTTTGAATTTGAAAATTCATATATGATTTGAATTTTGACTCCCAAACTCAAATTTGAAATTCTGACTCGCTCATGTAATATTGAATTTTGTTGACCTACAAATAGACCATCCATTGTTTTAACCTTTGGCTCAAAAACTTGAGATCTTGACTAGTTTGTCTTTTTAGGATGGTGATATTAAAAATATGTATAGGGTTAATTTCCTAAAATGACCTAGGTATGATCATTCACCCACCTCAAATATATTTATTAAAAGAAATTGATATTGAAATCTCAAAATATTGCTAGATTGTTGTTATGGGTGAGTGACCATACCAGTGGTCTGGATAGGAATAAAAAATCTAGGCTTGCATGCTTGGAACCTCAAAATATGAATATTTGAATCTTGACTCTCGAATCATGAAATCGATAGTACATGGCCCATTTAATTTATGACGTATAATCTTGACTCTAGGTTTGGATCATTCAACCACCTCAAATATATTTATTAAAAGAAATTGATATTGAAATCTCAAAATATTGCTAGATTGTTGTTATGGGTGAGTGACCATACCAGTTGTCTGGATAGGAATCAACAATCTAGGCTTGAATGTTTGGAACCCCAAAATATGAATATTTGAATCTTGACTCTCGAATCATGAACTCAATAGTACATGGCCCATTTAATTCATGATGTATAATCTCGACTCTAGTATGGAGACATGACTTGAAAGTAAACTTGAAAAGTGATCTATGACCTTTTGACCTATGTATTGATCAATGCAAGTTTACACAAGACTGTTAATGAGGTGATAATTTTGAGGACATGACTTTTATTATATAGTTGAGGATACTCCATTATTTCAGGATATAATCTGGACTTGAATAGTATCAATTTTTATGATGTTTTTGAATTTTGGGGACAAAATTTTTAAGGAGGGAAGGATGTGACAAAGTGAAATTTAGCATAAGAATGAATTAGTTACTCTTTTTCACTTTATATTTTCATTCATAAGGTCAGAATTTTTTTGGCTACTAAATCAATATTGATACTGAAATTCAAATTATGGTGATCATTGTGAATTTTACACACATTATGAGACCACAAATTATGTTAAATCATCACTCTACTCAAACAAATATAATTGTCCATCAGACTTAATCTTCTGGTCCTCAAACGTTTTTCTAAAAATGCTTCACATTTTTTAAATCTATGGTCCATATTTTACTTTAATTGAACGTTCCTACTATATTATATGAATTCTTGAAGCTAATGTGTAGAAAACCCTTTATTTGCTCTTTATTTGCCTTTTTATTGGCTTTTCCACGTAATCTATCCGGGATAAGGGACTATGGGAGAGTTTTGGCCTTTGGATCTGCTCTCCCATGGATTGCGACATGATCGGGTGACCGAGCCTTCATCTTTAATCTCCACAATCAGTGGGGAAGTGTTATTGCGATTGGAATTAACAATCAACTCAGGATTGACCCTGATTCAAAACTTGAGCGAGTAGAAATGCTCCTCTCATAGTTTCAAACTAAACCATACCCCATTTGACCACCATTAGTGATTGCTCTTGCAATCAAAATGATTTCCTCACCTCCTCATCTCACTCTGGCGACCATAGCCTTCACCCGTATCCTTGTAGCCCTAAAATCTAATCCCAACCCTATAAAACACCCCCAAAGAACCATCACCACCATCACATGTGAAAACCCTTTCTCCCATGCTTTCTTTCACACTGATCACTCCCCAATTTCTTCTCTTGGGCCAAGCAGCACTGTTGCGCACTAGTTTTGAGAATTTTTCCATCACATCATCTTTCCAACAATAGAGACCACTGCCCTCTTCATGAAGGCGCACCGAGTCCAAGCGGCACCTCACCTACTAACCCTAAAGCCTCCTGCTCCTAGCTCCCCTATCACTAGTGAGCTCCTCCGATGTGTGTCATATATTTGCATGAGGATTGGAGTAGGTGAGGAAGCCATGATCGCCCAGTCCAAGGAGAATCGATTTGGGTCTTAGACCCAGTTAACCACACATCCAAACTAGCAAATTAGAGGTTGAACCCATGAGCTAGGATTGAACCACTCCATCAAGCTATGACTCTACATGGACCGATCTCAGCCATCCATTACGCATTGGATGACCACCATTTCTCCCTATTTTAAGGTATTTGTCCTTGTCTCAAACAAATAATCAGTTAAATGGTCCAATCTTATTTAAATCATAGAAAACACATCCTAGCTTCAACAATTATGAATAAATGGTCAATTTGATTAGAAAAATCAAATGAATCAACTAAAAATACTTTTGGAGCCTAATTACCCATGGATTTTACTATTCGCCATAATTAGATCTCTTTCTTATACAAATTGTTTAATGATTCAATAATGATATTTAATCTTTGGAAACCCTAGATTCAGACTCTGATGATTATCTTAAAATACATACCTAGATCTAATGTAGTTGACTCATCTACTCTTGAAAATGAATCATGTACCCTAAAGTGATTTCTATTAATAAAGTTTAATCTTGATGAAGATATCTAAATAATTGGCCTAATTCTTATGAAATATCTTGATCCATTAGGGTGATACTTGATCTCTAATTTTATTCATTATATCAATTGAAACTTGATATAATATTGACTTTTTAATGATGCTAATTCATCATGATGACCTAAAAGACTTGATGATGACTTGAATAATAATAATAATAAAATTAGGGTTAACACATATATTCCCAAATGTACCTATTAGGTCATTCACACTTGAAAATGTACTTGTATCTTGAATAATGTTGAACATATTGAAATATTATGGATTGTAAGTGGATGACCTAATCCTAAGGTTAAAATAGGAGAATGTAACTCTAATATAGAATTTTGAAACATGATCTTTTAAACATCATGATCTTGACCCTTGATCCAATATGAGTGATTTAGGATCTGACTCAAAGGGTTGACCTATTACTTGTTGAGATTTGTACTCTAAATCTTTGGTGAAAGGTACACTTATATATATAAATCATCCTTGAAAAGACTAGTGGTATTGAGTGATACTTATATGTATCTCTTGAAAATATTGGCTATGTATTTTTTTAAGCTACTATTCCCCACTGATTAGTCTTCCGATTTTCTATATTATAGTTTGCAATAAACTTGAAAACATAAATGATATTTCCCATTATGACTGTCTGAATTATGATGATGATAATGTTAATAATGTTAATATTGAATACAAGCAACCTCCTCATTTGGAGGGTGGAACTTGTACATGTCGATCATACTCCTACCTCATATGGAGAGAAGGAGCCTGATGACCTCCCCCATTTTATTAGGGTGATGGAACCATATAAAATATATAAGCATGCTTCTCAATATTATCATAATGGGAAAATTGTAATGAAATTGAATCGCTCGATATAAACTTGATGTTTTGAAATCTCTTATGGACTATATTTTGAACATAAGTCCTTCCAAGTAGTATATTTTTGCTATAAATGTTTTTAAATATTCAATATCTATTCTTTTCAAAGTGTACCGATGCATTTGCATTGATTGCGTCTCGATTTACCTAATTTTAGGCAAACCAGATGGAACATTGACTTGATCGCTTTCGCACTCGACAACTCTGATGACAAGGAAAAATTGAAAAATCTCACAATTGGGTTAGTTAGTTCTTTAAATCTCATGTTTATGAGTTATTATTTCTTATTGTATATGCCAGTGTGTGAGCTCCTTTTGGGCCACTAAGAGACCGGCGATTCGATCCCTTTATCACTATCTAAGCTGATGCGATGATTTTGAGTCGCATTTATAGACCTTTTTCATATGTGTTTTGTGCCTTAATTACTCATTTTCATGGATATTATTGCATAATTCACTTTATTTGGTCTTTGCCATCATTTTATATCAAATCCCCTTTATTTCATTATGTTAAGCATTATTGATCATCTTATCATAAATCGTGTGGATTTATTTGGTCTTGTTGTGCAATTTCAGGAAAAACAAGTATCTACATCCGTCGATACCATCGACGGATGTCGATACCATCGACCAAGCCACAGGTTGTCAGCCGAGAAGAGCAATACAGAGTCGATACCATCGACACCCAAGTCAATGGTATCGAGATCACCACAGGCGCCCAGAATGAAAGAAAGGAAAGCTGCCGCTAATCCGCTGGGTCGATACCATCGACCCGCGTCGATGGTATCGACGCCGGCAGATATGCGTTGGATGTGTTTTGATTCCGATCGGACGGCTGTTGTTATTTGACGACCTAATTAGGGACTTATACCTAATGACGGCCGCCCAGACGGGAGAGGGATCTCATTTTTAGATTGCACGAGTGCCGAGGAGGAGAGAAAGGAGAACGGAGGCCGAGAAGCTCATCCCGGGTGATTCGGACGCTGCCGAAGACAATTTCCACCACCGACAGGCGGGGAAAGCTTGTGTTCTACGCCAAGGATCCACCGGTTCTTCTCCGTTCAGGGGTTTTCCCATCTATTTCACATTTTTCTTATGAATTCCCCAATTTCTACCATGTATTTGTGTAAGATGAACATGAGAGGCTAAAACCCTCAATCTTTAGGACCGGGAGTAGCCCGGGGATACATTGTATGATGATTTTATATTGATAATTCATATTTTTCTCTCATATCCGTGGTATAAATTCGTTTTCTCTATTGCTATTGTTATGCTTGATCACCATAATAATAAATTAATGCCCTTAATCACTTCGACAGAAGGATTAACGGTTGAAAAGAAACGAATTCTACATTAATTAATAAAACCCTTGACAAAGGAGTTGTAAAATTAATGGTGGGAACTGAGGGACCGATCTTAATGCGCTTAGTTTAGGGGAATGATTACTATGACGATGGAATCAACCTAAATCTAAGTAGTGGATTACACCACGACAGTGGGTAATTCTCAATTCAGGCCACTACCCGGATATAGAGAGAAGTGTGAGGAATTATATGAAATCTAATACAATGTTGACCTGCGGTGAAACCGCCATCCTAAAGATATCCCTTTTAATTGATTAAATTAACCTTTAATCGATTGTTTTCTTTGTTTGATTTTTATTTTCTTTTGATTTGAACAACAAAACCCTACTTTGTTAATCGGTCTAGCTGATTGCGATTAGTTAGTAGAAGTCTCCAATAATTCACGTATCCCTGAGTTCGACTCGGGCCTCACAAGGCCTATATTACTCGACGCGTATACTTGCGTTTAAGCGCGTAGTAAAATACACGTCAAGTTTTTGGCGCCGTTGCCGGGGATACGGCGAATTGTTGGCACTTCGAGTGCTAAGAGCGGCCACTCTAGGCCACATTTTTTATTTTATTTTGAAACAACTTTAAATATTCTTAAAATTCTCTATATTTGTGTTTACTCATTCAAAGCATAGTACTGAACCCCGATTTCCTTATTTCAGGTACTTTGCATGGTGCATACACGTAGTGCAGACTACGCGAATCGCACACCTGAGGTTCCACCTCTGGGACCAGAGGACGAGGAGTACTACGAGCAAGAGCACCAAACTGACATAGATTCTGAATCTGAGCAAGAGCAAGCAGAAGAAATGGCCGAACCACAGACGATATGGGAGAAGATCAAAGCGTCTTCTTCATCAGCTTCAAAGGGGCCTATAAAGAAGCAGGCGATCAACATACCGACATACAAGATCGACCCGACACTGATTAATTTGGTCAAATCCAACGCATTTCACGGGCTGAAAAATGAAGATCCGGTTGCCCACATCAGCCAGTTCGTGGAGAACTGTGATATGGTGAAGATAGACAGATTTCCACAAGATGTGTTGTATCTCAAGTTGTTCCCAAGTTCACTGGAAGGAGCAGCGCGTGAGTGGCTTCATAACCTCGACGAGGAGTTTGTTGAATCATGGGATCACATGGTGGAGGTTTTCTTCGAGAGGTTCTTCCCTCCTGAGAAGACCAATGATATGATCCGGAAGATCCACAATTTCACCCAACAGGCGGGTGAAACTTATTCTGAGACTTGGGAGCGATTCCAAGTCATGTTGAGGAGATGTCCACACCATGGACTGGATAAGGAAACCCAAGTGAAAATCTTCTACTTTGCTCTGTCTGAACATGATAGAAGCAACCTGGACTCGGCTGGATCCGGATTTTTTCTGAATAACACCGATACCAGATGTTGGGAGATACTGAAAAACATGGCTAGGAAACAGTCATGGGGTGACAGAGGTGCCGTGGAACATGTCAAAGCTGCCGGTGAATCCAGAATAGTGAGGGAGCTGAATGATAAGTTAGATCTTCTAGCCAAGAAGGTGTTAACTAAGGAGGATTCATCTGATGATGGGGAGGCCCAAGTGAAATTCATGCAACAACAGGGCTATAGAAACAATGACTATTCATGGAGAAAGGATAAAAAGTTTTCTTGGAAGGATCCGAATAACTTTCTACAAGATCCGGATGCAAAGCCACAACCGAGAGCTGAAGATAAAAATACTGAATTGCTAAGCCAAATGGTCCAGCAAAATCAAGAGATGATGGCCATGTTTGGAAAACAACTACAATCTCAAGGTGATATTCTAACCAAATTTGGGCAGACGCTGCAAAGCCATGGAGCGCAAATGCGGGCATTGGAGACCACCGTGGCACAGATTTCAAGTGAGGTGGCGGCTATCAAGCACGCCAATCAACAGAAACCAGCCGAGAACGCGAATGTGGTTCAAGCGCACCATCAGGTCAAATACATTTCTGTGGTGAGTAATGAAGAAGAATCTCAGGTGCAAGAAGTTGCAGAGGAAAGGAGAATGACGTTCAATGTGAATGCAACACCGGAAATACCATTTCCACGCACGTACTATGGACTGCCGGGTGGAAACCCTTTCTTCAGAAAATCTGATAGAGTTGTGAATACTGTATCTCCACCTGGGCAAAAAGAAGAAGTGCAAGTTTTTGCACATGCGGAGACAAAGAAGGTGGAAGAGGAACCACAACAAGCTGCTACTAATGAGGATGACTTGCAAAAGCACACGTCCGAGATAGTGAGTGAAGCAAGCTTAGGGGAGGTACCTCTGAAAGACTCATATGTGCCTCCTCACAAGCGTGTCAATGCGGCAGATGTGTCAAATCGGGACAATCCAAAGCCGAAGAAGGAGCACCGACACTATAGGAAATTCTTGGAAATATTCCACAAGCTGCATATCAACATTCCGCTGGTGGAGATGATTGAGAAAGTGCCCGCCTACGGGAGGTTCATTAAAGAGATCATCAACAAGAAGAGGCGGATAAAAGATGATGAAATTTATTGGTTGAATGAGACGGTGAGCTCGATGATTCATGGGAGTTCACCAAGGAAGAGAAAGGACCCAGGAGGTTTTTACATTCCGTGTTCAATAGGTGGTCAACATGTTTCTAGAGCGCAATGTGATTCTGGCGCTAGTATCAATCTCATGCCTTTGGCTACTTTTCAGAAGCTAGGGTTAAAAGAGATCAAGAAGTTGGCTGCGACAATTGAATTGGCAGATGGGTCGACAGTGAGACCCTATGGAGTATGTGAAGATGTGCTAGTTAAGGTTGACAAATTCGTTTTCCCGGTGGACTTTGTCGTCATGGACATGCCACCACTCCAAAGCTGCGAAATTCTCTTAGGAAGACCGTTTCAAGCAACGGCGGACGTCGTGACTGCCTTAGGCAGAGGGACTATGTCCTTGGGTATTGGAGGAGATCGTGTTGAATTCAAATTACCGAATGATCCTCTAAGTGCAGTTCCCAAGGTGAAAAGATTATGATTGTCACACCGTCTAGCCTAAGACGCTAAAGAAGGGCGCTTGTTGGGAGGCAACCCAACCATTGGTACATTAGGATAGTTTAATGTTAGGTGTAGTTTGCTTGTATTTTGTTTACTTTTTAGTTTAAAAATGATACCGTGATCCGTTTGTTAAATGTGCAGGAACAGGCAGGGTCGATACCATCGACACACTGGTCGATGGTATCGACATGGGTTCAGGTTGACAGCTGCAAAAAATCGCACTGAGTCGATACTATCGACGGTCCCGTCGATGGTATCGACATACCTACAGGCAGGCTGCGCAACACAGGTCGATGGTATCGACATGCCAGTCGATACCATCGAGATCTCTGGAGATTTTCAGAAGAAATCGACTCAGTAGAGTCGATACCATCGACACACAGGTCGATGGTATCGACATTTACAAGTGAAAAAGGCGGCAGCCGGACTCGCGAGGCAGTTGCCCTAATCAGCGAGTCGATACCATCGACTTTCGTCGATGGTATCGACGGGCACACAGCAGTGTCGGTGTCAGTTATTCAAGATGGGGTTATTGGAAAAATGCAGTCACATCGTCCAGAGCAAATCCGGATCCCACGACCCACCTCCACCACCATCGGACTGATCGGGTATCACTGTTCCACCCTTAAGTTGGTTTTTGACTATGAGGCCATAGTCGGATTCAAGCTTAGGGGGGTGGCTGGAACAACTCTATCTTTTATCTTTTCTTTAGTTGTTTTTAGTTCCTGCTTTGTTATTTGTTTTTGCAATTTTAAGTTTTTATTTAGGATCCACATCTATCTAGTGTAATCGTGGATGTCTTAAAAATTGTAAAAAATTGTCATCTTGCTGTTTTCATGGGGAAATTAAGGGAATTTAAAATTTTTCTGTGTCATTTGGATAGCTTTACTTGGTTGTCCTTGGGGAACTTGTTCTATGAAAATGATTGATTATGTCAACTTTGAAGCAATATGTCATACCCACACCCGCATTGACTCATGCAAAGTGGATAGGAACGGTTGTTTGAGCTAACCTAATCAAATGGTAATGAGACCTTAATCAGATGTAAGAGAAAGAACCCTTTAAACTACTACACATGTCAATAAGGAGGGACACATAATTTTCTTTTAAGGTTCAGTCACTTAATCTTGTGATCATTCCACCCCATTTTCTATAATCCACCCAAGAATTGGAAGTAAAGTGTAGTTTCAATTTCTTTTGTGTGCATAGCATGTAGAGAGAATTTTCATTGTTATTTTCATACTTTTGCATAAAATGAGAAAAGAATGTATAGTGATTCATGCACATTACCTTTAGGTGCATGTCATGTAGTTGCACTCATACTTTCATGATTTTCATGCATAAGTACACCATGTATCTCAGTTGACCTGAAAAGTGATCTAATTTGTTCCATACCCTCGCATTAGTACAAAGATTTCCAATCATGAAGAAAATAGCCTAACACATGTATCTCTAAGCAATTATGGATATGTGGGCTAAGAGGAAAAGAACAAAATCTGAAAAAAAAAATTTAAAAAATTTAAAAAAGAAAAAAAAACAGAAGAAAAAATTCTGGAAAAAAAATATAAATGTTAGAAAAAGAAAGAAAAGGAATAAGAGGGAGAAAGGAATGATATCACTTGTATAATAAAGGGGAATTGAGTACATGATGTGGCTTGAGTAGATTTCTATCTCATTGTGAGGTAGAAGGTTAGGGCATGCATCATTCCACTCACTTTTAGGCATTAGGGCATTCTTAATGTGCATTTGCATCATTTAGGGCATTTTGTTATATGCATTTTGAAACTGTGTAATACTTCCAAATTCTCCCATGAACCACCCATTCCATCCACCCGTTGCTCGGATTGGTAGGCCACCGTGATTTTCTCCTCACTCATGTTTATCAGGAGAACTGCTTCCATGTAGATGGTAGTTAGGGCGAGCAACGTAGTGTAGGTGATCACAAGATGCACCATGGCTGAATCGGTGAACTTTATTATGATAACTACCTTATGTGATAGTGTTCATCAGTTAGGAGGATAATTTCTTTTATTGATGGTTATTGTCGCCTGTAGGGTAATTACTGTTCTGTGATTAGGGTAGGCCGGTTTGAGAACGTCCAGTGGGAGTCATTTGTGAGGTGGGTTGGTGTTTTGATTGTTAGTTGACATTCACAATTCTATTCTAAGGATTAGTTGCTCGAGGGCGAGCAATGTTTAAGCTTAGGGGAGTTTGATGCGATGATTTTGAGTCGCATTTATAGACCTTTTTCATATGTGTTTTGTGCCTTAATTACTCATTTTCATGGATATTATTGCATAATTCACTTTATTTGGTCTTTGCCATCATTTTATATCAAATCCCCTTTATTTCATTATGTTAAGCATTATTGATCATCTTATCATAAATCGTGTGGATTTATTTGGTCTTGTTGTGCAATTTCAGGAAAAACAAGTATCTACATCCGTCGATACCATCGACGGATGTCGATACCATCGACCAAGCCACAGGTTGTCAGCCGAGAAGAGCAATACAGAGTCGATACCATCGACACCCAAGTCGATGGTATCGAGATCACCACAGGCGCCCAGAATGAAAGAAAGGAAAGCTGCCGCTAATCCGCTGGGTCGATACCATCGACCCGCGTCGATGGTATCGACGCCGGCAGATATGCGTTGGATGTGTTTTGATTCCGATCGGACGGCTGTTGTTATTTGACGACCTAATTAGGGACTTATACCTAATGACGGCCGCCCAGACGGGAGAGGGATCTCATTTTTAGATTGCACGAGTGCCGAGGAGGAGAGAAAGGAGAACGGAGGCCGAGAAGCTCATCCCGGGTGATTCGGACGCTGCCGAAGACAATTTCCACCACCGACAGGCGGGGAAAGCTTGTGTTCTACGCCAAGGATCCACCGGTTCTTCTCCGTTCAGGGGTTTTCCCATCTATTTCACGTTTTTCTTATGAATTCCCCAATTTCTACCATGTATTTGTGTAAGATGAACATGAGAGGCTAAAACCCTCAATCTTTAGGACCGGGAGTAGCCCGGGGATACATTGTATGATGATTTTATATTGATAATTCATATTTTTCTCTCATATCCGTGGTATAAATTCGTTTTCTCTATTGCTATTGTTATGCTTGATCACCATAATAATAAATTAATGCCCTTAATCACTTCGACAGAAGGATTAACGGTTGAAAAGAAACGAATTCTACATTAATTAATAAAACCCTTGACAAAGGAGTTGTAAAATTAATGGTGGGAACTGAGGGACCGATCTTAATGCGCTTAGTTTAGGGGAATGATTACTATGACGATGGAATCAACCTAAATCTAAGTAGTGGATTACACCACGACAGTGGGTAATTCTCAATTCAGGCCACTACCCGGATAGAGAGAGAAGTGTGAGGAATTATATGAAATCTAATACAATGTTGACCTGCGGTGAAACCGCCATCCTAAAGATATCCCTTTTAATTGATTAAATTAACCTTTAATCGATTGTTTTCTTTGTTTGATTTTTATTTTCTTTTGATTTGAACAACAAAACCCTACTTTGTTAATCGGTCTAGCTGATTGCGATTAGTTAGTAGAAGTCTCCAATAATTCACGTATCCCTGAGTTCGACTCGGGCCTCACAAGGCCTATATTACTCGACGCGTATACTTGCGTTTAAGCGCGTAGTAAAATACACGTCAAGTTTTTGGCACCGTTGCCGGGGATACGGCGAATTGTTGGCACTTCGAGTGCTAAGAGCGGCCACTCTAGGCCACATTTTTTATTTTATTTTGAAACAACTTTAAATATTCTTAAAATTCTCTATATTTGTGTTTACTCGTTCAAAGCATAGTACTGAACCCCGATTTCCTTATTTCAGGTACTTTGCATGGTGCATACACGTAGTGCAGACTACGCGAATCGCACACCTGAGGTTCCACCTCTGGGACCAGAGGACGAGGAGTACTACGAGCAAGAGCACCAAACCGACATAGATTCTGAATCTGAGCAAGAGCAAGCAGAAGAAATGGCCGAACCACAGACGATATGGGAGAAGATCAAAGCGTCTTCTTCATCAGCTTCAAAGGGGCCTATAAAGAAGCAGGCGATCAACATACCGACATACAAGATCGACCCGACACTGATTAATTTGGTCAAATCCAACGCATTTCACGGGCTGAAAAATGAAGATCCGGTTGCCCACATCAGCCAGTTCGTGGAGAACTGTGATATGGTGAAGATAGACAGATTTCCACAAGATGTGTTGTATCTCAAGTTGTTCCCAAGTTCACTGGAAGGAGCAGCGCGTGAGTGGCTTCATAACCTCGACGAGGAGTTTGTTGAATCATGGGATCACATGGTGGAGGTTTTCTTCGAGAGGTTCTTCCCTCCTGAGAAGACCAATGATATGATCCGGAAGATCCACAATTTCACCCAACAGGCGGGTGAAACTTATTCTGAGACTTGGGAGCGATTCCAAGTCATGTTGAGGAGATGTCCACACCATGGACTGGATAAGGAAACCCAAGTGAAAATCTTCTACTTTGCTCTGTCTGAACATGATAGAAGCAACCTGGACTCGGCTGGATCCGGATTTTTTCTGAATAACACCGATACCAGATGTTGGGAGATACTGAAAAACATGGCTAGGAAACAGTCATGGGGTGACAGAGGTGCCGTGGAACATGTCAAAGCTGCCGGTGAATCCAGAATAGTGAGGGAGCTGAATGATAAGTTAGATCTTCTAGCCAAGAAGGTGTTAACTAAGGAGGATGCATCTGATGATGGGGAGGCCCAAGTGAAATTCATGCAACAACAGGGCTATAGAAACAATGACTATTCATGGAGAAAGGATAAAAAGTTTTCTTGGAAGGATCCGAATAACTTTCTACAAGATCCGGATGCAAAGCCACAGCCGAGAGCTGAAGATAAAAATACTGAATTGCTAAGCCAAATGGTCCAGCAAAATCAAGAGATGATGGCCATGTTTGGAAAACAACTGCAATCTCAAGGTGATATTCTAACCAAATTTGGGCAGACGCTGCAAAGCCATGGAGCGCAAATGCGGGCATTGGAGACCACCGTGGCACAGATTTCAAGTGAGGTGGCGGCTATCAAGCACGCCAATCAACAGAAACCAGCCGAGAACGCGAATGTGGTTCAAGCGCACCATCAGGTCAAATACATTTCTGTGGTGAGTAATGAAGAAGAATCTCAGGTGCAAGAAGTTGCAGAGGAAAGGAGAATGACGTTCAATGTGAATGCAACACCGGAAATACCATTTCCACGCACGTACTATGGACTGCCGGGTGGAAACCCTTTCTTCAGAAAATCTGATAGAGTTGTGAATACTGTATCTCCACCTGGGCAAAAAGAAGAAGTGCAAGTTTTTGCACATGCGGAGACAAAGAAGGTGGAAGAGGAACCACAACAAGCTGCTACTAATGAGGATGACTTGCAAAAGCACACGTCCGAGATAGTGAGTGAAGCAAGCTTATGGGAGGTACCTCTGAAAGACTCATATGTGCCTCCTCACAAGCGTGTCAATGCGGCAGATGTGTCAAATCGGGACAATCCAAAGCCGAAGAAGGAGCACCGACACTATAGGAAATTCTTGGAAATATTCCGCAAGCTGCATATCAACATTCCGCTGGTGGAGATGATTGAGAAAGTGCCCACCTACGGGAGGTTCATTAAAGAGATCATCAACAAGAAGAGGCGGATAAAAGATGATGAAATTTATTGGTTGAATGAGACGGTGAGCTCGATGATTCATGGGAGTTCACCAAGGAAGAGAAAGGACCCAGGAGGTTTTTACATTCCGTGTTCAATAGGTGGTCAACATGTTTCTAGAGCGCAATGTGATTCTGGCGCTAGTATCAATCTCATGCCTTTGGCTACTTTTCAGAAGCTAGGGTTAAAAGAGATCAAGAAGTTGGCTGCGACAATTGAATTGGCAGATGGGTCGACAGTGAGACCCTATGGAGTATGTGAAGATGTGCTAGTTAAGGTTGACAAATTCGTTTTCCCGGTGGACTTTGTCGTCATGGACATGCCACCACTCCAAAGCTGCGAAATTCTCTTAGGAAGACCGTTTCAAGCAACGGCGGACGTCGTGACTGCCTTAGGCAGAGGGACTATGTCCTTGGGTATTGGAGGAGATCGTGTTGAATTCAAATTACCGAATGATCCTCTAAGTGCAGTTCCCAAGGTGAAAAGATTATGATTGTCACACCGTCTAGCCTAAGACGCTAAAGAAGGGCGCTGGTTGGGAGGCAACCCAACCATTGGTACATTAGGATAGTTTAATGTTAGGTGTAGTTTGCTTGTATTTTGTTTACTTTTTAGTTTAAAAATGATACCGTGATCCGTTTGTTAAATGTGCAGGAATAGGCAGGGTCGATACCATCGACACACTGGTCGATGGTATCGACATGGGTTCAGGTTGACAGCTGCAAAAAATCGCACTGAGTCGATACTATCGACGGTCCCGTCGATGGTATCGACATACCTACAGGCAGGCTGCGCAACACAGGTCGATGGTATCGACATGCCAGTCGATACCATCGAGATCTCTGGAGATTTTCAGAAGAAATCGACTCAGTAGAGTCGATACCATCGACACACAGGTCGATGGTATCGACATTTACAAGTGAAAAAGGCGGCAGCCGGACTCGCGAGGCAGTTGCCCTAATCAGCGAGTCGATACCATCGACTTTCGTCGATGGTATCGACGGGCACACAGCAGTGTCGGTGTCAGTTATTCAAGATGGGGTTATTGGAAAAATGCAGTCACATCGTCCAGAGCAAATCCGGATCCCACGACCCACCTCCACCACCATCGGACTGATCGGGTATCACTGTTCCACCCTTAAGTTGGTTTTTGACTATGAGGCCATAGTCGGATTCAAGCTTAGGGGGGTGGCTGGAACAACTCTATCTTTTATCTTTTCTTTAGTTGTTTTTAGTTCCTGCTTTGTTATTTGTTTTTGCAATTTTAAGTTTTTATTTAGGATCCACATCTATCTAGTGTAATCGTGGATGTCTTAAAAATTGTAAAAAATTGTCATCTTGCTGTTTTCATGGGGAAATTAAGGGAATTTAAAATTTTTCTGTGTCATTTGGATAGCTTTACTTGGTTGTCCTTGGGGAACTTGTTCTATGAAAATGATTGATTATGTCAACTTTGAAGCAATATGTCATACCCACACCCGCATTGACTCATGCAAAGTGGATAGGAACGGTTGTTTGAGCTAACCTAATCAAATGGTAATGAGACCTTAATCAGATGTAAGAGAAAGAACCCTTTAAACTACTACACATGTCAATAAGGAGGGACACATAATTTTCTTTTAAGGTTCAGTCACTTAATCTTGTGATCATTCCACCCCATTTTCTATAATCCACCCAAGAATTGGAAGTAAAGTGTAGTTTCAATTTCTTTTGTGTGCATAGCATGTAGAGAGAATTTTCATTGTTATTTTCATACTTTTGCATAAAATGAGAAAAGAATGTATAGTGATTCATGCACATTACCTTTAGGTGCATGTCATGTAGTTGCACTCATACTTTCATGATTTTCATGCATAAGTACACCATGTATCTCAGTTGACCTGAAAAGTGATCTAATTTGTTCCATACCCTCGCATTAGTACAAAGATTTCCAATCATGAAGAAAATAGCCTAACACATGTATCTCTAAGCAATTATGGATATGTGGGCTAAGAGGAAAAGAACAAAATCTGAAAAAAAAAATTTAAAAAATTTAAAAAAGAAAAAAAAACAGAAGAAAAAATTCTGGAAAAAAAATATAAATGTTAGAAAAAGAAAGAAAAGGAATAAGAGGGAGAAAGGAATGATATCACTTGTATAATAAAGGGGAATTGAGTACATGATGTGGCTTGAGTAGATTTCTATCTCATTGTGAGGTAGAAGGTTAGGGCATGCATCATTCCACTCACTTTTAGGCATTAGGGCATTCTTAATGTGCATTTGCATCATTTAGGGCATTTTGTTATATGCATTTTGAAACTGTGTAATACTTCCAAATTCTCCCATGAACCACCCATTCCATCCACCCGTTGCTCGGATTGGTAGGCCACCGTGATTTTCTCCTCACTCATGTTTATCAGGAGAACTGCTTCCATGTAGATGGTAGTTAGGGCGAGCAACGTAGTGTAGGTGATCACAAGATGCACCATGGCTGAATCGGTGAACTTTATTATGATAACTGCCTTATGTGATAGTGTTCATCAGTTAGGAGGATAATTTCTTTTATTGATGGTTATTGTCGCCTGTAGGGTAATTACTGTTCTGTGATTAGGGTAGGCCGGTTTGAGAACGTCCAGTGGGAGTCATTTGTGAGGTGGGTTGGTGTTTTGATTGTTAGTTGACATTCACAATTCTATTCTAAGGATTAGTTGCTCGAGGGCGAGCAATGTTTAAGCTTAGGGGAGTTTGATGCGATGATTTTGAGTCGCATTTATAGACCTTTTTCATATGTGTTTTGTGCCTTAATTACTCATTTTCATGGATATTATTGCATAATTCACTTTATTTGGTCTTTGCCATCATTTTATATCAAATCCCCTTTATTTCATTATGTTAAGCATTATTGATCATCTTATCATAAATCGTGTGGATTTATTTGGTCTTGTTGTGCAATTTCAGGAAAAACAAGTATCTACATCCGTCGATACCATCGACGGATGTCGATACCATCGACCAAGCCACAGGTTGTCAGCCGAGAAGAGCAATACAGAGTCGATACCATCGACACCCAAGTCGATGGTATCGAGATCACCACAGGCGCCCAGAATGAAAGAAAGGAAAGCTGCCGCTAATCCGCTGGGTCGATACCATCGACCCGCGTCGATGGTATCGACGCCGGCAGATATGCGTTGGATGTGTTTTGATTCCGATCGGACGGCTGTTGTTATTTGACAACCTAATTAGGGACTTATACCTAATGACGGCCGCCCAGACGGGAGAGGGATCTCATTTTTAGATTGCACGAGTGCCGAGGAGGAGAGAAAGGAGAACGAAGGCCGAGAAGCTCATCCCGGGTGATTCGGACGCTGCCGAAGACAATTTCCACCACCGACAGGCGGGGAAAGCTTGTGTTCTACGCCAAGGATCCACCGGTTCTTCTCCGTTCAGGGGTTTTCCCATCTATTTCACGTTTTTCTTATGAATTCCCCAATTTCTACCATGTATTTGTGTAAGATGAACATGAGAGGCTAAAACCCTCAATCTTTAGGACCGGGAGTAGCCCGGGGATACATTGTATGATGATTTTATATTGATAATTCATATTTTTCTCTCATATCCGTGGTATAAATTCGTTTTCTCTATTGCTATTGTTATGCTTGATCACCATAATAATAAATTAATGCCCTTAATCACTTCGACAGAAGGATTAACGGTTGAAAAGAAACGAATTCTACATTAATTAATAAAACCCTTGACAAAGGAGTTGTAAAATTAATGGTGGGAACTGAGGGACCAATCTTAATGCGCTTAGTTTAGGGGAATGATTACTATGACGATGGAATCAACCTAAATCTAAGTAGTGGATTACACCACGACAGTGGGTAATTCTCAATTCAGGCCACTACCCGGATAGAGAGAGAAGTGTGAGGAATTATATGAAATCTAATACAATGTTGACCTGCGGTGAAACCGCCATCCTAAAGATATCCCTTTTAATTGATTAAATTAACCTTTAATCGATTGTTTTCTTTGTTTGATTTTTATTTTCTTTTGATTTGAACAACAAAACCCTACTTTGTTAATCGGTCTAGCTGATTGCGATTAGTTAGTAGAAGTCTCCAATAATTCACGTATCCCTGAGTTCGACTCGGGCCTCACAAGGCCTATATTACTCGACGCGTATACTTGCGTTTAAGCGCGTAGTAAAATACACGTCATAAGCCTTGTGATTGGGATTGGGGTAAGAACGGTTCCGTGACACTTGCACAGTTTATCAAAAGTTGATATATAAAATTGATAATTATTTATAACATAAGAAATACTAAAATAGGATCATGAATTTAGTTGGGCGGTTTCCATTTCATGATGTAACATGTTATTTATGTTTAGTTTTATTGAAATGAACCATGTATCATGAATTTTGGATGCTCATGTAAAATTCAATTTATAAGAAAGTATTGAAAACACAAGTATGATTTTCATTCTTTCATTTGATAAAAAGATGGATTGTTCTATTGTTACCGGTCTTCTGGAATTTACTTGTGTGACATTGTGGCCCGTTTTGGGAACATGATAATAAACAATTCAGATATTTATGTTGAGCTTGCTATTTTTTTTGGAACTAGTCCGACTAGTTACATCATGGAGCTACATGAAAGAAAGATGGGAAGGACTCAAGGTCCTCTAGATAGATATGATTGGCCTGGGGTGGACACTCATTCCACATCAATGGTGAGGTCGGCTGCTTCAGACAGAACTTAGCTAGAGCATCAGTCAACTTATTTTGGTTTCTTTGCTGATAAGTGATCTTCAGGGTAGCTAGGTTCCGCATAGCTTCAATGATCTTGCTTGTGATCAAGAGATACTTGTCCAGAGGCTCCTTAGCTTTAGTCGCCCATTGCACAACGTTCCATGAGTCTGAGATGAGCAAACCTTATGAGAAACTATTAAGGGCAGCCAGCTTGATGCCTAAAAGGATGGATTTCAGTTCCCCTTCCATAGCATCAGTACCAGGGTTTAGAATGGCGCTTCCTATTAACCAGTGACCGTGGCAACTTCTGGAAATGGCGTAGGAGCTAATGGTCTTCTTGGTACTCGAGAGAGCTGCGTCCACATGTATAATGGTAGTCGAGGGGTTTATCGTCATAGGATGAGGAGGCATTACTTCTGCAGGGCAATTGGCAGCAGACATACTGTCATTGGAGTTGTCAGACGCCGACGTTGAGGAGGACGAAAAGGCCTGAATGATAGAAGAAGTGTCAGCCAGACATTGAAGGGCCAAAATGCGGGAAGGGATCTTCCTATTCTCAAAGATGGATTGGTTTCGATTCTTCCAAATCCTCCAACATGTGACTGCAAACTTGATGTACCAATGCTCATGCTCACGCATATCCTTGAGATTGTAGGAGAACCACTCATAAATGTCCTGGCCTTGAAAGAAGTTTTGTGCCGCCGGTGGCAACAACAAGGTCCAAGTGTGCTTCGCGTCGTTACAATCCCTTATAGCATGAAGGCAATCCTCTTCTGCCGTGGTACAGCTGGAGCATATGGGATTGTCGGTGAGGTGTTTAAGGGTCCTCATGGAATTGGTGAGGAGCCGGCCATGTAGAAGAAGCCAAAGGTGAAGCTTGATCCGGTGAGGTAGCTTCATGATCCAGATGGTTTTGAACAGCGGAAGGTCTTCATCGTCATTCATGGTGATAGCAGTGTAGGCAGAACTCGACGAGAAGGTGTCGTGCGGGGTGAGTTTCCATATGCGTTTATCTGAGCCGAGTGACGAATTGGGAGTAGGAATATTCAAGATTGAATGGGCACTGTCCATGTCGAACCAATAGTTGATGAAATCATCGTCCCAACAGCCGTCCTCTTTAACCAGACAGGATACCTTCAGATCAAGCAGGTCCTCTGGTATGGTTAGCTCAGTTTTGATCACAGGCTTCAAGCCGTCGCCCACCCATTCGTCAGACCAGACATAGGTGTCGGCCCCAGAAATAGCGATGCTTCTGGAGTTGTCAAGCAAGAAAGGTGTTAAGTTCCTGATGCTACGCCAAAGGTGGGAACCATTGGGACTAGGTTGTCCCCTACTCAGATATTTCCCAATCACGAGATCAACCCAGGGGATGTGTTGTCTTTGAAGGAAGGCCCAGGCCATCTTCGATAGAAGAGAAGTATTAAAGTCCTTGGTACGTTTGATAGCTAGACCTCCTTGTGCTTTTGGTTTGGTAACCTGCTTCCATGCCACGAGATTGAGGCGCTTACTGGAGTTCCCATTCCAGATGAAGTTCCAGATAAGCTGGTCGATCTTGTCGCAGGTTGCCGATGGTAGCTGGATGGACTGCATCACATAACAAGCTTGCGACTATAAAACCGATCGAGCCAAGGTAGTTCTTCCAGCAAGTGAAAGAAGTTTGTTCTGCCATTGGTTGATCTGATTGTGAATCTTCTCTGTGAGGGTTAGGAATAAACTCTTGCTCTTCCTTTTGTGAACAATTGGAACCCCAAGGTGACGCCCCAGGTTACTAGTCTCCTGTATTCTGATCTTCCTGTAGATCGAGGTTCTTAGGCCGCGAGGTGTGCTATGCGAGAAGAATAAGGTGGACTTTTCATGTGATAGAAACAAGCCGGAAGCTTCACTGAATCTCCTGAGGAAAGCCTTGATGGTTTTAGCTTGGGATATAGAAGCTTCGCCAAACAGGATAATGTCATCCGCAAAGCTAGCATGTGTGATGGGTATCTTGGACCTGGATATGATGATGGGTTTCCAGGAGCGGTTGGAGACCTCTTAGGCTATCAACTGGCTGAGTCTTTCAAGGCAGAGCACGAAAAGGTACGGTGACAAGGGGTCACCCTGCTTCACCCCACAGGAAGGTTTGAAGGAGCCCGCCAATTCTCCATTCCAAAGGACAGAGGACTTCCCAGAAGTGATGATCTGCATTATGGTGTTGATGATGACCTCCGGAAGAGAAGATTTGTTGAGAGTGTCAAGAATGAATTGCCAACTCAGTTTGTCAAAGGCCTTCACAAGGTCCAGCTTCAAGGCCATGGATCTCTTCTTGCATGATTTGGATTCCATAGAGTGAAAAACTTCCTGTACTAAAGCAGTATTATCACCGATTCTGCGGCCAGGGATAAAGGCCGACAGGTGGGGTGAGATCCAATCACAAAGGAAAGGTTTAATTCTGGAGGCAATCACCTTGGACAGCAGCTTGGAACAAACATTGTTAAGTGAAATTGGGCGGAATTGGGAACATCGTTCTGGGGTTGATAGATTGGGAATTAGAACAATGAGAGAATCAGTCCACCCGAGGGGCATAGCTATTCCTTGGAAAGGTTGCTGAACAAAATGGCAGAGCTGGGACTTGAGTGAATTCCAATTTTTTTAATAGAAGGCCGCATCCACCCCATCAGGTCCATGTGCCTTAATAGGGGACATTGAGAAGAGGGCTTGGTGTATCTCAGCCTGAGACAGAATGGCTGCCATCTGAGCTTGCTGGTTACTGGAAAGGGGTTGAAAGTAACCTGGGAAGGCTAGGCTGGTAATCCTTCTCAGGTCGTTGTTGGATTCTAGATAGATGTTTGTGAAGAAGGAGAGGATAAGGGATTTGATCTCCGATGGTTTGTGGATCCATTCTCCATCGTCGTCTTTGAGGCATGTCATGCGGTTGCGCTGTCTCCTTGCTTTGGTTAAGGAGTGAAAGAAGCGGGTGTTATTGTCTCCCAGGCTTATCTAGTCGCATCTAGCCCTTTGCTGGCTCCCCGCTCCTTCTCTTCTCAGGATCATATCTAATTGTCCTTGTAAGATGATGGTTTCCCGAGCTATATCTTGATTGTAGTGAAGAGCCAAATTCATCTGGTTCCATTGGATTTTGTTCGAAATTCTGTCCTTCTCCTTCCTGTCCATCTTCCTGATAGATGAGTCCCACGATCTGGCTTTTGAGAGAAAGGAGGCGCTCGCTGTCATGAGGTCTTGCTCTAGAGGCCACAATTCTTTGAAGAAACTAAGATATCCAGGCATGGTATACCATCTAGCAGAGGTTCGAGTAGGAGTAGAGTTGCAGGTAGGCAGATGATCAGAGTATGACACCATGATAGGGGCATGGTCCGAGTAATTCTTTTCGAGAACTCAAGTCTCCTTTGAGCTGGAAGACTCGATCCATGAGCTGTTCGCCAAGGCTCTATCCAGACATTCGTGAAGGAGCCCCCTCCTGAAGGTGGTTCGGGTACCAGATGCCCCCAGATCGTACAGGGAACACTCGTTCATGGCCTCAATGAAATCGTTGCTATTGGCAGTGTCAAAGGTATCACTCCCGTACTTCTCTGAGGGGTACATGACGACTTTGAAATCGCCCATCACCACCAAGGGGGTCGTCATGTTGGCGAGAGATATGAGGTGATTGCATAAAAGTTTACGACCACTTCTGGTTGTACTTGCGTAGATGAAGGTGAAGAGGGTGCCTCCAATGTTGTAGTGAATGAACTATTTGTGAGAGAAGAGGATTTTCAACTCGACATTGTGCTTTCAAAGCACCCAGATGCCTCCTGAGAAGCCCACATCTTCAACTCTATGTGAGTGAGCGAACCCAAGCTTCTTGATGATCTCGGAAGTCCTGTCGTCGCTGCACCGAGTCTCCAACATACAGAAGACCGAGATGTTGTATTTCTGAGTAAGATCTTTAACAGCCAGGTGGGTGTCTTTGTCACAGGCACCTTGTACATTCCAGGAGATTACCTTCATTGATCATGGTTTGCAAGGGTAGAGGTGCCCATCGCCCTGGATTCTTCTTCAAGGTCCGGCAAGAGAGATGTCTTAGTCCGCTTCCTATTAGACGGCATCGCGGTACCCCCCAATTGGATCACCTTTCTATTTCGGAGATGACTTCCGACTGAGTTCCGTCTAGGGCTCCGGTAGGGGTGAATAGGGAAGTCGCTGGTTGGCGAGTCGCCCAGCAAGAAGGACATGGTGGTGAAAGGGTGCTCTTCATGCGTTCTGCCTGTGAGGAATTGAAAGCGGTTCGTCGGGTTGTTGTTCAGGAGGGGGGTCGGGTTGTTGTTCAGGCGGGCGATGGTCTGTAGTGGCTAGATCACGCCGCAGCGTCGAGTTTCGCTTGCGTGTCCTCCAATCAATACCATTGGTAACTCTTTTCACGACAGTATCGACATTGATGGTCTCAGCAGTATCATCTTCCTTTTCCTACGTGTCTAGGGTTTGAAAGCGGTTCGTCGAGGAAGGTTGCGCTTCTTGTCCAGCTGCTCTGGAAGGGCGCTGCTTACGTTGGATAGGCCTGGCATGTATGCCCTCTGTGAACCCTGGCGAAAGAGGGGGGGGGGTGGTTGTGCAGGAGCGTCACTCGCAGCGTTCTTCCTTAGTTCGTTCTCTGCCATGATGTGCTTGGTGCAGTCCTTCTCGAGATGTCCCGCCCAGCCACAGTGCATACAGATGAAGGGGATGTTCTCATACTCGATGCAGTAATGGTTACCTTCAACCATTACTTGCGGTGTCAGGGGCTTCGCCATATCCAGTTTAACCACAATTCTGGCAAAGCGACCCCGCCGTTGTGTTAAGGTATTAAGAACCACTTTGATGGTCTTCCCGATTGCGTCGCCAATATTTGCCAGCAGAATTTCCTTGAAAAAGGTGGATAGGCAGATTTGGAATCCGCAGCCAAGCAACCAGCTTTGGGTTCGAGGGCGTTTCCGGCGAGAATTCCGGATGCCATCGCTGAACTGTGAGGTACGAACCGAAGAGCGGCCAAGGACCTCCAACTAAGGCGTGAATATAATCGTCTTCCCGCTGCAACTGGACGACGAAGTAGTCGTTAGCAAGGTCAATGAGATTAAAGGAGCCTTTCGGTTTCCACATTAGTTTCAACCTATCTTGGAGGGTAAGAAACCCTATTTCTTTCGAAAGAAGCTTGACGATGACCTTGAATTGCCAGGGCTTAAGAAAATTATCGCGGGCGTCCAGTTTCAGACCAAAGGCCGGCATACCATTCTCGGATGTGCATATGATGTCATCGGGATTCAGGGTGGTGTTGTTGTCTTCAGGAATGTAGCCTTGGTCCTCTGTCATGTGCCTGCTTACCGAATCTCTGTATGAGCATCGCTGCACAACTAGAGGTTGCTGTAAATCCGGATTCCGATTGGGTAGGATAGGGAATTGAGACTGCGAGTGGACGCCGAGGTCGACTTCCATAGCTTTGGTGCGAGTGGTCTCCCTGGGATGGGATTGCCGTGACGATGAGAAGTTCAGGCTAAGACCGGTATTGCCTAAAGGAACCTGTCGCGAAGGTCTGGGGCGAGGGTCACCGCCAACGTTTAGGTGGTCTTCGCTTGCATGCACGTCGGATCCAACACTCACGCCGCTTCCTACAGCAACAAATGTCTCTGCGGGTTCGATATGAGAAGTTGATGCAGTGCCTTGCACTCCCATGGGCGTCGTCGTCGGAACCGGAGAGACAGTGTCCCCTCCGGGCAGAACTGTTACTTCATCGTCGATACCTTCCATCGCATCATAGATGCTTCCTTCCTCCCCACCTTCTCCTTCCGGTGGGTGAGAACCCCCGAAGTGTCCTCTGCCGCCGCGGCCTCCACGGACGCCGGCGCCACCCCCGTGCATGCAGAAGGGAACTCCCAAACCCTAGCAGAGCCGAAGACGAGACACCGCTCGAAATTCCCCCAGGCATTAATTTGAGCTTGCTATTAATTGTGATATCATCATGAATTCTTAATACATATTCTTAAAATAAAGATATTATTTCAAAGCTCCCTAGTTTCCCTGCTTAGCATCATTCTAGTTCATGTAGGATGCTCCTATTGTTCATATCGACAATTCTAACCCAAAATACTGAGAAACCAAAACACAAGGTCCACATAATATTATATCGTGTATGTGGGTGCAAGAAAAAGTGTGCATATAAATCTAAGAACATAATAAATCAATCAGATAACTTGCAGATAACATAAAACAATTTTTACATTACATTCAACCCATAATCTTATTTGACTCGTTGTACTAAAATTGGATCCTTGATTTCAATTTTGAAGTTTGTCCTATCATTAGGCTCATTAGTTGTACCCCTTACTTTGACTCTTCCTCCTCATTTCAGATGTTTCTTTGATCCTTCTCATATGATTTTATATTCCTGTATAAAAAATGGGTTTCTCTCAAAAATAACATTGTGTGTTATGGATTACTAAGTTGTAACATCCCAGCATTTGAGGTCTCAGATAAAATGATCTTATAAGGAATGATTGGACTACCCATATCACCAAGGTGCACCTCCTTTTCTGGGAGCCCATCACTAAAGAACTCCATAGTTAAGCATGATCATCATGGAGTAGTACTAGGATGGGTGACCAGTCGGGAAGTTGACCCCGACTTGCGTGTGAGTGAGGAAAAAGCACACAGTTAAGGCTAGTGGTGGTTTGTGGGGCCAGTCATCATTCCTGAAACTCTACTTGAGCCTTGGGCAGTGGGCCCAGGTGTTACAAATGGTATCAGAGCCATAACCCCTCTAGTAGGTGGGGCCCACATGGGAATGTGACCTGCCAGTCTTGAGCCATACGGTCTAGGCAAGTTGGAAATGGTTATCCATGGTGATGTAGCCGCCCTTGCGCTGGTATTCCATGATCAGGAACTGGGTGCCCATGAGTCATTTTGGGTCTGCACTGAAATGGGTCGATATTATGAGGCCATATAGTTGAGTCTTGACGAGGATGTCTAGAGTCTAAGTGTGCAAAGTAGACTGACATGTAGTTCACTGTAGGAGAAATGTGTTATGAAAACTCGACCCCTCTTAGATATAGATAAGAAAGATGAGTCCCCAAAACATGGGTCCATTTGGAATGGATTGGTGGAGATGCTTATGTTTAGCCTTACCCCTCAGGATAACATGATGTATGATGTGTTCCATGAGTCCGATATAGAGCGATATGTGATGTACTTGAACCATGTGTTGAGCCATGAACCTATTGAGCTTCTAGGGAGGCTGAAATATCCTGATTCACCTACGAGGGTATGAGATACCAAGGTGAGAGAGAACTCAGATGTAAGAATATAAGATGATAAAGGTTCTTTGGAAGAACCATGGAGAGGATGAGGCCATATGGGAGCCAATGACAGATATGGAAACGTTGTATCCTGAATTGTTTATATGTTTGGTAGAATTTTGAGGGCAAAATTCCTATAAGAGGGGAAAGATGTTACAACCCCACATTTTTGGGTTTCTTTTGGTTGGAAATGCAATTTCCCCAATAAATGTATGATTGTGTAATTGTGTGATTTATGTTCCTTAAATGGATTCCTTTGATAAATAGGCTGGTATATTTGATTTCATGGGCCTTGTTGGCTATTGAGCCCAATAATAAGAAAAAGGAAATAAAAAGGAAAAGGAATCAATTAGTAAAAGAATAACTAAGATAATGAGAAAATAAAGATGTGGAAGCATCTAGAAAGCTAAGAATTATCCTTCAAAGAGGGATTTTGTATCTTTAGGATTTCTTGGGTTCCAAGGAGTCCAAGTAGCAAAGATAATAGGAGAGGAAAGAGATAAAATCAAATAAAGAATTATTAAGAAGGAAAGCTGAGATAATGATGAATATATAAGAAGTATGTGGAAATATGGATAATGGAATCATTAAGAATGAGATGTCGACTCCACATGGTTTCTAATGGTAAAAGGAATCAAAAGAAAGAAAATAAAGGATTAAGAGAGAGAAAATATGCTTAAAATAAGCTTTATCAATAGATAACTTGCACATGAAGATAATTACTTTTTCGTTTTGAGTTTGGGACTCAAATTTGGTGTACGAGTAGATAAAGCCAAGATAAAGGTTTCCATAAAATTTGCGATAAAAAGGATAAACGGTTTGGGAGATATGAATTTTGTAAGTTTTCCTAAAGTAAGAGGGATAAATTAAATATCATAATTCGATTTTAATTCATGTTCTTTTATGGGGCCCGACAGCCATTGGATCTGGATCCAATAGTGGCTGCACTTCACCTAAAATAAGGAAAGGAGGAGCAAACTCACATAATTTCAGGACTAGATTCCTTTCTAATCAATAATCGAGCACCAATGGGACCGTTCCCATTGCGATTAGGATCCCTTTCCTAGTAGAATGATCCTGGGTTTGGATACTTTTAGAAAGCGGTCCGAGGTTTCCCCAAAGTCCCAATGGAGTCAGAATCCATGGCTATGGACTGCGGGCAATGCCTATATAAGGGGCTATACCCCTATTTGCGAGGAAAGGAGGCCTTAGAACGCATTACCGGGGTCAGAGGCATCTTTTCCTATTGACGCCTTGATCTCCAGGATTCCCTCACTACTTGATCTTCTCCCAGTCTGCCATGGAGCCACCATCCCATTGCCAGCCATCTAGAGGCCATCACAGGCCAACCTTGACCCATCCCTAGGTCTGGTGGGGTGAGTTGAAAGGGGCACAACCCTTGCTCACCACTCGGGAGCATCGATGCCCAAAGTCAACCCGCCGCTGACTCGCCAGGACCTTGGTTCAGAGTAGTCGTGAGGTAGAAGACGGACGGGGGACCAATTGCCAGTTTTGCCTAGTTTGTACAAGGACAAGAAGTAGGGGTCATAAGGGTAAAATGGGAAAATAGCTTAACTAGGCACCTACGCGCGTGGAAAGGGAAGAGCGAGCCACTCTACTAATGTGGCAACGTCCTATTGGCCCAAGAAGGTAATTTCTTTATAAATTCGTAAATAATTATCCATAACTCTGATGATAGCAAGTAATATATGAAAATTGATCAGGAGAATACATGGAATTTAATAAAAATGGATCTAAGGTCTGAATCTGATCGTAGTTCTAAAAGTACTCTAAGTTGACCATGTTTATGCATTGAACTATGAAGAAACCCTAATTGTGTTTAGAAATTGGTTTTAATGTCTTAATTATGCTATTTTGAGATATAATAACCTGTGGAGAATAAGAAGAAGGATTGAACCTGATTAAGAGGATAATATGCTTGTTTTAGGGTTTTGTACACATGAAGAAGCATAATAGCTTAGAAACCCTAACTTAAGGTTAATGGTTGCTTATGAGATATAATTTGAAATCCTTTGTATAAAACTGATGTTAGGTTAACCTCAAGCCTAGCAGATGATAAAAAGGCTCTAATGCGAATCTGTGAGTCATTAGGGTTTTAAACCTAAGATTGCTATTTTAGGGTTTTGTGAATATAAAAGAGGAAAGTTGTAAAAAGATCTAAAGGAACTCTAATGAAACCCTAATTCGGATTAGAAACCCTAATCCAAGTCAATAAAGTAGATTCTTGATAGAGTGTGTAGTAAATAGGTTACATATTCTTTTCAGGATTCTTGATTGTGTGGTTGAACTACTTGCCTGGATTGCTTTCTTGGTTGGAATTGCTTATTGCTTGTGAAATCTGCAAATCAGGTATGTGTTTAATTATGAGTACACACATTATGTTTCCCGATGTTTCTTGAGGATTTATCGATTGCAATGTAATTAAACTGCCAGGATGTTTCATTACTGAATGTTTAAAGTGAATATGATTATCACAAACTATACATGTGTGTGACTCACTCAAGCCTACATACCCCTCTGGATGTAAGATAATGGACCAAGCCCTGGAGGGAAGGTCAAGGTGGTCAAGCCCTGGAGGGAAGACCACAGGGCACCCAGAGAGGTGACCCTAGGTACCAAGCTCGGGATGGAGAAGGTAGCCTTAAAGTCACTTGCAAGGACTTAACCCTAGAGAGGGTATCCCAGATGTGGTAAAAGAGGTTGATGAGTCATAATGAAAATGTAATCGGGCATTATTAACAACTATTTACTGTGATCATGTTGTTAGAAGTGTGCAATATTTTGTTTGTCCCCACATACCGACATATTCATTTATGCTGACCGACATTTTGCTTGTCGGTGTTTTAGGAATTATATGAAATTGGACAAACAATAAAGAAATTTTTTGAAGATAAAGTTAAGTAATCTAAAGGAGGATTAGATAGATAGATTTTGTCTATGGATAGAAGTCTTAGATCCTAATTTTACATGGTATGTAAAAGTTTTATTTTATTCCAGATTTTTAGTTTAGTATTAGTAGAATTTTATATTTATTTTTGATTAAATTTCAAACCATGGATCTTGAAATATTGGGACAATGCCTCTGACCTCTTGATCTCCCTTGATTGGGGGTTACCGGAAGGCAGGGTTGTTACATTTGGTCTAAGAGCTAATGGTTTCTCATTTAATCCTTAGTAATTATTAAATTTTACAAACTCTTTAGAACCCGAGGGAGTTATTAGAGGATTTTCCGATGACGGAGGTGTCTAGAAAAGGATCACGGTCCGGGGGCTGGAAATATTTTCCTCTGCCTCGCTAGTCAGTCACGAGGACTCCCAGATGCGGTGTGACTCCCTGGCCAAAGTCTGAGGTCTTGAATCGAAATAAGATACCTTCAGGACTCTCTCATCTATCTTCTTCCCTTCTCAACCCTAATTCAAGTAAGGTTCTAAGGCTTAGGGTTTTTTCTCTCTCCTCCCCACCCTCTTGAGGTTAGGGTAAGTAGGGTAAGGATTAAGGAATCCTCTACTAAATCAATGAAAAGCATGTAAACAATATGTCATGGACATAAGTTTAATAGTTTAAGCATAAACTAAGGATTAGTTACATGCTTAGGTTGCAGGGCATGTGTTGTCGTGCCCTCAGGTGAGCTCTGAGGCTAAACCTTATTGTAGGAGGAAGAGGAGAGAGTTACCCTTGAAGGAAGAGGCCTT
This sequence comes from Alisma plantago-aquatica, assembly GCA_963693085.1. Classification (NCBI taxonomy): domain Eukaryota; kingdom Viridiplantae; phylum Streptophyta; class Magnoliopsida; order Alismatales; family Alismataceae; genus Alisma; species Alisma plantago-aquatica. The sequence goes on from OY856411.1 coordinate 1,243,093,637, forward strand.
CAGGTAGAGGTAGAGACTTGATGCATCCTCTGAGGATGATGCTAACCCTAACCCTATCTGGAAGTAGAGAAAGAGAAGACACTGTGAGTAGGATACCTCAGTTGTCCATGCATGTACGTATGTGGGTTTGACATGCATGCTTTACATGAGGCTTTGAGTATCTATGAGAAACATAGACTTTGAGTAGTTTTTTGATCTCTAGTGCCTTATGGCAACCCGACCATGGGTGGGTCGTACTTCTTAGAGTGAGGGATAATTCCCTCATTGAGAGGGTTGATGGTGACCATATAGGAACCCTAACGAGCATATATGAGCAGAAAAGAGGCATCCACCTACATAACAAGTGAGTAATAGCACAGATGATAGCAAGTTTTAGACCTAAGCCAGAAAGGTTATGATGGATGTTTTTGTGATGAACATGCAGAGCTTTGGATAGCCTTAGCCGGATATAAGTTTTGATAGTACGTCTCACCCAAGTAAGGATAGATGTGTATCCTTAAGAGCTTGATTCATCTTCTAAGAGAGAACCCCTGATGGTAAGATCAATTGTAGGGTCAGCTTTAGAGAGCAAGCAAGACCTAATGAGGAAGGTTGGTAACATGGACTAAGGGACATGAGGAATCATGAGAAGTTGGGTACGATATGACTTGGTTTGGACAACCCTGAGTAGATAGATGTGGTTGCCTCATGTATGATCTTTAGAGGCTTATCATACCTTGGATTCCTTTAGAGGAACCAAACCCTACAAAGGTGTGGTATGATAGCGAGTTGTGAGGCCTTGCACCCAGTTGGTTTTCCTGGTGTAGGACTCTAAAGGTTGTTCACGTGGAGGAGTGTTAGGATGTATATGGCCTATCTGGTATGCGTTCGGCTCATTGTAGGTCAGATGAGCATGCAGTTAGACATTTGATGTATAAGAGGTGAACTTGGGGTTCTTGGACCTAAGAGGGGAAGTAGTAATACATGGTGCACCTGATGCTCATGAAGATTTTTACAAACTCGAGCATGTCACCCCCTCATGTTTAGGGGAAAAGGAAACCCTCTTGGACTAAGATATATGTTTGATGAACCCCTCACACATAGGTTGGTGACATATGCATGTATGATGTTGGTCCAATGTTGAGGAATGAGGAACAAGTATGATATATCAGGGAACCCATAGTGGCTTAGTGGGTTGTCTTCTTGCTAGCTACATGTCTAAGTAGCATGATAGGGTTAAGCATGCACATGATAGTGTAAACCCTAGACGTAAGGACATTTGTGACCTTTTTTGCTATCAAGAGATAGTTTTTTCCCATCCTGGGGAGGGACCCTTCTGTAGGGTGAGTATCAGCTTTTGTTTAGGTTTGAGGTAACCTAAAGAGGTCTCTCTTATGAGAGTTTGATGAGCTAAGTGTAGAACACATGGTATGAGCACAAATCTATATACCCTTGTGTGACCATCTCTAAAGGGCATGAGGATAGGTTTCCATGGTGGGAACTTGTATGGGGTCAGACCAAGGTAGGTAGGTCGCCATGATACCTATGAAAGGATCTAAGTTTGACTATGAGTGCCCATAGAGATTATGGAGTTCTTGGGCAGGGATTCATGTTTTGAGATGTACCATGATGGAATCCTAAGTTTGTACTAAGTCCGGGTGGGGATAAGACTGATGGGAGTAGGAGTTGTCTATTTCCCTAGTTGCACAAGACCATAGGGTCGGGAGGTAACAATTATCTTTGCTCGAGGACCGGGGGATAGGAGATTTCTCACCTTCATGAGTTCATGGGACTCAAAGCACAAATGAGGTAGGAACTCTCTAATGCATAAGGGAAAGGGATGACCCCAAAAGTACTGGTACCCTATAGACCTTGAGGAGAGATGACTAATGATCGCATGATGAACCAAGAGTGCTTGGGAATAGTTTTACATGGATGTAAACCTAAAATTGAGATGTTCATGATGTGGAGACATGTGATGTACATTTCAACTTAGTTTGGAAAGTGTGTTGGCAATGTGTGATGCACCATCTCTACTCTTGGAACGGGATGAACTCTATATTTGGACTGCATCCAAATGCTTATTTCCTTTCGTTATGGGTGTGAAAGATAGGGAAAAAATGCATGCCATAGATTGAGGATAAAGATGAGGTGAGTTGAAACAGTGCTATGATGTTTGGGGATAAAGAAAATATACCTTTTTGGAGAGTACATGGAATAGATGGTTTACAAAAATGAAGAGAACTAAGGTAGTCATCATGAGGACATTCTTATCAAGAGCAGTATGAAAGTTATGAGTCATATAAGTTTGCGTTTGATAACCAAGATGATGAGCTTGAAGTTTTCTTGACTCAGTTAGACCTAGTTTTGAGAGGAGGATGTGGAGTGGTGTATATGAGGTTTTATGTCTTCACCTTTACCTAGCATAAAAGGAACTAACGCGGTAACAAAAGCTCTTAGTCGAGACACACCTATCTTTTTTAGCTAGTAGGGAGGCTAGAAGAGGTCACTAGGTGAACCCTAAGTTCACGAGACATATAGGGCTAATAGTATGATACCACCAGACCCATTGGTCGAGTTAGTGGTTGCTTAGTTAGCCAGTCTAGAGCTTGATGTGATAGAATGATGGTTGTAGAACCTCAGATACACCTCTCTGAAAAAGAAGGTGGTGAAATCCACTACTAGAGTGTTTTAGGGTTTTTGAGGAGTCAATCTTTAGTAATCATGATATGCATGAGATCATGATTATAAGATCGATATATACCGTGGTACTATTAATGTAATGACCACATTTGTGCTTAATTGGTAAACTAGGGTTTACCTGAATGATTACATGCTTGATTAGATTGAACATCATTTAGACTTGGTTAATGATAGTAGATCAATTGTGAGGTTTCAAACCTAATAAGAAACTCTAACTATGATTTTAGTTTGAAGAATTAGGGTTTGAGAAATGTAAACCCTAATCGGCAAAAATTTGGGTTTTGATTGTACATGAATATGGAATTTGATCAGGATAGCAGTGTGGTAAATAATTTTTCATATTTTCTACAAATTTTGTATTTAATTTAATTTTGGATATGATATGTATAACTCAATCATGCATATTTAAGAAATATTTCAGAATATTTGAATGTTCTTTGAATGTGGTTCTCGGTCAAACTATACTTTGACAAAAATGCAGACAGAGTGCTTTTCAACAGTGTAGTGTATTATTTTTATTTATTTATTGGTAACTCCAAATGATCTGAAATTTTAATTGGAGATCTTAAACTCAATTGTAAACAACATGTAAAATTATCATAATTGTTGGATGTGTTTAGACCTTATCAGTAGACGAATTACTATAACTAACATTTCTATAGAATTCTAGATAGCAGTATACTATTAGATTTTTAGTTATTTAATGGGAGCGTGTAATGATCTCAAATTTTAATTGAAGCTTAGTATCTCAATTATACACAACATTATAAATTAACATAATTTTTGGAGAAGGTTTCATCTCTGAAATATACGAATTACAGAAACCTTTTTATGACAGAAAAATCTGATAAAATAAGAAAAAGTTTAGTGAGGTGTCAAAGTGCAATTGACCCAAGAAGATCAATTGCTCTATATGATCAAACTAACAAACTAGCAGCTCTCACAATTCATGATTCAAACCAGTGAAACAAAATCTTAGAGAGAGAGAGGGAGAGTTAGGGTTTGGGAGGAGAAATTGATGGATATGCTGACCTAGGGTTTTACGGTCTGAGGAATGATGAAATCATGTAAGTTTAGCTTCTTTGGATATAGTTTCATGGTGAATCTTATCTCACATGTCAAAATTACATCCCTCCTCTGATTTGATCCAAAATGCTATCAAAACTTCCCCTTTTCTCACTCTTTCTTCATAATCCCTCATTTTTAGGGTTTCCGAGTTGAAAGGAAGAAGAATTGGGTGAATTGCCAGGGATTTGATATGAGATCGAGATTTTCAGGGATGAGATACATTTTTAAAGTGTTTTCACACCTTAGGGTGAGTGGGAACTTCCTTTAAACAATATATTGCACGAAAATTGGTTAAATCATCCATAATCTTTAATTGCTAGTATGCCACTACAAACCCTGAATTGTCTATTTGTTCTAAGTTGTTGTAAAATGATATGAAATGGATTATTTATCTATTTGGATGAAGTTCAGATGAAACAATCATATTAGAAATGTATACAATGCATCCTAATGAGAATTCCCTAAGTATACACAGAGGTTATAAGAGTAAATTGAAATATAGGGAATTTGTCTATGATTGAAATTTACTGTATAAATAAATAGATAAAATTTCTTATCTAGATACCCTTGGTTATGAATGATTGTTTATCTAAATTCATAGTACATATATGTCAGATACTATCTTGGATTTCGTTCAAAGTGAATAGTGTTTGTTTGATATCTCAGTAAAGAGGGTGAAACCCTAGATGCGAGGAAAGTTGGATATTTGCGAATAGATATCTCGAAATCCATTTGAAGGGATTTTCTTGACATGATAGACTTTATTTATTCAATGTTATTATTGATGCATGATATACCAGTGAATGGCATGGAAACCTAAATTCAACTCAATTCCAAGGTTTCATACATATATTGATTTTATATGATTTGTTGATAGTAGTCTTTATTCAATGAATGTTTATGTCGCATGAAATCTTTATGGGAGCCATGTGAATAAGTTGTTGCCTAGTGAGAGGTGACAAGATGTGTGATGGCCTTGTGAGCCATGAGAATACTTGTACAACCAGTGAAATGAATACCTTGGTCTAAGGACCTAGAGGTAATGGCTACCTATTACAGAGGTAACAATGCTATGTTATGATCTAAGGGTTTGAATACCCAGATCCAGTATCATGATAATGATGTGAAGGGATGATAATTACCAGTAATGTGATAAGGGATTGAGATCCCAAGTATCATGTGTTTTGAATATTTGAAAAGTACGTGATAGATGTATTACACCTTTCTTTGTAGAATTTGTGGTGATTAAATGAAACCCTAAGGATAGGGTGTTCAATGAATCAAGTATTGTGATATCAATGTTCTCAGTTATTATTAATAATTCTTGTCATGATAAATAATTAACTCTTAATTGAGTTATGAGATGCACAACTCAAAATTTGGGTTGATATGCACGATTTTTTGTATAAAGTGCCTAGTTGACATGTATTCTGTTTATTTAAGAATTCTAGTCTACCAGTATGTATAGTATGTTGATTGCTCAGTATATTATAGTATTTTGAATATACTACTCTACCAAGTTTAGAATGATATACATGTTGTGTTATAAACTATAAATAAACAGACGTGACACCATAGAGATACCAGAGTCAAGTATGAGTAAGAAAAAGGTACAATGTAGAAAGAGTTTTCTAGGAATAATAAAATAAAAGACTTAAGAGCCATGAACACCGTAGAATGTCTATGAGAGGTCTGCTCCTTAGGGATGAAACGACCTACCTTGGCAGTGCATCCAATATACAGGGGTCGAAATGTACCAAGAGATGGTACGGGGGACCTAACCCTGGCGGTGCGACCAGTATACGGGGGTCTCCTTAAATTTTAGAACGTAGTGTCCAACATCAACTAGAGATCCTGGTGGCACTAGAGTATAGAAATAAGCCAAGAGGTGGCTTGACTCTCTGCCTGTGTGCTCAGGTTAAAGGAGGAGTCTAGTTTAGGCCAAAGAGCCATTTCCCTGTTGCAGACCAGGAGAGTAGTCAGACTTCGCATTTCCTGGGTTTGTCTGCTAAGTCTTGTACAGTGTGATCGTAGTGCACTACGAGTCTTCATATGTAGAGTACATTGCATACAATCAGGGCATAATAAAAATGAATGAGAGGTCAAACAATTGGGTACAGTTATTCAATTATTCTTTGTATGTTTCTGAATTATTAGTTCTCTTTATGATCAATCAAGCATTTCATACATTGATTCACTCTTATGGATATTTAGAGTATCCTGCCATATTTATGATTGTCAATTATTAGACTCTCTAAAGCTTTCTACTGTTATAATTGATATCAATTTCTCAAAAGTATATTTGTAACTTTAGACTGTTTCTTTGAAGTATTTATTCACTGAACGAGTACGCTCACCCCTCTACTCAAAATTTTTAGGGAAATCACATGGACTTGAAGAAGGTCATTACATCAGAGTAGATTTACTACAAGAGTTAAGTCTGAGTATAGTTAAGTTCAGTCGGTCCTTGTCACTCTAGGTCCTTGTAAAGAAATAAGAGAGAGTTGTAAATGATGATGTATAACATTATTCCTCTTTTAGCAATATATGTGAATCAACAAGTCTTATGTGCTTAAAGTATAAGAACATAATGAATGTATAGATGTGTATCATTAATTATGAGATTACATTAGAGAAATAAAAGTTTAATTCTCTTGGAAAGTTGTTTATGTGATTGGGTGCGAGAAAAACAAAGAGTTTGAAAAAAAAGAAAAAGTTGAGGGTGATTTTTTTATTACGTTAAATCCTCAATTTATATCCTAATCTCATGATTAGTGGTAATTGTGAGATCGGGGTGTAATAATTAAGATAATAAAAGTGTGTTTTGAGTACCTGAGATGAAGAAGTATATAGAGTGCATGTGGCTTGTTGCCATGCATGACAGGAGGTCACACCAATAATCCAGTGAGTTGCTACGAATAGTGAAGAGTCCCCGAGAGGGAATAGGAGTAGCTCACCATTGATGTTGAGGTGAGTCTCCCCTGGACCAAGAGAGGTCAGGATGCAATATGGGTTATTGTAGATCGCCTTACCAAGTTGACCTAACCCCTTGCCTAAGAGAGAGAGAGAGAGAATGTTATTAAAGTAACATATTGGGTTGAACTGTATTCATGAGAGAGAGATAGTTCAACTACACCACGATCGAGTTCAATATCTTGAGCATGACCTCAAATTCACTTCCATGTAGTGGAAGTAGGTGCATGAAGAACTCAATGTTAGATTGGAGTGAGTACAAATTATCACCCATGACTAATAGATAGTCAAGAGAGTATGGTACAGACTAGAGGGACTGATGAGAGTGTGTGTGCTAGTTCAGGGTGGTATATGGGAGCACTTCCTACCATAAGAGAGTTTGCTTGTGACAATAGCCACCATAGCTAGTATCGGGATGTAAGAAGCTCTATAAGTGAGGCCGTATCGGTCACCACTTCATTAGGATGATGTCGGTGAAAGGACCTTGTGAAGGTCAGAGAGACCACAATGCATGCAGATGAAGTCTCTTTGATCGTGCGATGGCTGAAAAAGCCCAGGGGCAACATAAGTCGTGAGCTGATGCGAAGCAGACTGACATGTAGTTCACTGTGGGAGAATATGTGTTATGAAAACTCTACCCTTCTGATCTATAGATGAGAAATATGAGTCCCTGATACATGGGTCCATTTGGGATGGATTGGTGGAGATGCTTATGCTTAGCCTTATCCCTCAGGATAACATGATGTATGATGTGTTCCATGAGTGTGATCTAGAGAGCTATGTGATGTATCTATTGAGCTTCTAGGGAGGCTGAAATATCCTGATTCACCTACGAGGGTACGAGATACCAAGGTGAGAGAGAACTCAGATGTAAGAATATAAGATGATAAAGGTTCTTTGGAAGCACCATGGAGAGGATGAGGCCACATGGGAGCCAATGACAGACATGGAAAAGCTATATCCTGAATTGTTTGTATGTTTGGTGGAATTTTGAGGGCAAAATTACTATAAGAGGGGAAGGATGTTACACCCCAAATTTTTGGGTTTATTTTGATTGGAAATGCGATTCCCCCAATAAATGTATGATTGTGTAATTGTGTGATTTATGTGCCTTAAACGGATTCCTTTGATAAATAGACTTGTATGTTTGATTTCGTGGGCCTTGTTGGCTATTGAGCCCAATGACAAGAAAAAGGAAATAAAAAGGAAAAGGAATCAATTATTAAAAGAATAACTAAGATAATGAGAAAAGAAAGATGTGGAAGCATCTAGAAGGCTAAGAATTATCCTTCAAGGAGGGATTTTGTATCTTTAGGATTTCTTGGGTTCCAAGGAGTCCAAGTAGCAAAGATAACAAGAGAGGAAAGAGATAAAATCAAATAAAGCATTATTAAGAAGGAAAGCTGAGATATTGATGAAAATATAAGAATTATGTGGAAATATTGATAATGGAATCATTATGAATGCGATGTCAACTCCACATGGTTTCTAATGGTAAAAGGAATCACAAGAAATAAAATAAAGGATTAAGAGAGAGAAAATATGCTTAAAATAAGCTTTATTAAAAGATAACTTGCACATGAAGATAATGCCTTTTTTGTTTTGAGTTTGGGACTCAAATTTAGTATACGAGTAGATAAAGCCAAGATAAAAGTTTTTCCTAAAATTTGGGATTAAAAGGATAAACGGTTTGGGAGATATGAATTTTGTATGTTTTCCTAAAGTAAGATGGATAAATTAAATATCACAATTCGATTTTAATTCATGTTCTTTTATGGGGCCCGACAACCATTGGATCTGGATCCAACAGTGGCAACACTTCGCCTAAAATAAGGAAAGGAGGAACAAACTCACATAATTTTAGGACTAGATTCCTTGCTAATCAATAATCGAGCACCAATGGGACCGTTCCCATTGTGATTAGGATCCCTTTCCGAGTAGAATGAACCTGGGTTTGGATACTTTTAGAAAGTGGTATGAGGTTTCCCCAAAGTCCCAATGGAGTTAGACTCCATGTCTGTGGACTGTGGGCAATGCCTATAAAAAGGGCTATACCCCTGTTTGTGAGGAAAGGAGGCCTTAGAACGCACTGTCGGGGTTAGAGGCATCTTTTCCTATTGACTCCTTGATCTCCAGGCTTCCCTCACTACTTGATCTTTTCCCAGTCCACCATGGAGCCACCCTCCCATCACCAAACATCTAGAGGCCATCGCAGGCCAACCTTAACTCATCCCCAGGTCCGGTGGGGCGAGTTGAAGGGGGTGCAACCCTTGCTTACCACTCGGGAGCATCGACGCCCAAAGTCAACCCGCCGCTGACTCGCCAGGACCCTGGTTCAGAGCAGTTGCGAGGTAGAAGATGGATGGGGAACCAATTGTCAGTTTTTCCCAGACCGCGTGATGACAAGAAGTAGGGGTCATAAGGGTAAAATGGGAAAATAGCTCAACCAGGTGCTTGCTCGAGTGAAAAAGGAAGAGAGAGCCACTCTGCTGACGTGGCAGTGTCCTGTTGGCCCAAGAAGGTAATTTCTTTATAAATTCATTAATAATTATCCATAACATCGATAATAGCAAGTAATATATGAAAATTGATCAGGAGAATACAAGGAATTTAATAAAAATGGATTTCAGGTCTGAATCTAATTGTACTTCGAAAAGTACTCTAAGTTGACCATGTTTATGCATTGAAATATGAAGAAACCCTAATTGTGTTTCGAAATTGGGTTTAATGTCTTAATTATGCTATTTTGAGATATAATAACCTGTGGAGAATAAGAAGGATATAACCTGATTAAGAGGATAATATGCTTGTTTTAGGGTTTTATACACATGAAGAAGCATAATAGCTTAGAAATCCTAACTTAAGGTTAATGGTTGCTTATGAGATATAATTTGAAATCCTTTGTATAAAACTGATGTTAGGTTAACCTCAAGCCTAGTAGATGATAAAAAGACTCTAATGTGAATATGTGAGTCATTAGGGTTTTAAACCTAAGATTGCTATTTTAGGGTTTTGTGAATATAAAAGAGGAAAGTTGTAAATAAGATATAAAGGAACTCTAATGAAACCCTAATTTGGATTAGGAACCCTAATCCAAGTCAATAAAGTAGATTCTTTATAGAGTGTGTAGTAAATATGTTACATGTGCTTTCCAAGATTCTTGATTGTGTTGTTGAACTACTTGCTTGGATTGCTTTCTTGGTTTGAATTACTTATTGCTTGTGAAATATGCAAATCAAGTATGTGGTTAATTATGAGTACACACATTATGTTTCCTGGAATTTCTCGAGGATTTATCGATTGCAATGTAATTAAACTACTTGGATGTTTCATTACTACAATTCTTAAAGTGAATATGATTATCACAAAGTATACATGTGTGTGACTCGCTCGAACCTACATACCCCCGTGGATGTAAGATAATGGACCAAGCCCTAGAGGGAAGGTCAAGGTGGTCAAACCCTGGAGGGAAGAACTCATGGCACCCAGAGAGGTGACCCTAGGTACCAAGCTCAGGATGGAGAAGGTAGCCTTAAAGTCACTTTCAAGGACTTAACCCTAGAGAGGGTATCCTATATGTGGTAAAAGCGGTTGAGGAGTCATACTGAAAACATAATATGGCATTCTTAACAACTATTTGATGTGATCATGTTGTTAGAAATTATGTGCAATGTTTTGTTTGTCCCCACACATCGACATATTCATTTATGCTGACCGACATTTTGTTTGTCGGCATTGTAGGAATTATCTGAAATTTGACAAACAGTAAAAAGAAATTTATGAAGATAAAGTTAAGTAATCCAAAGGAGGATTAGATAGATAGATTTCGTCTATAGATAGAAGTCTTAGATCCTAATATTACAAGGTATGTAAAAGTTTTATTTTATTCCAGCTTTTCAGTTTAGTATTAGTAGAATTTGATAATTATTTTTGATTAAATGTCAAACCATGGATTTTTAAATATTGGGACAACGCCTATGACCTCTTGGTCTCCCTTGATTGGGGGTTACCATGAGGTAGGGTCATTACATTTGGTCTCATAGCCAATGGTTTCTCATTTAATCCTTAGTAATTATTAAATTTTACAAACTCTTTAGAACCCAAGGGAGTTATTCGAGGATTTTCCGATGATGGAGGTGTCTAGAAAAGGATCACGATCCGGGGGCTGGCAATATTTTCTTCTGCCCCACTAGTCAGTCATGAGGACTCCCAGATGCAGTGTGACTTCCTGGCCAAAGTTTGAGGTCTTGACTCGAAATAAGATACCTTTAGGACTCTTTCATCTATCTTATTCCCTTCTCAACCCTAATTCAAGTAAGGTTCTAAGGCTTAGGGTTTTTATCTCTCCTCCCCACCCTCTTGAGGTTATGGTAAGTACGCTAAGGATTAAGGAATCCTCCACCAAATCAATGAAAAGCATGTAAACAAGATGTCATGGACATAAGTTTAATAGTTTAAGCATAAACTAAGGATTAGTTACATGCTTAGGTTGCAGGGCATTTGTTTCCGTGCCCTTAGGTGAGCTTTGAGACTAAACCTTGTTATAGGAGGACGAGGTGAGAGTTAGCCTTGAAGACAGAGGCATCTAGGAAGAGGTAGGGACTTGACACATCCTCTGAGGATGATGCTAACCCTAACACTAAGTGGAAGTAGAGAAAGAGAAGACACTGTGACTAGGATACCTCAGTTGTTCGTGCATGTATGTATGTGGGTTTGACATGCATGATTTACATGAGGCTTTGAGTATCCACAAGAAACATAGACTTTGAGTAGTTGTTTGATCTCTAGTGCCTTGTGGCAACCCAAACTTGGGTGGGTCGTACTTGTTAGAGTGAGGGATAATTCCCTCATTGAGAGGGTTGATGGTGACCGTATAGGAACCCTAACGAGCATATATGAGCAGAAAAGAGGCATCCACCTACATAACAAGTGAGTAATAGCACAAATGATAGCAAGTTTTAGACCTAAGCTAGAAAGGTTATGACGGATGTTTATGTGATGAACATGCAAAGCTTTGGATAGCCTTAGCTGGATATAAGTTTTGATAGTACTTCTCACCCAAGTAAGGATAGATGTGTATCCTTAAGAGCTTGATTCATCTTCAAAGAGAGAACCCCCGATGGTAAGATCGGTTGTAGGGTCAGCTTTAGAGAGCAAGTAAGATCTGATGAGGAACGTTGGTGACCTAGACTAAGGGACATGAGGAATCATGAGAAGTTGGGTATGATATGACTTGGTTTGGACAACCCTGAGTAGACAGATGTGGTTGCCTCATGCATGATCTTTAGAGGCTTATCGTACCTTGGATGCCTTTAGAGGAACTTGACCCTAAAGAGGTGTGGTATGATAGTGAGTTGTGAGGCCTCACACCCAGTTGGTTTTCCTGGTGTAGGACTCTAAAGGCTGTTTACATGGAGGAATGTTAGGATGTATATGCCCTATCTAGTATGGGTTCGGCTCATGGTAGGTCAGATGAGCATACAGTTAGACAACTGATGTATAAGAGGTGAACTTGGGGTTCTTGGACCTAGGAGGGGAAGTAGTAATACTTGGTGCACCTGATGCTCATGAAGATGTTTACAGATTCGAGAATGGCACCCCCCTCATGTTTAGGGGAAAAGGAAACCCCCTTGGAATAAGGTACATGTTTGATGAACCCCTCATACATAGGTTGATGACATATTCATGTATGATGTTGGTCCAATGTTGAGGAATGAGGAACAAGTATGATATATCAGGGAACCCATAGTGGCTTAGTAGGTTGTCTTCTTGCTAGCCAAGTGTCTAAGCAGCATGATAGGGTTAAGCATGCACATGATGGTGTAAACCCTGGACGTAAGGACGTTTGTGACCTTTGTTTCTTTCAAGAGATAGTTTTCTCCCATCATGGGGAGGGACCCTTCTGTAGAGTGAGTATTGGCTTTTGTTTAGGTTTGAGGTAACCTAAAGAGGTCTCTCTTATGAGAGTTTTATGAGCTAAGTGGAGAACACATGGTATGAGCACAAATCTATATACCCTTGCGTGGCCATCTCTGAAGGGCATGAGGATAGGTTTCCATGGTGGGAACCTTAATGGGGCCAGACCAAGGTAGGTAGGTTGCCATGATCCCTATGAAAGGATCTAAGTTTGACTATGAGTGCCTAAAGAGATGATGGAGTTCTTGGTTAGGGATTCAAGTTTTGAGATGTACCATGATGGAATCCTAAGTTTGTACTAAGGCCAGGTGGGGGATAAGACCTATGGGAGTAGGAGTTGTCTATTTCCCTAGTTGCACAAGACCATAGGGTCGGGAGGTAACAATTATCTTTGCTCGAGGACCGTGGGCTAGGAGATTGACCACCTTCATGAGTTCATGGGACTCAAAGGGCAAATGATGTACTAATGAGATGTTTTGTACAGGAACAAACACCTTTGCGTCGACTGATAGGTAGGTGTAATTCAGAGGTCACCTCAGGTGTCTGATGATCATCCACAGAATGAGGAATTTGTTGTAGAGGGGCCATGGAGGGATTAGTTGTCTTTCCCTAAGGCATAAGGGAAAGGGATGACCCCAAAAGTATAAGTACCCTATAGAGCTTGAGGAGAGATGACTAAGGATCATATGATGACCCAAGAGTGCTTGTGAATAGTTTTCCATGGATGTAAACCTAAAATCGAGATGTTCATGATGTGGAGAGATGTGATGTATGTTTCAACTTAGTTTGGAAAGTGTGTTGGCAATGTGTGATGCACCATCTCTACTCTTGGAACATGATGAACTCTGTATTTGGATTGCAACCAAATGCTTATTTCCTTTCACTATGGGTGTGAGAGATAGGGCAAAAATGCTTGCCATACATTGAGGATAAAGATGAGGTGAGTTGAAACAGTGCTATGATGTTTGAGGATAAAGAAAATATACCTTTTTAGAGAGTACATGGAATAGATGGTTTATAAAAATGAAGATAACTAAGGTAGTCATCATGAGGACATTCTTATCAAGAGCAGTATGGAAGTTATGAGTTATATAAGTTTGAGTTTGATAACCAAGATGATGAGATAATGTTGAAAATTTAAGAAGTATGTGGAAATATGGATAATGGAATCATTATGAATGAGATTTCAACTCCACATGGTTTCTAATGGTAAAAGGAATCAAAAGAAAGAAAATAAAGGATTAAGAGAAAGAAAATATGCTTAAAATAATCTTTATTAAAAGATAACTTGCACACAAAGATAATGCCTTTTTCCTTTGGAGTTTGGGACTAAAATTTTGTGTACTAGTAGATAAAGCCAAGATAAAGGTTTCCCTAAAATTTGGGATCAAAAGGATAACCAGTTTGGGAGATATGAATTTTGTACATTTTCCTAAAGTAAGAGGGATAAATTAAATATCACAATTCGATTTTAATTCATGTTCTTTTATGGGGACCGACAACCATTGGATCCGGATCCAACAATGGCTGCACTTCACTTAAAATAAGGAAAGAAGGAATAGACATAATTATGGGACTATATTCCTTGTTAATCAATAATCGAGCACCAATGGGACCGTTCCCATTGCGATTAGGATCCCCTTCCGAGTAGAATGAGCCTGGGTTTGGATACTTTTGGAAAGCGGTCCGAGGTTTCCCTACAGTCCCAATGGAGTCAGATTCCATGGCTGTGGACTATGGCCAATGCCTATATACAGGGCTATACCCCTGTTTTTGAGGAAAGGAGGCCTAAGAACGCACTGCCGGGGTTAGGGGCATCTTTTCCTATTGACGCCTTGATCTCTAGGCTTCCCTCGCTACTTGATCTTCTCCGAGTCCGTGATGGAGCCACCCTCCCATCACCATCCATCTAGAGGCCATTGTAGGCCAACATTGACCCATCCCCATGTCTAGTGGGGTGATTTGAAGGGGGCGCAGCCCTTGCTCGCCACTCAGGAGCATCGACGCCCAAAGTCAACCCGCCGCTGACTTGCCAGGACCCTGGTTCGGAGCAGTTGTGAGGTAGAAGATGGACGAGGAACCAATTGCCAATTTTTCCCAGACCACACAAGGACAAGAAGCAGGGGTCATAAGGGTAAAATGGGAAAATAGCTCAACCAAGCGCTTGCTCGGATGGAAAAGGAAGAGCGAGCCACTCTGCTGATGTGGCAGCGTCATATTGGCCCAAGAAGGTAACTTATTTATAAATTCATAAATAATTATCCGTAACTCCGATGATAATAAGTAATATATGAAAATTGATCAAGAGAATAGAAGGAATTTTATAAAAATGGATTTAAGGTCTGAGTCTAATCGTAGTTCTAAAAGTACTCTAAGTTGACCATGTTTATGCATTAAACTATGAAGAAACCCTAATTGTATTTAGAAATTGGGTTTAATGTCATAATTATGTTATTTTGAGATATAATAATCTATGGAGAATGAGAAGACATATTGAACCTGATGAAGAGGATAATATGCTTGTTTTAGGGTTTTGTACACATGAAGATGCATAATAGCTTAGAAACCCTAAATTAAGGTTAATGGTTGCTTATGAGATATAATTCAAAATCCTTTGTATAAAACTGATGTTAGGTTAACCTCAAGCCTAGTAGATGATAAAAAGGCTCTAATGTGAATATGTGAGTAATTAGGGTTTTAAACCTAAGATTTCTATTTTAGGGTTTTGTGAATATAAACGAGGAAAGTTGTAAATAAGTTCTAAAGGAACTCTAATGAAACCCTAATTTGGATTAGAAACCCTAATCCAATTCAATAAAGTAGATTCTTGATAGAGTGTGTAGTAAATAGGTTACATATGCTTTTTAGGATTTTTGATTGTGTGGTTGAACTACTTTCTTGGATTGCTTTCTTGGTTGGAATTTCTTATTGCTTGTGAAATCTACAAATTAGGTATGTGGTTAATTATGAGTACACGCATTATGTTTCCCGATGTTTCTCAAGGATTTATCGATTGCAATGTAATTAAACTGCTTAGATGTTTCATTACTGCAATTCTTAAAGTGAATATGATTATCAAAAAGTATACATGTGTGTGACTTGCTCAAACCTACATACCCCTCTGGATGTAAGATAATGGACCAAGCCCTAGAGGGAAGGTCAAGGTGGTCAAACCCTGGAGGGAAGAACACATGGCACCCAGAGAGGTGACCCTAGGTACCAAGCTCAGGATGGAGAAGGTAGCCTTAAAGTCACTTTCAAGGACTTAACCCTAGAGAGGGTATCCTATATGTGGTAAAAGCGGTTGAGGAGTCATACTAAAAACATAATCTGGCATTGTTAACAACTATTTGCTGTGATCATGTTTGTTAGAAATTATATGCAATGTTTTGTTTGTCCCCACATACCGGCATATTCATTTATGCTAACTGACATTTTGTTTGTCGGCTTTTTAGGAATTATCTGAAATTGGACAAATAGTAAAGCAGAATTTATGAAGATAAAGTTAAGTAATCCAAAGGAGGATTAGATAGATAGATTTCGTCTGCAGATAGAAGTCTTAGATCCTAATTTTACAAGGCATGTAAAAGTTTTATTTTATTCCAACTTTTTAGTTTAGTATTAGTAGAATTTGATAAATATTTTTGATTAAATGTCAAACCATGGATCCTAAAATATTATGACAACGCCTCTAATCTCTTGGTCTCCCTAAATTGGGGGTTATCAGGAGGCAGGGTCATTACAAGCTATGTCTCACAATAATGTTGTGTGGTGCTCGCATGAGATGCTACTCCAGAGCTATCTCATCCACAATAGAGGTCCTGGAGTGCCTTCCTTTCTTTCCTTTCACATTGGAAGGGTCAAAAGGAACTCTTCCAACATGTTTCACATGGGCAAGTATCTCCAACACTGCAAGACCCTTGATCTGGTTAGGGTAGCATGGATGAGGCCACACAATTGTCGGGGTAGCATGAAAGCAAGGTCATAGAGTTTTCTTTAGCTGTGGGAAATTGCTAGACAGGAAGGAGGGTGAAGAGGCAGAGTCAAAGGGGAAGAGACTTATATAGAGGTGTTTAGGTTGAGCACATGGCTCTATGCCTTTATGGCTTCCAGGGTGAGAGGGGTTGAATACTAAGGCTTCATTATTGGAACTCACAACACTTCTTCCATAAAATACACCCATGGATGGGGCCGTATGGAAGAGAAGTAGAGAATTATAATGTTTTCATGGGGCGATGGGGATTGGGGAGAGAGGAAGAGGTTGGGGGATAAGTAGTAGTTGGGGTACCAATTTCCATCTTGGTCAAATATTGAAGAAGGCTCCAAGGCCTGGATATCTAATTCAATGGCTAGGGAGGATGTGATATTGATAAAGAGTATCTAGATCAAAGGCCTAAAGTATCACAAAACATTTTACATTGGATGATTGATAATTTAACCAAGATATTTATTGGAAACTTCACGCAAAACTTTATACATTCATAACTATAAAATCATAATTTTAATTGAATCCAAATTTTGATCACGTCTTCCTTATTAGTCAAACACACATTAGACCAAGTTTCACCCCATCATGGAAATGTCTGGCCATCCAAATAAAATCATTAAAGCATACTAATTCATACATGACCCATATTAAATTCATCATACATTCAGCCACTTAGGAAAGTGTTACAACCCCAATTTTGCATATGTTTTCATAATTGAAATGTAATAATTTTGTGAATATGGAATTAATTAAAAAGTTGGTATGATTTACTTCAAAGAATGGATTTATTTGCAAATCTCCCTTTTGATAGGAATTTCGTTGTTCCTATTAATATATTAATCCAATAATGGATATAAAAGAGAAGAAAAGAAGGAAAGTCCAAATAATGGAAAAAGTTACATGATAATGGATATTAAGCAAAGTATTCATGAGAAATACTTGGAAATATCTAGAAAGTGACATTAATGGCCACAATTGACTAAAATTCATTTACATATGATTTCTAATAAAAGAAATATGAAAAGAGGAAAATAAAAAGAGAGATTAAGAGAAATCCTCAAAAAGAGATATTGTAATCAAGAAATAAAAAGGATAATGAGAAATAATGGATATAGATGCATCTAGAAGGATAATGAGTATCCTTAAAAAGGAATTTCGAAATATTAGGATTTCTTGGGTTCCAAGGAATCCAAGTTGCAAGATAATAAGTGAAGAAAGAAACAAAAAGATGTGAGAAATAAGCTTAATGGAGTAATATATTGCACCTAAATAAAAGGCATGTTTTATTTTATAAAATGAGCTCAAATTTTGCATATAGGTAGATTAAGTCATTATTAACTTTCCCTCAAAAGTTGGTATTAATTGGATAATCCATTTGGGAGTTATGATTTTTACAAAATATCCTAAAGTAAAGAGGATAATGTCACAATTTCAATGGGACTGTTGTTTTTGGGCGCACACGAGGAGGACCGTGGATTTGAGAACCAATGGTGTCCATGTCATCTCCTACCCTGATCCAAAAGAGGAAGGCTGCAAACAATAACTACTGAATTTCCTAATTAGTTTCCTATTGGCGACTGAAGACTCTTCCATTGGATTTGTGAGAGCAATACGAACGTTTCTGACCCGATTTTTCCCTGAAGTCCCCGCCAATTGGGACTTTGTACAAAGCCACTGGGACCTGGAATCCATGAGAGGGCGTCCTCCCTATGTATATAGGGAGGGGGGTAAACAACCCCTTTGAGAATAATAGACGTTCTCAAATCACCACAAAACTTTTATGGGGGTACTTTCTCGCTAAGCAAACCCGACGTAGCCGGAGGGGACATCGGCCCCTGGGTCTGCGTACCCCCTGACCTGGGGCAGCTCGAGGGGCATAACCACCCTGAGCATCGGCGGAGCATGGCGAGTAGTGCGAAGAGGTTGGGCATGAGGGGCGCAACCCACGACGTGCTTGCGCGATGACCCGAGGCAGAGAGAGGGAGATCGACCAGCTAGGTTGACCACCCATGGAGAAGCTCTATTTTTCTACTAAAAAAGAGGAATTGGAACTCCCATCCGTGTGGAGAAGAAGACACACATGCGGGTCAGCCGGGTCACAAGGGAGCCGAATCCAAGTGGCGGGTCCGCGAAGCCAAGTAAGGAAATCGCTAGGAAAAAAATAATAAAAAAGACACGTGGCGCCTTGCTATTGACCCAAAAGGTAAGTTCTTTAGGAATTCATAATTATTTCTGGGTAGCTTCGATGAAAACATGCAAAATATAAAAATTGATCAGGAGAACGCATAGAATACAATAAAAATACTTTTAAAGCCTGATTTCATGCCTATTTGCAAAAGTATGCTAATCTAATGAAAAGTTCTTATGGATTAGATTAGAAACCCTAATTGAACATCATTGTTAAGTTCATGATACTTAATTGATGAAATTAAGTAATAGCAACCTATTGAAACGTTAATGATGAACTTGAACCTGATATAGATGAATTACTGCATGGTTTAGGATTCTTACACCAATTATGAATGATTAAGCATTTAGAAACCCTAATTTAGGGTAAAAGAGGAGAAGATCATATTTAATTTGAAAAAATGTGAAAATATGTTGTTAAATGATGGTTCTAAGCTAATTCAAGTATAAAAGTTCCTAATTGTGGATAAATACCCTTAATATGGTAATTAGGGTTTTTCTAATCGATAAAGATGGAATTAATAATAAATCGAGTTCGTATGTGAATTAGATCATAATGAACTATGAGTTGCTAATACGGAAGGAACCAAAGATGATAATTGGGCCTAATGGTCTTGTCATGAATTAAAAGGATAAAAATGGTAGCTTTAATGTAAAAGAGGCATAAGGGACTTAATTTATGTTTAATTGTGCCTTTAAATCGAAATTAGGGTTATATGCTGTTAAAAGATGACCTTAATATCCTTCATGAAGAATAGATGAGATAATTAGGGTTTGTGAGTAATTGTATAAAATTAGGGTTTAAAATAGTAAAAATGAAGTGAAACCCTAATTACAATGGAAACCCTAAAAGTGGACTAGAAACCCTAGGAAGCGAGCCAGATTTAATAGATCTTGATGGCATGATCAATAATAGGAAATTGTATGCATATTTTAGGATCTCATTATGTGCTTTCTTGCCTAATTGGATTTCTTGATTGATTGGATTATTCTGTCTCAAATTAGCCTGATAGGTATGTGGTTAATTATGGTTAATCGCATTAGTTTCCTAAAGAGTTTCTCGGATGATTCATCGCATTGAATGCAACTTATCCGTTTGGATGTTCATACTTGCAAATTATAAAGTCACTATGATTATCACAATAATAATAGAAGTGTGTATTCTCGCACCTATGTGCCACCCTGATGGATGATGCCAAAAGGTCAAGCCCAGGAGGGAAGACCAATGGGCACCATGAGTGGTGACCCTAGACACCAAGCTCGAGATTGAGAAGGTGGTCTTTATAGAATGACTAATGGGCACTATGAAGGGTGACCCCAGGCACCAAGCTCGGGATTGAGAAGGTGGCCTTAAGTCATTGGCAAAAGAGAAACCCTAAGGTGGGTATGCTAGGGTTAGGGCTAAAGTAGTGGAGAATGTCACATTGAAAGCGTAAATTGGCTTGTTAATTAACTTGATTGTGATATATAGATTGTTAGCCATATTTTTGAAATTTTAGTTGTCCCCACATACCGACATATTTTGATATGCTGACTGACGTTTTGTTTGTCGACATTTTAGGTACAAGTTTGAAAAGGACAAACAGTAAAGTGGCTTATGTGAAATTAAATTAGAAATAAATAAACATCAAAGGAGGATTAGTTAGAATAGACTCGAAATGTAGATAGAAGTAGATATCCAAGTTTTGAAAAAGGTATGCAAATTTATATTTTATACCGGTTTTCAGTTTAGTTTCGTAGAATTTCTTAATTATTATTGATTAATTGTTGAACCTTTGATCCTATTAATTGGGATAACGACTCTGACCTTCAGGTCTCCCTTAATTGGGGGTTACCGGGAGGTGGGGTCATTACAATTTGGTATCAGAGCATAGGTTCCTCATTTAATCTTTAATAATTATTAAATTTTACAAACTCCGTATAACCCAAGGGAGTTATTAGAAGATTTTTCAAAAGATAGAGGTGTCTAGAAAAAGATCACGTCTGGGGGCTGGAAACATTTTCCTCCGCACCGCTAGTTAGAATATGAGGACTTCCAGATTAGTATGACTTCTTGGCCAATGTCTCAGGATTTGACTCGAAATAAGATACCTTTAGGACTCTCTCATCTTGTTCATCCCTTCTTAACTCAAATGTTGTTAAGGACCTTAAGGATTAGGGTTTTCTCTCTTTTCCTCACCCTCTTGAGGTATGGGTAAGGCTGATAAGGTCTAAGGAATTCTCCACCAAATTAATAAAAAGCATGTAAATAAGATGTCATGGACATAAGCTCAATAGATTAAGTATAAACTAAAGAATAGATACATGCTTAGGTCGTATGACATGAGTTGTCATTGCCCTCAGGAGAGACCTGAGGCTAGACCTTCTTATCAGGAGGATGAGTAGAGAGAGTTGGTCATGGAGGCAGAGATCTCCATTAAAAGTAGAGACCTGGCACATCCTCTGAGGATGATGCTAACGCTAACCCTAAGTGGTGGTTAGAGAGAGATGGCATGTTGACATGATGTCATGATAGACCAGGTGTGTGGACATGCTTTTAGATGCCCATGGCATTATGAACCATGTGAAGCTGGATGACCTAGTGCCTTTGATGACCCAACCCTGGGAAGGGTCATGCTTGTTAGAGAGAAGGATAGCTCCTTCAATGATAAGGTTAGTGAAGAACCTCTAGAAACCCTATAAGCTTATGCAAGTAGGGCATAACATGCACCCAAAGTACGTCAGTAGTGCAGATAGTAGGTTGAAACCCTAGCCAGGAGAGTATGATGGATAACTTATGAGATAATCATAAAGAGCTATGGATAATCTTGAGCAAACATAAGTCAGACATAGGCTTCACCCATGTAGGGGTATTCTTGTGAGCTTGATCCATCTTCATGGAGAAAGGACCTCGAGTAGTGAGGCTGGTTGTAGGATTAGCTCTAGAGAGAGAGAGAGCAGGACCCAAGCAAGAAGGTTGGAAGCTTAGACTTTGAGATATGAGGAATAATGGGGAGTTGAGGATGATGCGACCAAAGTGGATGGTTGTGGTTGCCTCATGCATGATCCCTGGAGGCTGAGGATATCTTGGTTTCCTATGGAGAAACCAAAACCTAGAGAGAAGGTGAGGCTGCTGGTACCTATGAGCCTATGGTATAGATGTTCATCTTCTAAGGTTAGGAAGAAAAGTTTGTTAGACCCTGAAGAGGCTTAGAAATAGGTTGTGAGGCCTTATAACTTGTTGGTTGTCCTTGAGGAGGATTCCACTCAGAGGTGTTGCTTGAGTAAGAGGATAATAGAAGTGCATTTCGTACCTTGTACATGTTTGGTTCGTGGTTAAGAGGTTGAGCATGCAGTGGGACATCTAAAAAGTGGACCTAGGATTCCTAGGCCTAAGCAAGGAAGTGGTGTACCCAATGATCATGATGAGATTTGAGTTTCCATAGTTTGAGCATGACACTCCTTATGTTTAGAGGAAAGGGGAAACCCCTTAAGTCGAAGGTATGTTTGATGAATCCCTCATAGCCAAGTTGGTGGCATGGGAAAGTATGATCTTGATCCAATGTTGAGGAATGAGAACAAGTGTGACCTAGCATGGTTTAGTAGGTGGTATGCTTGTGCCTTAGTAGCTTTCTAGGGTTAAGCATGCTCATGTGGATGTAAACCCTAGACCTAAGGATGTTTGTGACCTTTGTTGCTATCAAGAGATAGTTTCCTCCCATCCAGGGAGAGGGACCCTTTTGTAGGGTGTATACCAATTTTTTTTGGTTACCTAAAGAGGTCTCATAGGATCTTGAGAAGCTAAGTGAAGAGTATATAGTATGAGAATGAACATGTAGACCCATAGATAACCATCTCTAAGTGCATGTGGATGTGTTACCATGGAGGTAATCGGTATGGGGCCTGACCAAGGTAGGCAGGTCACCATTACCCCTATGAAGGGATGAAAGTCAGCCCAGGAATGCAGAGAGAGACGATGGAGACTTGGGTAAGGTTCTAAGTTGGCCATGTACTATGTTAGAATCGTAAGTCTATCCTAGGGTCAGTAGGGATAAGACCGATGGAAGTAAGAGTTGCCTAATTCCCTAGTTGCACATGACCATAGGGTCGGGAGGTAACAACTATCATTGTCTGAGGGCCATGGGTTAGGAGATTGATCACCTTCATGAACTCATGGGACCCAAAGGGAAGATTAGTAGGGCACTCTTTGGATGCATAAGGGAAGAGGGATGACCCAAAAGTGCCGGCACCCTACAGACCTAGAGGAGATGACTAAGGATTTTGTGGTGACCCAAGTAGGTTTGAGACTAGTTTTCCATGGAAGTAACTTTGATATCATGATGTTTGTGATGTAGAGACATAAGTGGAACATTTCAACTTAGATTTGAAGGAGTACTGGCAAGATGGGATGTACCATCTCTACTCTTGGAATGGGAAGAACTTTGTATTTGGACTGTAGCCAAATGCTTATTTCCTCTTGTTATGGGAGTGAGAGATAGGACAATACACATGTCATACACCAATGATAAAGATGATGTGAGTTGGAACGTTGCTATGAGGTATGATGACAAAGATGATAACATACCCTTGTGGAGTGAATGATACATGGATGGTTTACAAACACTAAGAGAAATAAGGTAGTCATCTTATGAGGATGTTTTTATCATGAGCTATAAGTTATACAAGGTTGAGTTTGATAACCAAGAGGATGAGCTCAGAGTTTTCTTGATGAAGATAAAATTAGAGTCCGAGATGAGATGATAAGTGAAATACATGGAGGAGTATGTATTCAACATTATCTTATACCTAAGGATGTGAAGTGGTAATAGATGCTCTGGTTAAGATGTAGCTGCCTAGTTTAGCTAGAGGCTAGAAGAGGTTGTTAGGTTAACCCTTAGTTTGAAAAAGAGATAAGTTTGGCTAACACTCAGATGTAAGGATATCTATTGATCAAGTTAGTGGTTGTTTGGTTAGCCAGCCTAGGCCTTGATGAGATAAAAGGATGGTTGCAGAACCTCATATGCATTTCTTTGGAAAAGAAGGTGATGAAAACCGACTAGAGTGGTTTAGTGTTTCTGAGGAATCAATCTTGAGGAATCATGGCATACAGGAGATCATGATTTTAAGATCACCATACACCATGGTACTACAAATATAGTAATTCATAGTAGTACTTTGAATGCTTAATATGACGTTACATCTGGTAGGTTGCCATGCATGACAGGAAGTGAATGACGAACACCAATAACCCAATGAGTTGATATAGAGGACAAAGAGTCCCCGAAGGGGATTGGGAGTTGATCACTATGGATGTTGTGGTAAGTCTCCCCTAGACCAAGGAAGGTCAAGATGCAATATGGGTTATGGTAGATCGCCTTACCTAGATGACATGAGAAAGAAAGAATACTATCAAGGGATGGATTCGGTTGAACTACATATGAGGAAGATGGTTCAACTACACCATGATGTGAGTTCTTGAGTATAACCTAAAGATTTACTTCCATGAGGTGGAAGTATGTATAATTTGAACTCGATAATAGTACAATTTATCACCCTTAACTAATGGTTAGTATAATCCAGACTAAAGGGTCTGATGAGAGCATGTGTGCTTGTTCAGGGTGATACATGGAGACAGTTCTTGTCCTCTGTAAGATGTGATGATAACCACCATAGCCAGTATCGGGATGTAAAGAAGCTATGTAAGGGAGGTTGTGTCAGGCACCACTTCATTAAGATGATGTTGGTGAATGGACCTCACGAAGGTCAAGAAAAGGACCATAGTGAGTGCAAATGAAGTCACTTATGTAATGGCTGAAAGAGAGCCCAGGGGCGACATGTGTCGTGAGCTGATGCAAAGCAGACTGACATGTAGTTCACTGTGGGAGAGTATGTGATGTGAAAATCCAACTCCTCTAAGCTACAACTAAGAAAGGTGAGTCCCCAATATATGGGTCCATTTGAGATGGATTGGTGGAGATGGTTGTGTTTAGCCTTACCCCTCAGGATAACATGTTGTATAATGTATTCAATGAGTCCGATCTAGAGCACTTTGTGAGGTACCCAAGCCATGTGCTGAGCCATGAACCCATTTAGCTTTAAGAAAAGTTGAAATGTTCTGAGTCACCTATGAGGATACAAGGTACCAAGGTGAGAGAGAACTCAGATGCAAGAATATGAGATGATGAAGGTTGTTTGGAAGCACCATGGAAAGGGTGAGGCCACATGGGAGCCATGATGGACATAAGATAGTCTTATCCTGCATTGTTTGTTTGATTGATGGAATTTTGAGGACAAAATTCTTATAAGAGGGGAAGGATGTTACAACCCCAATTTTGCATATGTTTTCATAATTGAAATGTAATAATTTTGTGAATATGGAATTAATTAAAAAGGTGGTATGCTTTTCTTCAAAGAATGGATTTCTTTGCAAATCTCTCTTTTGAGAGGAATTTCATGGTTCCTATTAATATATTAATCAATTAATGGATATAAAAAGAAGAATAGAAGGAAAGTCCAAATAATGGAAAAAGTTACATGATAATGGATATTAAGTAAAGTATTCATGAGAAATACTTGGAAATATCTAGAAAGTAACATTAATGGCCACAATTGAGTAAAATTCTTTTACATATGATTTCTAATAAAAGAAATATGAAAAGAGGAAAATAAAAAGAGAGATAAAGAGAAATCCTCAAAAAGAGATATTTTAATCAAGAAATAAAAAGGATAATGAGAAATAATGGATATAGATGCATCTAGAAGAATAATGAGTATCCTTAAAAAGGAATTTCGAAATAATAGGATTTCTTGGGTTCTAAGGAGTCCAAGTTGCAAGATATTAAGTGAAGAAAGAAAAAAAAAGATGTAAAAAATAAGCTTAATAGAGTAATATCTTGCACCTAAAGAAAAGGAACGTTTTATTTTCGATAATGAGCCCAAATTTGGAAGAGAGGTATATTAAGTCATTATTAACTTTCCCTCAAAATTTTGTATTAATTGGATAATATATTTGGGAGTTATGATTTTTACAAAATCTCCTAAAGTAAAGAGGATAATGTCACAATTTCAATGGGACTGTTGTTTTTGGGCGCACGCGAGGAGGACCGTGGATTTGAGAACCAATGGTGTCCAGGTCATCTCCTACCCTGAGCCAAAAGAGGAAGGCTGCAAATAATAACTAATGAATTTCCTAATCAATTTCCTCCCTCTCAGTTTCCTATTGGCGACTGAAGACTCTTCCATTGGATTTGTGAGAGCAATACGAACGTTTCCGACCCAATTTTTCCCTGAACTCCCCGCCGATTGGGACTTTGTCCAAAGCCACTGGGACCTGGAATCCATGAGAGGGCATCCTCCCTGTGTATATAAGGGGGGGGGGAACAACCCCTTTGAGAATAATAGACGTTCTCAAATCACCACCAAACTTTTGTGGGGGTACTTTCTCGCTAAGCAGACCCAGCGTAGCCGGAGGGGACATCGGCCCCTGGGTCTTCGTACCCCCTGACCTGGGGCAGCTCGAGGGGCATAACCACCCTGAGCATCGGTCGAGCATAGCGAGGAGTGCGAAGAGGTTGGGTGTGAGGGGCGCAACCCACGACATGCTTGCGCGATGACCCAAGGCAGAGAGAGGGAGATCGACCAACGAGGTTGACCACCCATGGAGAGGCTCTGTTTTGCCGCTAAAATAGAGGAACTGGAACCCCCATCTGCACAGAGAAGAAGACACACATGAGGGTCAGTCGGGTCACAAGGGAGACAGATCCAAGCGGCGAGTCCGCGAAGCCAAGGAAGGGAATCACCAGAACAAAAAATCAAAAAGACATGTGGCACCTTGCTATTGGCCCAAAAGGTAAGTTCTTTGGGAATTCATAATTATTTCTGGATAGCTCTGATGAAAACATGAAAATATAAAAATTGATCAGGAGAACGCGTAGAATCCAATAAAAATACTTTTAAAGCCTGATTTCATTCCTATTTGCAAAAGTATGCTAATATAATGAAAAGTGCTTATGGATTAGATTAGAAACCCTAATTGAACATCGTGGTTAAGTTCATGATACTTAATTGATGAAATTAAGTAATAGCAACCTGTTGAAACGTTAATGATGAACTTGAACCTGATCTAGATGAATTATTGCATGGTTTAGGATTCTTACACCAATTATGAATGATTAAGCAGTTAGAAACCCTAATATAGGGTAAAAGAGGAGAAGATCATATTTAATTTGAAAAATGTGAAAATATGTTGTTAAATGATGGTTCTAAGATAATTCAAGTATAAACGTTCCTAATTGTGGATAAATACCCTTAATATGGTAATTAGGGTTTTTCTAATGGATAAAGATGGAATTAATGATAAATCGAGTTCGTATGTGAATTAGATCATAATGAACTATGAGTTGCTAATCCGGAAGGAACCAAAGATGATAATTGGGCCTAATGGTCTTGTCTTGAATTAAAAGGATAAAAATGGTAGCTTTAATGCAAAAGAGGCATAAGGACTTAACTGATGTTTAATTGTGCCTTTAAATCGAAATTAGGGTTATATGTTGTTAAAAGATAACCTTAATATCCTTCATGAAGAATAGATGAGATAATTAGGGTTTGTGAGTAATTGTATAAAATTAGGGTTTAAAATAGTAAAAATGAAGTGAAACCCTAATTGTAATGGAAACCCTAAAAGTGGATTAGAAACCCTAGGAAGCAAGCTAGATTTAATAGATCTTGATGGCATGATCAATAATAGGAAATTGTATGCATATTTCAGGATCTCAATATGTGCTTGCTTGCCTAATTGGATTTCTTGATTGATTGGATTATTGTATCTCAAATCATCCTGACAGGTATGTGGTTAATTATGGTTAATCACATTAGTTTCCCAAAGAGTTTCCCGGATGATTCATCACATTGAATGCAACTTATCAGCTTGGATGTTCATACTTGCAAATTATAAAGTCACTATGATTATCACAATAATGATAGAAGTGTGTATTCTCGCACCTATGTGCCACCCTAATGGATGATGCCAAAAGGTCAAGCCCAGGAGGGAAGACCAATGGGCACCATGAGTGGTGACCCCAGACACCAAGCTTGGGATTGAGAAGGTGGTCTTTATAGAATGACTAATGGGCACTATGAAGGGTGACCCCAGGCTCCAAGATCGGGATTGAGAAGGTGGCCTTAAGTCATTGGCAAAAGAGAAACCCTAAGGTGGGCATGCCTGGGTTAGGGCTAAAGCGGTGGAGAATGTCACATTGAAAGTGTAAATTGGCTTGTTAATTAACTTGATTGTGATATATAGATTGTTAGCCATATTTGTGAAATTTTGGTTGTCCCCACATACCGGCATATTTCGATATGCTGACCGACGTTTTGTTTGTTGGCATTTTAGGTACAAGTTTGAAAAGGACAAACATTAAAGTGGCATATGTGGAATTAATTAAGAAATAAAGTATAAAGGGGGATTAGTTAGAATAGACTCTAGATGTAGATAGAAGTAGATATCCAAGTTTTGAAAAAGGTATGCAAAGTTTTATTTTATACCAGTTTTCAATTTAGTTTGGTAGAATTTCTTAATTATTACTGATTAATTGTTGAACCTTTGATGTTGTTAATTGGGATAATGGCTCTGACCTTCGGGTCTCCCTTAATTGGGGGTTACCAGGTGGCAGGGTTGTTATAGAAAGTCTGTATGATTTGAAATTCTACATTGTTCTTTAGTTTTCTCTCACCTTGTTACCACATCATATGGAAACAAAATTTGCTTAGATTAATATCCTTTTTATTATTTACAACTCATATTACTTTGAATTGGTGTGAAAGTATCTAAACATATATTATAATCCCATAAAATGTATAAAGAATGGAAATATCCTTCCAAAACAAAATACTAAAAAAGAGCTCATAATATGTTATATTTACTCTAGTAAACTATTATTTTATTTGCAAGAATAAATATGAATATAAGCACATTGTTTATTTAAAGGAATATGTTTTAGAAATCATTTTTAATTACAATTTCAATAAAAGGAGAGGAATTGCCAAATCCTCACACGTACATACCGAGGCATCTAAATCTTAATGTTATAAATACCCCTCTAACTTGTGTGGTTGAACTATCAGGACTTTGCCCTTGTATCTATATCTTGGTTGGTACAAGACAATATAATCAGGTTAAAATAGAATAAATTTTATAATGAGTGACTAGATTCATGATGATGTCTTTACCATTTTATTTACTAGAGGAGTCCCACTCCAAAATCACAATCGTTTCACTCAACTATGTAACCACTGTAGAAGGAGAAGTTCAATCTATGTGTGGTCTTCAATTATACTTCCATATGTATGCTAACATCAATCTTGGTCTACTATATTTATTTTAATGTATGTTAAATCTAGATATAGAACTCATGCATGTTTTTATGTAAGAAATTTTTTTCTCTGTAATAGAATCTGATATAAATAAAATAACCTATTGACTTTGGTAAAAATAAAATTGAAGGATCAAGTTAACACCAATATCCCACACAAGTAATATTCATTAAGTCACCGAGCCAAATGCAAACTCACATAAAACAATAGATACGTTATACACATGTTAGGAAGAGGATAGAACAAAATAATAGAATGATAACAAAATCGTAGGGAATGAAGAGAAACTAGTTATATCACACAATGACCACTCGGTAATTCCACCTCTTCCCATTGTCATTCCTAGTGATCACCCCAATACTCTCTAGCTTCTTGACAGATACAATGAACAATGCAAGCAATAACCCCAATCCAAATCGTAGTTTGGTCTATGTGTAGATCTATTTCGTATGTCATTGAGTGGGTCGTACAAAGACGACTTAGAAGAGATTTGTGTGAGATTTCCTCTATTGTCTAAAGAGTAGACGTGACTCATTTATAATTAAAATTGTAGTCTTATGTATCACTTCCATGAACTCTAATGATAAAACATGAATGTATAAGACTTATTTATTTATTCTGAATATAAATATGTTTGAAACAACTTTATTCTAAAAGATTGAGGTTTTACAAGAAATGATAGAATTTAATTCTTCAATGAATGCTCTACTATCAAATGGTGGTTGGTGATTCATTGTAGCTTAATAGATATGGTGGCATTCCAAATTGGCTCCCCTCTACAATACAAACTTGGAAGACCTGATGGGATGCACTGAATTACTAAGAAGATGAACCTCTCTAGACATAACACTACAAGAACGATTCAAGGTTGTCTTGTTTAAGAGTGAGAAACATCAAAGATTCAACAAAATCCTTCAAATCAGACTTGTATTCTACCATAGAAACCTTTATAACCCCTCTCTTGCCATATGTATCCCAGTTAGAATACTTTTCTTCTCCCCTCCAAAAAACTTTCTATGCATCAACAAAGCTCTACCTCATGGAGTTTCTTATGGAAAAACCATCAAGAAAGTACTTAATATAATCATACACTTCCTTGAACAAGTTGTTGATGAGTTATACAGAGTGAACATCACGATGAGGACATTTCTACATTAAATCTTTGTATTGTTCCTAGTATCTAAGAGATATTCACTCGAGAGTTGTGCAAACTAAGTGATATGTCCTTAGATTTGGTAAGTGAGTGAGGAGATAAAGAACTTCTCTAGAAATTTTCTTTGGAGTTCATCCCAAGCATTGGAACTATTGCTATCTATGGAGTAATAAAACACACTAGCTTTGGCTATAAGAGAGTTGTTACAAGTTCATCACAATTTGATGGATTGTTTAGTCACACCCACATGTTTTCACAATCTGGAGAGTTCAACAAACTTCTATAAATGATCATGCACATACTCACCAATTCTTCCTGCAAAACTATTATTTAGCATTATTGTCACCCATTTCATCTTATTTTCATAATTCAGTGCCATAAGGGTCTGGTTGGACAATAGGATGGAAAAGATGTAGCTTTAGGAATAGAGAACTCTTAAAGAATTAGAACTCTTCCTACATTTCTGATATGACTTCTATGATTCTTCCTCTCTATGTGTAATTGTTGCTTGCATTCTATGATTGATTTTTTATTCTACATCTTGACTCTACATTTGTGAAGAAGCCTATCGTAGGTTCTTTTGATCTCAAAGTTGAAGTATGTGATGAAGTACATTCTATAAGAACATTGCATACACTAGATGTTACCTAAGAAAGATAAAAACCACAAACTAATGGATGGGAGAGGATTGGGTTCAAGTAGATTTGCAATATTATTAACTATAAAAGGAAATCCTAACTAATCCAAACTAGTTAACTTGATCAGATTTTTATTAGTCACCAAAAACCACACCAAAACTTGATGTCAGATAAACCACACCTAAAAATTCTCTACACTAGATATCCCTACCTTACCTAACTCAACTACATGACAATCCCATCCATATGTGAGTGCATCTTGTCACAATATAGTTTAGGACTGAAGCCAAAGAACATTGTATTTATGATTTATCTGATCAAATCAACAAAGCAAGAGTTAGTATATACACATTAGTTGGATTTAGTTGATCATGCTAAGATTTAGTTATACAGAGGTTGGATTAAAGTTATAATTGTTAGATGACGAAAACACTAGGATGTATGAGATTTCACCACTCTACCCATTTTTGCTCTCTCATTACATCACAAACATGCATGGACATAGAAACATTGAGGCCAACTAAATCATATCCTTTCAATATGTGTACCCACCACCTCAAAATTCACAAACTTGATGTTCTCATCAAGGTTTGAATATGAAACAAATGATATCCTAGATATTTGATTCATAGTTTTCATAGCATGGTCCATTTAAGTAAAGATGCAGTAAAAAGAACAAAAATGGGTAGAAGAATTAATCTTGGCACCCAACAAGGGGCTACTCTCTCTTCATGGTAGTAACAATTTCAATTACAAAAGAGCAGGCAAAAATCATTAATACATTTAAGATGGAGGTATAGTCGTGGGTGCAGTTGCTTGTCTTCAAGTTTGAAGTTCTGGACAGTTTATGAAGTAGCAAGCTACACCCTTGATATTCATCAGAGGTGGGCTTGGGGTTGTTAACCTCCCTTCCTTAAGGACTGTATTTTTCACTTTAAGGGAGCAACATATCAGCCAATGGTGATGAAGACCATTTGATCAATAGGAAAAAGGCATTGTTAGTCTAGCTTCTCCCATGGTTCGTGGCTTGCACATTTAGCAGAGGTGGAAGTGTCATCGGTCTATGACATAAATTGATTGATGAGATCAACTGATGTAACTGTTAGACGAAGCTGAGTTTGGAATGTGGCAACCTTGTATCGCCAAGAAGATCATCCTTTACTATGGAGGCCATGACATATATTTATAGATGGATGGAACAATTGGATATTAAAATCTCCACCCACCCAAAATCACAAAAATGGCACCAAGAATTCCTTAAGAGGTTGTGAGAAGATTAGGCGACGTATTCTTGGTTAGAGTCCCAATTGGTTGGGGTTCCTTGGATTATGGATCCCTGTTGATTCTCGTTTTCATTTGATGCATGGGTATCAACATGTGCATGAATTACGTCGTTAGATACACGGACATACATCTCTTCATGTGATGAGCCATTAGTTAGGAGATTTACTAGGTATGAATTCTATCGGGCACAAAACCCTCATCGGTCTACAAGACATTAGTTGAGAGGTTCATCAAGTCAAAATACCATAAAGTATGAAATCCTCTTCGGTCTATAGCGCCATTAGTTGCAGATGCATACAGTACTTGTTAGTTGACGAGTGCACATAATTCTCATTTATTGACTAGCACATAAGAACCTCGTTAGTTGACGCATCATCAGAAGACACATATGCATATTGATGACACTACAGACTGAAAGGAATGTAAATTGATGACTTTAAAGACTATTGTGAATGAAGGGGTATGAGTGTGTGTCATCAGGCCCATGTCTTGGATCAATGAGAAATTTGTAAAGGTCAAAGAAATACTAGATGAAAAAACTCAAATCTTAATCAAAATATTTTTAAGACCACTGATACGATGATTTTGAGTCGCATTTATAGACTTGTTTTACTTGTGTTTTATGCATTTATTGGTCATTTTCGTGGTTAATATTGCATAATTCATTTACTTTGGTCTATGAGCCTTCTCAACATCAATTCTCCCTTATTTTAGTATTTTGAGCATAAATGATTACAATAATGTGTTTTATTTCGACTTATGTGGTTTTGTGTTGCAATTTCAGGAAAAATGCATATCTGCAGCTGTCGATACTATCGACGGCTGTCGATACCATCGACACAGCTACAGGAAGCCAACCACAAGGAGCAGCATAAAGTCGATACCATCGACTCTTCTTTCGATGGTATCGAGTTACTATCAGGTTGCTGGCGAGAAGATAGTCGATACTATCAACCATAGAGTCAATGCTATCGACCCCAGAAGATTTAGTGACGGTAAAGGGATAGAACCGACGCCTAAGGGTGTCGATACCATCGACCCTCATCGATGGTATCGAGTCAGCAGCAGGCGCAACGAAGAAAAGAAAAGAAGACTTTTCGATATCGCGCAGGGTCGATACCATCGACTCGCGTCGATGGTATCGACACCGTCAGATGCAAGTTTGTTTTAGATCGATCTAAATCCGACGGCTATGATATTTTTGCAACCTAACTCAGTGATTGTACCTAATGACAGTGACCAGGAGTAATTGATCACGTTATTAGCCGCTGCACACGTCCCGAGAAGGTGTGGAGAGAAGAATGAAGCCTAGAAGTACACCCCAGCCATTCCGGAAGCCGAAGAAGACATTTTCCACCGCCGAAAGGCTATAGATCGTGCATTCTACGCCGAGGAACACTTGGATCTTCTCCGTTCAAGGGGTTTCATTATTTATTCATGTTTTCTCCATGTTTCCCCTTTTCTGTACCATGTTTTGCTTTGATATGAACATGCGAGGCTAATCCCCTTTGTCTTTAGGACCAGGAGTAGCCTAGGGAAGCATTGTATGACATTTTTATCATAGTAATTCATCATCTATCTCTTCAATTTGTGGTATAATTTCATTTTCTCAATTATATTGTTATGCTTGATCACCATAATGATAATCTAATGCCCTTAATTGCTTTGAAAGAAGAATTAACGGTTGAAAAGAGATGAAATTCACATTAATTAATAAATCCCTTGAACAAGGCGATGTACGGTTAATGGTGGAAACCCAAAGGTCGATTTTAATGCACCTAGTTTAGGGTATAGGTTACTACGACGATGGAACCGACCTAGACATAGGTAGTGAATTGTACCACGACAGTGGGCAATTCTAACTACAGGCCACTACCCGGATCGAGAGATAAAACTAA
This sequence comes from Alisma plantago-aquatica, assembly GCA_963693085.1. Taxonomy (NCBI): domain Eukaryota; kingdom Viridiplantae; phylum Streptophyta; class Magnoliopsida; order Alismatales; family Alismataceae; genus Alisma; species Alisma plantago-aquatica. The sequence goes on from OY856411.1 coordinate 1,243,127,774, forward strand.
ATTATTATATGAAAATTCATGCAATGAAAACCCGCGGTGAAACCGCAATCCTAAAGATTCCCATTTGAATTGATTAAACTAAACATTTAATCAATTGCTTTATTTTATTTTGTTTTCTTTTATTTTTACAACAACTCTCAAACTCTTTTAATTAGTTTAGCTGATCGCAAACAGTTAGTAGTAGTCTACTGATAGTTCGGTGTCCCTGAGTTCGACTCGGGCCTCACAAGGGCCTATACTACATTGACGCGTGCACTTGCATTCAACGCACGGTAAAATCGTGTCAAGTTTTTGGCACCGTTTCTGGGGACATGACAACTGTCGGCACTACGAGTGCTGCAAGCGACCATTCTAGGCCTCTTTCTAATTTTTATTATTTAATAATCATTTTTGAAATTCATAGTTTACCTTTCATATTTAGAAATCGTCTAGCACGGTACTGAACTGAAATTACCATTTTTACGAGTACTGTGCATGGTGTAGACGCGTAGCACCAACTACACGCAACGAGCACCAGAGGTTCCACTGCCGGGACCTGACGACGAGGAGGATTACAATCAAGACCAACTGGAAGATATAGATTTTGACTCAGAACAAGAAGCCATGGCAGAAGAGCAGACGATATGGGAGAAGATCAAAGCTTCTTCCTCATCTGCTTCAAAGGGGCCAATCAAGAAGCAGACGATCAACATTCTGACTTATAAGATTGATCCTGCATTGATCAACTTGGTCTAGTCAAATTCATTCCATGGGATAAAGAACGAAGACCCAATGACTCACATTAGCCAGTTTGTGGAGAACTGCGACATGATAAAGATAGACAGGTTCCTGCAGGAGACACTGTACCTGAATCTGTTTCTGAGCTCTCTGGTGGGAAATGCACGAGAATGGTTGCACAATCTTGACGATGAATATGTGGAATCATGGAACCACATGGTTGAAGTGTTCTTTGAAAGATTCTTCCCGCCCGAGAAGACAAATGATCTGATCAGAAAAATTCACAATTTCAGTCAGATGGCAGGTGAAACCTACTCTGATACATGGGAACGATTCCAAATAATGCTGAGGAGGTGCCCACACCATGGTTTGGATAAGGAAAAACAAGTGAAGATTTTCTATTTTGCTCTTTCTGAGCATGATAGAAGCAATCTGGATTCCGCAGGATCCGGGTTCTTCTTAAACAACACTGGCACTAGGTGTTGGGAGATTCTGAAAAATATGGCAAAGAAGCAATCTTGGGGCGATAGGGATGCACCAGAACAAGTGAAAGTCGCAAGTGAGTCCAGGGCCATTAAGGAGCTGAATGATAAATTAGACCTTCTAGACAAGAAATTGCTTGCCAAAGAAGATGCAGAATCCGACGAGGAAGCCCAGGTCAAATTTATGCAACAATAGAGCTACAGAAACAATGATTATGCTTGGAGGAAGGATAGAAAATTCTAATGGAAAGATCCAAACAACTTCCTACAAGATCCAGATGCAAAGCCACAGTCAACAGCAGAAGATGAGAGCACCGCGTTGCTTAGTCAAGTGGTGTAGAAAAATCAGGAGATGATGAGCATGTTTAGCAAGCAGCTACAGTCTCAGGGTGAAATCTTGACTAAATTTGGGCAGACATTGCAAAGCCATGGAGTGCAGATGAGGGCATTAGAGATGACTGTGACCCAGATTTCCAATGAAGTGGCGGCCATGAAGCATGCCAATCAACAAAGACAGGCTGGGAATGCAGAGGTTGTTCAAGCACATCATCAAGTAAAGTACATATCTGTGATTACTAAGGCAGAGCCCTCGGTGGTGGAGGTCCAGGATAAAAGCAAAATGATTGTTGATACAGAGGCTATACCGAAAATATCATATCCTCACAGTCATTATGGTCTACCAGGAGGATACGTTCCATTCAGAAAAACCCGCCAAGAGCCCATCACAGTTGCGCTCGTATCTAGGCAAGAAGAGCAGGTGAAGGTCATGTGTCATGGTGAAGCTACATTCACTGCGAGAGAGGAGCCGCCACAAGTTGCACCTGTTGCAAATGATGTACCAAAGCCTACGCTAGAGGGTGACATTGAAGCCAACTTGGGGGAGGAGACCCCGAAAAGCCCATCTGTACCACCTCATAAGAGTCTAAATGAGGCAGTTGTGTCTTTTCCGGACAGCCCGATGCCGAAGAAAGAGCATCAACACTACAAGAAGTTTTTGGAGATGTTCAGGAAACTCCATATCAATATTCCGTTAGTGGAAATGATAGAGAAGATTCCAGCTTACGGAAGGTTTATCAAAGAAATCATCACCAAGAAAAGGCGGATCAAAGACACAGATGTTTGCCGGGTGAATGAGATGGTGAGTGCAATTATCCATGGGAGTCTACCACAGAAGAGGAAAGATCCGGGGGGTTTCTACATCCCATGTTCTATAGGCGGTAAACATTTTCCATAGGCACAATGTGACTCAGGGGCCAGCATTAATCTTATGCCACTGTCCACATTTCAAAAGCTTGGGTTGAAAAAACTAAAGAAATCTACTACGACTATTGAGTTGGCGGATGGGTCCATTGTCAAGCCATACAGAGTGTGTGAGGATGTACTTGTCAAAGTAGACAGGTTTATCTTTCCGGTGGATTTCATTGTTATGGATATGCCGCAACTCAAGGGTTGTGAAATGCTCTTAGGAAGGCCGTTTCAAGCGACGGACGATGTTGTCACTGCAATTGGGAGAGGTACTTTGACCTTGGGAATTGGCTAGGATCGAGTTGAGTTCAAAATACCGCATGATCCCTTAGGCACACTCTCCAAAGCTCCAAAGTGAGGAGCTTGATTTTGTCTAGCATAAGACGTTAAATAAGGGCGCTTGTTGGGAGGCAACCCAACCATCGGTAGTTTCATTTAGTTTCTTTCAATTAGTACTTTGTTTTGATTTGATTTTGTTTTTAGTGTAAAAATGATACCTTGATCGTTTGTTCCATGTGCAGGACTGAGGCAAGGTCAATACCATCGACCTTTGTGTTGATGGTATCGAGATAGGCACAGGTAGGCGGCTGCAAAAATCTCACTGCATCGATACTATCAACGGCCTTGTCGATAGTATCGACATACCATCAGGTTGCTTGCCAAAAAGAGGTCGATAGTATCGACATGGGCGTCGATACTCATGAGATCTCTGGAGATATTCAGACAAAATTGTCTCAGCCAAGTCGATACCATCGATGGGCCTGTCGATGGTATCGACCCAGTTACAGGCAGAAAGCGGAGGCCGGGCCTCGCGAGGGTATGTGCCCTAAGAAGAGTCGATACTATCGACCCGCGTCGATAGTATCGACGTGACTTGTCACCGATCCGCGAGAGGAAATCAACGACGATCGCTGCATCAAGAGAGTCGATCCGTGGGATGGGTCGATACCATCGACACCCATCGATGGTATCGACACATCATCAATCCATGCCCCCAAATCAGGCTATCGACAACTGTCGATACTAGCAGAAGACGGATTGTGCTACAGGAGTCGATACCATCGACTCACGTCGATGGTATCGACGGTCATACAGCAGCGCCAACCATGATTATAAAAGGGATGTATTGTCATCATATGACATCACACCTTCAGAGATTTCTTCCTCCACTTGTGCCGAGCATCTTGTTGAGCGATCGGAGCCCGACTATGAGTATCCAAGGAGCGCATTCTTCCTCGAGCTTTCACCGAGCAGAGATTGTCTTCTCCGACCTATACTGAGCTCCGTCTTCTACTCCTCCTTTCTTTGCAAAGATGGTGCATACCGACGGCACATCTTCTTCACGCGCGACACCGATGGAGATCCCCGAGTTCATCCCTCTGCCTACTACATCTATTCCACATCCCCGAGTTCAAGAAGGTCTACGAGGAATTGATGAAGAGAAAGATCGAGCCCACACGCTATGTCGATCGGGACATGGTTCATTATCTTGGGTTCGAGCCCAATCTTGCCTACGTTCTCAAGGGGCAGGCAAGGCATACGGGCTGGAGGCCCAATGAGATAGAATTCCACACTGATAGCCAACCATTCTTTGGTGAATGGCCCACATACAAGGAGCTAGTGGCGGAGTTCATGGCGTCGCTGGATATCTGCGTCGTGCCAAACGACGTCATCACCACTGATCGGGAATGGATCAAAGGCCGTGTTTCTTTCTGGCTGTACAACAATGATTACACTCTCACCCTGCGGAAGTTCAATTCCATCTACAATTGGAATCATGGGCGAGATCAGTACCGGCGGCCAGACAACAGGACAGACTACGATGCCATTTTTGCCGAGATGGTGACTGCGCCGCCCGGCAAATCCGTGAGCTACCACAATGCGGCGGTGGCGGATTTCGAACATATGTTCGTGCAGATTATTCACCGCATGATCTGCACCACCTTGTTCGCTCGTGGTGATCTATTTCTTAGCAAGTTTCAAGAGACAGACTTGTTTTTCCTACACAAGTTGCTGAAGCGAGAAGAATGTAATTGGGGCACATTTTTCTTGACGCGCGTGTTGGCTGTAAAGAGGAGTACGCAGAAGGCTCCAATCCACTTTGGAGGGCTCATCACACCGTTAGCCCACTATCTTGGGTTAAATTTCTCCCAGCTTACTCCCCTCTCCAACCGGAGCAAAGTCAACCTGCAACATCTGCATCGCTCCAGCCTCATCCTGCGTCGTGATGGCCTGGCATATGCACATTGCCATCTCAATCATGCCTATCAAGAGTGTTCACTTCCAGACCCCGTCTTCAACATCGAGGGCGCTCATCATTTTCGATGGCCTGTCATCACCATCGAGAGCTCGGATGAAGACGGCGGCAACGACGACAACGACAATGAAGGCGACGAGAATGAAGAGGAAGAGGAGGCTTTCACTCCTCTTCGGGCATGAGTGGCACCCAGGAAGCGTCCCCGCATGCATCTGGGTGCATCTTCTTCTTCACAGCCTCCGCCGCCACATCCCTCGCAGCAAAGCGAGGATGTCTACTCCATGCAAGGGATGTATGCAATGCTGTAGGATATTCATCAGACGCAGCAGCAACATACAACTTCATATGCCGGTATTCAGGATACGACGAACCGACTGCTTGACAACCAGAGGGAAATTTTTGAAAATGAGCGCCTCCTCCTCGACAACCAACAACACATCCACGACAGGTTGCATAGGATGGAGATGCAGCAGCATCCCTTCTACGATCATTACTGGAGCCAGAATTACTTTGGGGGGTATCCACAACCTCCACCAATGCCCCAGTATGATCTGAGCTTTCAGGGGAAGTACCCGTCTTGGGATCCCACGGCCCCACAGTACCCGCCTCCTCCGGAAGATTGATCGGTATCTCTGTTCCACCTTTTAAGTTTGTTTGTGACTATGAGGCCATAGTCGGATTCAAACTTAGGGGAGAGTTGGAATAGCTCTATCCTTTAGTTTTCTCAGTTTTTAGTTTTTATTGTTTTGACTTTTGTCATTTGTTTCTCTGAGTTATTAGTTTGTTTATAGGATCCACACTCTATCTAGTGTAATTGTGGATGTCTTAAGTCATGTGTCATCTCGTTGCTTGTACATGGGAATCAAGGGCAAATTTAAATTTTTTTGGTGTTTAGCAAGCTTGTGTTGTTCAACTTTGAGCACATAACTTAAGGAAATGATTGGGTTTGTCAATTATAAAATAGGAAATCACAACTGTACATTCTTCGGATTCATGAAAAGTGGACGAAACTGGTTGTTTGAGCCTAAACTGATCAAATGATAATGAGACTCTAATTTCAAATAAGAGAGAGAAACCTCTTAATTACTACACAGGTCAGTAAGGAGGGACACATAATAATTTTCAAAGGTTCAGTCAATTAGTCGTGTGATCTATCCACCCCATTGTTTTCATACTCCACCATAAGAATTGGAAGTACATTACGGTTTTAATTTCTTTGATTGCATTCCATGTAGATAGGTTTTGCATTGCAGCTATTTTCACATATTTTGCATGAAATAAAAAAAATACAGATGAGTTATACATGCACATTATCCTTAGGTGCGTGTCATTTAGTGTCATAATCATCATTTTGTAGCTTTATTCACATTTTTGTGCATATAGTACATCATGCATCTTTTTTCTTCTGAAATATTATGGGTGATGAACTTGTTCCATACCTTCTGAATGATTCAAATGTATAAGTCATGCAACAATAAGTGAGCCCGACAAACAATTCATTGTCAGCTATGAAAATAAGGGCTTGAATGAAAAAAATTAGAAAAAGAAAAAGAGAAAAAAAGAGAAGAAGAAAAAAAAAGAATTGAGAAGTAAGTAGTAATGAGAGGGAGAAAGTGATAACACCAAATTTTGTGATATTTTAGACTGTTTTTCCGTTATCAAAACTGCCCTTTTAAACTGTTTTCCTCTCTTTTATAAGTACTTTTGTAATAATTGGCCAAATCACGCTCTTAATCCAATATTTCCATTTTTTGCAGAGTTTTTCCTCATTTTGGTACGTTTATCATCAATAAGGTCGTCCCGACCCACAAATAAGCTCCACCTGCTTTCGGCCTTCCTGACACCCGATACAAGCACTGCCCGACAGGGTAGCGTGACACAAAGACGCGCGATACAGGGATGCCGTACAAAAAGAAACTGACGGATGACACATCTTTTACCCGACAGGGAGCCGAGCTCGCCATGATAACCTGAGCTTGTCGCACGACATAGGCCACCCACCGGCAGGCGCCGCCCGTCACGTAACCGACAGCCGACACCCCTGTGCCGAGCGATACCAGTATCAGCCATCCATCGACCCGTGAATAAGGAGGACACGTGGCGCTTCGAGCACCATAACTTCCCCCAACCACTGCCTATAAATAGCAGCTACAGGAAGCCGAAAAGACAGTTCACACAGTTGGGAACTTTGAGCGATCTTCGGAGGAAAACTGCGAGAGCAGAAGTATCGTGCCTGAGTGTCCGTGCCGGGCAACTCTAGGTGAGCTCTTCCTCATCCTGAGAGGGAGGGGATGATTCACTTAGGACCGTCGCGGGCGACACTGCAGGCCGATATCGGCCAACGTTGATGAGCGACACAAGTGCCCGACAGTAGTTGCATCGCTCCATGGAAGACACGATATCGAACCCGATACGCCTCACCCGTCATAGCGTGCCACCCGACATGAGCGTATCGGCCAGGGTCCTTGAGCGATATAGTTGGCCATCATGGTGTGCCGCCCGAGAGGGTGTGCCTCCCGACACTGCTGTATCGGGCTAGGCTCCTGATCGGTATCGGGCTGGAGAGCTGCAGTGGTCTATCGTCCTTCTACATCAAGAAGGCGACATTTATCTTTATTTATGTTATTTAATTCTTTACTTATGCACTGTAATTAAGACCTTTAATGTTTATGGAAATGGAAAAGCTTAATCACTTGCTGCTCTATGCTTGGTGTAATTGTTGGATGACTGCTATGTTTAATATCTGAACTCTAGCTTGCATGTTTGGATCGCGTTTCGCTTAGCTACCGAATCGTGTTTTCCCGTCGCAACAACTTTGAGAGATGTGTTGTGGCTCTAGTGTTTGGTCTGATTTTGGAGTACGAGAGTGCCTGGAACGGAGTTGCTTCAGTAGCATTTCACTCTAACTTAAGTCCAGCAACCTCGAGAGGGGTGTTGATGCTTGGTTAGAGGTACCCGCTCTGAGAGGAGGGGTACAGGATGCTCCTGCTGCCTCTTGTTTTACCAAAGTTTATCCTTCGCACCTTGCTTTAGCTCTAGTTTGATCTTTCTGTTTCTGTTGCATGAACACCCCTAAAAACTGCTAAATGACTAAAACCTTAAATCCTTCTTATAACTCCAGTTGGAGATAGTTTTCTTTGTTTTGTTTGTGACATCTTGTTATTTCCCCTTGGGGAATTTACTATCTCTTTGTACTTGCCGGAGTGTAGCGTGTCGATTCAGAGTTCTCAACACTACCACCCTTGTCCCTATGTTCGACCCCGTATATCTACTTCGACCCCGTAAGCAAAGTTGCGGGGGCCTAAAGAGTTCAGATTATAAATATAAAAGTCCGACTAACTTCAAATCCACCTCCATTTTTGGACGCGCGATTTTGGCCGTCAACTTTTTGGCGCCGTTTCCGGGGACAAGGCAAAATAGTACTGTAGACGAATCCGAATCCACTAACTACATTCCCGTGCCTCAAGCTTAGAAATGAGCTTGACATCACTCTTTGCTTTTGTTATTTTATTATCATTAATCTTTACACAAAATAAATAATTCTATTTTCTAAACTTGATTTCTCGCGCCATTTCAGAAACTCTGTAGAACGACGATCTGTTCCATTGAGCTCAGACACCATGTCTCGCTTGGGTAATCTCTGTCTGAGGGTGAACGTCAAGGCCGAGATGGGATTTCGCACCAACCCAGCTTGGTTGGTCAGTTATTCGCTTACATAAAAAGACAAGACACTATCATCAACCAGCTGGCACAGGGAGCGCTAGCCAGTCTTGGAGCTCTGAATTCCATGCAACACCAGATGGTGAGTCTGCAGATGCGCCAACATAAAGTCAATCAACGATTGGCCCAGATGGCCGCTCTGAGAAAGGACCCTGCAGGAAAGACACTCTCCTGCCCTGAAACTACCAAAATGGCAGTACTAAGGTTTGGGAAGACGGTGGAGCGTACTGATGAAACCAGACCAGAGCCTGAGCCAAGGCCTTAGAGTGCGATTCCGGCTGAGGACGAAGGTAGACAAGAAGAAGCTCGAGAGCCTACACAGAAGCCTTCCGATGAGCTATCTGGTGGGAGGAATCCTTATGCTCCCAGGCTGCTGTTTCCTTATAAGCTGATCAAGGCAAATATGAAAAAGCGTCACGAAAGGTTCATGGACTCGATCAGGAAACTGCATCTTGAAGTCCCCTTCCTTGATGCTTTGGAGGAGATGCCGACCTACACCAAGTTCCTCAAGGATCTTATCACGAAGAAAAGAAGGGGAGGAAGAGTTGAGACCGTGCACCTAGCATCTGCTTCCTCAGCCTTCGTGAAGCCTGACCTGCCTAACAAAAGAAGGGACCCTGGAGCTTTTACTATCCCGTTTGCCATCGGGGACAACGTTGAGTGAAAAGGTCTTGCTGACTTAGGGGCAAGCATCAGCCTCATGCCCCTGAGCTTTGCGAAAAGGTTGGGTTTAACTGACATGGTTCATACCAATATGAGGATTGAACTGGCGGACCATACCTTCAAGAGACCAGTTGGCGTTGTTGAGGATGTGCCGATCAGGGTCGGTAATTTCTTCATTCCTTGCGACATAGTAGTCGTTGACACACTAGAAGACCCCCGCTGCCCGATCATCTTTGGACGTCCTTTCTTGGCAACAGGAAGGGCGTTGATTGATGTCTCTGAGGGGATTATCACGCTGAGGGTCGGAAATGGACACCTGGACTTCAAATTGAAGGAGGTCATGAAAAGTCCTTCCCTGTCAGAATCTGCGTGTTTCGTGAATAGCTACGATAAATTCTGCCAGGAGATAGAGGAGGACATCCGGATAGTGGACCCCCTTGCGAGGGCTATAAGCTGTCAGGATTCCGACTTCGAAGATCCTAAAGTTGCGAAGTATGTCAACCTTTTTGACATGTCTTACGAAGATCTGCACGAAGAGGATGAGGTGGTGGAGTCCGTGAAGTATGCCTCTCTCGAGGAGGGGCCTCAAGAGAAGGCATCCAGAGTAAAACCTGAGTTGAAACCATTGCCTAAAGGTCTAAAATATGAGTTCTTAGATGAAGAAGAGAGAAACCCTGTCATCGTAAATGCCAATCTCTCGAGAAACCTGCTAAACCGACTTCTAGAGGAGTTAAGACTCCACAGGGGGGCTATAGGATATTCTGTAGAGGACATCAAAGGCCTTATCCCTACCTTATGCATGCATCACATCAACTTGGAAGAATCCGCCAAGCCTCTGGCTCAACCCCAGAGGAAGCTGAACCAGATGCTCAAGGAAGTCTTCAAGAAAGAGGTAATCAAGCTAAGGGATGTGTGGATCATTTACCCAATCAATGATAGAAATTGGGTGAGTCTGATTCAAGTAGTACCCAAAAAGGGAGGGATGACAGTGGTAAGGGGAGAAAGGGGCGATGAGGTGGCATTTAGGACCGTCACTAGATGGAGGATGTGCATCGATTACCGAAAGCTAAATCAGGCTACCAAAAAAGATCATTTTCCGCTACCTTTTATTGACCAAGTTCTTGAAAGATTAGCGCATCACGATTTCTTTTGTTTCCTTGATGGATTTTTAGGATTTTATCAGGTACCCATCTTGCCCGACGATCAGGAGAAAACAACATTCACCTGCCTCTACGACACTTATGCATTCATAAGGATGCCCTTCGGACTCTGCAACGCCCCCGCCACCTTTCAAAGATGCATGCTATCGATGTTTTCAGATTTTTTAGAAGATATCGTAGAAGTTTTCATGGATGACTTTTCCGTATATGGAAAGGACTTCGATAGCTATCTAAAAAATCTATCATTGGTTCTTCAAAGGTGCGAGGAGAACAGCCTGGTCCTAAACTGGGAAAAGTGCCATTTCATGGTGCAGGAGGGCATAGTTCTAGGGCATAAGATCTCAAGGTGTGGGATCGAGGTGGACGCAAGCAAAGTTGAAGCAATATCTAAGCTTCCTCCACCGAAATCCATGACGGGAGTGAGAAGCTTCCTCAGGCACGCCAGATACTACCAGAGATTCATCAAGGACTTTTCAAAGATTTCCAAACCGATGTCCAATCTTCTGGTAAAGGATGCTGAATTTGTTTTCTCTGACGATTGTCTCAATGCTTTTCAGGCCCTGAAAAACGCTTTAATATCACCACCTATCCTCCAAGCACCAGAATGGGATTTACCATTTGAGCTGATGTGCGACGCTAGTGACTATGCTGTTGGAGCAGTCCTGGGGCAAAAGAAAGATAAAAAGCACATTGTGATTTGCTACGCTAGTCGCACGTTGGACGAGGCTCATGTAAATTACACAACCACTGAAAAGGAGATGCTCGCGATCATCTTCGCCTTCGATAAGTTTAGGTCGTATCTAGTTGGATCAAAGGTCAAGGTATTTACAGATCATGGGGCTATAAAATATCTAATGCAAAAGAAAGACACAAAGCCCAGGCTGTTGAGTGTTGGCTAAATGGACATATGTAAATCCCTTTGTTTTGATAATGACAAACATTTCATTCTTGTTAATCTAATGTGCTACTTGAGTGTGCAGGAACAAGGTGGATGATAAAGTATTAGGGAAATCCATATGCTTACATATTTATATTTTCATGAAATGTAATCGCTTTGTAAAAACTTGTACAAATATATAATGTACAAGTACTTAGATTTCATGTAAATCAAGCGTTAGATTCTCCCTAGATAAACATCACATTTAGATAAGTCATCCCCTTGAATAGTGTCACATATGCACACTCATACACACACTTAGTGATTTAATTGGAAAAGTGAAACAGGGTCAATCTCGGTCGACTAACTCCTCAACCGAGACACTCTCGATCGACAATCTTCTCGACCGAGAAAGACCCAAGTAGCCGTTTGACACAGCTGACAAGGTGGTTGGCAGTTGGAGATAAACATTGCATACACTTGATCCAGAGAGCCTGTCGGTCGACAAACGTTCGACCGAGTAGGAGTCTCGGTCGACTATTTCTCGACTGAGATGGTCTCTGACAGCAACTGCAGAATTAATTATTTAGCCGTTACTAAAGCAACAAACTTGTACCTAACAGCTAGTTAAGCACTTAGAAACCCCTAGAAGGTGTCTAGAACGTCCTTAAGCACCTATAGGACATTCCTATAAATAGGACATAGCTTGGGACACCCAAATACACTTACTTGTTACACTTGAGCAATCTTTGAGCATACATTGACTTTGTGCAATCTGTTTGTGAGCAATTGAGCATTGTGACAATTGGCTACTTCTTCCCTTAGCTCAAAATTCGTGTCCCATAGGCTAGCATCTCCTATCCACTGCAATTACAATTACATACACTTTGGCTAGGAGATCTATACGCTTGATCTAGGCAAATCAAGCCTTGTGCTACAAAAGGATAAGTTGTAATTTCCTTTTCCTTTCTTGTTCTCTATTATTGTTTGTACTCTCCTTGCTACTCCTAGGTTGGAGGCTGCGGATTGGAGAGGGTGGAGATCTTCTTGGTGAAGAAGGGGACCTTGAGCTACTTCAAGAAGGCTGGTGCAACGGGAGGTTACTTCTAGAGAGGAAGGCTACTTCAAGGGGGAGCTTGAAGTTACTTCAAGAAGGCTACCTCAAGTTGGTGCATCTACTTCAAGTGAAGGCTGTTCAAGGGGTGTAAAGAAAGTATTGTATTTTGTATAAATCCTTGTGAAGGTAATAAAATAAATACTTTCAAAATCCCGGTTGGGTAAGCAACCGGGTAGTGGACTGACAACTTTAGTATTTTCTAAAGTTGGAACCACTCTAAACACCTGTCTCCTTCTTCCATTTATAATTGTGGTTGTTTGAGTTAAATAATTGTTAAAATATTTAAAAACTCTATTCACCCCCCTATAGTGTTTTTCAATTGGTATCAGAGCAGGCTTCAAGGAGCTCTAATCGAGTCTTGAAGAATGAAGGGTGGTGGTGTTAACAACCGCAAGCAAAGGAAAAGCATGGACCAATCTTCAACAAGTTGCAATTGGTGCTTAGGAACAATGCACACTACACTTAACTGTCCATGGAGGTCAAAAAAGGAAGATGCGCATAAAGAATGCCTTATTTCTACAATAAGTGAAGAAGAAGAAGAAGAGGTAAGCCTTTTTGATTTATCTAAAGAAGAGCTAGTTGCGAGTCTTGAAGAGACACATAATAAATATATTGAATGCAAGAAGAAATTAAAGAAATCTAATAAAGCAAATGATGAGTTACATGCTAAGCTTCTTGCTCTCACATCTGAAAATGAAGATCTCAAAAAGGTTATTGAGGATCATGATATTAAGCTAAAATCTATAGAAGCAAATTGCAATCTTCTTTCTCTAGAAAAATTAAATTTGCAAACTCAAGTAAATGATCTTCAAAAACAACCTATTTTATGTACACATCTAGATTATGATATTATTGTGAAAGAAAGAGATTCCTTGCTATCTAATCTAAATCAAACAAAGTTAGACATCAATAAGAGAATGGATGAGATTGTTAAGCTGCAACAAAAAGTTAGTAGCTTGAGTAATAATAACACTCTTGATAAAATCTTAAATAATTCTTACCATCAAATTGGAAGGAGAGGACTAGGTTACAAGCCTAAAGGAAAATCTTATCAAAAACCTAGTTGGGGAAGAACACAAGTGCCAAAGAGCCAATCTATGTATGTACCTAAAGGCACAAATACATATGTACCCAAGAACAACCTAGAACAAAATCATAGAAAGAGATATGAGGTTGATTCTATATGTTGTCATTACTATTTGTGCCTTGGACACTATTCTTTTTCATGTCCTTACAAGAAAAAGGATGTCGAGTTAGTATGGGTTCCAAAACCCCCAAACTAAATGGATAAAATTAAGTTGAGATATGACCAAAGACTCTAAAGTTGTATATCTCTATGTCTATCTCAACTTAACCTAATAAGACACTAAGTTAATCCAAGAAATTAAGATTTCCAAATATACATCTTAAACTACTTGTTTTAGTTTGGATTATCAAAATGTATATGATTAGTTGAAATTTAACCTAAATGTTACTTTGATATTTAATATCTCAACCAAATCAAGCTTTAACTTTCATATTTTTGCTTTTACTTGTAAACAATTTCTGAAAACAGGTCTGAAACAATACAGAACCTTTCTCGGTCGAGAAAACTGTCGATCGAGAGAACTGTCGGTCGAGAAATAGTCGACCGAGCAGGTTTTTGTTGTCAAGTCTGCAATAAATCTGTTGAATATGTCTTCAAGTAATCTATTTGCTATCAATTATGACTGATTTTACATGCAAAACAAAGTATACATTCTGGAAATTATTTTTGAAAACTTATATGAGATTTGGTTTATTCTCTAAATAATTATGGATCATATTGATTTAAGTCAAATTACAGCCTATATGATCTGTTCTAAGTGTTCCTTGATTTATTCACATAGAAATCATATATGGAATTTCATTACATCATATATCTCCACCAATTTCATTATTCAACCTTCTATAGATAACATTGATGCTTGGTGTATGAATAATGATTAGTGCATCCTTGATGATACATAGGCAAGCAAAGTGATTTGTTGGTAATATGCCATTTTAATGCTTGCAACACATAAGATAAATATTTCTCAATTTGTATCTTTTCAGAACTGTGATATTAATCATGCTTTCATATAAGAATTTTATGAGGATACAAGAAGAAGCAAAATTTGATATTCATGTAACTACAACAAAGCTTATATTTTAAGAAAATCAAGGACAAATGTTTTCATATTAAGTATAATTTAGAATACTTCAAATTGATATCTAATCAAATTACATGCAGATATTATATATATGAATATTCAATTTGGAAATCTGCAAACTCGCCTCTTGGTTGAAACAAAATTTAATCAAGGGGCTCTATGGTCGTAGTCAAAGTTGACCTAAAATAAGTTTGACACAATACTTATTTGAATATTATTTTCTATTGTGATTAAAAGAATCATAAATTTATGATCACAAAATTGTCACAATATTACTCCCTTAGAAAATATATATATGCTCTACAAAATTAGTCTATCATTTGCTTAAAAATTCATACCCAGTAAAACTGTCGGTCGACAAATTCTTCGACCGACAACATCTCGGTCAGCCTATCTCTTTCGACCGACAGACCTCAGACAAAACAAGGGGAGTAATCAATAAATATAAATTAAAAAGGATAAAATCTTTGTAAATACCTAAAATTTAAAATTGTGGCTAAATTGACCATCTATTGAAAAGCATTCATACCTTAATTATAATTTGGGATATCTATCTAAGGGGGCGATAGTATAAAATTAAGGGGGAGAAGTAATATCAAATATTCAACTTGAATATCTTTTTTAAATGACAAAGGGGGAGAAAAGAATATAAATAAAAAATATAAATGAGTTTCATAACATCTCTTGGCCAGCACTCACAAGGTAATCTTAAGGTATGAAACTCATATGTCTTATATTTCCTTCATTTATATTTTGGAAATGTTTGTCATCTTCAAAAAGGGGGAGATTGTTGGCTAAATGGACATCTATAAATCCCTTTATTTTGATAATGACAAACATTTCATTCTTGTTAATCTAACGTGCTACTTGAGTGTGCAGGAACAAGGTGGATGACAAAGTATTAGGGAAATCCATATGCTTACATATTTATATTTTCATGAAATGTAATCGCTTTGTAAAAACTTGTACAAATATATAATGTACAAGTACTTAGATTTCATGTAAATCAAGCGTTAGATTCTCCCTAGCTAAACATCACATTTAGATAAGTCACCCCCTTGAATAGTGTCACATATGCACACTCATACACACACTTAGTGCTTTAATTGGAAAAGTGAAACAGGGTCAATCTCGGTCGACTAACTCCTCAACCGAGACACTCTCGGTCGACAATCTTCTCGACCGAGAAAGACCCAAGTAGCCGTTAGACACAGCTGACAAGGTGGTTGGCAGTTGGAGATAAACGTTGCATACACTTGATCCAGAGAGCCTGTCGGTCGACAAACGTTCGACCGAGTAGGAGTCTCGGTCGACTATTTCTCGACCGAGATGGTCTCTGACAGCAACTGCAAAATTAATTATTTAGCCGTTACTAAAGCAACAAACTTGTACCTAACGGCTAGTTAAGCACTTAGAAACCCCTAGAAGGTGTCTAGAACGTCCTTAAGCACCTATAGGACATTCCTATAAATAGGACATAGCTTGGGACACCCAAATACACTTACTTGTTACACTTAAGCAATCTTTGAGCATACATTGACTTTGTGCAATCTGTTTGTGAGAAATTGAGCATTGTGACAATTGGCTACTTCTTCCCTTAGCTCAAAATTCGTGTCCCATAGGCTAGCATCTCCTATCCACTGCAATTACAATTACATACACTTTGGCTAGGAGATCTATACGCTTGATCTTGGCAAATCAAGCCTTGTGCTACAAAAGGATAAGTTGTAATTTCCTTTTCCTTTCTTGTTCTCTATTATTGTTTGTACTCTCCTTGCTACTCCTAGGTTGGAGGCTGCAGATTGGAGAGGGTCGAGATCTTCTTGGTGAAGAAGGGGACCTTGAGCTACTTCAAGAAGGCTGGTGCAACGGGAGGTTACTTCTAGAGAGGAAGGCTACTTCAAGGGGGAGCTTGAAGTTACTTCAAGAAGGCTACCTCAAGTTGGTGCATCTACTTCAAGTGAAGGCTGTTCAAGGGGTGTAAAGAAAGTATTGTATTTTGTATAAATCCTTGTGAAGGTAATAAAATAAATACTTTCAAAATCCCAGTTGGGTAAGCAACCAGGTAGTGGACTGACAACTTTAGTATTTGCTAAAGTTGGAACTACTCTAAACACCTGTCTCCTTCTTCCATTTATAATTGTGGTTGTTTGAGTTAAATAATTGTTAAAATATTTAAAAACTCTATTCACCCCCCTCTAGTGTTTTTCATTGAGGTGAGCCTTATTGCTTCAAGAGTTCGACCACGAAATTATTGACAAGAAAGGAGCAGAAAATGTGGTCGCCGACCACCTATCGAGGATCGTAGCTGAGAGACAGAGAGGGCCACCGATCAACGATGACTATGCCGATGAGGCTCTTATGTTGGTTGGAGCTCAACAAGAAAGTTTACCCTGGTTTGCAGATATCTGCAATTATCTTGCTTGCAGAGAACTACCTCCTGACATCACGTACAATCAGAAAAAGAAGCTATTCGCAGATGCTAAAAACTACTACTGGGATGATCCTCTCCTGTTCAAAAGATGCACGGACAACTTATACAGGAGATGCATCCCAGAGGAAGAAACCGCGGACATCCTGACAGAATGCCACGCCTACCCCTACGGTGGACACCTGGGCAGCGAAAGAACGGCTACAAAAGTGCTACAGTCAGGTTTCTAATGGCCCTCACTATTCAAAGGTGCTGCACAATTTGTAAAAATTTGCAAGGAGTGCCAGTCTACAGGGAATATAGGGCGAAGGAATGAAATGTCGATGGTGAGCTGGATCGAAGTAGAAATATTTGATGTGTGGGGGATTGACTACATGGGACCATTTCCTCCATCTCGGGGGTACCAATACATACTAGTGGCAGTAGACTATGTATCAAAGTGGGTAGAAGCCATAGCCACCCAAACATGCGACGCCAAGTCGGTAATCAAGCTATTCGAGAAGACAATCTTTCCTCGTTTCGGTGTACCACACACTGTTATAAGCGACGGAGGGTCGCACTTTGGAGAGAGGTAGTTTGAAGCACTCCTGCGCAAGTATGGAGTAAAGCACAAGATCGCTACACCCTACCACCCACAGACGTCAGGGCAGGTAGAGGTTTCCAACAGACAAATCAAGCAGATCTTAGAGAAAACTGTCAGCCGAATGAGGAAAGACTGGTCTATGAAGCTTGACGACGTGCTTTGGGCCTACCGGACTGCTTACAAAACGCCCATTGGAACCACCCCCTACAAGCTTATTTACGAAAAATCCTGCCATCTTCCTTTGGAATTGGAACACAAGGCCCTTTGGGCAATCAAGTTCCTAAACATGGACCTCGAAAAAGAAGGAGAGAAGAGGTTTTTGCAGCTTCAGGAGCTCGAAGAGCTGAGAATGAACGCCTATGAAAATGTGAAAATCTACAAACAAAGGATAAAAGAGTGGCATGATGCCCACCTACGGAGAAAAAATGTAAGCGAAGGGGATAAAGTTTTGTTATTCAAGTCCTCCATTCGTCTTTTTCCTGGGAAGCTACAAACGAGTGGTCAGGACCATTCACTGTATCGAAGATATACCCGTCAGGAATGATGGAGCTCTACGACAAGGACGATCCGACCAAAGTCTTTCACATGAATGGGCACAGAGTAAAAAGGTTTTATGAAGATGAAGCTTTTGTTAGGAGAGAAGAGGTCGACCTGTAGAATATGGGTACTGTAGAAGGCCGAACGTGATGATCCTACACCGGTCGAGCTGGCGACACAAACTTCAACACTTCTCGGGAGGCAACCCAAGTTTTTCTTTCTCCCCTAGATATAGGATGCCTTTTTATTATTCTCTGTAAAGCAAACATTATGGACTGTAATAAAGCCCGAGTCAGTGCACGTGCCGAGCGTACCGACTCTTCTCTTTTATGGGCCACGGCTCTATTGAGGAGTAATACCATCTGAGGTCGGGGACTTTTCTCTAAGCCAATGATGTTTTACCCTTCAATAGCTTTTTCTTCGCCTAGTTTTTAGTTTTTTCCGCTTACCGTACCGGGTAGCATCTCAGCTGGGTGCAGAACCACTTGTATCAGGTGATGGTTTCCCGGGCGTCGCAAGGGCAGCAACGGACGACAACCCAACATGTGCCCGTATCGTGCATAAGAGTTTTTGCCCTTGTTTTGACCAATGGGACTGCGCGTCTCGAGAACGGCCTGTCTAAACGCCCGATGCACGCCCCTGGAATGCCCGATTTACCCCCAGCTGAGTTTGCTATATATAGTAAGGTGGATTTACCGTGTTGGGTTACCACGCTTGTTCTTTTCAGACACCCGTATCGTTCAGTAATCTACTTTTGCTCGCGTGTCGGCCAATTTCCTTCACTCCTGTATCGGGCGATGATTCCAAAGAGCAAGGGTATAGCCCAACAGTCTTTTTGCCCGACACAGGTTTTATATCGCACGCGGCATATCAGTCGACAATCTGAGTTGCTTTTTCTTATCGCCCAACACACATAAATCATGACACAACTTCCTTTCGCGCTTGCCCGATAGTACCATATTGGCCGACACGTTTTTCCGACATGTAAACCTATCAGGCATTTGCTTCGTATGACCGTGTCACCCGACATTCATGTCGGGCAGCACAACTTTTATCCGTACCGTCTGGTCTTGCATCGCCTTGGTTTTTCTTTTGATGGACGATACACCAGGCTTTACATCACAACAAGTTTTATCGTGATTCCAGTTTTTCCCGACCTAACATATAAGTGATCGATGGGCTTGATAACATGTATGGCTCACATGAAGCAAACCTCCGGCCGCGCCGATGACCAAGGCACATGAATCAGAATTGCGACCACGGCTGAAGCAACAACTGTCAGACAGAAACATCAGAACCATAGAAAGGATGGATTTTTCTTTATTTGGTAGCCCCAAAGGAGGACTTTCTTATCTAGGCTGCTTCGAGCTTCCTCCTTGAGAGCTTTGCACTTGTTCCGGCTGCATCCATCTGGGGAAATAAAATGGAGGAAGCAAAGAAGCATATTGCAGATTCTCCATGGCACAAGCGCACCCAGCCGACTCCAATAAGGAGGAGCATATTGCAGCTTCGCCATGGCAGAAGTGCATCAACCAGCTAACCCTCATTGGACTAGCATGACCTCGCCCTGTCTTCTTCACTACTCTGGGACAGAGTGTGGAGTAAGTTTGGGGGGTACCCATGTACCAGTGAGGGAGGTATAAGATTCGTCTTCTCTTCAAGCTCTCCACACTTTGTGCCATTTTGTTCTTCTCCTATATCATGTGTATGTACCCATGCTCGTATAAAATGTCATGCTCATATAAAATTTTTGAAACCTGATGCGTATGTACAAAGTTGCTATAATAGTAAAAACCTGATGCGGCTCCTTGCAAAGTTTGTTTTCTATATGCTTAACGAGATGTAAGTTTTGTTATATCTTTCTGATAATGCTGCCTCAAACAACAAAAGATTATATTTTTCCATGCCAAAAAAATTAGAAAAAATATAATAATCTCGCAAACAGCTAAGAGACGAGTATGGAGAAGGAAAAAACTGCCCAAACAGCAGAAATCTCTTTGTTTTCCCTCACCCAACGAAAATCCCAAAAAGAGAAAGAAGCCTTATGAGTGTGAATAAAAGCATGAGAGTTGTGCCCAATAAAAGAAAATAAAAAATATATATACACACTTGTTTTCCAAAAGTACCCATCTTTAGGCATGGTAGATCCAGGGCAGTGGTACGTAGGATGTGAAATCACTGCTCTAAAGCCAACTGGCTTGGACAACAGGGACCATTTGCCCACTAACGGACCCTTACCTGGATGGACTGATGGGAAACGAGAAAAAACCCCAAAAAGCCTTAGCCTACCCTACACACAACTTTCTGCCCCAAAAATAAATCTGTTTGGTGTGTAAGCTAACTTCAGAATCATACAACAAAAGTCTCACTGAAGCTGTAGAGAAGAATTTTACTGAAATAATAAAGCAAGGAAACACATGGTCTTTTGTTCGTAGTGAGACAACATTACCTCTAAGGCATCGCGATTCTTGTTTCACCTTTTGAACTGAAAGCTGCACCGAGCAAGAAGAAGCATCACAAAATAAAGTTTAAATATTGATTTAGGACAATCAAAATGCTTAGTTTGGGGGAGTTGATCACACCAAATTTTGTGATATTTTAGACTGTTTTTCCGTTATCAAAACTTCCCTTTTAAACTGTTTTCCTCTCTTTTATAAGTACTTTTGTAATAATTGGCCAAACCACACTCTTAATCCAATATTTCTATTTTTTGTAGAGTTTTTCCTCATTTTGGTACGTTTATCATCAATAAGGCCATCCCGGCCCACAAATAAGATCCACCTGCTTTCGGCCTTCTTGATGCATGATACAAGCACTGCCCGACAGGGTACCGCGACACAACGGCGTGCGATACGGGGATCCTACGCAAAAAGAAATTGACGAATGACACGTCTTTTACCCGACAGGGAGCCGAGCTCGCCACGACAACCCGAGCTTGTCGCACGACACATGCCACCCACCGGCAGGCGCCGCCCGTCACGTAACCGACAACCGACACCCCTGTGCTGAGCGATACCAGTATCGGCCGTCCACCGACTCGCGAATAAAGAGGACACGTGGCGCTTCGAGCACCATAACTTCCCCCAACCTCTGCCTATAAATAGCAGCTATAGGAAGCTGAAAAGTCAGTTTGCACAGTTGGGAACTTTGAGCAATTTTCAGAGGAAAACTGCGAGAGCAGAATTATCGCGCCTGAGTGTCCGTGCCGGGCAACTCTAGGTGATCTCTTCCTCATCCCGAGAGGGAGGGGATGATTCACTTAGGACCATCCCGGGCGACACTGCAGGCCGAGATCGACCAACGTTGATGAGCGACACAAGTGCCCGACAATAGTTGCATCGCTCCATGCCAGACACGATATCAAACCCGATACGCCTCACTCGTCATAGTGTGCCGCCCGAGAGGGTGCACCACCCGACATGAGCGTATCGGCCAGGGTCCTTGAGTGATACAGTCGACCGTCACGATGTGCCGCTCGAGAGGGTGCGTCTCCTGACACTGTTGTATCGGGCTAGGCTCCTGACCGGGATCGGGCTGGAGAGCTGCAGTGGTCTGTCGTCCTTCTACATCAAGAAGGCGACATTTATCTTTATTTCTGTTATTTAATTCTTTACTTATGCACTGTAATTAAGACCTTTAATGTTTATGGAAATGGAAAAGCTTAATTACTTGCTGCTCTATGCTTGGTGTAATTGTTGGATGACTGCTATGTTTAATATCTGAACTCTAGCTTGCATATTTGGATCGCGTTTCGCTTAGCTACCGAATCATGTTTTCCCGTCGCAACAACTTCGAGAGATGTGTTGTGGCTCTAGTGTTTGGTCCGATTCTGGAGTACGAGAGTGCCTGGAACGGAGTTGCTTCGGTAGCATTTCACTCTAACTTAAGTCCAGCAACCTCGAGAGGGGTGTTGATGCTTGGTTAGAGGTACCCACTCCGATAGGAGGGGTACATGATGCTCCTGTTGCCTCTTGTTTTACCAAAGTTTATCCTTCACACCTTGCTTTAGCTCTAGTTTGATCTTTCTGTTTCTGTTGCATGAAAACCCCTAAAAACTGCTAAATGACTAAAACCTTAAATCCTTCTTATAACTCCAGTTGGAGATAGTTTTTTTTGTTTTGTTTGTGACATCTTGCTGTTTCCCCTTGGGGAATTTACTATCTCTTTATACCTGCCGGAGTGTAGCGTGTCGATTCAGAGTTCTCAACACTACCACCCTTGTCCCTATGTTCGACCCCATATATCTACTTCGACCCCGTAAGCAAAGTTGCAGGGGCCTAGAAGAGTTCGGGTTATAAATATAAAAGTCCGACTAACTTCAATTCCGCCTCCAATTTTGGATGCATGATTTAAGCCGGTCAGAAAGGAACAAAGTATCACCTGCATTTTAAAGAAGAATAAGTACATAATGTAGTTTTCCTATATATTCCATCTCACCTGGAGACAGAATGATAGTGCATGCATCATTCCACCCAAATGTAGGCATTAGGGCATTTTCATTTGCATATGCATCATTTAAGCCATTTTTTCTTTGTGCATGTTAGAATCGTATAATGCTTCCATTTCTTCCATAGCCACCCATTCCATCCACCTGTTGCTTGAATTGGTAGGCCACTGTGATTTTCTCCTCGCTCATTAATATTAGTAGAGCTGCTTCCATGTAGATGGTAGTTAGGGCGAGCAACGTAGAATAGGAGATCACAAGATGCACTGAGTCTGAATCGGAGAATTTCATTATGTTAACTGCCTTATATGATAGTGTTCATAAATTTTGAGGTAGATATCTTTTATGGATGATTACTGTCGCCTTTTGGGTAATTATCATTCCATGGTTAGTGAGGGCCGGTTTGTGAATGTCTGGTGGGGATCATATGATGATGTTTGTTGTGATGATCTGTTCTTTAGTTGACCCTCGTAATTTTATTCTAAGGTTTTGTTGCTCGAGGGCGAGCAATGTTCAAGCTTAGGGGAGTTTGATGCGATGATTTTGAGTCACATTTATAGACTTGTTTTACTTGTGTTTTATGCATTTATTGGTCATTTTGGTGGTTAATATTGCATAATTCATTTACTTTGGTCTATGAGCCTTCTCAACATCAATTCTCCCTTATTTTAGTATTTTGAGCATAAATGATTATAATAATGTGTTTTATTTTGGCTTATGTGGTTTTGTGTTGCAATTTTAGGAAAAATGCATATCTACAGCTGTCGATACTATCGATGGCTGTCGATACCATCGACAAAGCTACAGGCAGCCAGCCGTAAGGAGCAGCATAAAGTCGATACCATCGACTCTTGTGTCGATGGTATCGAGTTACTATCAGGTTGCTGGTGAGAAGATAGTCGATACTATCGACCATAGAGTTGATGCTATCGACCCCAGAAGATTTAACGACGGTAAAGGGATAGAACCGACGCCTAAGGGTTTCGATACCATCGACCCTCGTCGATGGTATCGAGTCAGTAGTAGGCACAACAAAGAAAAGAAAAGAAGACTTGTCGATATTGCGCAGGGTCGATACCATCGACTTGCGTCGATGGTATAGACACCATCAGATGCAAGTTTGTTTTAGATCGATCTAAATCCGACGGCTATGATATTTTTGCAACCTAACTCAGTGATTATACCTAATGACAGCGGTCATGAGCAATCGATCACGTCATTAGCCGCTGCACACATCCCGAGAAGGTGTGGATAGAAGAACAGAGCCCAGAAGTACACCCCAACCATTCCAGAAGCTGAAGAAGACGTTTTCCACCGCCAAAAGGCTGTAGATAACACATTATACGCTAAGAAATGCTTGGATCTTCTCCGTTCAAGGGGTTTCATTATTTATTCACATTTTTCTCCATGTTTCCCCTTTTTTCTACCATGTTTTGCTTTTAGATGAACATGCGGGGCTAATCCCCTTTGTCTTTAGGACCGGGAGTAGCCCAGGGAAGCATTGTATGACATTTTTATCATAGTAATTCATCATCTATCTCTTAAATTCGTGGTATAATTTCGTTTTCTCAATTATATTGTTATGCTTGATCACCATAATGATAATCTAATGCCCTTAATTGCTTTGAAAGAAGAATTAATGGTTGAAAAGAGATGAAATTCACATTAATTAATAAATCCCTTGAACAAGGCGATGTATGGTTAATGGTGGAAACCCAGAGGTTGATTTTAATGCACCTAGTTTAGGGTATAGGTTACTACGACGGTGGAACCGACCTAGACATAGGTAGTGAATTGTACCATGACAGTGGGCAATTCTGACTAAAGGCCACTACCCGGATCGAGAGATAAACCTGAATTATTATATGGAAATTCATGCAATGAAAACCCACGGTGAGACCGCAATCCTAAAGATTCCCATTTGAATTGATTAAACTAGACATTTAATCGATTGCTTTATTTTATTTTGTTTTCTTTTATTTTTACAACAACTCTCAAACTCTTTTAATCGGTTTAGCTGATCGCAAATAGTTAGTAGTAGTCTACTGATAGTTCGGTGTCCCTGAGTTTGACTCAGGCCTCACAAGGGCCTATACTACATTGACGTGTGCACTTGCGTTCGACACACGGTAAAATCATGTCAACGACCGACCTAAGATGATATGTAGCGAGTGAAGCTTGACCCTACCATGACGTTGATAAATTATGTCAAAACTAACAAATTGGCATAAAATAAGAAAAAATTAATTGAAGCTAATTTCAAAGTAAAATCTGAGGGGTTGTGGAGACTATTGGTGAGGGAGAACTTTGTAGTAGACCTATGAGGATGTAAGAAGCTTATGTAGAATCACACATTTGGGCATGTGCATAGTGGGTTGTGGAGTTTTACGCCATGTTGTGCTTTGTGGGAGTAAAATATTACATAACATTTTATAAGGTTTTTGGACCTTGAGACATTTGAAATTTAACATAAATAACCCTACTATTCGGTGTTACTGAGGCAGTGTTTCAAATGAGTAACCAAGTACAGATGTGGTTGTTTACTAGGTGACAGATCTTTGAGCTCCTATTATTTTTGTCTTCTATAGACGGATGGTCTTAGTGTTACCGATATCCCAAGAATCGTATGGTGGAACTATTGGGACTTGACCCTTTTCGCTATAGCTTGCTTAGTGAACACCAAGTGAACACAATAGCCATACGACTACATTCTTAAGACCATTTAATGTACTTACCATTGTTTTGATAGTGGAAATTCCAAAATTGACAATTAATGTACTTAACATTGTACCACTACAGAAAATGAATTTCAACCCGTGGTCTTCTACATCTAAAGCTTTTGAATAGGGATAGTTTGATTTTAATGTCTGGCTCCACTTCTGATCTTTGATGCATGATGACAAGTAGTACTCCACCTTGGGGTGTTTTCTTTGTTTTGAAGTATGACAAATATGGATGAGATCATATTGTTTATTTCAATCAAGCCAGGAGGTCATATTACTCATCCTACCCTCCTTATGTAGGTGAAAATAATAAACAAGAAATAACAAATATTCATAATTGTGGGTCAAACCTCTGCCTGACGGCAACAACCTAAGAAACAAGTAAAACCCACCTCTAGCACTATCTACATCCAATCTCTGGGTCTAAACCCAAAATAAAAAGAAAATATCTGACTACCTATGTAAGTATCTACCCACAATATGTACATGTAAGGTAAGTCTTGTATATCTAAAATAGAAGTCTTAGTATCCTCATAGAAAAGAAAAGAGGATCATTTGTAATAAAAGAGGTATTATGAACACCCCTCCAATTACCAATAGCTCTAGCAGACGTATTGGTAAGTAGAGGAATTAGATGGCCCATGATGGAAAAATCCTACACCTTCTCCACGATCTCCCTGGTGAAATAGGTTATCCTCCAAGACTTTTTAGCTCTCTACCATGCCATGTCATAGATTACTTTTGAGCTAGTCTCAAGAACCATGGCATTAAAGTTTTGAAAATCCATCATCTGTAAAGCAATTAGCAGAGCTAGCAAACAAGCTTCTCATGACTGATTTCCGTATTGTATATCTGTAGGAAAGTACATGATGACCTCTCCTGTCCCTCACAATGACTGTGGTCCATCTCTCCTTGCCATGGACAACATCTCTCTTGGCCCCAATGGCAATGTTTAGCTTCAAATTTGATACATTAGGGAGGTACCATTTGATCAAGGAGACACATTTGATTTTGAAATTTGGGTTTGTGATGTAGTTCACATCCAATCTATGGTTTAGCTCCAGGTCACCCCAGTTCCTAAGGGACTTCTTCTTGATTTCCGTATCTGTTAGTCTCATGGTATCTCACCACAACATGTTCATGTTGATGGATGCACCCTAAAACTTGGCCACCAGATAGACCAACAAATCATGAGGGGGTATAGGAAAATAACTAACCCCTCATACTACATGAAGATCCCTTCACCCAACACTCTGTTAAGATATTTGATAGGGAGATAGGCCTAATAACCTCTGACTAGAGAAGAGAAAGCATCTTACAACAAAGCTTCATGGTCACCTCACCAAGTGCAAAAAAATGTTGATTGGTCTTCCTTGTGTTGCTTGTGGAGACTCTAAAGTCAAAATTAATGCACTTCATGTTGTACCACTTTAGAAAATGACCTGGGGTCTTCTACATCTAAAGCTTCTTAACTAGGGATAGTTTGATTTTAAGGTTTGGCTCCAAATATAATCTTGGATGTATGCTAACATGTAGTGATCCACCTTGGGATACTTTCTTTATTTTGAAGTATGACAAATATGGATATAGATCATACTTTTTTTTAATAAAGCCAGGAGGCCATATTATTCATCCTACCCTCCTCACGTAGATGAAAAATATAAACAAGAAACAAAAACCACTCATAAATGTGGATCAAACCTCTACCTGGTGACCACATCCTAAGAAACAAGTAAAACCCACCTCTAGTCCTATCCACATCCAACTTCCGGGTCTAAATCCAAAATAAAAAGAAACTATCTGAAAACCTATCTAAGTATCTACCCACAATGTGTACGTGTAAGGTAAGCCTTGTGTATCTAAAATGAGAAGTCTTAGTATCCTCATGGAAAAGAAAAGAAGCTCATTTGTAAAAAAAGAGGTATTATGAACACTGTTCCAATTACCAATATCTCTAGCAGACATATTGGTAACTAGAGGAATTAGGTGGCCAATGAAGGAAAACTCCTAAACCTTCTCCCTGATCTCTCGGGTGAAATAGGCTATTCTCCAAGGAGTTTTAGCTTTCACTCTTGCCATCTCATAGATTACTTTTGAGTCAGTCTCAACAACCATGATGCTAAAGTTTTAAGCATCCACCGTCTGTAAAGAAATCACTAGAGATAGTGGACAAGCTTCCTCATGACTGATTGCCGTCATTATATATCTATAGGCAAGGACATGATGACCTCTCCCGTCCCTCACAATGTCTGCGGTTCCATCTCTCCTTTCCATTAACAACATCTCTCTTGGCCCCAATGGCAATGCTCAACTTCAAATTTGATACATTAGGGAGGTACCATTTGATCAAGGAGACACATATAATTCTGAAAAATGGGTTTGTGAACTCATTTACCTCCAGTCTATGGTTCATCTCCAGGTCATCCCAGTTCCTAAGGAACTTCTTCTTGATTGCCGTATCTATTAGTCTCATGGTATCTCACCACAATATGTTCTGATGATGGACGCACCTTCAAACTTGGCCGCCAGATAGACCAACAAATCATGGGGGTATAGGAAAATAACCAACCCCTCATGCTACTTGAAGATCCCTATGCCCAACACTTTGTAAAGATATCCTATAGAGATATGCCTAATAACCTCCACCTAGATTTAAAGAAAACATCTTGAGCCAAAGCTTCATGGTCACCTCACTAAGTGCAAATAAATGTTGAGTGGTCTCTTGATTGTTCTCCTTGCAGAAGACGCATGCAAATGCGAGCTTGATCTTGAAGCATTGGAGATTATCATTGGTGGGCAGTACAACCTTTGTGATTCTCCAAACTACCACATTGACTCTCGGGAGAGCATCACTGAACTAGAATCCTTTCCTATACTGATGAAGCTCTAGCTCAATACAGAGTTCTCACTTTTCCTATTTGGTGGTGAAGTCACATTCCATCGTTGGTGAACATTGTAGAACATCACCATGCTCTAAAATATCATAGCCAGACCCTAACATGTATCCCACACCTTCTTCTATTAGGATGTTTCTAAATCGAGTGCATCCTTAGTACCATCCTCATTCCAAAATCCTTCCAGCTTGAATTCAACACTAGTGTGATTGGTTATAGTGTACAGAAAAATAGAACATGTCCATACCAATTAGACTTCCTAAATTCCATCATCCCTTTACCTAGTGTCCATGTACACCAAGGGAGAACTTTTGGAATCATTCCCAAAATTTACGCCAGAAGGGTGTTGCAAAGAACTTAACCTTGTGAGTATTAGGTTGTAGTCCCATTCACTGTTGGTAGGGGCAAAAGTACTTGGAAGAGCAATATCGAGCCTATAACAATGAGCCTTGGAGAATCTCCCAACATGCATTCATCTGGAACGCCTCAGTCGTGAGGGGAAGGTGGTGATGCCAAGGCCTCCCTCAACTATATGGGTGGTAACCCTATCCCAAACAACCCAGGTACGCCTTGCATTGCCATCCCTAGGGCGTTATAGAAAAGCCGATATCATCTAGTTGATTCTCTTACTCACCACCATCGGAATATCCATGGCAGTCATAGTGTACAAAGTGATCGTGCTGAGCAAGTATGTGATAAGCATCCTACGTCCAACGAAGGAGAGTAGGTGACCTTTCCAAAAGACTACATTGATTTTAAATTTCTCCAAAATCTCTCAAAATGACGTATTTTAAGTCTACATATTTCTAACACAAGCAATATTCATTAATTCCTCATACAAGTAATATTCGGTTAAGGCAGAGAGCCATAGGCACGCTCACATAAAACAATACATACGTGATACACATGTCACGAAGGGAATAAAAAAAAATAGCAGAACGATGATCACAGGGAATAAAGAGTAAATAATCGTATCACACATTGACCGATCGACAATTCCTCCTAATCTCGCCGTCATTCCCGGTGAGCACCCCGATACTCCCCATCTTCCTGACGGATACCGCGAACTGCGCGAGGAATGCCCCTGGCTTCTGCAGCCTGGACACCGCTGCCGCAGCCACTGGGTCGGTAAGGAGAGCCGCGTCTGAGCTGAAGAGACCCATGTTGCGGTTGACGACGGTGAAGTATCGCGTGTCAAAGACCAGAGAGCTCAAGGGGTCCATCTCCACCGTGGTCGAGGGGTTGAAGGAGGGGCTTGAGCACTTCTGCTTCAGGAATGCGGCGTAGTTGGGGTCCAGCGAAGGGTCGACGTCGCCATTACCGGTGAAGTTCAGCCTCCGGGCAAAGGCGCCGCACTGCGCGACGCCAATGGTGTGCGCGCCTGCATTTTTTTTCCTTAAATGAGTGCATTTGGTTTTGAGCGCTCTCTCGTTGAAACGGTGCTATTTCAAGCTTATATATAGTTAGATGGGAGCTAGTTTGTGCATCATACCTGACAACGCGACGAGATCGTTGACATCCAGGCCTTTGCTGCCAAAGACCTTCTGGAGAACGTCGAAGTTGCTGAAGGGCGATGGCAAGTTGCCTTGGACGTCGGAGATCAGGGACGCCTTCCCGTCCCTCCTCCCCGTTCTCACCTCCCACAGAGGAGAACCAAACTATATGAAGGCGCAACCACGTTAATTTCAGTGAGTGATTATAACGATTAATGATCTACTGCGTGTCTGAAATTTTGGTTTTCGAATGATTGATTACTTGGAACGAGACGGCGTCCCGAGCTGCTAATGCGACGATGTCCGCGCAGGAAACTACCCCCGGGCAGGTCTGTTCCAGCTGGTCCTTGATCACGTCGTAAACATCGAAACCGGACAGCGAGAGGTTTGGCCTTGCTTGCTTCTCCGACTGCGAATTCCCGACTGGGTCTAGGAGGATCGACGCATCGCAACCCTGGATAAGATTTAAGCAGATCATTAACTATACCAATCAGGAGAGAATATCCATGGACAACTTCAGAAAACCTGCAAGTCTACGTACCTTCACGAAGCAGTCATGGTAATGGATCCTCAAGAGCTTGGCTGCCAGGGTCGGGTTGGAAGCAACGTTCATCCAGGTGATCTTCCTCACGGTCTCCTCGGCCTGAGGGCAGCTTTTTAGGTAGAAGTTCCTGAACAATAGCCCACCATTGTCATCATTATCACCACCTCTGGAAGTGATACCCACAACATGCCCGAGGAACAGAACGAGAGGAAGTAGAGCCACAACTCTTGTAGTCCTCATCTTCAGCTCGATAAATAAATTGACGACTGTTAATGTCAGCTAGCTAGGTACGATTGCTCAAACTCGTATACACTGGATTGTGGATGGTTATGCAAATATTGTAACGGCTATATATATAGGAAAACACGCATGGTTTCCAGCTTAGCCCAAGCACCCTGGCCATGCCAAATGGTAACATGCCAATATTTGCATCTCTGTAGATTTAGTTTGATTCGATATGGCGTTGAAATGTTCATCTCTTCTCCCACCATAGCCTGCAATCATACATCCCAACTACATGTGAGCTAGGATGGCACCGAATGTAGCCGGCAAGCGTATAGATGTGATTGCGCGTACAACGCTGGTATGGAATGTAGCCGCAAGCGTGTTGATCCCTCAACTTGCACCCATATAAATATCATTTCACTTTAAGCACTAATTGTACCATCCATGTTAGTATGTTCCTTCCAAAATCATGGCGGGGATACTGCCTTCCTCCGATAGTCCTGATATATAAAATCGGTATTGCTAGTGCATCTGGTCCCCATTTCCGATTCAGCATACTATTTAAAAACCTTAGTGACCGAAACTTATAATGTTTCAATAAAGTAGCGCATGTATCATGGTTCAGTTGACTACTTATTAGCTATAGCTGCTTTTCATAATAACTGCATAGAATAATTGACGTCAATATCAGCCACCTACATAAACCAATTAGACAAAATAACGCCCAATGAAATACAGTCCTTGTCAGCTTTTATATGTGGCCAAAGGTTCTTTTCCGATATACGGGTGCTATTGCCTTCTCAGAACCTATTGGGAGTCATTTGAAGGGGAACAACCTACAATATTTTTTTCTTCAGCCCGAGAATTCTCCTTCCACAATTATAATGTTGTACATTGGTCGATGTTTATCCATGCTCACCTTGTTTCAAGACGTTTAGGATTTGCTAGTTCCTTGTGAACACGGAGTAGGCTAAACCCCTGCCAGATTAAGGCCAAGTTTCGTCTCAATTTAATTTGAACCAACGTCGAAATATAAATATGTAAGTTATTTGGGGAATAAGTTCACGTATATTATGCTATCACGATATGATAAAGAAATTATATTTACTGAAATGTCACTGACGAGCGTATAATCCAAGATAAGACCACAAGTATATAGTGGGAGAATACCATATTTTGAATATTAAAAACCCTCACAAAGTGTAAGGCAAAAACTACGGGACCGACCGACTGGCAATCCACTAAGAAGCGAAGATATAATTGTTCTTCTTCTTGGATCTTGACCCCAAATTTTGAAGATACAATAAGATACCACCATAGGAAGAGATCCCTATGATTATCACCCCATAACTTCTCAGAAAGATATATTTCCACAAAGTACACAATGATAGATGGCCCAAAAAAGAACACCTGGATACCTTGACAGTCCTACCCTACTTCATTTCTTCTTCCCCTTTTCTCTGTCCTTCTTCCTTTGCTTTCGCCTCCCGTCTCTACATTGAACAACAAATAGGACGACTGCTTAACTAGCGACTGCCAATCCCTTTTGTTGGCTTGACGGTTGCGTGAATGCAATGGGGTCTTAATACCTTTGCACAACGACAACAACCATGTCATAATGGGATGTGACTAAAGCAGGCCCAATTGGGATGGAATTTGGCATTATCCCAACAATCTCCCCTTCCAGCCCAAGGGAGAGATTGACATTACATAATTGTCACCAAAATTATATGTCATTGAGCTGTTTGTAGAGTTTTATCTTGTCTTGAATTCTTCTCAGTATGAATCTTCTTTAGTGTCAATAAATTCTTATCAATCACATCACAAAGCTAATGATATCTCACACCAATACACTTGATCTGTGCATGATGCACTGTGATCTTGCTCAAATCAATAACACTCTGACTATCACAAAAATAGTATGATTAGCCTGATTCATACCCTATTTTTCTAGAAATCTCACAATCTAGAGTATTTCTTTTCCTACTTCCACTACTACAATGTGCTATGTCTCTGTCGTAGAAAGTGCAACACACTTTGGACCACCAAGATGTTGCTCCCTTACAAATGTGAAAATATACCTAAAGGTAAAGTTTTTATAATCAATGTTACTTGCCAAATTAGTATCAATAAAGTCTTTCAGAATTAGTTTAGAATCACCAAACATCAAACATGTGCCGTTGGTGCCTCGTAGATATTTGAAGATACACTTGACTTCCTCCCAATGATATATCCCAAGATTTGAGAGAAACATGCTCACAACTCCAACAACATGAGAAATATGAGGACGAGTACATACCATTGTGTACATCAAACTCCCACATGCATCTCCTCCTCCTAATCAACAAATGACATGAACTTCTTATTTAGTTTGAAATGATGTAGTTGTAGAGTACTCACGACTTTGAAT
Organism: Alisma plantago-aquatica; assembly: GCA_963693085.1. Classification (NCBI taxonomy): domain Eukaryota; kingdom Viridiplantae; phylum Streptophyta; class Magnoliopsida; order Alismatales; family Alismataceae; genus Alisma; species Alisma plantago-aquatica. The sequence goes on from OY856411.1 coordinate 1,243,160,467, forward strand.
TTGCTCATGTTGAACTATTCCATAATCTATCTAACGCTGCTCAATTTTGACAACTATAATTTGTTCCACTTTATGTCACATGTGATTTGCATCCACATAATATGACATGCTAGTTCTAAATCCTTCAACTCAGGCTATAGAAAGCTTCGTCTTTAGTTTTCTAGTCAAACTGACATCCTATTCCACTTTCAATATGGTATCCACAAAGAGTAGTAGAATAATGGACTTGTCATTAGGAAACCTCCATTGACATGTATGCCTATAGAGATAATCTTATGATGATTGTAATGGCATATCTTATAAATGATTTGCTTAATAATATAGAAAATCTTCCAATATATTCTATTATATTCAATTATGAGATAATGATGTAGCATTATAAATGTCTAAAGAATGATATTACTTAATGATGTATGTCATCAGGTTGAGGACCTGAACAATGAGATCATATGAATGTTAAGAGTAGACATTCTTGTTATATCCCTAGTCAGTTATTATTGTGGAAGCAATGTAGATAATAGTAACAAATAAGACTAGAGTGTGTGTTAGTTGATGACAAAATCTCATCAGTCATGATATGTGATATCAAACAAAACACATAGGTACTTGTTAGAGAAGAGTGTACTAGACAGACCCACCATAAAAGTGATACATGGAAACCATAATTGGTAGTCAGAATAAAATCTTATAGCATCGGTGATGATTGTAGTTCTTAGATCTAAAGTCACTACACTCATCACATGTCATTCAGTGTACTTAGACATCATCCAACTTGACCTTGAATAAGGGATACCATAAAGGTGATGCTCGGGTGTACTATGACACATGGGGATGACTGTGAGCAATGTAGGTGGGATTTGTCCCTCCTATATGAGTATGATATCTTGGCCACTTGATAAATGAGACTGAGAAAATGCATGGCCATGCAAATGAGAGTCAATATGTGATATTGAGCTTACTCATATCTTAGACAGTCTGCTCTAGTTCAAGAAATAGAGATTGAATGTTGAAGAGGATGACTATTCCATGCCTCAAGCTCAATCTAGATATCAGTGAAAAAGGAACTATACAAACATTGTAACACCAAACACAGATTGTAGGTTGAAGTTTTTATCCAACTTTCCATTTACTTGGATAGCAATAATGTGTTCCTAGATACAATTCTTTTCTTTTGATGTCATAAACTGGTTATAGACATTCACTACCAACGTAAATAGGAGCCCATAGGGTCACACACATAGGATACACTTAGAATAGGAGTTTTCTCATGAATGATATTTAAATTGATTACTAAATTATTTAGGTATTCAATTTAAACAACAATCGATGGAATGGACTCGGAACCGATCAGTTTAAGGTTTGAACTAACCGGTTGGAGACTCATGTTGGTTGGAAATTGCATTGACTGAATTCTAGATGAACCAAGGCATGAAGCAATTGGTTAACTTAGTGAATCACCCGACTCAGGGTCTTGAGACAAATGGCTCATGAGATGAGATGCTCGATTCATGGATCAATTCAATTGCATCAAGGATTAGTGTAGGCGTCATGCCATACATTAATTGGATTAGAATTGCCAATACAATTGCGATTAGGAAACATGACGAAGCAAATGGTTCAAGGGTTGAACCTACTGACTTGCATGCCAACTGATTGATTCACCTTTAAACCAACCACTTCTCCACTCGCAGGTTGTGAAAAATTGTGAAATTTTGGTCGCTTCCACTCCCACAAAGATTGGGAACCCTGACCCTAACCCTCCTATAAATAGAGGGGTATTGGGGGATTCCTAGAGATAGAACTCAATTACTTCTAACAATTGTTGTCTTCTTTAGTTGTGGTAACTGAGAGAACCCAAGCAAATCCTACCCTATAAAGGAAGGGATAGAAAGCTAGAACAATTGTAGGAGAGAAAGTTGGTGCTAGTACACCAACATGGAGAGACAATTCCTTTCTATCTGTTCTTCTAGAAGGACATGAGTTCTATGTGGCCCGTGTGTAATACCATAGAGGCATGGTGGTTGTTGCATACTACTAGGAGGACAATGTCAGGATGCCATCTATGGTGATCAATCAGGAGCTGCAGAAGCTATTTGAGTGCAACTAGAAGAAAGACACACAAGGCCATGATGAGATTGTTGCTGGACTTTCTCTAGGACCAGGTATATCCTCGAAACCATCCTTTCTGTTATATAGTTGTTGATGTGATCTACTGTTATAAGGGGAATATGCCAATATTTTTTTTGTTTCTGCTACCTATTATGTAGCCATATTTCCCTATAGTGGTATCAGATCCACGTCAATTCACTATATCTTGGGATAATCGATATGATCATATTTTTTATTTTTATCATTTATTTATTTCATACCATATGAATATTAATGTCCAATCAAATACCACATACAATCATATATATATATATATATATATATATATATATATATGCAATTTGCATGTGTCACCCTAAGAGTTGGTTTTGATGGTGAATGTGTAGTGTGGTTATGGCCAATAAACCAATATCTGTGCATGGTGGTTGTGTGTTTATTCTTGATTCATCTCAATTTGTATACCGAGCCTCTACCTTTTCTTCCAATTGTAAGAGTGTTATTCGCTCCTACATTTTCTCCCCTCAAATGTAACTTGAGATTTCTCTATAATCATGTAATATTAGGAAAATTTAATTTCTTATTAAAATGATGAAGACGAGACACCTGAGGAGACATACCGATCAACTGGAGGCCCATTCGATTGGTTGGAGGACCTAGTAGATGGTGGATCGATGACCAGTTGGCCAGGGAGATGACCAACTGACTGTCTAGTAGGCGTGTCGATTAGTTCAACGATTGAACCAATCAACCCATATTGTAAATCACATATATTCATCATCAACATGTTTCTGCATGAGATGTAGACCCTAGGTTGTGGTAATTCCTTGTGGCTCCAAGGAATTACATTAGAGTGGGCATAACCATCACTTTTGTTTTATTGCATGCTTTTGTTTGTGGGATATAGCATGCATACTATTTACTCGAGGTCTAAATTGACTAAATCCTTGTTTTGATAATGACTAAACCATTCCACTTATTCGTGTCTAATGCTTCTACTTGAGTGATTTTAGATTAGATATTGACACACCCCAAATGCCCTAACTTGCACATATCAAATTGGAGAGAAGAAAAGTCAAAGTCAACACAAGTGCACATTTTTAGAATATGATGTAAATCCATTAGAATCATGTTGTAAATTACTTTTATTGATTGTATGACTTGTAATTAGGCTTAGAAAAAATTAGGAGCACTTAGATCGAATATTTAAGAACTCAAAATCCATTTTCCAAAATTCACATTAGGTTGTTTATCAGTCGAGTTGCAAACTCATCCGATCCTGATTGGATCTTACAAATGACTTTTGATTGGTCGAGTTTTCATTTCACAGAACTCGACTGATCCCTCTGTAGACCAAAACTAATTGAAGTGAATTTGTCGAGTTACCCTAGGATAAAATCGACTGATGGCCTAAATTGATCTTGTCAAAACTTGACTGATTGCATTGTACGAAAAAGTATAGAAAATTGTTTCTAGCGTTTGTAGAGTTGCAACAATCGAAAATGTATCCGTTGCAAGTCACAAAACTGCTAGTTTTTGTTCTTAAGTGTTCCCAAAGGCTAAGAGGCATCCCTAGATATAAATAGGACCCCTTGGGCTTCATTCCAAGGTTGATAAGTCAATGTAAAACTCTATATGAGGTTCCTATTCTATAGTTGAGTGTATCCTATTGTCTCTTCTCTCTCTAAGCTTAATCACTTACTACATTCGTTAGAGTGAGTAGGAAATCTATAAGAGAGCTAGTCCTACATGTATATCATGGGAGGCTCTCACTTCCACCACTTCTCTATCTGTCATTTCAACCATGAAGATGGGTGTTCTCTCTGTTGGCTAAGAGAGGTGAAGAAGAATAAGGGAAGGAGTCCCTTGGTGAAGATCAAGGTTGAAGACTTGGATCCTTGCTCAAGTGGGTAAGTCCTTTGTAGAAGCTTCTCTGAGTGAAGGTGAAGTCAAAGGCTGAAGATCCAAGAAGAGTGGGTAATTCCTAGAAGGCTGAAGACTTGTGTAAGAGTGGGTAAGTTCTTGGAGAAGGTCGAAGACTCATTGCAAAGTGGGTAAGTTCTTGGTAAGGTTGAAGACTCTTTGTATTGTATAGGTAAGTCCTTTGGTGGGTCATGTATTGTAAGTCTTATGAGTGAATATAAGAGTGCAACGACTAAGAAATCCTAGAGGTTGACCTCTCTAGGTAGTGGACTAATATACTCCTAGTTTGGGGTGTCAAACTACTCTACATATCTTATCCATTAGTGTATGTTCAATATCTCTCTCCTTTTCTATGCATGTTTTAGTTGCACTCAAATTTCCTATTTAGAAACCTTATCTTGTGATATATCTTGAAGGTCTAATGAATTTTGTTTAAGTGCATTTAGCTCTATTCACCCCCCTTATAGAGCATATAATCACCCATCTAGGATCCAACAATTGGTATCAGAGAGGGTTTCCTCAAGCATACTTCAAAAAGTAGGATAAAATGGGTGACTACTAAGGTGGGAGATACTTCATTAACCTTCCAATCTTTGATGGGAGTGACTTCCTCTATTGGAAATTAAGGCTACAATTCTACATCCAAGGATCAAGTCTTGAGCTATGGCAAATGGTGGACCATCCATACAAGCTACCGTTGACAAAGATAAAAGAATGGGATGAAGCTACCATGAAGAAAGCCACCTTGAATGCAGGAGCAATCAACATCCTCTATGCCACCATGACCTCCACTGAGTTCAACTGGATTTCTTCTTATGAGACGGTCTATGAGGTATGGAGAAAGTTGTGCATCACTTATGAGGGGACTCAACAAGTGAAGGAAATCAAAGTCTACATGCTCAATGGGCTGCTTGAGAACTTCAAGATGGGAAAGGAGGAGAAGATATCCAACATGTACTCAAGGATCAACACCATTTTAAATGGTTTTACTATTCTAGGACATCCTATGAGTAGATTAGATATCAACCCGAAGATCTTTAGAACTCTCCCCAAGATATGGCAGCCCAAAGTGACTTCCATTGAAGATTTAAGGTCTCTTAATGATATCCCCATTGAAGAGCTCATTTGAAATTTACAAGCCCATGAAGTCACACTTGAAAAAAGAGAAGAAGTTGAAAGATAAGAGGATAAATAGCTAAAGAGAATGGATGAGGATGAAATCAAGGGTCATTTAAGCTATTATGGGACAAGCATCTCCATTCTCTCATGTGGAAGAAGATGCCATGTACTCCAAGGATAGATTCTACAAAGGAAAGAATTCCTCCTCCATCCGGTGCCTCAAGTGTGGAAAGAAGGGTCACTTCAAGATAGATTGTCTACAAGGCAAGAAGACCCATCATTACAAGGAAATAGAAGAGAAGTACAATATGAAGGAAAATTGGCACCCAAGATCAAGTGACTCCTCCAACTCAAGCTCAAGTGAAGATTCAAGTGGAGGATCTAGCTCAAGCTCTAGTAAAGAAGGAGAATGCCATTTTGCTCTTATGGCTTCTACAAGAAAAAGACTCAAATAAGGTAAATCTAAACTCTTTAGATAAACAACCTTTAATTGATATCATTAATGCTACTTGTTCATCTCTTATGTCTTCTAAAAAGAAAAGGAAAAAGCTTGCTAGAATTGTTGATAATATGCATGTAGAAATAGATGATCTTAAACATGATAATACTTGCTTGCTTGATGATAAAAATACTTATCTTAGTCAAGTAGATTCTCTTAAACTTGAAAATACTAGCTTGGTTGACAAGATTCAATTTCTAGAAGCTCAACCTCTTATGCATAGTGCTAATGTAGAACATAGTAACATTGTGGATTCTATCATACATGATATTGATGTTCTTAAATATAAAAACAAGGAAAAATATTTTATTTTTCAAGGATTAGAATCTGAAAATGATGTTTATCTTTATAAGATTGCTTTGCTTGAAAATGAGAATGCCTCCTTGCTTGCTAAAATCAATGTGCTTGAATCTTGTTCTAGTTCTACTGATAGAGAGAATAATGTTACTTCTCTTCATATTGATAGATATTCTTATTTAACTAAAGCTCTTTGCTTAGAAAATGATCTTTTTCATGCTAGAGATAATATCAATCATTTGTCTTCTACTATTTCTTCTCTTATGCATGATAATAATAGCTTGAGATCTTCTTTGCAAATATTCTTAGTTGGTAAAAAGAATCTTAATGATATCCTACATCATACTACTAAACAAATTGGTAGACATGGTTTAGGGTATGATGTTAGTCAAAGGAACAACAAAGGTAAAGGACCTGCAATCTTCCATGGAGAATCCTCTAGTTCCAAGACTATGGGCACATGCAACTATTGCAATAAAATTGGTCATTATTCTACTTGTTGCCCTTTTAGGAACGCACCAAAGAGAACTACGACTTGGGTTGCTAAGCTAACCCCTCTAGACTCAAAACACATGATTGGGGACTATTTTATCTTTCTTCTTGTAGGTACTTGCAAATGGATTGACTTGAGCCATTGAATTGCAAATTGACTTCTCAATCCACATGAAAGAAGAAAGGTGAGATGTGTAGAGGGTGACAACAACTGGAAAAGGAATGGTAAGAACAAAGGTAAAGGTTTTCTTGCTTATAACCAATCCTAACTTATTTTTGTCAAGTTTGTGTGCACTATGCATGTGGTTTTTGAGTTGAAAGTGGTATTTTGTGATTCTCTTCACACTCTTGCTAAAAAACTATATCTATTGCTTTCATAGCACATTATTAACTTGTTTACACATGTTTAGGTATGGCTTATATTTTTATTATGCCTCTAGATATATTTTTCATATATATGTGTGCTTCTTGACAACAACTCTGTCGGTCGAGTTTGTCCTGATAGAAACTCGACTGACCAACACCAATGGGTGTTGCCAACACTTGTCATCGGTCAAATTTTCAATACATAGAACTCGACCAACAACACTGTGTGCAGAATATACATTTGGCTTATTGAATGCGAATTTCCCTCTCAACTAGATTTTTTTAAGCAATAGCCTTATTTTTTAGAACTCCCATTTGGTACCTTTATATTTGCATATTGCCATATTTTAAATTGCCTATCTTGCTTACAACTCTATCTTTCTGATTGCTCCAAATTGGTATATCTATATCTTGCAATTACTTGCTTTTTGTTGTTTTATATGTTTTGATGATGATCTCTTTGGATCTCCTAGTTGTGTCTTAAAATGCTTTCATTGTGCTCTAACTTGCTACATCTATGTAGATGTATATCTTGTTTTGATACAACCTTGAGGTTCTTAGTGATAATTATCTTCTGGTAATGATGCATATTTGTTAGTGAGTTATATCCTTACTTGCTCCTAAAATTTCTTACTCTTTGGTTGGATATATCTCTACATCTACTCATAGCTTGCTCTTTAACTTGTGCATCTTTTGCTATGATCTAGACCCTACTAGTAGTCCTAACTTGTGATATCATCTAGTAGTAGTTCATATACATGTAGTTCTAGAATTGCTTATCTTTTCATCAAGTGGTATTCACTATATGCTATGCTTGTATCTTGTTTCATACTTACTCAAGTTTGTTCCTTAAGTTGCATACCTACTATCTTGAGTTTCTTGCATAACATTATGATGCATGATACATAGATATACATTGTTTGTAGAAATTGGAGCATTTTTGGATTTCATGCAGATTTTGCTCCAGTTTTAGTTTTTGATGCAAGACTAGTGTTTTTTTTTTGCATAAACGACCTTCTGAGCAAGGCTCACTGCTTTGCCATGAGCCCTGATTCTTTCTGGGAAAATTCCATCATCTTGAGGGTCAAAATTATGATTTATTGTTTTTCTGCAGCACTTTATCTTGCATTTTGGGTTGTTCAAGTGCTTGCTTTAACTTGCTTTTATTTCTATGCTTGGACAAGACCCTATTCATGCTCTTCTACTCTCCTTATATTACTTTTTGTTATCTCCTTTCTTTTAACAAGTGTTGTTTCTTATTTATTCATACCCCCACTTTTTGAAATGGTAAAGGGGAAGAAAGGTATGTCTTCTTTTGACAAAAGAGGGAGATGGCAGATCTTAGATGAAGAGGAGAAGCATGCCCATCTAAAGGGGAGAAGGTAAAGGGGAGAAGACATATATGTGTAGAATATATATGAGTAGAAGACATAATATTCTATAAGTGTTATGAAAGCTAACCATGTAGGAGAAATAACATCCATTGAGAAGGACTATGAGAACTCCACTAGCATAAATTGAGAGGGAGAATATGAACTCAATTCTATTGAAACTCCTAGGTTTCTCCAAAGGTATGACTTTACTCAAATGTTTTTAATACATTTATGGAATGGTTTGTCATCTTCAAAAAGGGGGATAATGTTGACTCAAGGTCTAAATTGACTAAACCCTTGTTTTGATGATGACTAAACCATTCCACTTATTTGTGTCTGATGCTTCTACTTGAGTGATCTCATATTAGGTATAGAAAGAATCCAAATTCCCTAACTTGCGCATATCAAATTAGAGAGAAGACAAGTCAAAGTCAACACAAGTGCACATTTTTGGAATATGATGTAAATCCATTAGAATCATGTTGTAAATCACTTGTAATGATTGTATGACTTGTAATTAAGCTTAGAAAAAATTAGGATCACTTAGATCGAATATTTAAGCACTCAAAAGACATTTTCCAAAATTCACATCAGACTTTTCATCAATCGAGTTACAAACTCGACCGATCCTAATTGGATCTTGAAAGTGACTTTTGATCGGTTGATTTTTCATTTCACAGAACTCAATTGATCACTCTATAGACAAAACTGATTCAAGTGAATCGGTCGAGTTACCCCAGGACAAACTCGACCGATGGCCTAAATTGGTCTTGTCGCTTAGTGGGATCGGTCAAGTTACCTTTATAGAAACTCAACCAATTACAGTGTACAAAAATGTGCAGAAAAGTATTTCTAGCCATTGTGGAGTTGCAACAATCGAAAATGTATCTGTTGCAAGCCACAAAATGGCTAGTTTTCATTCTTAAGTATTCTCAAAGGCTAAGAGGCATCCCCAGCTATAAATAGGACCCCTTGGGCTTCATTCCAAGGTTGAACATTCAATGCAAAACTCTATATGAGGTTCCTATTCTATGGTTGAGTGTATCCTACAACCTCCTCTCTCTCTCTAAGCTTAATCACTTGCTACATTCGTTAGAGTGAGTAAGAAATCCATAAGAGAGCTAGTCCTACATGTATATCTTGTGAGGCTCTCACTTCCACCACCTCCCTATCTCTCATTTCAACCATGAAGATGAAGGTTCTCTCTGTTGGCTAAGAGAGGTGAAGAATAAGGGAAGGAATCCCTTGGTGAAGATCAAGGCAAAAGACTTGGAGCAAGAGTGGGTAAGACCTTGGTGAAGGAAGAAGACTCCTTGCTCAAGTGGGTAAGTCCTTGGTGGAAGCTTCTCCGAGTGAAGGTGAAGTCAAAGGCTAAAGATCCAAGAAGAGTGGGTAATTCCTAGAAGGATGAAGACTTGTGCAACAGTGGGTAAGTCCTTGGAGAAGGCTGAAGGCTCATTGCAAAGTGGGTAAGTCCTTGGTAAGGTTTAATAATCTTTGTATTGGATAGGTAAGTCCTTTGGTGGGTCATGTATTGTAAGTCTTATGAATGAATATAAGAGTGCAATGGTTAAGAAATCCTAGAGGTTGACTTCTCTAGGTAGTGGACTGACATACTCCTAGTTTGGAGTGTGGAACCACTATACATAGCTTGTCCATTGGTGTATGTTCAATATCTCTCCCTTGCTATACATGTTTTAGTTGCACTCAAATTTCCTATTTTGCAACCTTATCTTGTGATATATCTTGAAGGTCTAATGAATTTTATTTAAGTGCATTCAGCTCTATTCACCCCCCCTAGAGCATCGAATCACCCATCTAGGATCCAACATATACGATACAAACTATATCTGTGTGGTGATTGGATATGTACATGTATTTATGATTACAAAATTCCTCGATATATATTAAGCCTAAGATGCTTTCTATGAGAAACACATATGAAAATCTTGATTGACCAAGCGTAGGTTACACCAAAGCGTGGTATGCCGTCTATCTCGTGGAAGTGTGATGGTAGATATGAAGATCTGCCAAAGCATTATACATATTCTATTGTGTTGGGTTTTGGGTTAGGCTTAACTAGGTGATCTTGATGAGATTAAGTACCTAGAAGCATAGAGATGGAATGTGATAAAGAGTTGCGCACACCATCTATCCAATAGTTATGTTTGCATGCAATCGACAAAAGTTGCCTACCTAAATAGTCAAGTTATGGGCAATCGACCAAATTTGACTCATGATTTGACAAAATATGGATCTTGGCTCACTAGGAGATTGTACATTGCAATATTCCAAATTGATAGTGAGGGCTATCATTTTGAACAAAATAATGGGAGCGATGATTTATTAAAGGGTTAATTAAATATAATCAAATATTATTGAAATTTGATCAAATCAAAAGGTGTTTTGACAAAATGCAAAATTCTCTCTTTTCGAATCAAATGACAATCAAATCATCATTGCGGCCGGTCCCTATGAAGAAGACAATCTAAATGAGATATATTTACATAACTAGTTTAGAACTTTGAGAAGTGTTTTCTATATTCTTGAAACATAAGTGCCAATTGAATCCACTCCTTATACGCCTAAGGCTGAAATGGATGCTTACTTAAAGCATGCCAATGATGCCATAGACATTAAAGACCTTATGCCAAGATATATGAACTATGAGCTTCATGGGCAACATGAAAGATATAATGTCCCAAAGGTGTTATTTGAATGAAAACTGATAGAGGGAGAACCAATAGAGCCCCATGTGCTCAATATGATTGGGCCTATGGAACTTGTAGAAAGAATGGGATTTTCTTTAGGTCAAGAGTTGGTCACATATATGATTTGCAATCATTTCCTAAATCATATAGCCATTTTATCAATTTTTACAACTTGAGTAAAATGTCTAGACCGCTATCTGAGTTTCTTGACATGTTGATATATGTCAAGGCACAAATGAATAAGGACAAATTTGTGATGGAGATGAACATAATAGAGTCCAAGGAAAAAGACAAGGCCAAGAAGTGTTCTGACACTAAGCTAAAGTCCAAGTCTTCTGCACTCAAAATTAGGAGAAGGATAAGGAAACCTAGGAAGATGAAGTAAATGATAGTGATATCTACTTAAGGTATATCTAGTCTAAATGGGACATATTATATATGAAAATTGATCTAATTGACTAGATCTATCCAGTGAACTTTGTTTCAGAAGGTAATTCCTTTCTTAGCTCCTGTTATGTTTGAAATGATAACAAATGCATATCTTTTACATGATTAATGATGTTTTATGATCAACCATGATCATATGATGCACCCACTTGCTTTTGATGACCTTGATTAGTAAATTGTGATATCTTATGACTTTTGAATCGAACTTGACCATGCTTAGTCCCTTTGATGACTCAAATGTATGAAATGGGCCATGTAATATCTGTACTTTGGACATTAATGCTAATGATCATTATCTTGATGCTCAACTTGATTATATGAAATCAAAATCACCATGTTTGCTTTATATTAGTACCTTTACATGATTTCATCACCTAAATGACTTATGGATCTATCTTTCTCATTATATGACTAAATCACCTAAATTTGACATGAAAGGTGACCTATTTTTCTGTTGCTAATTTGAAGATTTAACCTTGTACAAGTCTCACCCAAATGATCATCTTGTTGACCTTGAGGTTATAAATTGTCCATATTTTGATAATGACTTAACCATTCCATTCATATGTATCTAATATGTGTATTCAAGATTGATTTCAGGTGTTAGGTACATGAAAAGGATCAATTTACTTAAGCCCTAAGTTGCTACAGTTCAAGTCAAAATCTTTACAAGTGTGTAATTTTGGAAATCCATGTAAATGACCTTAGAAGATTTTTTTAATCACTTTTATTGATGATATGACTTGTTACTATGATGAGAAAATTGATTGGGACACTTAGAACCAACTTTTAATCAATTTTGATGTACTTTATAAAATTAATCACAGTCAGTCAATCAATTGAGTTACAATCTCGATCGATCCACTGGATCAATTCTCTGAAGAGTGCATCAGTTGAGTTGTGCTCTCACAGAACTCGACCGATGGGGTTATTGACCAAACACAACTTTCATTGGTTGGTCAAGTTTCCCCAAGACAAACTCGACCGATGGTTTGAAATTTGGGTTTGTCTTTTACCCAATCGGTCGAGTTACCTTCATTGAAACTCAACCAAATGCACTATATAAAAATTGTAGAAAAAGTGATTGTGACCGTTGGTGACTTATTTGATCGAAAATAGAGTCATTGCCTTGGGTAAAAATGGCTATATTTCGGCCGTAAGTGTCCCCCAACTCAAAGGGGTACCCCCAACTATAAATAGGACCACTTGAAGTTCTGCTGAGAGTGCTACACACCTTTGAGCCCCTTTCTCTCGCTACCTTCAAGTCAAATCCATGAGTATGAGTGAGATAAGTTCTGTTGTAAGAGAGATACCTCTTGTATCTATGTAAATCTCTCCACCTCCATCTTCCTACCCCCTTTCCTTATTAAAGAAAAGGCTTGAAGATCTTCTCCGAGTGAAGGAGAAGTAGTTGCTATTCTTCAAGGTTGAAGAAAGCATGGTGTTCTAGATCTCCAAGTGAAGGAGATAGGCAAGGCAGATGTTCAAGAAGGATAGATAATTCCTTGAAGGCCAAAGACTTGAAGAAGGAGTGGGTAAGTCCTTGTTGAAGGCTGAAGACTCCATGGTTCAAGTGGGTAAGTTCCTTCGGTAGGTTGAAGATCCTTGCTTGAGGTATTAAGTCCTTGGATGAATTTGGTTGTTGTTGTCTTGTAATCTTATGAATGAATATAAGAGCATCAAGATGACAAAGTCCTAGAGCCTAACCACCTCTAGGTAGTGGACTGCCTCACTTCTAGTTTGAAGTGTGGAACCACTCTAAACCACTTTGTCCAAGTGTATGTTCTTCCTTGTCTCTCTCCCTTGCTATGCTTGGTGGTTAGAATTTCAAATTGGCTGTATGATTTAAGTTTCCACACTTAATATAATTTGGTGGTCTAATTCATTTTGTGAGATTTGTGAAGCTATATTCACCCCCCTAGAGACCTTGATCCAACAAGTGGTATCAGAGCATGTCTTCTCCAAACTACTTTCACAAGTAGGAGAAGATGTGCGATTTAACACTTGGATCTCTCAACTTGGAGGGAAGCTTCTCCATGCGACCTCCGGTCTTCGACGACACCAACTTCCTCTATTGGAAGAGAAGAATGCAGTTCTATCTTCAAGGATTAAGCTATGAGATGTGGAAGGTGGTGCATCTAAAGTATGAAGATCCAAAGGGGGAAATCTCCACATGGACAGAAGCCAAAATGAAGCAAGATCAGCTAAATGCCAAATTTATGAGCATCATTTATGCATCCCTCACCCCATCTGAGTTTAACCGGATCTCCTCATGGGACACCGCACACAAAATTTGTAACAAGCCATGTGTCACCTATGAAGGAACAGAGCAAGTGAAGGAAGCCAAAATATACTTGCTTGGTGGTCTACTTGAGAACTTCAAGATGGGTAAGAATGAAAGAGAGGTGGACATGTACATAAGGCTAAATGTGATCATCAATGGATTGGAAGCCCTTGGTAGTGTGATGGACAAAGGCACAATCAACTCAAAAATCTTGACATCACTTCTAAAGAGATGGGAGCCCAAGGTTACATCCATTGAAGAAGTGTACAAGCTTAATGAATTGTCAACTGAGGAGCTGGTTGGCAACCTTCAAGCTCATGAGATAATGCTTGATAAGCAAGAAGAAGAAGAAAAGAGAGAAGAGAAGGAGTCCAAGAAGATCAAGGATGCAACCTTTAAACCTCAAATTGAAGAGATGGTTAAGCAGCAACAACTTGCACTCAAGTCCCCTACTCCTTCCGCAAGTGAAGATGAAGGCCCAAATGAGCATGAAGCTAACTACTCCAACGACAAACACTTCAAGGGGAAGTCTTCTTCATCAACTCCTAGATGCTATGAGTGTGGTAAAAAAGGCCATTACAAGAGTGACTGCCCAAGGGCAAGAAGAGCCACCACAAGAGCATCCACAAGAAGGACAAGGAGTACAAGAAAGAAAGAAAATACAAGAGAAAGGAGAATAAAGAAAGAAGAAGCAAAGATGCAACTCATGTAGCTTGGGAGGAGTCTTTCTTAAGTTCTTCTAGCTCCAAAGATGGAAAATGCCACCTTGATCTCTTGGCCTCTACAAGTGATGATGTAGGTGAGGTAAGTGAGGTAAGTGAAGTCAATTTGCATGAGTTGTCTAAGGAAACTCTTATTGATATGCTTAATGCTTGCCGATCATCTTTTACTAAATGCAAAGATAAAAAGAAAAGGTTAGAAAAGATAATAGATGATCTTTATGCTAAGATTGAGATTCTTGATCAAAATAAAAAATTGCACCTTGATAGTATTGATACCTTGCAAGGGCAATTTCTTGATCTTGAGCTCCAATACAATGGAGTTGAAGTTGAGAATAGTGTCTACCTTAAGAACATTGTTAACCTTAAGGAAGAGAACCCAAAAATGCCTAGATGAGATTGATGTACTTAAAATTGAAAATGCAAAACTTAAGATCATTGATGAAGCTAGGAGAAATGAAGTTTATACTCATCAAAGAGAAATTCTTTTGCTTAAATTTGAAAATGCTAAGTTGCTTGCTCAAATTAATGATATATTTTCTAGACCTATCTTGCCAAGTAATGAGGTAGCTAGCACTACTCTAGAGTGTGATTCTTTTCATACTAAAGCTCTCTATTTGGAGGCTGACCTATTGCATGCTAGAGATGATATTGCTAGTCTATCTTCCACTATCACTAATCTTAGTGATGATAATGCTAAGTTAAGAGCTTCTTTGCAAACGTTTCTTATGGGAAAGAAATCCCTTAATGATGTCCTAGAACACTTTACCAAACAAATTGGTACTAGTGGTTTAGGATATAATGGGACTGCACCTAAAGGTAAGAACAAGAACAAGAGTAAGGGTAAGAAAAAGAGTGTGGAACCTCCTTTCTTGCATGGAGAGACTTCCGACTCTAAGAACCCAATGGTATGTGCTCGTTGAAAATGTGATGACCATTATTCTACTTATTATCCTTACAAGCCAAAGGGGGCCAACCCAAAGATGAAATGGGTCCCCAAGCTAATCCCAGATCCCAATGTTTGAGTTGGGCACCAACATCCTTCTTTCATGCAGGTCAAAAGAAGGTGGATTGTTGATAGTGTCTGCTCAAAACATATGATAGGTGAAATCAACTATTTCAACAAATTTATGAAAAAGAAAGGAGGACTGGTGACCTTCAGGGACAACAAAAAGGGTAAGGTAAAAGATAAGGGTGACATAGGCAACAAGCTAAGTATAAAAAATGTTTTGCTTGTTGATGGCCTACATCACAATTTGATAAGTGTAAGCCAACTTTGTGATAATGGTTATCTTGTTCTATTTGCCTCTTTAGAATGTTTACTTCTAGATTCCCTCACTTACAATGTCATATATAAGGGAACTGGAAGTGGTAATCTTTATGTGATTGTGCTTGATTCTCTAAAGCCTGTACTTGATAGATGCTTGGTTGTGGATAAAAATGATATTTCTCTTTGGCATCGCCGGTTGGGTCATGTGAATATGCATCAAATGAAGAAATTGAGCAAAAAGGAATTGGTTCGGGGACTTCCTAAATTGGATTTTGAAAAGGATGAGGAATGCCAACCTTGTACACAAGGCAAGCAAACCAAGTCCTCCTTCAAATACAAATGAGTCCTTAGTACCAAAAGAGCTCTTGAGGTTCTTCATATTGATCTATTTCGACCGAAGAGAACTCAAATGCTTCGTGGTTCCAAGTATTGACTTGTAATTGTCGATGATTTCTCTCGCTATACTTGGACCTTCTTCCCCGTTTCTAAAAGTGATACTCTCGATGTTTTCTTGAGCTTTTGTAAATGAGTTGAAAATGAAGTTTCTTGCCGGATTGTTTCTATCTGTTGTGACCATGGGGGAGAGTTTGAAAATGATATTTTGAGCGCTTTTGTGAAAAATCTGGTTACTCACACAATTTCTCTTCTCCTCGTACACCCCAACAAAATGGGGTAGTAGAGAGAAAGAATAGGTCGCTACAGGATATGGCCAAGACCATGCTTATAGAGTATGACACTCCAAAGAAGTTTTGGGCTGAAGCCGTTAGCACCTCTTGCTTTTTGCAAAACCGAGTTTTTACACATCCTACTTTAAAGAAAACCCCCTATGAGTTATGGCGTGGTAGAAAGCCATCCATTGCTTTCTTTCATGTTTTCAGATTTTCTTGTTTTGTTTTAAACACGAAGGATTCACTTGAAAAGTTTGATCCGAAATCATACAAGGCTTTCTTCCTAGGCTATAGCACTACAAGCAGGGCTTATAGAGTTTTCAATATTGATCTGTCTGAAATTGAAGAATCTATTAATGTTAAATTTATTGAAACTAATCCTGTTATCAGCAATAATGTTGTTGATAATGATGTTGTAGATGACTTAATTCCTATCTTGAAAGATATCAACATCGACAACAAAGGTAAGCAGGTGGTTGAAGCAGAAGATGAAGAGAAGAAGGATCCCACTCCTCACTTTGCAAAGAATCATCCCAAAGAGCTAATCATTGGAAACCCATTCAAGAGAGTGAAGATACGAGATGCCTACAAAAAAGAACAAGCAGACAGTGCCTTCATCTGATAGCTGGAGCCAAAGAACATCAAGGGAGCTCTTGGAGATGACGAGTGGATCCTAGCCATGCAGGAGGAACTGGAGAAATTCGAGAAGAACCGAGTGTGGACCCTAGTGCCAAGACAAAGTGACAGAAAAATCATTGGCACCAAGTGGGTCTACCACAACAAGCTTGAAGAAAATGGCAAAGTGGTAATGAACAAAGCAAGGTTAGTGGCATAAGGCTAAAATCAACATGAAGGTATTGATTTTGATGAAACTTATGCTCCTATTACGAGACTTGAATCTATTAGAATGCTACTTGCTTTTGCTAGTTATAAAAATTTCTTGATATATCAAATGGATGTTAAAAATGCATTTTTGAATGGTACAATCAAGGAGGAAGTATTCGTTGCTCAACCTCGGGGCTTTGAAAATGAAAAGCTACCTAACCATGTTTATTTGCTACAAAAAGCTCTCTATGGACTCAAACAAGCACCTCTCTACTAAAAATTTGAACAATAAAGCCTCCAGTCCAAACCACTCAGAAGGTATGACGGAGTGGGTTTAAAATTTTCAAATCTTTATATAATGGTAGCAAAAGACCAAAGTATAGAAGCGGAATAAAAACATGACTATATTCAATTATTAAGCAAGGGAACATCTTAAACTTACATTATAAGGATCCATGTAGAGGGAAATCTAAACCACCTCAAGAATGTCTCCAAGCTTTAACTTTACAACCTAAGTCCAGGTCATCAAGCATTGTCATCCAAGTCCTCCATCTAGGGTTGGAAGCATACCCCAGCAAAAAAAAGACAATAGGAGACATCAATAAAAGCTGATATGTGCATACTAAAAAGCAAATTGAGCAATATAAAGAAATAAAGGACAACAAATCTAACAGGCTACCGATGCAAGAGATAAGGGCTACCCAATCAGGCATAAAAGAAAAGAATCATAATCACCATAAAAGAAGATACTTGCCATAATCAAAACAATAAAGATTGTGCAATACTGACACAAAAAGAAAGTAGGGCACACACCCCACAATCCATATCAATAACATGCATGCATGTGAGATAAGCATATCCCTATAACAATATAAACACAATGGTGGCCAAGCACAAACTTGAACATAATAGAGAAAGGAATACTGCCAATCTCCCAAATATATAAATTTGAGTATGGATTACTGCCACACTCAGGTATAGAGAAGTGGTATATTTCCACCCTCCTTAATAAACAATAGGGGATTGCTGCCCCAAAACCAAAGTAATTACACTACTCTAGTGCTACTGAATCACATAACATGTTTAATGTAGAGGCAAGTAGACAAGTATGGTCAGAATAATACAATGTTGCCATCACACAATGGACAACACAAACATATAAACATCCACTTCAAAGTGGGCACATAACATTATTTAAAACCAACATGCACCAAGGCACAAGATAATATATCAAGAGAATATTCAAGACCATAACAAGCAAGATAGTTCACA
This sequence comes from Alisma plantago-aquatica, assembly GCA_963693085.1. Classification (NCBI taxonomy): domain Eukaryota; kingdom Viridiplantae; phylum Streptophyta; class Magnoliopsida; order Alismatales; family Alismataceae; genus Alisma; species Alisma plantago-aquatica. The sequence continues at coordinate 1,243,178,838 of OY856411.1, forward strand.
TGAACCATGGTATCAAGAAAATAGACATATGTTTAGGCCAAAGTCAAAAGAATGATAAGATAGGTGAATTACTCAACATTGAGTAATAGGGGATACAACATACCTCAACTTCAGAGTCAAACAATCCAAAGTCACTTCTAGGTCCAAGCCTAGGCATCTAAAGCACCTTTTTTTTGTTGAAGGTAAGCATTTGTCATTAAAAAGTGAAAGGCCATACGACATCTACAAACACCAGAGATCCATACATAGAAGGTAACATAAAAGCAGGAAGAGCAACAACATTAAGCAAGAAAGATCAGATACAAATGAGACACTTCTGCATAGATTCCTCCCCATCACGCTGGCTAAAGCAACTTTTAAACGGAATCTTTCCACAATCAAGGGTAGCACTTGCATAGCTGAGCATCCTTCTCCTCCAAATGAAACCGAACAGACTCTCAAATTTGTAGAAACTATAATCCATCCAACAACAAGAAGGCACGATAGATCCACTCACCGAAAAGATAGAAACGTAACTAGAGGGCTGGGATGAACCCACCCCCCAAAGCAAAACAGAAAAAGAAACAACAGATAAGGAAAACGCACACACCCAAAGAACAGGAAAGATAAGACGACACAGGCATAGGCATAAACACGTAGGGGTCAGGATCCAACAGAAACCGTTGCTCGGCCTGTGCAGGTTAACAGGGGGATGAAGGAGGGGGGTACAACACGGGAAGAACCCCACCACCACAGCCAACCGAACTCAGCTCGCCCCCAGGTCAAGAATGAGCTTGACAGCCTAACGGACGAGCATAACAGTCGGGAGTGATCACCACCCAAGCAAGACAACCCGGCAGTCCCCCTGCACTAGGAACCCCAGCCAACGACACCAGGAGCAATGACACCCATAACCTTGATTACCTGACCCAAAAGACGTCGAAGAAGAAAAGGGGGGGAAGGAACCCAGCCCTAGCAAACGTCACCGACACCCGACAGAAGACCCACCCGTGGAGTCGGCAGGCAACAAGCCTCACTAGGGAGTGAGGTCGCCGATTAGAACTCCACCCGCGCCTCCACCTGTCCAGGCGCCGCCTAAAGCACCCAGCAAGGAGGAAGAGGGGAGATGACGGGGAAGGCAGGCACACAGTCGGGGAAGGCGAGAACCTGCAGAGGAGCCGAGCAAAGAGAGCGTCTGGGGGGAGCAGGGGCCGCGGTGACAGGCGACTATACCCCCTCCCCCAAGCACAACGACAGCTTTGGGAAAACCTAGATCACCTCTGCTTCCTCTGCTTCGGTCAAGAAACACTTCATAGTCTATAGCACCTATTAACATATATGTGGGATTAGGGCTAGATTTATATTAATTTCATAAACCCTAAAAACCACCTTTTTAATTATATGTGAATTAGGTTTCGAAAACATACCACATTATAGTATATATCATTAGGAGTCTAAAGCATATTTTATTATATTTTTTTACTTATATATAATTAGTTATGCTTTTTACAAATTAATTTCTCATTAATTAGATCCGTTGAAAACACCTATTATTAATCTTTAGATCCACCTATCAAAACATATACCATTAGATAGGTCTTATTTTTCTGATTCCAATGAATATTTTTACATATTTTTATGGTCATCCATTAATTAGTTATTAATTTTTAAACATCGGCTAATCAGGAAAATACACGTCAACAAAAGCATTGTAATAGGAAAACAAAGAGTGCCCCCCGGTGACTTGGCCCAATCATAGCCAGCCAAGTCACTGGCCAAGTCTTGAATGACTTCGACTGAAGGAAAAAGACTAGAGCCGCCAAAAAGATGAAAATACCCCTCGGTGAGAAACACTGTGAAGGAAGCAAAACCGAAGGGCAAAGTCAAGAATTCTTCTGGGGGATTCTCCCCTCTCTCACACTAAGAACAACAGCAGTAAGCTGCTTAGTCCAGGTAAGATTTGGGCAAATCTGTGAGCAATGATCAATCTCAGATCTAAAGCCACAAAAACGAAGAGGAGAGGTCCGAAAACTTACCTCTGATCTCAATTTAATGGTCGGAGATGTTGTTAGTCAAGGCAACCTGCCACAAATGCAGAGAGGAGGAAGTTGCGGCGGTGGCTGTGTGAGGAACCCACGACCAAATTGATGGACGGGTAAGAACAAACGTGAGTGGACGATCGATCCTAGGTGCTGTTGTATATATAGGTGTAGGTAAAATGTGGTCTGTAATCTCACGGTAGCGAGAGCCAAAAGCCCAAATTAGGCGTTTCTCAGAAACTCAATGATACAAGATAAATAAGGGATCATCTGGCGCAGATTTTTCTCACAAACCTATTTGTGAAAAAATTTCAAACAAAGACCAATTATAGAGGGATAAATTGCAAAGACAAAATCAATCAGACTGTGCTGCTTGTTTCCCTTTTGAGCGCAAGATAGGTGACAACCCAAGAGTAGTCCGATCTGCATCCAACAGCTACAAGCCGCGTGACAAATTAAATAGGATTCCCAACTGAAATTGAATATAGTGAGACATTAAATTCATTTCTATTTTCTCTCTCCTCATAAGAGGGTGCAAACAAACTCCAAATTAGGTATAATTTTTCACAGAGGCCAATATAGGCATATAGATTCTGATTATGCACATAGTTTTGCCTTTTGGAAACTTTTTATGGGTTAAATAATTCAAAACCTATTTTATCTTTCCTCCTTCATTAATGGCATTAGGATTATCCAAATATGATGAAACTTGACCCATGCGTCATTTTTAATGTGTTGGATACGGATTTTCCATCAATTGTACATGTTGGAGTTGTTTAAATATTTTTTTAATATTTTGAAGGTTCTACACACTTTCTCTCTCCTAATCTCTCCTTTTAAGCAAACTTTCTCCAAATTGGATAAAAATTCACCCAAAGTCTATATTTATTATATAGATTATGAATCTAAGATTATTTTCCTCTTTTGATGTCATTTATTATTTTATTTGATATTTTGGGGAAAACACACATCTTCTTAACAAATTTGAATTAAATGAATTATTATAATGTGAATAATGTGTAACTTGACTCCCAGGGTAATTTGGACCCAAGGAACAAAATTTTAAACTTAGATTTCACTTTTGACAATTATTTTTATGAGATATGTCATATGGTCCATTAATGGCCCATTAGCCACATTATCCACCAAATTAAGTTGTTTATCTTCTTTTTACCATCCAAATAAATTATGGGACATATTAGATTACATTATTCATGCATTAGATTATTAGGATCACTCTAACCTCAACCTTATTTGGTCAAACCCAAAAGGTCAAACTTCCAGGGTAGGGTCCAAGATTCGATATGTTACAACACTCCACCCCTTAAAAATGATTTCGTCCTCGAAATCTATAGATTCAAATATCAACCACCAACTACTCTCCACCCCTTAAAGGGTTCAACCTAACAAGTCAAACTAAACAACTTTTTAGAGCTACCCACATCTCTTAGCTGTGAAAGTTTTTAGAGATTTATGTTTCTCATGTATCCAACTAAGTCAGATCCATCTAGGATTGAGTTATAGGTCCTTGTGTTTCTAACCTATCAACCCTACATGTACATCAAAAAGTCATAGGGTGGGTCAATTACACCTTTATATCAATCCTATTCATAAACTAGGGTTAGATTCTACTCAAACTAGAGTTGCTCTTCATTGTGACTTACTTTAAGAAAACATCGATAAATCAGAGAAAACTTTTGTACATATAGTAGTATAATTGAAAATAATTTTTAAGCGATGAAAACCTTTTTGAGATGAAACAAAATGTGGATCCAAAATCAATTGCGGAAACAAGTCACAATTTTCCATAACAAGTTCAATATATAACCTAATTCCAACCTCATATCAAACCTTATTGCTTATAAAGATCATCATTGATCAAAACTTGGGTGAACATCTCACCTAAAGGCAACTATCTAAGTCAAGAGTTTAACTAGGGAGACAAAATTGAAATAGTCAAATTTTGACTACCATGGGCTCTGATACCATACTGTAAACAAGTGAAACCACCTCTCTACTAAAAATTTGAACAATAAAACCTCCACTCCAAACACACTCAGAAGGTATGATGGAGTGGGTGTAAAATTTTCAAATCTTTATATAATGGTAAAAAAGACCAAAGTATAGCAGCGGAATAAAAACATGACTATATTCAATTATTAAGAAAGGGAACATCTTAAACTTACATCATAAGGATACATGTCGAGGGAAATCTAAACCACCTCAAGATTGTTTGCAAGCTTTAACTTCACAACCTAAGTCCTAGTCATCAAGCCTTGTCATCCAAGTCCTCCACCCAGGGTTGGAAGCATACCCCAACAAAAGAAAGACAATATGAGACATCAACAAAAGCTGGTATGTGTATACTAAAAACCAAATTGAGCAATATAAAGAAATAAAGGACAAAAAATCTAAAAGGATTCCCATGCAAGAGATAAGGGCTACCCAATCGGGCATAAAAGAAAAGAATCATAATCACCATAAAAGAAGATACTTGCCATAATCAAAACAATAAAAAATGTGCAATACTGACACAAAAAGAAAGTAGGACACACACTCCACAATCCATATCAATAACCTGCATGCATGTGAGATAAGCATAGCCCTAAAACAATATAAACACAAAGGCAGCCAAGCACAAACTTGAACATGATAGAGAAAGGAATACTGACAATCTCCCAAATATATAAAATTGAGTATGAATTACTACCACACTCGTTGTATACTGCCACCCTCCTTAATAAACAATAGGGGATTACTGCCCCAAAACCAAAGTAATTGACACTACTCTAGTGCTACTGAATCACATAGCATGTTTAATGTAGAGGCAAGTAGACAAGTATGGTCAGAATAATATGATGTTGCCATCACACAATGGACAACACAAACATATAAACATCCACTTCAAAGTAGGCACATAACATTATTTAAAACCAACATGCACCAAGGCACACGATAAGATATCAAGAGAATATCCAAGACCATAACAAGCAAGATAGTTCACATGAACCATGATATCAAGAAAATAGACATATGTTTAGGCCAAAGTCAAAAGAATGATAAGATAGGTTAATTGCTCAACATTGAGTAATAGGGGATACAACATACCTCAAATTTAGAGTCAAATAATCCAAAGTCACTTCTAGGTCCAATCCTAGGCATCCAAATCACCTATTAACATATATGTGGGATTAGGGTTAGATTTATATTAATTTTTTTTTGGAGAAGGTAAATAATTACTATATCATCAAAAGAGGTGTATAGATGGTACAACCCATCATATACTATACAAGTGGGTTAAACTACAAAATCCCACCAGTCCAGGATCACCCTACTGACCCCGCTGCCAACCTTGGGATTGGCTCTTAACGCCATCCTAAATAAAGCAACAAAACTTTCAAAGAACACTAACACATCCGTATCCCCTCTTCCATGGAGCCTGTTGTTACGTTCCTTCCAGATCATAAAAACCAGGCCCATAATGCATAGTCCAACAAAGGGTCTCATCCCAATATGATGCCTAGTGTTATCCAAAACACTCAAAATACCATCGAGCAAGGTAAGTAGGGCAGCCCCACCCCCACCCCATCTTTAGCCAACACATACACCATAGGTAACGAGTATAGGTGCACTCAAATAAGAGGTGTGAATGGGATTCATCTTCGGTCCTGCAAAGTAGACACACATCCTCAACGTGCAACCCCCACCTGATAAGTCGATCCTTCTTTGATAGTTTACCCAAGATGTTCCTAAAGGTACAACAACTCCACTTTGGTACGTGTCCCTGGTTCCATAGTAGGGAAAACCACGGGACCAAAGGTCTATGGACGAGAGGGAGAGCCCAAGGTTTTTCCAGTGGATCCGTCAGCTCCCAACCACTGGGCAAGATGTTGTACTCTGCAGCCACCTCTGGCCACACCCTGCACATCACCCTCCATGCTCTCAAAACATTCTTATGACCACCAAGCTCCTAGACCTGTCCATACCGTGCAGCCATCTAATTGCTCACCATTGAATCAATCCTCAAGAACTTGTCAATTCTTTTAATCGTTGCAGCTCGCGTAAGGGCTCCAGGGTCAACAACATTTAGCCCCCCCTCAAACCTCCTGGCAACCAACAGCCATGCAACAACATGCCCTCCCCCCATAAGAAAGCTTCTAGAACACTTCCTCATCTTCTCTAGAATGAAATCTGGTAGCTACACCTGAGTGCACCAGAACCTAATCATCCCCTCCAGGACAAATCTCACACAAACTAGTCTGCAACCATCAACAAATTGATACCCATCCACCTGGTTTGTTTTCTCACGTAGCGTATCCACACATACCTAGAAGTCCCTACCTCTCGTCTTCCCCCCACATAGAGGGATACCCAAATATCTGGTGGGTAGCTGACCTTCATGCAGGTCCATAGCTTCTCTCAGGCGTCCTCTCCTTCTATCACAAGAACGAGAAAGGAACACTTTGGACTTAATGGTGCTAAGGTACCTTAAGATGAATATCACCACTGGCAAATGCATCACTAATAATAACATTTCTAGAAGATGGGTTGCAGGCGTCATTAGAGACAGGAGATGTTGCATTCGCCTTGCTTTCAGGGCCTGGCTGAATGCCAATGATTATATTTCGGCCCACATCTGTGGCATCATGGTTGCTCTCAAGATTGTGGATGATAAGAACCTTACTATTTCTACTATTGAGATTGATGACCCTCATGTGATGAAGATCCTTTGGCAGAATGATCTTGGCCCTTGGCACATTTCTCATATCACCAGAGAGATTCAGGAGTTGCTTGTTACTGAAGCCATTTCCGGTTCCTTGGTCCCGAAGATTCTTAACTCTATCCCTCGAGAGCTGGGGATGTGGGGTGCTCATTTCGAGCATTCCTACATCATTTCTGATCCTTCTTCTCTTCCCATGCGGATAAGAGGCATGAACATCCTTGAGAGAAATGACACCCCGTATATCTTCTTTAGATGGGAGCATAGCTAGTCTTTCTTGTTCTTTTGAGGGTTGCCCGTGCTTGGTCACCTTCTTGCTTTGTTTGTTTTTCTTGATGGATGTCTACCTGCTTAGTAAGCAGGAGTTGTAACCTTTTTGCTCATTTTTAGCCCACAACGAGAGGAGTGGGATGAATAGAAGATCCTCTGGCTTAAACTAAAAAAAAAAAAGGTATAGCCCAGTACAATCCGCAAAAGCCTTCATCATCCGTCAAAAGTTCTTGAGCATTCTCCTGTTGCCAGCAAGGAAGAGCAAAACATCATCGGCAAAAATCATATGTGATAACAACCGAGTTCCCCCCTGTCGGAACATAGAAATCATCTTACTCTCTTGAGCTTTATCCACCAAACAAGTTAGGAATTCCATCACCACAATAAACAGCAAAGGGGACAATGGATCCCCTTGCCTTAGTCCATTGGACGCTCTGAACATACCAAAGGGGTACCCATTCACAAGAATAGAGAAGGAGGTAGTGGTGACACACTCCTTAGTAATATTAATCCATCTATCGAAAAACCCCATCGCATACATAAACTTCCATAAGGACTCCCATCTAACATTATCATAAGCCTTCGCCAGATCCAGTTTCACACAGGCTTTCCTAGATCCATTCTTCACTCCAAAATCAAGAAGAAACTCCACCGCAAGCAAAGCACTATCAGAAATGCTCCTACCCTTGATGAATGTCGTCTGGGCTGGGGAGATCACCTTAGGCAACACCCTTTTTAATCTATAGGCCAACAACTTTGAAATAATTTTATACACCACTGAACAGCAGGCGATAGGACGGAGATCATTCATATTTTCTACCACATCCTTTTTAGGTATGAGCCAGATAAACATATGATTTACTTTTCTCAACATCCTCCCTCGCACCAAGAACCACCTAACAGCTCTGGCTATGTCATCCTTGACCAAAGGCCACATCGCTTGGAAGAATCTCACATTAAAACCATCCATCCCCGAGTCCTTCGCAACACCAATAGAAAATAGTGCATTCTTTATCTCCTTATCGGTAGCAGGCCCACACAACATAGCATCCATCGACTCTGTGACTCTACTTGAAGGAAAAACATTATCCGGAAGCTATCACACCCCCTCCGTATTGTATAGGCTGTTGAAAAAATCCACGACTTCAGCCCCCACATCAGCAATAGAGTTGAAAATGGATCTGTCTTTCTTGAGAAGGGTATGTATGTTGTCCCTCATCATATTTATCTTCACCATAGCATGATACACCTTTGTATTTCTGTCTCCATTGCTGATCCACTTCAGCTGGCTCCTTTGCCAAAATCAAGACTTCTCTGCTTTCTCAAGCATGTTAAGATTTGCAGCCTTAGCAGATTCATCAATGATTGCCTCTTCAAGCAACATATCCTTCCTTAGCACCTCTGCTGCCTTAGCATGATTTTCCTTAGCCTCAAGCACTAGTTTCCTCATGTCACATATCCCCTGTGACCATTTCTTAAAATTAGTTTTTGTTCTGTATAATTTCTCCATCAACACATACAATGGGTTTCCTTCCACCCTGCACTCCCAAGTACCTTTGATCACCTCCTCATAGCTGGGCCACTCCATCCATCTATTGAAAAAGTGGAAAGGTTTACTCGTCTGTTCTTCACAGGGAAGCTTAACCACCAACCAAGTGTGATCACTATTTGGGTGTCCACCTAACTGGACATTGGACAGTGGGAACACATCAAGCCAAGCCTCATTTACAACATCCCTATCAAGATGGCTCACGATACATCTCTTCATTTCTCTCTTGTTCTGCCACGTCACAATACCACCACTCATGTTCAACTCAATCAAATTGGCCACGTCGATGGCATCATTGAACTGTCTAATACATGAATCCGGCACTAGAAGCCCACCCTTCTTCTCATTAGCCTTTCTGATGTGATTATAGTTGCCTATTAAAATTTGGGGCAGCTCTCTCTGGTTAGTCACCGCTAGCACCTCCCAAAGTCTTCTTCTACAGTTTTCAGAGTTATGCCCATATACCACTGATACAACCACATGAATACCCACTTAATTGATGCAACTAGCAGTCATCATCTGATCCCTAGCAAATATGACCTGGACATCCCACACATGTGGTTTCCACCCCAATGCAATCTGTCCACCTTCTATCTGCTCTAGGTTTGACGCAGACTCCCAACCTATAGGGTATAAACTAGCAACTCTGTCCCATACTTCTCTTCAAATCCTTGTCTCCAAACCAACCACCAGTGTAGCCCTCACATCTTGGATGATCTCCCTGAGCTTCCTTTGTTTACCCATGCGAGAAGCACCCCTGAGGTTCTAGGACAAGATACACATTAAAAAGAGGATCCCCGCCCCCTTCTAGGGTCGCCCCTCCTCTTATGGTTCTTCTAGGGGACACCTATTGTGCCACACTCACACCACCAGGTCCCCCTGCCTCACCATCCACACCTTCCAGCACTGAGAAAGAGTTCGATGCCTCAACTCCTTCAGGGCCCGCAACATCCACCGCTATATCCTTGCCTTTCCTTCTGTTTCTGGATCCTGAAGTTGTGAATCCCTCCTCAATGTCTGAGGTGGTCACTGGCACAAAATCAGTAACCATGCGTTCACACATCACCCGCTCATCTTCATGGACAGACTGTACTCCTCCGCACATCTCCCCGCCCCCACCTGCAGATGGTTCCACAGCTTTCGACATTTCTAGTGCTCCGTTCACCACCATCTACTATTTGGTTCCAGCCTGTGGAGGCCGACTCTTACTACCCCTTCTCTTATTATTTCCCCTTCTTCTTGGAAAGCTATCAATGTCCCTACCTCTCACCACTGATGGTTCCTCCACAAGGTCCCTATCGCCGGATAGTATCCCACGTGATGCCCAAAGACACAACATTTCTCACAGCGGTCGGGCAACACATCATATATGACCTTGACCTCCAAACCCTTTCTATCCAGCATTTCCACCATGACTACTGGGGGAGGTCTTCTATCCACTTTGACCTCCACACACTTATGAGCCGCTCCAGTGTACCTACCTCTCGTCAGGAAATCAATGGCCTTGGGTTCTTCGATGCCACAAGCTATAATAGAGATGGCTCGCCGCATCCAATGTGGCCCAACATCTGACAATGTGACCCATATAGGGGCTGAGGTAAGAGCTGATCGCCTGAGATCTGCCTCTGGAGTCCATCTATGGGTGAGGACCAATTTGCTATCAAAGAACCACATGCCTTCCTCTACAGCAACAAACAAGTCCTCCGCCACAACAAATCTCACTAGGATAAGTCCTCCAACAAGCATTGACAATTGCAACTCCCCCTTCGGTCTCCAGGTCCTCAACATCCATCCACATAGTTGTTCCAACATAGGCATTTTACCAAGCACCTGGATGATGACAGAGGACCTATAATACTCATCAATGGCTTCAACCACTGGAGTCAGAAACCGCATCCATGGTCGATCGTCTTTCTCCTTGAATGCGGGTTCGTAGGGTTCTCCAGGAAGCAGAAGCGGCTTGAGGTTCCGGGATACCACCATCATCTTGGAATAAGTCTCCGCCCAGGACCCCCCGACAATAACATCTATCCTTATTTTTGAGTCTGCACTGGCCTGATCGGCCGTGGCCATGGTCACCTCTCTCACCATCCTAGAGATGGACGGGATGACAAGTCTGCCTCCACAGACAGGTTTGACGCTATGTGTAGAAGGGTTGTAAGATTTATATTAATTTCATAAACCCTAAAAACCACCTTTTTAATTATATGTGAATTAGTTTTCCAAAACCATACCATATTATAGTATATATCATTAGGAGTCTGAAACATATTTTATTATATTTTTTTACTTATATATAATTAGTTATAATTTTTACAAATTAATTCCTCATTAATTAGATCCATTGAAAACACCTATTATTTATCTTTATATCCATCTATAAAACATGTACCATTAGATAGGTCTTATTTTTCTAATTCCAACGAATATTTTTACATATTTTTCTGATCATCCATTAATTAGTTATTAATGTTTAAGCATTGGCCGATTCGGAAAATACACGTCAACAAAAGCATCGTAATAGGAAAAGAAAGAGTGGGGCCCACATGACTTGGCCCAATCAGAGTCGACCAAGTCACTGGCCAAGTCTTGCATGACTTCGAATGAAGGAAAAAGATTGGAGCCGCCAAAAAGACAAAATACCCCTCGGTGAGAAACACTGCGAAGGAAGCAAAACCGAAGGGAAAAGTCGAGAATTCTTCTGGGGAATTCTCCCTCACTCACGAGCTAAGAACAGCAGCAACAAATGACTTAATCTAGGTGAGATTTAGGTGAATCCACGAGCAATGATCTAACTCAAATCTAAAGCCACGAAAACAAAGAGGAGAGGCCTGGAAACTTACCTCTGATCTCAATTTAATGGCCGGATATGCTGTTAGTCAAGGCAACCTTCCACAAATGCAGAGAGGAGAAAGCTATGGAGGTGGCTGTGTGAGGAACCCGTGACCAAATTGATGGCCGGGTAAGAACAAACGTGAGTGGACAATCGATCCTAGATGCTTGTGTATATATAGGTGTAGGTAAAATGTGGTATGTAATCTCATGGTAGCGAGAGCCGAAAGCCCAAATCGGGCGTTTCCAAGAAACTCAATGATACGAGATAAATAAGGGGTCATCTGGCGTAGATTTTTCTCACGAATCCGTTGGCAAAAAAATCTCAAACAAAGACCAATTATAGAGGGAGAAATCATGAAAAAAAATCGATCGGACTGTGCATCCTGTTTCCCTTTTGAATGCAAGGTAGGTGATGACCGAAGAGTGATACGATCTGCATCCAATGGCTGTGAGCCGTACGACAAATTAAATAGGATTCCCAACTGAAATTGAATATAGTGAGACATTAAATTCATTTATATTTTCTCTCTCCTCATAAGCGGGTGAAAACAAACTCCAAATTAGGTAATTGTTTTTACAGAGGACAATAAAGGCATGTAGATTCTGATTATGCACATAGTTTTGCCTTTTGGAAACGTTTTATGGGTTAAATAATTCAAAACATATTTTCTCTTTCATCCTTCATTAATGGCATTAGGATTATCCAAATATGATGAAACTTGACCCACAAGTCATGTTTAATGTGTTGGATATTAATTGTCCATCAATTTTACATGTTGGAGTTGTTTGAGTATTTATTTAATATTTTGAAGGTTCTACACACTTTCTCTTTCCTAATCTCACCTTTTAAGTAAACTTTCTCCAAATTGGATGCAAATTCACCCAAAGGCTATATTTATTATATAGATTATGAATCTAATATTATTTTCCTCTTTTGACGTCATTTATTATTTTATTTGATATTTTGGGGGAAAACACACATCTTCTTAACAAATTTAAATTAAATGAATTATTATAATGTGTAACCTGACTCCCAAGGTAATTTGCGACCCAAGGAACATAATTTTAAACTTAGATTTCAATTTTGACAATTATTTTAATAAGATATGTCATATGGCCCATTAATGAGCCATTAACCACATTATGTTCCAAATTAAGTTGTTTATCTTCCTATTACCATCCAAATGAATTATGGGGCATATTAGATTACATTATTCATGCATTAGATTAATAGGATCACTCTAACCTCAACCTTGTTTCGTCAAACCCAAAAGGTCAAACTTCCAAGTTAGGGTCCAAGATCAGGTATGTTACAATCTACCGCAACAAGCTTGATGGAAATGGAAAAGTGGTAAGGAACAAAGCAAGGTTAGTGGCACAAGGCTACAATCAACATGAAGGTATTTATTTTGATGAAACTTATGCTCCTATTGTGAGACTTGAATCTATTAGAATGCTACTTTCTTTGTCTAGTTATAAAAATTTCTTGCTATATAAAATGGATGTTAAAAGTGAATTTTTGAATGATACAATCGAGGAGGAAGTATTTGTGCTCAACCTACGGGCTTTGAAAATGACAAGCTACCTAACAATGTTTATTTTCTACAAAAAGCTCTCTATGGACTCAAACAAGCACCTCGATCTTGGTATGAGAAATTAAAGAACTTTTTGTTAGACAATGTCTATGTCATGGGCAAAGTTGATTCTACTTTATTTCTAAAACATACTTCTAGCAATTTTCTTATTATTCAAATTTATGTTGATGATATCATATTTGGTAGAACTAATCTTGATCATTGCAAGGATTTTAGTTCTCTTATGCAGAGTGAGTTTGAGATGAGCATGATGGGTGAGCTTACTTTCTTCTACTGCTTCCAAATCAAGCAAACAAAAGATGGAAACTTCATCAACCAAGGCAATTACACAAATGAACTACTCAAATGCTTTAGAATGGAGAACATGAAGCCGATGGACACACCCATGTCCAACACTGCCAAACTTAATAGAGATGAAGAAGGTGAGAAGGTATATGAGAAGCTCTATAGAGGTATGTTTGGAAGTCTACTTTATTTAACAACCTCTAGACCTGATATTATGTTTAGTGTTGGCTTGTGTGCTCGCTTTCAATCAAGTCCTAGGAAATCACATCTTATTGCTTTTAAGAGGATTTTGAGGTACTTAGCCGAAACTTAGAACTTTGGACTATGGTACCCTAAGTCAAGGGAATTTACTCTTATAGCATATAGTGATGTTGATTACACAAGCTGTTTGGTTGATAGAAAGTGCACAAGTGGCACTTGCTTCCTTCTAGGACCATGCTTGGTGTCTTGGTTTTCCAAGAAACAGAGCACCGTGGCATTATCAACTATCGAGGCAGAATACATTGTAGTCGGGAGTTGTTGTGCCCAGGTCCTATGGATGAAGCAAATGCTCTAAGACTTTAACATACATTTTGATGCTTCTCCTATATATTGTGATAATACTAGTGCAATAAATCTCTCTTATAATCCTATATTGCATAGTAGAGTTAAACATATAGAGGTTCACCATCATTTTCTTCATGATTACATTGCCAAAAAGGATATTTATATCACACATGTGGACACAGAAAATCAGTTGGCATACAATTTCACTAAACCTCTAGCTAGAGAGCAATTTAATTTTATTATATCTAAGATGCTGATATTTGCTTTAGATGATATTGACATATTATCTAGCTAGTTGTTTTTAACCTATATGTCTTGCTCATGCTTTATTTACCTTGATTTCCTAAAATTGCAAAATTTTTCTTATTGACATGCTTAGTTTTCACTTGTTTTTGGGCATTTCTCAAATTTCAGGTTTTTATCACTAGATAGTATGCAATGATGAGTGATATGTGCCTAAGTATGTTCAATATACATAATAGACTGGAAAAATGAATTTAATTAGCATTCATATGGCTAGAAATTGAGTTTGATGGTTTTAGGTCAGGTTGACCATCAGTCGAGTTTCCCCCAGGACAAAATCGACCGATCTGTGGCTGAGAGCTATTTTAAAATGGACCAATCAGTTGAGTTTCTGACTCTCAGAACTCGATCCATCAACGGGCTGAAGCCAACTTAAGTTGGGTTCGTCCGACTATTCTCCCTCTCAACTAGAGAATAGCTGACTGATTCCCCTTCTTCTAGCCCTAAGATCTCTACCCTAACCCTTACCTTCCCTATCCTAGCCCTTCCCCGACCTAGATAGGTGGCCCTAGACCTCCCTTTTTGCTCCTTGTTGGTGTTTGGACTTCTTTGATGGCTTGCTTTGTGTGTTTAATCTCTTTTTTCCTTCTTCTCTCCTCTATGGCTTCCCATAGGAGAAAGAGACCCGCCCCTAGCAATGCTCCATCGTCTTCTTCATCTTCCCGCTTGATTCCTTTTGATGACACCTTGTTTGTCACAATAGAAGTTGTAAATAGGTATAAGGACCTTCTTCCTAGGAGTGATTTCCCTTTTAGAGATTTGTTTGAGCTTATCCCTAGGTGTCAAGCAGTTATAGACCAAGTAGCTAAGTTGTTAGCCATTCATCACCTCTCTACCCTAGTTGTCGAACGTGACTACTTTCATAATTCAATGACAAGCACAAAAGTAGTTCACATATTCTATGCTAACTTGCGTTGGAATTACGACACCCTTGTACCCCCGCCGAATACTCAAGTGATCCTGACTTCCATGATCGCCGGTGAGAAATTCCAAATCTCGAAAGATATTCTAAATATCTTCTTTTCCAAACATGAGGAAAATGACACCTGGCACAAGGATTACGATGAGTATTTTGACCTCTTGGATTCTGAGGGTTTCTATAAGAAAAATGAGATCACTCTCCCTAATATCCATCGCTATCTCAAGAAACCTGATGTTCCATACAAGAAGACGAGCACCCTACCCTCCTCTTCCCTCGATCTCAGGAAGCGTATATTAGCCTTAGTGGTCAACTACAACATCAATCTGAAGAGAAAGCAAATAGATAATGCAGAGAACACTACGGTAATAATGTATTGCCTTCTTGAGAATATCAGAGTCAAATGGTCAAGATACATTCTCCACCATATGACCTATTTTGATTCCGATAAGAACACTTGAGGCACCCATCCACCCTATCCAGCCCTGATTTGTGGTTTGTTTTAGTTTGCTACTGAGAAATCACTATTTTCTGACTGTCATTACAATCTAGCCAGAAAAGGTGTATGTATCAGTGAAACCATGATTCAAAAGTTTGTGCCTATTTTGCCTCCACCACACCTAGTGCTTCACCCTCAACCTCTGCCTCTACAACCCCTACCTCCTCTGTCCAAGCTCCTCCTTGTCCACCACCTAGACCTAGCCATGCCTCATTTCGTGTATCCAATGAAACCCTTATGGGCTACATGATGCACCAACAAGCATACAACCAACATATTCAGGAGCACCTGCACCAGGATTTATGTTCAATCATTTCTAACATGAACATATCTTGTGCACACCCCTACCCCACCTACCTGCCTTTCCCAAGTAGTGATTATGCCTCTTATGCATATCATCATTACTACCCTACCCCTAAGCCTTCCGTTGCTGTTGATCCACCCTTTTCTACTTGTAGCTCTGCTCCCTACTACCTGCCATTGCTGTTGACCCCTTAGCCACTCTGCTTTCCAGTCTTGGCGATTCTTCTCCATCCTTCCCTCATGCCAATATGCTCTTGGTATGACTTGGGATGAGCAGAATTCTCGTTGGCCTAGTCATGGTTTTGGTCCTCCTATAGATGTGGAGATGCCTGACCAGGATGATGATGAGACAATTGTTGTTGATGATGATGATGGCGATGGTGAGGATGCTTCTGATGATGGTGATGGCTTTGGTGGTGATTCTGGTGATGAAGCCACTACTATTGCTGCACCTTCAGATGGAGACAAGGACTACAAGCCTAGAGTTGATGATGATGATGATGATGCTATGGACATAGATAGTCTAGATGTCTAGTTTGTTTCTCAGTTTTTAGTCTAGTTTACTGATCATATATATCTTTGTCGGCTATTTTGTATTAGAAACATCTGGGCACATTATCTGAGATGTACTATTTTATCTTCAGTCTTTCATCGCTTCTTGCTTGTAGCTTCTTTTATGAGAACACACTTCTGAGTTGTAATATATGATATGTGCACTCATGTTCCTTACTCTGGTATATCTTTTGAGTTGGTGCCTTAATTCACCATATTTTGATTATGACTGAGTTTGTGTCTTTCTTTGATCTCTGGTTGACATATGATATGAGATTGCATGTATGATTATCTGCTTGATTGTGTTTGGAGAAGACCTAAGTTTATGCTCTTCTACCCCCCTTAATT
This sequence comes from Alisma plantago-aquatica, assembly GCA_963693085.1. NCBI lineage: Eukaryota > Viridiplantae > Streptophyta > Magnoliopsida > Alismatales > Alismataceae > Alisma > Alisma plantago-aquatica. The sequence continues at coordinate 1,243,195,580 of OY856411.1, forward strand.
TTTGATAATTTCAAAAGGGGGAGAGAATTTCAATGTCTTGAAACTCAATCATATTGCTATTCCTTGTCATATTGTTGTTTATTAATTATGAGATCCTTTTCTCGTTCATTTATGTTTTATCATGTGACTTTCCAAGGATCATAAAGTACATATATGCTATAATTGATTTGTGTAGATAGAATATCTATGCAGGTTAAAGTAAGAAGAAACCCCCTAATTCACAAGGCAAAGGTATAATTTCTATATCCTTTTAAATATGTTTGAGGAATGGTTTGTCATTGTAAAAAAGGGGGAGAATGTTGACCTTGAGGTTATACATTGTCTATATTTTGATCATGACTTAACCATTCTATTCATTTGTATCTAATATGTGTATTCAAGATTGATTTCAGGTGTTAGGTACATGAAAATGATCAATTTACTCAAGCGCTAAGTTGCTACAGTTCAAGTCAAAAGCTTTACAAGTGTGTAATTTTGGAAATCCATGTAAATGACCTTAGAAGATTTTTTTAATCACTTGTATTGATGATATGACTTGTAACTAAGATGAGAAAATTGATTGGGACACTTAGAACCAAGTTTTAATCACTTTTTATGCACTTCATAAAATTGATCACATGCAGTCAATCGATCCAAGATGAGAAAATTGATTGGGACACTTAGAACCAAGTTACAATCTCGACCGATCCACTGGATCAATTCTCTAAAGAGTGCATCGGTCGAGTTGTTCTCTCACAGAACTCGAACGATTGGGTTACTGACCAAACACAACTTTCATTTGTCGGTTGAGTTTCCCCAGGACAAACTCGACTGATGGTTTGAAATTTGGGTTTTCCTTTTACCCAATCGGTTGAGTTACCTTTATTGAAACTTGACCGAATGCATTATAAAGAAATTGTAGAAAAAGTGATTGTGACCGTTGGTGACTTATTTGATCGAAAATAGAGTCACTGCCTTGGGCAAAAATGGCTATATTTTGGCCCTAAGTGTCCCCCAACTCAAAGGGGCACCCCCAACTATAAACAGGACCACTTGGAGTTCATTCCAAGGTTGCTCATTCACTATATGCTTGGTCCTAGCTTAGTTGAGAGTGTTGCACACCTTTGAGCCCCTTTCTCTCTCTACCTTCAAGTCAAATCCATGAGTATGAGTGACATAGGTTTTGTTGTAAGAGAGCTACCTCTTGTATCCATGTAAAGCTCTCCACCTCCATCTTCCTACCCCCTTTCCTTATTGAAGAAAAGGCTTGAAGATTTTCTCTAAGTGAAGGAGAAGGAGTTGCTATTCTTCAAGGTTGAAGAAATCATGGTGTTCCCGATCTGCAAGTGAAGGAGATAGGCAAGGCAGACGTTCAAGAAGGATATGAAATTCCTTGAAGGCCAAAGACTTGAAGAAGGAGTGGGTAAGTCCTTGTTGAAGGCTGAAGACTCCATGGTTCAAGTGGGTAAGTTCTTTCGGTAGGTTGAAGATCCTTGCTTGAGGTATTAAGTCCTTGGATGAATGTGGTTGTTGTTGTCTTGTAATCTTATGAATGAATATAAGAGCATCAAGATTGCAAAGTCCTAGAGCCTAACCACCTCTAGGTAGTGGACTGACTCACTTCTAGTTTGAAGTGTGGAACCACTCTAAACCACTTTGTCCAAGTGTATGTTCTTCCTTGTCTCTCTCCATTTCTATTCTTGGTAGTTAGGATTTCAAATTGGATGTATGATTTAACTTTCCACACTTAATATAATTTGGTGTTCTAATTCATTTTGTGAGATTTGTGAAGCTCTATTCACCCCCCTCTAGAGCCCTTGATCCAACATATCTATGCCATTTAATGTCTCAAATAAGTAACATGTTGATCTTTGTGACATTAATATAGCTTGATAACTCTTCCACTCTATTGTTTACCATCTTGCATGTAAATGACTCAATATGACATAAATGGATGATATGATGTTTAAGACTTTAGTCAAATTCAATCTTATGATTTCTCTTTTAAGATCCAAGAAAACTAAGATGGAAATCCCTAATTTTGTAAGGATGTTTCACCGTAAGTAAAATGATATATGATCTAGTATGTAGCTTGATGATAAACATTGCATGAATATTGAAGATTTCAAAATCAATTGTTGAGAAATATGGAATCTAGAATAAGTGAAATATCCACCCTTGATGAGTATGTTTAAGATGACCTAAGTGTTGTGATGTTGATCTAGCCACACTTGATTGTAATGTTAGGATATCTTTGATGGACTCTTTTCAAATATCCAATCATCTTGTATAATGCTAGTTTGCTCATATCAAGTACGCTTTATCCTCCTATTGGCCAGACTAGCAGTATTGAAATTGCTTGTATGTATGAATTATAAGATGCTTGGCTTATATACTTGTTTGAGATACATGCTCCCTACGACTACTATGTTTTGGTCTTGATTACATATGTTGAAAAAACTTGAAAACATAATGGTAGATGTCCATCATACAACCTTGTGCACCTACCTATAATCTCGTGGTTATGGCACAAGGTTGGGTGTCCTACTTTAGTTGTCATAATAGGGAAGACCATGTTGATACAAGAGTTAGCTCTTGGAAATGGCCTTGATGTTTCTTATAAATAGGGCTAACTCTTGACGTTTATTCTTATAGTCCCTCATGTTGAAACAAGGTAGCTAATCTTGAGCACCCTCATGGACCCCTTCTTTTGAGAAGCTGGTCAAAGGCCTTATGATTTTGTTGGTATAATGGAAATGAACATAAAACACGCTTACATGTTAATAAGAGAGTTTTTAAAAATGTTGTTGCTTTGTTCTTGTTATATACGTTATGCTTTTGCCAAGCAATATATGTTCTTAAACCTGCAATTTTATATGTTTGCCAGCGTACTCAGCACAATTGTGCTGATGTGTACCCATTTTATGATTTTAGGTGATAAGTACACTATGAATCTCTAATGATGATCAATTCTTCTGCACTCATGATAATATGCTCATACTCTGATGATATATAATGACATACAAATGACATACACATGGTTGATATATGGGACCTAAGATCTTATCAGGTATTAGTTTAGCATTCTTTTATGCTTTCTTGTCTCATACCTTAGTCGTTGTTTGTGGTTTTATTCATGCATATGTTATGTGATCTATCCTACAAATAGATGCTCGGGTCCTCTCATCTTTGGCTTTCTAGCCATTAGAAGTGAGGATTTGGGTAGAAAATGATTCTGTGGAAGATGGTATCAGAGCAATCACATATCCTCTATGCATGTTTAATAACCGATCTCGTACAAACCTTGTGAAAACCTAAGTCCATAATGGTGAACCTGAGGTGTCTAGGCAGGTCACTACATGGGGGCTGATGCACCTCCTATCTGCTTAGGGTTTATGGTTTAGGGTCCCTTGTATACCTACCTGGCTGAAGTGAATCTAAGACTAGATTAAGGATTTTTCCCTAAAAATCTTAGAGAGTCTTCTAGCATCTCATCTCTTCATTAAGGACTACCCTAACCCACTCATTAGATGATGATTAGTTACTCACCTCCTCATGTGATATCTCTCGTGACAATTAATCATATGATCTCTCATTTATGGGTAGCTTATGTATGGGGGAAATAAAATTTGAATGAATTGGTAAAAGTTGATTAAGATGATAATGATGTCATGATCTGACCTTAATTTGAAAAACTTGATTATGGTTAATGAAAGTACTCTTGAGGTTAATGATTTATGTATAATATCTCAGATCATGCAAACTCAATTTTACCAAATCTTGACCTATGTGCTTCCTATGTTTAAGGAAAATGATAATGATCCTTAATACGATGAAATCAGGAGAACTCATGTTTTATACCTCATTGTTGATTAGGTACCTATTAATTAAGTTCATGTTGCCCTATTGTTGATCAAACCTCAAACATAATTAAGAAAATGTTTCCCCTATTTGTTGACATGTATCACGATCATGTCTTGTAATGACTATGACTTTGGACTCTCAAAATCATAATGAATTTTTTTGATAAAAGAGGCAAAATCCCCTATTGATTATATTTCCTCATTGTTAAACTCAATTTTGAATAATATGACAAATAATAGATTTTGATCATACTCGATAATGCTCAAAATGTTGAGAGAGCCCATATTGACTACTCTATTTTTGATTATACCCCTTGATCTTAATTATGAAGAGAAGGGAAAAATAATATGACCTTTAATATATGGAATCTTGAATCATGGTTTATCTATTATGACTAATTAATCTTTGATCTCATGACCTTGTAAAATACAAATCCATAAAGGATACGCTTCTCAATTTAATGGACTCGACACTTCATGACTAATGAGGACAAATGTTCTAGCTTAGGGTGGTAGTGTGTTTCATAACTCCCCTAACCTAGGTCAAATCCCTATTATGATCACCTCTAAATTTTCATCTTGTTGATTATTTAGATTTTGGAGAGGTAACCCCTTTCAAATGATTTTGATCTCTTTTCCTAAGTCTATAATAGGTCAATCATATGATGATATTGAAACTTGATTGAATCTCAATTTGATGACTATCTTGAAATATGATGATGTTGACTATAGCTTGCGGTTAAGTTCCTAGAAAGACCTAGGTTTAGATCATTCATCAACCTTGAATACCATTATAATGATATTGATATCATGAAATGTTGCTCAACTGTTGCTCAATTGTTGATTATGGATGAATGATCCCACCTATTGTCTAGTCAGGAATCTTATACCCTAGCTTCAAAATTTTGGACATGTGACTTTTTTCCAAATCAGGACTCTCAATATTAATTTATAAAATCTTGACTAGTGATGACTCATCTCGATTTTGATTCGACTTCTATGATCACCCTCTTTGGACCTTGAGATCACCTACGATATATGATTGATGACTTTCGTGTTCCCAAATCTAAAACAATCATGGAATGATGATCATGTTGATTTGCTTTATTTATGACTTAGGGATAAACTCTCATGTGGACTAGGGTGGGACCTTCCATTGATATTGAGCACGAAACCACGTTGTTGAAAGATGATGTTTGTCTCAAAATGTTGAAATATGAAATCTCAATCAAGGATGTATAATCCCCACCTAGGGCCAATGTAAAAGAAAACCCTAAATGCTGGGATTGAAAGTCATGATTTACTCTTGAATCAAAGTGTCCTATTCATTTGACCTAATTGGCAATCTATCCAAATTTGTGATATTTTGTATCAGAGTGGCACAGTGATAGCGTGGTTATTCTTGGATTTTGATGTTTGGTTCTTGATATTGGAATAATGTTGATGACTGAAGGATGATGATGCAATATATGGAGTATTATGATGGATATGATATGGAATATTAAGTCCAAATATTTCTTGAGGATTTGTTTTAATTTTGGGGACACAATTCTTTTTAAGGTGGGGAGGATGTAACAACCTGGATTTTCTCTCTTCTCCAACTATGAACGACTTACTTCTTAATATACTCGATTATAATGAATATCCTCCCTCATCATCTATTAGATTTTTGGAACTACATGTTGCTCAATTGTTGAGATATGATTGATAAATTATAAGTTGAACTCTTTTGTATAAGGTTGAGTGCTTAATTAACTTTGAATATGTTTTGAATTTTTGGAACTAATAAATGTCACTACCTTGATCTGATTATGTGAGAAATAGATAGAGCATAAAATTTGATCTGTTGGTAAATATTTCACTCCAATTGGATAGTCGATCACAAAGTTATGGCCTTTGCAATTTTACTCCTTTTCCAGCCTTTTTCTCATATTTTTTTCTCCTTTCCTTGCTTTGTTGGGCCTCGGCCCCTTTGGGACCCATCCGATCTTGTCCATGCACCCAAAAAACCGACCATTACTAAGGAGGGAGGCTCACATCTGCAAGATTGAGAGCCCATGGATCAGGGGCCGATCTGACGGCTGGGGAGTCATCCCCAACCTTGCACCCAAAGTCAAGCAGCTAGGGGTTGTTAGCCATGCCCAACCACCCCAATTTTGAGGACTTTTAGACTTTCTTGGCACCATTTTCTTCATTGAACTTGTCTCCCATGCTCCTACGAACTTGCCCTTACTTTTTCCTAGCATTTTGGCCCATGGTAGAGGCATGTAGAACCCCTCTAAGGCATGACTAGCTACCATGGATGCAGCCATGATGGCAGGGGCATTTCATACCCTCTCACGCCTTGTTTTTGAGCCGATCAAGTTAAAAAATCCTCTCCCTTTAATTTCCCCATCTTGTCACTCTCTATTACCCTCTGTACCTCGATTGAGTCCATCGTCTCCTTTGCTGAGCTAGTCGCCACCACCACAACATCCCTTTAGGGCATTTTCCATTTCCTCCTCGCAAGCCACGATAAAGGCCTTCATGAGCTTCATGGAAACGTGGTGAATCTGAGTGACTAACTTTCGAGAAAATCTGGGGTCTGCATCTCCATTGAGCTTGGGCTCCAATGAGCAATGCTGCCTCACACTACCGTGGGCACATCTTATCCGACACTGCTTGGCCGAGGTGGGAGATGAGGAGACAACCATCGATCATCCATCCCATGACCTAGATCACATGGGCTAAGGATTCCTCTATCCCTCTCCCTCTCTCTCTCATTTCTTGTAGTTGACTAGTCAATGGGCAAACCAAAGACCCAATCCCAGCTGGAGCTCATTTGGCCCACCGCTACCAATCAGTGAGTGCCACCTCAGTGCCTCATGGTATAATTCTCTCTCTTTCATACAAATATACCTAATCTTGCAAAATTCGTAGAAAATGATTCCTAAGTCCAAATGGGACATATTATATATGAAAATGGATCTAATAGACTAGATCTATCCAATGAACTTTTTTTTCAAAATATAATTCCTTTATTAGATCTTATTATATGTAAAATGATATCAAATGCATATCTTTTACATGATTAATGATGTTTTATGATCAACCATGATCATATGATGCACCCAATTGCTTTTGATGACCCTGATCAGTAACTTATGATATCTTATAACTTTTGAATTGAATTTGACAATGATTACTTGCTTTGATGACTAAAATGTATGAAATGGGATATATAATATGTGTACTTTAGACATTAATGCTAATGATCATTATGTTGATGCTCAACTTGATTATCTAAACTCAAAATCATCATGTTTGCTTTATATCAGTAACATTATATGCTTTCATCACCTAAATGACTTATGGATCTATCTTTCTCACTTATATGACTAATTCACCTAAATATGACATGAAAGGTGACCTATTTTGCATGTTGCTAATTTGAAGGTCTAACCTTGTACAAGTCTCACCCAAATGATCATATATGCTATTTAATGTGATCAAATCAATAACATGTTGTTCTTTGTGACACTTAATCTATCTTAATCACTCTTGCACTCTATTGTTCACCATCTTACATGTAAAAGACTTAATATGAGTTAAATGGATGATATGATGTTTTAGACTTTAGTCATATTCAATCTTATGATTTTTCTTTTAAGATCCATGAAACCTAAGATGGAAATCCCTCATTTTGTAAGGATGTTTCACCCTAAGTAAAATGATATATAATCTAGTATGTAGCTTGATGATAATCATTTCATGAATATTGAAGATTTCAAAATCAATTGTTGAGAAATATGGAACCTAGAATAAGTGAAACATCCACCCTTGATGAGTATGTTTAAGATGACCTAAGTGTTGTGATGTTGATCTAGTCACATTTGCTTGTAATGTCAGGAGATCTTTAATGGACTCTTTTCAAAGATCTAATCATCTTGTATAACGCTAGTTTTCTTATATCAAGGTACACTTTATCCTCCTATTTTCTAGACTAGCAGTATTGGAATTGCTTGTATGTATGAATTATAAGATGCTTGGCTTATATACTTGTTTGAGATACATGTTACCTACATTAACTATGTTTTGGTATTGATTACATATGTTGAACAAACTTGAAAACATAATGATAGATGTCCATTATACAACTTTGTGCACCTGCCTATAATCTCGAGGTAAGGGTACAAGGCTGGGTGTCCTACTTGAGTTGTCATGATAGGGCATACCATGTTGATACAAGGGTTATCTCTTGGAAATGTCCTTGAGGTCCCTTATGAATAGGGTTTACTCTTGTCATTTAGTATTGTACTCCCTCATGTTGAAATAGGGTATCTAATCTTGAGTACCCTCATGGAACCCTTCTTTTAAGAAGCTGGTCAAAGGCCTTATGATTTTGTTGGTATAATGGAAATGAACATAAAACACACTTGCATGTTAGTAAGAGAGTTTTTAATAATGTTGTTGCTTCATTCTTGTTATATACTATATGCTTATTCTAAGAAATATATGTTCTTAAACCTGTGATTTTATATGTTTGCCAGTGTACTTAGCACAGTTGTGCTGATGTGTACCCATTTTATGATTTTAGGTAACAAGTACACTATGAATCTCTAATGATGATCAATGCTTCCGCACTCATGATAATCTGCTCATACTCTGATGGTATATAATGACATACAAATGTCATACACATGGTTGATATATGGGACCTAAGATCTTATCATGTATTAGTTTAGCATTCTTTTATGCTTTCTTATCTCATACCTTAGTTGTTGTTTGTGGTTTTATTCATGCATATGTTATGTGATCTGTCCTATGGATGGATGCTCAAGTCCTCTCGCCTTAGGCTTTCTATCCATTAGGAGTGAGGATTTGGGTAAGAAACGGTTCTATGATAGATGATATCAGAGCAATCACATATCCTCTATGCGTGTTTAATAACCCATCTCATACGAACCTTGGGAAAACCTAAGTCCATAATGGTGAAGCTAAGGTGTCTAGGCAGGTTACTACATGGGGGCTGATGCACCTCCTATCTGCCTAGCTGCAGTGGCTGGGGTCTCCCTTGTATACCTACCTAGATGAAGTGATTTCCCCCTAAAAATCTTTGATAGTCTTCTAGCATCTCATCTCTTCATTAAGGACTACCCTAAGTCACCCATTAGATGATGATTAATTAGTTCCTCATCTCCTCATGTGATATCTCTCGTAACAGTTAATCACATAACCTCTCGTTTATGGGTAGCTTATGCATGGGGGAAATAAAATTCGAATGAATTGGTAAAGGTTTATTAAGATGATAATGATGTCATGATCCGACCTTAATTTGAAAAACTCAATTATGGTTAATGAAAGTACTCTTGAAGTTAAGGACTAATGTATAATATCTCAGATCATGCAAACTCGATTTTACCAAATCTTGACCTATGTGCTTCCTATGTTTGAGGTAAATGATATATTTTTAAAAAAACTGGAGATTCATTCATCTTGTTGCCTGGGTTCGAACTCATGACCTCTCAGTCTTACATCATCACTTTTACCACTGGGGTGCCACTTCATTGGCTTGAGGTAAATGACAATGATCCTTAATATGATGAAATAAGGATAACTCATGCTTTATACCTCATTGTTGATTAGGTCCCTATTGATTAAGTCCATGTTGCCCTATTGTTGATCAAACCTCAAACATAATTAAGCAAACATTTCCCCTATTTGTTGACATGTATCATGATCATGACTTGTAATGACTATGACTTTGGACTCTAAAAATCATAATGAAAAATTTTGATACAAGAGGAAAAATCCCCTATTGATTATATTGCCTCATTGTTAGACTCAATTTTGAATAATATGACAAATAAGAGATCTTGATCATACTTGATAATGCTGAAAATGCTGAGACAACCCATATTGACTACTCTATTTGTGAGTATACCCCTTGCTCTTAATAATGAAGAGAAGGGAACAATATTATGACCTTTTATATATGGAATCTTGAATCATGGTTGCTCTATTATGATTAATGATCTTTAATCTCAGGACCATGTGAAATACAAATCCATAAATGATACTCTTCCCAATTTGATGGACTTGACACTTCATGACTAATGAGGACAAATGTGATAGCTTAGGGTGGTAGTTTGTTTCATAACTCCCCTAACCTAGGTCAAATCCCTATTATGATCACCTCTAAATTTTCATCTTGTTGATTATTTAGAGTTGGAGAGGTAACCCCTTTCACACAATTTTGATCTCTTGACCTAAGTCTATAATAGGTCAATCATATGATGATATTGAAACTTGATATTGAATCTCAATTTGATGATGATCTTGAAATATGATGATGTTGACTATAGCTTGTAGTTAAGTTCCTAGAAAGACCTAGGTTTAGATCATTCATCAACCTTGAATACCATAATAATGATATTGATATCACGAAATGTTGCTCGACTATTGCTCAATTGTTGATTATGGATGAATGATCCCACCTATTTTCTATTTAGGAATCTTATACACTAGCTTCGAAATTTTAGACATATGACTTTTGTCCAAATTAGGACTCTCGATATTAATTTATAAAATCTTGACTATTGATGACTCATCTCGATTTCGATTCGACTCCTATGATCACCTTATTTAAATCTTGAGATCTCCCTCAATATATGATTGATGACTCTCATGTTCCCAAATCTAAAAAAATAAGAAATGATGATCATGTTGATTTTCTCAAATTATGACTTAGGGATAATCTCTCATGTGGACTAGGGTGGGACCTTCCATTAATATTGAGCATGAAACCACGATGTTGAAAGATGATGTTTGTCTCAAACTGTTGAAATACAAAATCTAAATCAAGGATGTATAGTCCCCATCTAGGGCCAATGTAAAAGCTAACCCTAAATGTTGGGATTGAAAGTCATGATTTACTCTTGAATCAAAGTGTCCTATTCATTTGACCTAATTGGCGATCTATCCAAACTTGTGATATTTTGTATCAGAGTGGCACAGTGGAAGCGTGGTTATGCTTGGATTTTGATGTTTGGTTCTTGATATTGGAATAATGTTGATGACTGAAGGATGATGATGCAATATATGGAGTATTATGATGAATATGATATGAAATTAAGTCCTAATGTTTCTTGAGGATTTGTTTTAATTTTGGGGACAAAATTCCTTTTAAGGTGGGGAGGTTGTAACAACCTAGATTTTCTCCCTCCACCAACTATGAACGTCTTGATTTTTGATATACTCGACTATAATGAATAACCTCCCTCATCATCTATTAGATATTTTGAAACCACATGTTGCTCAATTACTGAGATATGATTTATAAATTATAAGTTGAACTCTTTTGTATAAGGATGAGTGCTTAATTAACTTCGAAAATGTTTTGATTTTTTGGAACTAATAAACGTGACTACCTTGATCTGATTATGTGAGCATTATATAGAGCATGCAATTTGCGATTTGTTGGTATATATTTTTCTCCAATTGGATAATCGAGTACAAAGTTATGGCCTTTGCAATTTTACTCCTTTTCCAGCCTTTTTCTCATCTTTTTTTCTCCTTTCCTTGCTTTGTTGGGCCTCGGCCCCTTTGGGACCCATCTGATCTCGTCCATGCACCCAAAAAACCGACCATTACTAAGTAGGGAGGCTCACATCCGCAAGATTGAGAGCCCATGGATCAGGGGCCGATCCGACGGCTGGGGAGTCATTCCCAACCTTGCGCTCAAAGTCAAGCAGCTAGGGGTTGTTAGCCATGTCCAACCACCCCAATTTTGAGGAATTTTAGATTTTCTTGGCACCATTTTCTTCACTGAACTCGTCACCCATGCTCCTACAAACTCTCCCCTACTTGTTCCTAGAATTTTGTCCCATGGTAGAGGCATGGAGCACCCCTATAAGGCATGACTGGTTGCCATGTCCGCGACCATGATGGAATGGGTATTTCACACCCTCTCATGCCATCGTTTTTAGCCGATCAAGTTCAAAACTCCTCTCCCTTTGATTTCCCCATCTTCTCACTCTCTATCACCCTTTGTACCTCGATTGAGTCTTCCGTCTCCTTTTCTGAGCTAGCCGGCACTGCCACATCATCCATTTTGGGCATTTGCCATTTCCTACTCCCAAGCTACAATAAAGGCCATCATGAGATTCACCAAAGTGTGGCTAATCCAGGAAGACACCTTTCAAGAAAATATGGGTTCTGCATCTCCATTGAGCTTGGGCTCCGACAAGCAACGCCGCCTCGCGTCCCCACATGTACATCTGATCTGGCGCTGCCTGGATGAGGTGGGAGACGAGGAGATGACCATCAATCTTCTATCCCATAGCCCAGATCACACATGTTAAGGATTCATATATCCCTCTCTCTCTCTCTTGTTTCTTGCAGTTGACCAGTCAATGGGTGAACCAAAGACCCAAGCCCAGCTGGAGCCCGTTTGGCCCACTACTACCAATCAGTGAGCGCCACCTCAGCGCCCCATGATATAACTCTCTCTCTTTCATAGAAATATACCTAATCTTGCAAAATTTGTAGAAAATGATTCATAAGTCCAAATGGGACATATTATATATGAAATTGATCTAATAGACTAGTTCTATCCAATGAACTTTGTTTTAGAAGCTAATTTCTTTCTTAGACCATATTGTGTTTAAAATAATATCAAATGCATATCTTTTACATGATTAAGGATGTTTTATGATCAACCATGATCATATGATGCACCCACTTGCGTTTTATGACCTAGACCAGTAACTTATGATATCTTATGACTTTTGAATCAAACTTGAACATGCTAAGTACCTTTGATGACTCAAATGTATGAAATGGGCCATGCAATATCTGTACTTTGGACATTAATGCTAATGATCGTTATCTTGATGCTCAACTTGATTATATGAACTCAAAATCATCATGTTTGCTTTATATCAGTAACATTACATGCTTTCATCACCTAAATGACTTATGGATCTATCTTTCTCACTTATATGACTATGTAACCTAAATATGACGTAAAAGGTGACCTATTTTGCATGTTACTAATTTGAAGATCTAACCTTGTACAAGTCTCACCCAAATGATCAGATATGCTATTTAATGTACTCAAATTAGTAACATGTTTATCTTTGTGACACTTAACTCTAGATTGATCACTCTTGCACTCTATTGTTCACCATCTTGTATGTAAACGACTCAATATGACTTAAATGGATGATATGATGTTTAAGACTTTAGTCATATTCAATCTTATGATTTCTCTTTTAAGATACATGAAACCTAAGATGGAAATACCTGATTTTGTAAGGATTTTTCATCCTAAGTAAATGATATATGATCTAGTATGTAGCTTTATTATAAACATTGCATAAATATTGAAGATGTCGAAATCAATTGTTGAGAAATATGGAACCTAGAATAAGTGAAACATCCACCCTTGATGAGTATGTTTAAGTTGACCTAAGTGTTGTGATGTTGATCTAGTCACACTTGCTTATAATATCAGGATCTCTTTGATGGACTCTTTTTAAAGATCTAATCATCTTGTATAATGCTAGTTTGCTCATATCAAGGTATGCTTTATCCTCCTATTGGCCATACTAGCAGTATTGAAATTGCTTGTGTGCATGAATTATAAGATGCTTGGCTTATATACTTGTATGAGATACATGTTCCCTATGATGACTATGTTTTGGTCTTGATTTCATATGTTGAACAAACTTGAAAACATAATGATAGATGTCCATTATATAACCTTGTGCACTTGCCTATAATCTCAGGGTAAGGGCACAAGGTTGGATGTCCTACTTGAGTTGTCATGATAGGGCAAGCCATGTTGATACAAGGGTTAGCTCTTGGAAATGGCCTTGAGGTCCCTTTCGAATAGGGTTAACTCTTGACATTTAGTCTTATAGTCCCTCATGTTGAAACAAGGTAGTTGATCTTGGGCGCCCTCATGGACCCCTTCTTTTGAGAAGCTGGTCAAATGCCTTATGATTTTGTTGGTATAATGGAAATGAACATAAATCATGCTTGCATGTTAATAAGAGAGTTTTTAATAATGTTGTTGCTTTGTTCGTGTTATACACTTTATGCTTTTGCCAAGCAATATATGTTCTTAAACCTGCTATTTTATATGCTTTCCAGTGTACTCAGCACAGTTGTGTTGATGTGTACCCATTTTATGATATAGGTAATAGGTACACTATGAATCTTTAATGATGATCAATACTTATGCACTCATGATAATCTTATCATACTCTAATGATATATAATGACATACAAATGGCATACACATGGTTGATATATGGGACCTAAGATCTTATCAGGTATTAGTTTATCATTCTTTTATGTTTTCTTATCTCACACCTTAGTTGTTGTTTGTGGTTTTATTCATGAATATGTTATGGATCTATTTTAAGGATGGACACTCGAGTCCTCTCGCCTTTGACTTTCTAGCCATTAGGAGTGATGATTTGGGTAGAAAATGGTTCCTTGGAAGATATGACGAGGGATTCATATCCCATAGATGAGCAATTGTGGTGATGGCCTTGTATGGTAGTATGATAATGTTGATGGCCTTGTGATTGGAAGTGCTATAAGTATAATGTGATGATGTGACAAGTTCACATCTTATACATTTTATATATTTTGAAGTTATATTATGCCCTTATCTCTATAGAGTTTGTTTATGGTTTGTACGTTGTAACTTGTTTTCTTATAAAACATATCCAATCAGACTAACAAAGTGAAACCCTAATCATGTAGTTTCCCTGTGCCATAGATCCATCTGAAACATCAGTACTTTCTGGATGGTGAAATGAATTCTCTCTTAGTGGAAGCTCAGAATGGTATACTATTGAGTATATGTATTTCATAGGATTGCATGCGGTCATACCCTGGCAGGAGAATGGTTGAGGTCATATATCAATGATGTGATATAGTATATGTATATGATATCTTTTGAGGATGGTTGTGGTCATACCTTGGTAGGAGTGCGTTACGATCATAACTTAATTTCACTAGTGTTGCGCTTATATACCAAGACATACTAGACTATTTTGTAGTTGGACTTTATGTGTCACTACGACGAACTCGGTCTGACAGAGTGCGAGGAGAGTGTTGGTATGTATGCCCTGAGAGCCAATCATGGGATGATTGGTGAGATACAATAAGATTGATTTGATAAATATCAAAGGCAAGCTTCCAATTCATTCTGGTTCAGTCAGTTATGAGATAATGAAAGAAGATATTGAATGTGTAGAGAATGACAATACTCAATGACGTATGCCTTCAAGTACTTGACTTGAACGATGAGATCATACAGATGTTAAGAGTTTGTACATTCTTGTTATGTCCCTAGTCGGATGTCATTGTGGAAGGTTGATAGACAACAATGACACACAAGACTAGATTGTGTGTTGGTTGATGACAAAATCTCATTAGTCATGATATAGTGATATCAAACCAAGCAAATATGTACTTGTTAGAGAACAAGTGTATCAGACATACCCACCATGAGAGTGACACATGGAACCATGACTTGGTAGTCACAGTCAGCTCTCATAGTGATGGTGGTGAGTGTGATTCTTTGACCTAAAATCACTACACTCAACACATGTCGTTGGGTACACTTTGACATCATCACACGCAGTCCTGAAATATAGATTGTTATAAAGGTGATGATTGGGTGACTTTGACACATGGGGCTTTTGAGGGGTGAGTGATAGATATGGGATTTGTCCCTCTTGAGGGAGTTTGACGTCCATGGCCACTTGATGAGTAGGACTGAGAAAGGCATGAAAATGCATATGTGAATCAATATGTGATGTTCATGTCACACATATCTCATCCAGTCTAATCTGAGATCAAGGAAGTGAATGAACATTGAAAGGATGACTGTTCCATGCCTTGAGTTCATTCGGGATATCAGTGACAAAGGAATTATACATTCACTATAACACTAGTCACAGATTGTAGGATTGAAAGTTGTTCTCCAACTTTCCTTTTCACTTGGGTAGCACTGATGTGCGACTAGGCACCGCTCTTTGCTTGTGAAGTCATAAGTGTTATGGACTTTCACTGCCAACGTGAAATGGGCCTGTAGGGTCACACAAATAGGATTTAACCTGGAAGAGGAGTTTATCCACGAATGATGTTGATATTGTTTACTAAATGTGTTTAGTAGTTCAATTAAACATTCAATCAATTGACTTGACTCAGAATCACCAAGTTCAAGTGTTTGGACTAACTGATTTGGGTATCATATTGATTGAGAACTGCATTGACCGATTTCTACACAGCCTGGACTACCAACCGACCGATTCAAACTATTGAACCAATCGACTCAGGGTCAAGTGAGACGACCGGTTCAAGTATTGAACCGATCGATTCAGTTGGACCAAACGAGCAAGTTTGGGAAAGTTAGGTTGGTGAGAAAATATTTTCATTTCACTTGTGTAATGCGATTGGGACAAGTATTGATCTTTGGATTAACTAGAAACGGAAAGAGGAAAGTCATTTGGGAACTTCTCTGGGAAGTGAAACGACTAGTTCATGAATGAACTGATCGGTTCATCTCCCCAAATGACCAATTCATGTGATGAACTGATTGGTTCAGTCCCCAAACGATCGGTTCGTTTGTGAAACGACCGGTTCACCTGCCAAGTGTATCAATTCATAGAAAATATGGACCCTTCCACTCCCACTTTAGTCCTACATTGCCTAGAGCTGAGAACCCTGACCTTGACCCCTCCTATATATATAGGGGTACTAGGGGCTTCTCAGATAACAGGACTCAAAACATCAGTTGCTCTGCAAAGTTGTTGTCCTCTCTGGTTGTGGTAACCAAGAGAGCCCAAGAAAGTTCTACTCGTCTAGGGAGGAACAATGAGGGAAAGACAACTGTAGAAAAGTAAATGATAGTGGGAGAGTGTGTCGATGACAAGTACACCAACAAAAGGGGATGACTCCTTCTAGTGTCCTGTAAGACAGGATGACTGGTGTTCCCGATGGTCCGTGTGGACTACTACCGAGGTGGGAGATTTTTGCTGCTCGGAGGACATCTGTCAATCCATCAGTCCAGGTGCAACCAGGAGCTGCATAGACGCCATCCAAGACCGAAGGTGAAGACCACACTCACTGTGAGGTTACGTCGCCGAGCAAGCCTTGGGACAAGGTACGCCTCTACAAACCATCCTTCCTACCGTATAGAGGTTGACGAAATCTCTTTGGGTTCAGGGTTTGGGGAAAATTTTTTTGTTTCCTCTACCATATCTTCCTCCCCTAAAACCCAATAGTGGTACTAGAGCCACGTCAACGTTCTATACTTTAGGATTATAGATATGATCAGTTTTTGGTTTGTCGCCTTTTATTTATTGCATACGATGCGAATAATTAATTGGCGTTATGAATGTCCAATATAAATCAACAAAATCCCTACATATACATATATGATATGGTATATAAATGCATTTGATACACGTCACCCTTAAATGGTTTTTGTGGTGATTATAGCGTGATTGTGGCCATAAACCCTAAATCTGTGTGTGGTTGATTGTTGTTGCTTGCCTCTCGGTCTGCACACCAATTCTCTACCTCCTATTACTAATGTAATGCGAGATAACTCGAGATTCTTTCCTACCTTTGCTCCCCCAAATGTATCTTGGGGTTTCCCAATATAAATGTAAATAGGATTAGTTTATATTTCCTATTATGTCAAAGAACATTGGGCACCTGGAGGATCAAGATGATCATCTCGGGTGTGAGATGATCAGATGGAGGACCAAGGCGGCTGGTTAGAGCAAGATGAGTGGGTGGCAACCTATAGAGATGCACGAAGACCAGTGAACCGATCAACTAGAGGAGCTAGTCGATCGACCGGTGGCACCCAACCAACCGACCTGATGGTGAGCCGATCAATCATGGAGATGAGTTGATCAAACCCAGAACGGCAAAGCACAGAGTTCATCTTGTATAGGTTTCATGTGATGTGGACCTAGATGACCGTGATTCATCTTGACTTGAGGAATCATATTAGTATGGCCATAATCATCACTTTTATCATTTCACATGTTTTCTATGGGATATAGCATGTATATGATACGTACTATATATTGTGGTGATTGGATATGTATATATACCTATAAAACCAAATCCCTCAATAAATATTAAGTTTTAGATGCCTTCCAAATGCGACACACATGAAAAGCTTGATCGACCAAGTGTGGGCACGACCTAGCATGGTGCACTGTCTATCTCTTGGAAGCGTGAAGGATGGATATGTGGGTCTACCCTAGCAGGGTGCATATTCATCATGTTGTCTTTGGGTCAGACTTAACAAGGTGACCTAGATAGGATCTATCACCTTGAGGCATGGAGGTGATCATGGAAAGGAGTTGTGCATGACATCTTTCAAGAGTTGCATATGATGCAATTGGCAAGAGTTTCCTACCTAGAAGATCTAAGTTGTGGGTGACATCCCTAGCTGGTCCATAACCGAGAGGATTTTGGGATCTTGACCCACTAGAAGGTTGTACGTTGTAATCTTCCAAATTGATAGTGAGGGCTATCAATTTGAACAAAAATAGTGGGAGCAATAAATTTATTAAAGTCCTAATTATATCATAAAACTTTGTCAAATCAATCAAATAAGTCAAAAATGATTTTTTGGACTAAATTGCATATATTTCCTTTTTGTAAGAAAAGGCTATAAACAATAATGACTTTCTTTGTGATTGGTCCTTGAGATAGACAGACTAAATGGGAATAATTCCACGAATGATTAGGACGTTGAGAAATGTTCTCCATCAAAGAGCGAAAGCTCTAAGTCCTAGTTATACCAGAACCAGATGAACTCACTCCCACCACACCAAAGGCTAAAACGGATGCTTACTGGAAGCATACCGAGGATGCCATTAATGTGGAGTGCTTGATGTTGTATTCTCTGAACTGTGAGTTGTAGAGACAACATGAGACATATGATGTCTCTAAGACACTGTCCTAGTATGTCATGACAAAAGGAGATCCAGTTGGTTCTCACACACTCAATGTGATTGGGTATGTGGAAAACCTAATGAGACTGGGATTTCCCATCAGCCAAGAGTTTGCTACTGACGTGATACTGCAATCATTGCTAGAATCCTACAGTCAGTTTGTGATGAACTACAACATGAACAACTTTGACAAGCCGTTGACAGAGTTGTTGGGCATGTTGAGGATAGTTGAGGCACAGATGAAGAAGGACAAGCCTAAGTCTGTGATGTTGATCAACAGAACGAAAGGTAGGTCCAAGGGCAAGGGCAAGGGCAAAGCTAAGAAGGGTTCTGATGCTAGCCACCAGCCCAAGTCATCTTCAGCCCTCAAGGCATATGGGAGGGGTGAACGAGGGAGGAGAAATTGCCCTTTTTATCTGGAAGAACAAAAGAAGATGAAGGAGGGGATAGAGATCTCCACCTTAGGTATCATGAAATAAACACTTCTTTATCTGAGGTATATGGCACCAAGATAAAGATCTGACATATATGATATGCAAGATTTTAAAAAGAAGTGATGGTCTTTATGAAAGGACCAAGAAAGGAGAACTCATCATTGGAGCAAGTGTTGCTACCATAGATGGGAGTACCTTTCAGTTTATTTCAGCCTAAAGGCATGTGATAGAGTAATGAATTGCTATTTCATATTTTCCAATAAAATAGAAACACCTTATTTTTGCATCTTGTTGTGACAAGGATGGCTATCAATAAAGTTGATGTTTCATTTTCAAAGATATGATCTTTTTGGCAATGCCTTTCTTTATCTTATGGTACTTGTTATGCATAAGATAAAATGATACCTAAAAGTTATTGATAACTCAAACAACGAATTAACATTATCTTGAGAAATTCATCTCTAGTTTCCATGTTGATGGATAAGCTAGACTCTTTTGGTTGTGAACTATTAAGAGACATGAATATCTTGGACATGATGACAAGTCAATCTTCACTGGATGTAGTGGGAGAATGACTGTCCTATTAGGTATAATACATATGATGTATTTACATATCTATTGGAATAAATGCTAATACTTCAAATGGTGTTTAGAGAAATACCAATATGAATATCTTGAAGTGTTTAAGAAGATCATGAATGAAGTACAAATTTGGTAAAATTAATAATTCTTGATGTGATCAATGAATGAGATACTTAAACCAAATGTTGGAGAACCTTATGAGTGATTATGATAGTGTATCATAGAGAACTCATGATTAAGTCATAGTAATGTCTAAATAAAAAAGGAGTCATACTCTAAGGAGTTAGAGGATGATTATCAAATAACTAAATTCTTCTTAAATAGAGAATACCTTACACTAATAAATGATATTAAGAATCACAAAGTGTTGTGAGTTCTCAAATTCCTTAACAGATACACCTCAAATATCTATATGATGAGTTGGCAATCTAGATGATATTGAGGAACCAGATTTTGAGGTATGGTTTATGACCATTAGATCCTAAATGACTTCCATGTGAACCATAAGGTATGACCTTGATGGTAGAACCCATTGGGATGAAACCCATAAGTACATATAAGTCTTAAGTGTTAAGGCACATGGATGACATTTTGAGAAGCATCATGCTTGTTGATTGCAACTTAATGACTAAGAGATTTGGCATATGGATATTAAAATTGCATTCCTATGAGGAATAAGATAAGGATATGTACGTGACACAACCTATAAGGTTTATGAATCCATTAATGCAAATGAAATCTTTAAGTTATAATGGACTAATCAATGTGATTGATTGAGTACAAGCAACTTAAAGCTGGGATCTTTACTTTGATAATATAGTCAAAGGGTTTGACTGATATGAAAAAGATAAAGAAGGGATCTATGATTTAGTGGGAGCGTATTTGCATTCCAAATGAGATGTTCTAGAATGGAATCTGTAACATACTGAATCTCAGGGTCTTCCCTGCAATTTACCCATATTCTATCTTTTCATTTCTTTCAAGTCCTTTTGGACCAATTTCATAAATTTCCCTTCTTTTATATTCTTTTTGGACTCCTTGCGCAATTTGAACATAATTCAAGGTTGAAATTACCTTTTTCCCTCATTTATATAAATGGAGGGGTGTTTGCACAAATAACCCACACAATGAAATAATTGGGGTCTTAATATGCAAAATGTACACTTAAGAGAGCAAATAAGCGGATAATGTTTATTTAGAGCTTTTTGGATAAATATATTAGTAATAATGTGTATTTGAGTTAATTATGGGTGTAATTAACCTAATTTCCTTCTCTCCTAAAAAATGATAATAATATATCAAAATAGAATATAATGGTGAGAGTTTGCTCTTAAAGGTAATAAAGGATGAATATCTCAAATTTCACTCATATAATTCATTAAAAAAAGTCTTTCCATATAACTCATTCATTTTAATATATTAATATACACTTTAATGAGCAATATATTTATTAAGGGCCATATTATGTATAAAACGAGAAAGTAATTGCATAGCATTGTTCTAGACTTTAATGTGAGCTAATGGTTCAAATTTGATGGCTTTTGGAGTTGATTTGACCCCTCAAAACTATTTTATACGCTTTTAATATAGTGTAAATTATAATGGTGAATAATAACCCACCTTCCATACCTCACTCTTAATATGGGCTAATAAAACTTGCAAATGCATGCTATTAGTGAGTGGAGGACTCTTGGAGTCCAAATCTCAGATTTGGGAACCAAGTGTTGCTTATAAAAGAAACACATAATTATTTCCTCAAGCATTACATTAGTATATGCTTTAATAATCAAAATAAATATTGGAGGCCAAAGGTTATGTGAAACACAAATATAATTATATAGCATGAATCTAGACGTCATTAACAACTTGGGGTTAAAATTTGAGGTTAATTGGAGCTCGTTTGATCTTCCAAATGCATTAAACAAGTTTTCAATAGAATGTGACATAATAGCCATCGATATAATAGCTATGCACATCATTTAAGCCAAAGTTTGGCTTAAATGCCCGTCGCGTGAGCCTTGGTCACGTGGGTCCATTGTGGACTCAAATCCAGTGACCCTTGTTAGCCTGACCGTGATCCAATAGTCAAAAGTTCATCTTCCACCTCCGACAGTTACACGTATAGTAGGCCTAGACTCCTCAACTTCGATCTCCTCGGATACTTGATCGTTTTGTTAGATTTCTTCTCCGTTCGGTTCACCTCCTTCCCTCGATCCGTTTGAGCCATCACTTGTCCAGCGAGGTGTGGTGCAGCCAAAATGCCAGGAGGTGCCGGCCAAGGCCTCTCACCTCCACCATCGTCTCACTTCCACAGACATCCCCACCTATAAGTAACCTCCTACACAACTGTGTCGGCCCCTTAACAACTTTCCCATCCCATCGATTTTGTCCGAGGACGTGTATCTTGCCGACGGCATGGAGCTTTACCTGCTGACCTTGTGGCGCCTCTCCCTAGAGCTAGAGTGCTCATGCGTCAAAATTTATTGGTCTAGTGAGTTCGTCCTTCGATTCTCTTCGTTTCGGGTACCTTTGCGCCCTGTTTGGTTGAGAAATGCAAAAACGACCAAAGTTCCCAAGCTCCACCTCGGCGCCATGGTCGCGTCTGAGCTTGAAGAAGATCGGGTGGTTTTTTACCTTTTTGCCCCCGCGCGCTCTCTTTTCCTTGTTCTCTCACCAAGGGCACTTTCGTCATCTGAATCTTTACTTTTCAACCCACATAGCAATTATCTAAATTTTGATTGGTCCATCTTGTTTAATTCGTAGTAAATCACTCGGTTATCGGAGAAATGCAAATAAATAGTCATTGGAAAGGATTTTTCAAGTAGAATCCAATTTTGTAGTTTTTGAAGCCTGATTCCAAATTATTTTTCGATGTTTCCATAAGATACTCTTTTGATGTTTAAATGTTCTAAAATGCATAAGTAATTCATTTCAAGTCCAATTTGTAAAATAAAATATGTTTTTCTAATAACTAAAGTCTAAGTAATGTCTTGGTCTATGTTTTGGGTCTCAAATCGAAGGTTTTCCTAAAAAGGTTTAAAAATGGGCTTTTCTTTATAACTTTATGCTTAACACATCCTAATACATGATAATGTTTGCAACTAGGGAAATATGTAATTGGATACAATCAAATTAGTGAATGTGATGGTAACGAATTGAAACTAAGGTATGTGAATCCTATGTTAATGTATGTGAAGCCTATTATTTATCAATGAATGATGAATGTGGAATGTATATGTGCAAATCACACCTATCCTTATGTGGGGCTTTTATCCATCCCTACCTTCATTATATGCTAGCCTTTTTATCCTTCTACATGACTTTATTTGGCTCTTTACTTATTTAATGCTTCTATTGACTTTGTGGATCATCCATTTGAATTATATGAATCTTGCTACTACCTATGTTGGCTCATTTACTTGGAGTTCTTGGATATTTTTGTTGCCTATGATGGCCTATTTAATGAGATTGTTTCTTGGGTTTTACTCCCAATGCTATGATGCAAATGTTACTTTGATATTTTTCACTACTGCCAAGAGAGCTATTAAGCATGATGTATTTTAGGCCAAATGACAATGTAGTGTACATGAGTACAAACCACCTGCCGGGCACTGGGGTTTTAGTCCCCCTGCCATTTTATATTAGGCACTGGGGTTTTAGTCCCCCTGCCACTTTATATAGGCACTGGGGTTTTAGTCCCCCTGCCACTTGGTGAGGTTCGGTAGGTGCCTCACCCTATATTGAGATGACTTTGTGTCTTAATATATTCATGCTATGTGATTATTATTGTGGTGATTGATGATGGCAGTCTTCTCTCTCTTATTCATATATTTGTCTCATTCTCTTAAAATCTTATAGTATAGAGAATCTTTTATTATGCAATATTATTGTCTATTACTTGTCCTATTCCTTTTGATTGACACATACTTGTATCCTTCTTTTTCTGGATGATCCCAACCATCCAGGTATAGGATCAGAGCGCGCAGCTGAAACTTGGTGAAGTGGACATCTAGATTGCTTGGACCTAGTTTTCTAAATGTATTAAGTTGTTTTGGTTTGGAGACACTTTGGAATAGTCTAAGTCTTACTCTACCTAGATCCTATGCTTGTATAAAGTTGTACTCCCATTTGGGAAATTTTTATAATGCACTCTTTATACATTTTGAATAAAGTCAAGTTGTAACATATTGAATCTCAGGGTCTTCCCTGCAATTTACCCATATTCTATCTTTTCATTTCTTTCAAGTACTTTTCAACCAATTTCATAAATTTCCCTTCTTTTATATTCTTTTTGGACTCCTTGTGCAATTTGAACACAATTCAAGGTTGAAATTACCTTTTTCCCTCATTTATATAAATGGAGGGGTGTTTGCACAAATAACCCACACAATGAAATAATTGGGGTCTTAATATGAAAAATGTAAACTTAAGAGAGAAAATAAGTAGATAATGTTTATTTGGAGCTTTTTGGATAAATATATGAGTAATAATGTGTATTTGAGTTAATTATGGGTGTAATTAACCTAATTTCCTTCTCTCTCCTAAAAAATGATAATAATATATCAAAATAGAATATAATGGTGAGATTTTTCTCTTAAAGGTAATAATGGATGAATATCTCGAATTTCACTCATATAATTCATTAAAAGAAGTCTTTCCATATAACTCATTCATTTTAATATATTAATATACACTTTAATGAGCAATATATTTATTAAGGGACATATTATGTATAAAACGAGAAAGTAATTGCATAGCATTGTTATAGACTTTAATGTGAGCTATGGTTCAAATTTGATGGCTTTTGGAGTTGATTTGACCCCTCAAAACTATTTTATACGCTTTTAATATAGTGTAAATTAAAATGGTGAATAATAACCCACCTTCCATACCTCACTCTTAATATGGGCTAATAAAACTTGCAAATGCATGCTATTAGTGAGTGGAGGACTCTTGGACTCCAAATCTTGGATTTTGGAACCAAGTGTTGCTTATAAAAGCAACTCATAATTATTTGCTCAAGCATTACATTAATATATGCTTTAATAATCAAAATAATTATTGGAGGCCAAAGGTTAGCTGAAACACACATATAATTATATAGCATGAATCTAGACATCATTAGCAACCTGGTTTTAATATTTGAGGTTAATTGGAGCTCGTTTGACCTTCCAAATGCATGAAACAAGTTTTCAATAGAATGTGACATAATAGCCATCGATATAATAGCCATGCACATAATTTAAGGCAAAGTTTGGCTTAAATGCCCGTCGCGCGAGCCTTGGTCACATGGGTCCATTATGGACTCAGATCTAGTGGCCCTTGTTAGCTCGACCGTGATCCAACGGTCAAAAGTTCATCTTCCACCTCCGAAAGTTACACATACAGTAGGCCTAGACTCCTCAACTTCGATCTCCTCGGATACTTGATCATTTTGTTAGATTTCTTCTCCGTTCGGTTCACCTCCTTCCCTTGATCCGTTTGACCCATCACTTGTCCAGTGAGGTGTGGCGTAGCCAAAATGCCAGGAGGTGCTGGCCAAGGCCTCTCACCTCCACCATCGTCTCACATCCACAGACATCCCCACCTATAAGTAACCTCCTACACAGCTGTGTCGGCCCCTTAACAACTTTCCCATCCCATCGATTTTGTCTGAGGACGTATATCTAGACGACAATGTGGAGCTTTACCTACTGACCTTGCGGCGCCTCTCCCCAGAGATAGAGTGCTTGTGCATCGAAATTTATTAGTCTAGTGAGTTTGTCCTTCGATTCTCTTCGTTTTGGGTACCTTTGTGCCCTTTTTGGTTGAGAAACGCAAAAATGCCCAAAGTTCCCAAGCTCCACCTCGGTGCCATGGTCGCGTCTGAGCTTGAAGAAGCTCGGGTGGTTTTTTACCTTTTTCCCCCCGCACCCCCTCTTTTCCTTATTCTCTCGCCAAGGGCACTTTCGTCATTTGAATCTTTGCTTTTCGACCCACATAGCAATTATCTAAATTCTGATTGGTCCATCTTGTTTAATTCGTAGTAAATCACTCGGTTATCGAAAAAATGCAAATAAATAGTCGTTGGAAAGGATTTTCGAGTAGAATCCAATTTTGTGGTTTTTAAAGCTTGATTTCAAATTATTTTTCGAAGTTTCCCTAAGATACTCTTTTGATGTTTTAAATGTTCTAAAATGCATAAGTAATCTTTATGCTTAACACATCCTAATACATGATAATGTTTGCAACTAGGGAAATATGGAATTGGATACAATCAGTTTGGTGAATGTGATGGTAATGAATTGAAACTAAGGTATGTGAATCCTATGTTAATGTATGTGAATCCTATTATTTATCAATGAATGATGAATGTGGAATGTATATGTGCAAATCACACCTATCCTTATGTGGGGCTGTTATCCATCCCTACCTTCATTATATGCTAGCCTTTTTATCCTTCTACATGACTTTATTTGGCTCTTTACTTATTTAATGCTTCTATTGCCTTTGTGGCTCATCCATTTGAATTATATGAATCTTGCTACTACCTATGTTGGCTCATTTACTTGGAGTTCTTGGATATTGTTGTTGCCTATGATGGCCTATTTAATGAGATTGTTTCTTGGGTTTTACTCCCAATGCTATGATGCAAATGTTACTTTGATATTTTTCACTACTGCTAAGAGAACTATTAAGCATGATGTATATTAGGCGAAATGACAATGTAGTGTACATGAGTACAAACCACCCATAGGGCACTGAGGTTTTAGTCCTCCTGCCGGGCACTGGGGTTTTAGTCCCCCTGCCACTTTATATAGGCACTGGGGTTTTAGTCCCCCTGCCACTTGGTGTGGTTCAGTAGGTGACTCACCCTACATTGAGATGACTTTATGTCTTAATATATTCATGCTATGTGATTATTATTGTGGTGATTGATGATGGCAGTCTTCTCTTTCTTATTCATATATTTGTCTCATTCTCTTAAAATCTTGTAGTATAGAGAATCTTTTATTATGTAATATTGTTGTCTATTACTTGTACTATTCCTTTTGATTGACACATACTTGTATCCTTCTTTTGCCATATGATCCCAACCATCTAGGTATAGGATCAGAGTGCACTGCTAAAAGTTGGTGAAGTGGACATCTAGATTGCTTGGACCTAGTTTCCTAAATGTATTAAGTTGTTTTGGCTTGGAGACTCTTTGGAATAGTCTAAGTCTTCCTCTACCTAGATCCTGTGCTTGTATAAAGTTGTACTCCCATTTAGGAAATTTTTATAATGTACTCTTTATACATTTTGAATAAAGTCAAGTTTTATTTCTTCCGCTGCCACACATTTGATGTTTTTGTTTATCATGTTTAATAGTAGAGACTTGGTCTTTACAGAATCCTTTGTGGAAATTGTCTTTAGGGAAGATAGAGACATTTCCTATGTGATAGGAATAAATACCTATAGAGATAGTTCTCAAAAACCTCTTGACCTGGAAAAGGGAGAGCATACATTGGCAATCTGTACTGAAGGGTTCAATATACACAGATTCAGTGGGAGAAAACTTGTCCATGTTACATGGAGTTAGTATCCCAAGGCAAAGTGTCCAATTCTCATGAAGAATGGGAACATTAAAAATAGATATGGATCTATAAAGTATGTAATCATCCCATTATCTTGCATGTATGGACATAGAAAGAATAAAATGCATTTATCATCTTGTATGTAGGACATGAGAATATGATATGCTCATCCTGATAACTCATATGTCGGACATGACAAGTGGATATCTGTCTAGTTCCAGTAAGGGTTACTGGAATACCATGAGAACTTGATAATTAACTGTGAAGTACTAGTTCTATGGTAAGGAAGAGTTCACTATAAAGAGTTACATTGATGCGAACTTTTGAAATGATAGAAAATTGATCGCAAAATATATAAGATATATAAAAGTGAATATGAGTTGAAAAATGGAAACTTTCTAATTTAAAAGACATTTAAGAGGGAAAGTCTGAGTATCCATCTGTTAGTTAACAATAGTGGGTACTATATGGATCTATGAGATCATAGAGATGAACTTACATATATTCTAGTCATTGATGACAAGTAGGTGTACTGGGTCATGCAATGAAGCTAAGCATTAGCAAAAGGAATATTAGATCATATATTATGACAACTCCATCTCATACGAATGTCGTAAAATAAAGAGATGTGAGACATGCAATATACCGACTAAGGCAATGTGTTTCCATAACTCACTGCATTAGCACTAGAGCAATAGTGACATGTGGGACATGTTTGGAGATCACTGAGAATATGATTCAAGGGTGATTGGCTCGCAGTGCAAGTGGGAGTCTGTTGGTATGTATGCCCTGAGAGCCAATCATGGGATGATTGATGGGATACATTAAGATTGATTTGATAAACATCAAAGGCAATCTTCCAATTCACTTTGGTTCAGTTAGATATGAGATAATGACATAACAGATTGAATGTTTAGAGAATGACAATACTCATTGATGTATCCCTTCAAGTACGTGACTTGAACGATGAGATCATACAAATGTTAAGAGTTTGTACATTCTTGTTATGTCCCTAGTTGGATGTAATTGTGGAAGGTTGATAGACAACAATGACACATAAGAATAGATTGTGTGTTGGTTGATGATAGAATCTCATTAGTCATGATATAGTGATATCAAACCAAGCACATAGGTACTTGTTAGAGAACAAGTGTATCAGACAGACCCACCATGAGAGTGACACATGGAACCATGACTTGGTAGTCACAGTCAACTCTCACAATAATGGTGGTGAGTGTGATTCTTTGACCTGAAATCACTACACTCAACACATGTCGTTGGGTGCACTTTGACATCATCACACGCAATCCTGAAATATAGATTGTTATAAAGGTGATAATTGGGTGACTTTGATGCATGGGGCTTTTGAGGGGTGAGTGATAGATATGGGAATTGTCCCTACTAAGGGAGTTTGAAATCCATGGCCACTTGATGAGTAGGACTGAGAAAGGCATGCAAATGCATATGTGAATCAATATGAGATGTTGATGTCAGACATATCTCATCCAGTCTGCTCTGAGATTAAGGAAGTGAATGAATGTTCAAAGGATGACTGTTCCATGCCTTGAGTTCATTTTGGATATCAGTGACAAATGAATTATACATTCACTATAACACTAGTCAAAGATTGTAGGATTGAAAGTTGTTCTCCAACTTTCCTTTTCACTTGGGTAGCACTGATGTGTGACTAGGCACCGCTCTTTGCTTGTGAAGTCATAAGTGTTATGGACTTTCACTGCCAATGTGAAATGGGCCTGCAGGGTCACACATAGGATTTAACCTGGAAGAGGAGTTTATCCATGAATGATGTTTAGATTATTTACTAAATGTGTTTAGTAGTTCAATTAAGCATTCAATCAATTGACTTGACTCAGAATCACCAAGTTCAAGTGTTTGGACTAACTGATTTGGGTGTCAGATTGATTGAGAACTGCATTGACTGATTTCTATACACAACCTGGACTGCCAACCGACCGGTTCAAACTATTGAACCAATCGAATCAGGGTCAAGTGAGATGACCGGTTCATGTGTTGAACCGATTGATTCAGCTGGACCAAACGAGCCAGTTTGGGAAAGTTAGGTTGGTGAGAAAATATTTTCATTTCACTTGTACAATTCGATTGGGACAAGTATTGATCTTTGGATTAATTGGAGTCAGAAAGAGGAAAGTCAATTGGGAACTGCTCTGGGAAGTGAAATGACCGGTTCATGAATAAACCGATCGGTTCATCTCCCCGAATGACCGGTTCATGAGATGAACTGATTGGTTCAGTCCCCAAACGATCAGTTCGTTTGTGAAACGACTAGTTCACCTGCCGCAGTGTATCAATTCATGGAAATTCTAGACCCTTCTACTTCCACTTTAGTCCCGCATTTCCTGGGGCTGAGATCCCTGACCCTGACCCCTCTTATATATATAGGGGTACTGCGGGCTTCTCAGATAACACAACTCAGAACATCAGTTGCTATGCAAAGTTGTTGTCCTCTCTGGTTGTGGTAACCGAGACAGCCCAAGCAAGTTCTACTCATCTAGGGAGGAATAGTGAGGGAAAGTAAACTGTAGAAAAGCAACTGATAGTGGGAGAGTGTGTTGGTGACTAGTACGCTGACATAAGGGGATGACTCCTTCTAGTGTCCTATAGGACATGACGACTGGAGTTCCCAGTGGTCCGTGTGGACTACTACAAAGGTAGGAGATTTTTGCCGCTCGGAGGATAGCCGTCAATCCGTCAATCCGGGTGTGACCAGGAGTTGCACAAACGCCATCCAAGACCAGAAGTGAAGACCATGCTTGCCATGAGGTTACGTCGCCGAGCAAGCCTCATGACAAGGTACACCTCTACAAACCATCCTTCCTACCGTATAGATGTTGACGAGATCTCTTTGGGTTCTGGGTTTGGGTAGAAAATTTTTATTTCCACTACCATCTCTGCCTCCCCTAAAGCCCAACAGAGAGATCGTAGGAGTCTGACTCCTCCTAGATCTTATATGGCATTGATTTAGACTTAGCAATGGTCAGGTGGCACATGAGTGCTATGCCTCATCTTCTCATGGAATAATAAAAGACATAATACACTCGTGTAGTATATTTGCTTAGGGTCAAAATATGCTTCACATTGGATGACCCCTTTTCCTTATCTTTGTATTTATTTCTTAGATTATAATGTGGTAATAGAAGTCAACTTTTATACATGTTCTTCATATTGCTTAGAATATTAATTATTCCACTGATCAGTGGTAATTACCATATTTTCTTAACCCACATTACATGTTTAATACATATCATTTAGTTGAATATGCTCAACCTAATAATATATGTTCTCTACCTACTTTAGTTTATTTGTGCTTATAATAAATGTGGCAGAAAGTTATATATCTCACTGGGATGCTTGGTCTCACCCCATGGGTTTCCACATCTTTTATGTGGACGTGCATTCTGAGACAGAGATCGTGTTGTTGCAGCTGACAGTAAGGAGAGCTATAGCTATTGGATCATGGTATGCAACTAGTGTCTAGAAATAGAGTCCTACATGTCGTCTATGTACTCTCAGGACCTTGGGGGTGTTTTATAGATGTTGTACATCGGTTTGAGTTTTTGGCACTATACCGTGGTGGTACATACATGATTTGTATACATGAACATGTTATCATATGTGAAACGACCATTCTCAAACTGACAAACAAATCATTATTAATTAAGCAGAATAACCATAAACAACAGATTAACAAAAGCACAAAATTTTAAAACCATTTTGTACATAGGTCCATTTTCCAAAAAACTCTTACACAAAGAACTAAAGCCATATACACATGGTTCACATTACACATTTAGTATTCTATCTCTTCTTGATGATAACAAGTATTAGTTGCTTTGCTTGATACACACAGTAACAACATAAATCTTTGAGATAAGCAAACCCAAAATCTCAAGTCGTTCGTGAAAACCACTAAGACTATCTCCCAAGGACCTGAGAGTATATAGATGACACATAGGACTTCTATCTATAGGACATTATAGACAGTGTACTCAACTTGAGATACAACTATGATCCTTGTTGATACACTCCTTCTTATGCAACCCATTTCTTAGTCTCTTGTCCGCATCTTACCTAATTTTTTTGGATCCTACGGGGTGAGACTATTATCCCAACGAGAGATATTACTCTCTGCCAACAATATTAATATCACAGAAAAATAATAAAAACTGAACTGCAGGTATTCTATTTGTTTGACAGATATATCTTCAAGTACCAAGCAAGGATATTAGTAACAGATCTACAATTCATCTTTTGCTTGAAAAGGAATATAAATAACATGTATAACATCAATCTAACAAGATGTATAAAAGTAGTAAGATATCAACTAATGTTTCTGTATTTGATCCTTAAATGAATATACTATGAGGCTGATTACATGTTAACATTCATACTTATGCCTAGAGGAGATGAGATATACCATTCATACTCCAACCCACCACTAGTAAGTCGAAGTTGGTACCATACAAGGTCAATGGAAGAACCGACTATCAAGACCTATTCTTTCTCAGTCATCTCAAGAACACTTAGTTAACACTTAGGTTCAGCATGACATCTTGTGTTTACTGGAATTATCTATGATGGGGTATAGTGGCATCCTCACTATAGAGTTACTGCCGTAGCATGTACTCTCTTCAGGAGAAGACCACTTAGCTTTCCTAGATTATCATGATGACCATTGAGCGATCCTGTGATGATTTTATCAGGAAGTACACTGAGCAACCTGATGTATTTGGGGAGTCCACTGAGCACCCTTATTTTAGTTTGGAAATGCACTGAGCACCCTTATATTATCACATATTCAAACAAATATGCGTTCCAAGTAAAACTCATTTCACCATTCAGCAATTGTTGACATTGTATGGATCTATGGTATGGGCAACTACATGATAATATTCATCTTGCTTAATTAAGTGTATTACTATATCTTTTTAGCATCAGTCAAGTTACAAACAAGATTAACAACAATTACTGTAAAGAAAAGCATAAAAGCATTCATCAGCCACTTTCATTTTCACTGAGTCACATAGCTCACTTAGAACCTCAACCTCTTTTCCTTATCTCTCTTGGTTATTCAACCCCTCATTCATCACTAAACATTTTCACCACTTAGCAGATGATCATTAACTCAAGGTCATCAGACCCAGATAATTATTCACATAGTCCACATAACTCATTGGATTTGTATCACATAATCATATAGCTCTCACTTGACCATGATTAATGCATTATGATATTTGCATGATTATTATATCATGTTATCAAAAATTGCAACATATGTCTTTAACCATGAATTACTAAGGAACACATCCTTCTATTGAATTAGGGTTATATTCAACCAAATAGAGTTTCAAGGTTTCATTATAACCATGATTACTGGGTCTAGGTATTCAGACCCTTAGACCCCCACATAGTATTAACACCTCTGTAACAAGTAACTAATATCTCCAGGCTCTTTGATCCAAGTATTCTTCTTTACTTACTGTATAAACATTTCACACACCTCACATAGTTCATAAAACATCTCGTCACCTTATTTCTAGGCAACAACTTATTTTCTTTAGACATTAGTCTACTTGTTATGCATGTATTCCACACAGCTTACAAGACTCATCTAAGTCTATCAATATAGGACGTCTTAACTTCTATATTGCGATATTCATCATTTCATGATTCAGGGATAGTGTACGCTTTAAGATGAAAGACCTCTTATAATATCATTGTTCAATCTTACCCATGCTTAGGGTTAGGATTATTTACATCATCTCTTTGTGATATAAGAAAGTACATCCCTCTCATTGTTAGGGTTAGAGTCATCTCAATTTAATCGATTATAATTGTACAAACATATCATCACCCTTCATTAGGGTTGGATTTCTCTTTTATTTCCAATTAGGGATTCAAGATCATAATATCTAGAATCAAAGTGTAATTCATACTCCACTCATCATAGGAGCATGAACACATGTTTCCCCACATATTTACCACCCATGTTAAAGTCTTTCTCTCTTATCCTTATAGGATATAGATTGCATCTTATTTAATTCACCTCTTAAGGTCTGTTACCTTAACATCACTAAACTTAATCACTTAGCATACATCACTGAAATATTTTTAATGGATTAAAGCATGTCTACCATATCAGATAGCATGATCAATAATACTTGTTATGTTATGCTTTAGAATGCATGTATCATCATAACAAATAATTATTTCATTGTGTGGAGATTTCACACTATTATACCGGGCTTAGGGCATATCCCTTATCATCAAATCATGTAGTCATGTTGAGTTCTGCTAAATACATACTCATATTTCAAGTCTTAGATTCTCTCTCATCCTTACTAGGATACAAATTTCTTAGTTCACACCTTTAAGGTCTAAACCTTATCAATATCAAATAAGTTAAGCTCATTGTATCTCACTATTACATTAATCATACTCATCACTTAGTCAATCTTAATAATTGATGACATGCCTACCATATCAAGTAGTATGATTGATAATGTCATTAATATATCACCTTATCAAATATACAATTTGATCATGTGGTATAACCACATCCTCATATCGGGTAATAGGAATATCCCCTATTACCATATCATGCACCTACCTAGGGTTACATTATCGTGCACTCACCTAGGGTTACCATATCATGTTCCCAACTAGGGTTACCATGTCGTGTACCCACATAGGGTTACGATATCAAGTACCATCAAAGGTACCATATTGTACACCATCAAAGGTACCATATCGTGCACCATTAAAGGTACCATATCATGCACCATCAAAGGTACCATATCGTGCACCATCAAAGGTACCATATCGTGCACCATCAAAGCTACCATATCGGCCACCATCAAAGGTACCATATCGGCCATGCATGTTAGCCATCACTCGGTCTTGCATATTGGGCACCCATCCTCATTCTAGGGTTTTACACATATCGGGCATAAGGTTTTGTTTCACCTTTGTACTAAGTACAAGTGATAGATATGGGTCATTCATATTGACCATAATACCTACTATGACTTACCTACATATCAGGCAAGTCTCCATATTGGGTCCCATATCGTTTTTCCCAAATCTTGAACCCATGTCTGGTTGTAAGGTCTTCAACCCATATCAGGTTGAACAAGAGTAATCAACTCATATTGGGTAGTTAATGATGATGTCATCATCATCAACCCTAAGATCACTAATCTTATTCAAAACTATGGATAAAAATCCTAATTACATATTGGAACTCATGATTATATTAATTGATCATAAGGAACCCTAATTTGCAAATAATCAACAAATTGAATAATTATTGAAGAAGGATAATAATTTTGAAGGGTTTGAGTTATATAACCTGCCTCTTATGAGCTTCCAAGATTCAAGCCTCACTTCCTCACATTCCAAGGATGACGATGGACCTTCTCCAAGCTCCAAGACTTGGGCTCCAAGCTCTTGCATGATATCCTTCTTCATCTTGGGCGATATCACCTTAATTGGTTGCTTCAACCTTCCTTGGCCAATATCTCTCTCTTCTTTGGCCGATACCACTCAACCCTCTTCACCATGGGTAACATAAGAAGCGGTGTTGCACGATACAAGAGAAAGGGGACTCTCTAGATCCAAAACTCTTGCCAACAAATGAAGGTCAAGGTATTTATACTTGAGGTTCATTGAAAAGAGAGTCATATGTGTCACTTACTTAAGGTGCTTCATGCCACCTAGCCATGCAAGGTTGACAAATGATCTTGCATGCATACCACTATTATTTTCCATGCAAAAAGGATAAAGAAAAGATAAAGGGGTAGCCCTTCAGTTTCCTCCTAGGGAAAGATCTCTTCCACTAACTTATTATTATTATATTCCACTCCATCATTTCCAAGGAAAAGCAAATTGATGCCTTATTCTCCCTTGAAGTTCCTTCCCCATCATGGTCTAGACCAAGGCTCCACAAAATGATAGGATGCCCTACTTATGGCTATATGGATGATAGGGGCTCCTTTCCTTAGTCCTCAATCAATATGGCTCATATGTATGACTTCAACTTATGCCTTTTCCTATTTTCTTCATTATTGAGAGTACTAGCACTCCAAGATGCTTCAAAAATATTACCTCCTTCTTTCTCTTTCCTCTAGGTAACATTAAGTAAGAGTATAAATATTGTAGAGGTGGTAAATTACACAGTAGCCCTACATTTTGTACATATTGCAAATTGTACCACAATTGATGTACCAATCACTTAGCATTTTACACAAGTTCTCACTTAGGGTTTAGGATTTGCACAAGCCACCACTTAGCATCATATTCTCTTTCATAACATATAAAACTCTTAGAAAATATTTAACATTTAACATTTGCAACATGACCCTTATCTTGGGTAAACTGTACTTTTCACTTAGATTATCATTTATTGCACACATAGTTTGCATATAAGCTAAATTTTGAGAATAAACTTCAAAAAGGCCCTAATTGCTTTTCCCAAAGAATAAGAACAAATTATAAGCAGATTACTTAATAAAAACATCTAGGGTTGGGCCCTAACCTAGGTCAGGGGTGTTACAATTATAAACCCCTAACAAGGATTTCATCCATGAAATCCCGAGTAAAGGGAGACAGGTGTTGTTCATGCATTATATCATCAAGTGTCCATATAACATCCTAATGTCATGAAGATACTACAAAACTTTGACCAACACAAGATCCTTTCTCACAAGATTATCATAAAATATATTATACTCAACTGTCTTTCCCGATCCAGAGTTACATTCTGTCCTTTATATGAGGTTACAAATCTAATCATACCTCCATTGTATCTTTCTATTCTGTTGGTTCAACACTATCTTTCTTATGACTTGTACTAACTATCTCATTAGCTATTTATTTTCTTGCCATAAGGACATACTACTTGTTCAAGAAGAACTTATCTCGAATGTAAATCTTAGAGGCTAGGTATAAGTTCCCTTAACAGATCTAGATAAGGATATTTTAAGGAATCATTTTTAACTTGATAAGCTTTTTCTTATAATGACTCTACAAAGCTCCTTCAATTAGTACCTTCTTATTGATGTTATGTTTATGCAGAGCATAAATCCCTAACATATGACTTCCATACTAAATTTATCTCAATGTTGGCCCTTTTAAGTTACCAAACATTATTCATTTTATCAGAAGTTATATTATTAATCTCATATCATCTGACACATCTTAGGTACCAAAATTCCTCATCTTGGTATTCTTCAAGTGTGTCGAAAACTCATCATTTACATCTCCCTATTACTAGTACCAAAATTAAACATACAAAAGAATATATCTTTAACCTGGAGACATCATATGTATTATACATATCTAAATTTTGGAACTAAAGTCCCAAACGAATTGATACTTTTCTAAGTATCCATCAAATGAACGTCTCTAACTCATGCACATCAAGTGTCATAAAACTCACTTTATTGCCATGTTCATGAAAGAAAGGAACATATTCCTTTTATCACCCCATCATTACCCAGGGTTGTTCATAAAAAAGGATACATACACTTAGTTGAGGAAGTCCAATTAGCAACCTTTATAGTTAGGGAAGTCCACTTAGCAATCCCTATCTAGTTAGGAAAGTCCACTTAGAAATCCTTTACTAGTTAGGAAAGTTTACTTAGCAATCCTTTACTAGTTAGGAAAGTCCACTTAGCAATCCCTATTTGGTTGGGAAAGTTCACTTAGAAATCCCTATGTATTTGGGAAAGTTCACTTAGCAATCCCTATGTATTTGGGAAAGTCCACTTAGCAATCCCTATCTAGTTTCATTCCTTCCTTTGTCTTAGTCTAACATGTTTATGAGAATTTTATAATTTTATCACATTTCCCATTTCCATGTTATGGAAAAGATCCTTACTATTCACACAAACTTTATTGAATAGGGATCATCTCCCTCATTCTCCTTCCTCCTATCGTGAGGATTATACTTTTTACTTCCTTGTGCACACAGATTGATCTGAGATTATCTCATATTCCAATTTACTATACTTAGGGTGTGATGGAAACACTCATGCCCTATTTCCACTCTTGTTTGGCTTACTGGATTGTTTCAAAATGACTACTTGATCAGAGTAATCATAGAGATAACAATCTATTCCTTACTTTTCATATTATCAAAGCATAGGACTTAGCATCCTTAGATTTTCTCCAAGCATCACCTCTATGCCTCACCCTCTTTCACATAGATAAGAGTAATTATAAAGCCTTTAAGAGAATACTAAACATAATATAAATTCTAGTTTTCATCATTTATCCCCTGTGTTCCCATAGGGCAGTCAATAGAGAATTTAATAACAACAATCCCCATCATGTCTATTAGGTAAAATAAAAAGGCATATTAAAATGAGAAAGCTTTATCTAACTATCACCCCTCGCAGTCATCTACCGCTTTAGGTTAACTCAACACATAGAGTCTAGTTGTTTCATGTCGCTGCTTTTGCCTTTTTACCCTATTGGATGTAACTTTCATACGCCCTTCCGAGTCTTCCTTAGATATTGGGTCATTTCATTCCTTCTTTCAAACAAAAGGGTTTAGTATGCTCAACATGTTTGTTTCTATAACATGTTTTGTGTTACAACCCTGATTTTGGGTTCATTTGGGTGAGAAATGTAATTTCTCATATTAAAGATATTTGAACAAATAATGATATAATTCATTTTGAATACATGGATTTGGTTTACAATAGCCTTGATGGTTGTGTTGTGGGATTTATTGGATATTGGGCCCAAATAACAAGGAAATTCAATTAATAAATGAATAATTGAGTTTTTGAAGAAACGAATGATGTGGAAACCTCTAGAAGGCAAAAGAATGAAATCCAAGGATGGATTTCGTGCCTCTTGGGTTCCTTAGATTCCAAGGAGTCCAAAGTTGCAAAGAAAAAGCAATAAGAAAAGAAAAGATCAATTAAGTATTTCTTTATTAAGAAAGAAATTGAAAATAATGATAAAATGTGGAAAATGAGTGGAAAGAGGCATAAAGGAGATTTCTTGGTGAATTTTCGTATCCATGAGGTTTCTAATATTAAAAGGAATGCCAATGAGGAAAATAAAAGAGAAATAAAGAGAAAACCTCAAAAAGAGTTATTTTAATAAGAAATAAACATGATAATGAAGAAATAATGCATATAGATGCATCTAGAAGGATAATGAATATCCAATAAAAAGGATTTTGAAATAATAGAGTTTCTTGGGATCCAAGGAGTCCCATTAAAGAGGAAGGAAAGAGAAAATACTAAAATTGTAAAATAAGAGGATAATGTGATACATTATTAATGGATTTTGTGATAAGGATAGAAAGGAAGTATTTTCTAATAAAAGAGAATATAAATTCATGGCCAACGAATTAAAGGGCAAGTCTAATGAGATTAAGGTAGAGGTTTTTTGTATTTCTAATTATCCATGAAATAATGATTATCAAAGAGGATAATTAGGAGAGAGAGAGACTTGCTTCACATTGAAGGAAAAGAGTTTCTTTAAAGAGGGGCTTTGTAACTCGTGGATAACCCACCTAAGGCTTCATACCCTTCTCTATAAAAGGTTAGAACCCCTGGGTCGAGCCCAAGAGATCCCTACATCCCTTTCTCTCTTCTCCATTTTCTTCTTCTTTCAAAACCCTAAAATAAAGGGTAGCGTGGCCATGGAACCACAAGGAGCTGTTAAATGATCTCGTTGGAGGAAGGAGGCCTCCACGACAACCTAGGAAGGATCGGAGACCCAGACTATGCTCCTATCTCCAAGCAATCCCATCCGCGGGACTGCAAGCTGCCGCAAACACAGAAGCAACCGCGGCCCATTCTTCACTCGCGAACAACCATGGTGGTCGCGACCTAGAGGGCGCCATGCATGCGCCTAGGAGTGGCGGAGACAAAGGAATAGGACCGGAGGGCCGTCGAGTCCAGGGGGAGCAGCAGGTGTCGCGCGGCTCGTGACTAGGGCTACATATGGCGGTGTTTCTACTGGCGTCGCGAGGTGGAAGAAGGAGCACGTGGGCGTTGAACATAATTACCCTTCTGGGGTATGAAGCAATGGCTGACTTAAGCAGGGGTATAATGGTAATTATGTTATATTTTCCAAATCGAGCACTTTGCATTGGATAAGCGACGTGGCGCGTCCTGATTGGCGGGGTAAGTGAAATCTTGTTAAATTCATAATTAAAGATTGGTAACTCCGATTAGGACAAGTAATATATGATTTTTGATCAGGAGAACGAGAGGAATCCAATAAAAATGGTATTAAAGATATATTCCGTTCCTAATTGCAAAAGTACTATAAGTTAATGAAAAGTGCATTAAAGTTAAGTTAAAAACCCTATTTGTGATTAAAGGTTGAATCTAGAATGCTTAATGGGTTAATTGAAGTGTTAATAACCTGTTGAATGATAATGTTAGATTCGAACCTTATCTAGATGTAGAATTGCATGATTTAGGGTTTTACCTCATATGAGAATGATTAAATAATTTAGAAACCCTAATTTAGGGTAAAAGAGGATAAAATCATATTTAATTTGAAAATGTAAAAATCTTGTGTTATATGATAGTTCTAATCTATTTCGAGCTTTAAAGTTCCTAATCATGGATAAAAACCCTAAAAATAGTAATTAGGGTTTTCTCATGAGTAAAAGGTAGTATTAATGGCAATTTGAGTTCATATGTGATTAGACCATAATGAACTTGGAATTGATGATAAATGAGCATAGAAATCTTGTCGTGGATTAAAAGGATAAAAAATGGTAGCTTTGAAGTAAAAGAAGCTTAATGAAATTAATTGATGGTTAATGGTGCCTTTTAATCTGAGAATAGGGTTATATGTTGTTAATATAACCTTAATATTGAAGAATAGATAAGATAATAAGGGTTTATGAGTAATGGTATAAAATTAGGGTTTGAAATAGTAAAAGATGAAGGGAAACCCTAATTGCAATGGAAACCCTAAAAGTGAATTAGAAACCCTAGGAAGCGAGCTAGGTTTAATAGATCTTGATGACATTAGTAATAAAAAGGGAATTACATGATTATTTCAGGATCTTGTTGAAAATGGTTGCTAGCTTGGATTCTTATGGATATTTCTGATCAAATCATCAGATCAGGTATGTGGTTACGCTTATGAATATCTCGAGTTAGTTTTCCGAGGTTTACCAAAATTTTCATCGATGTCATGAATTAATTGTTGGATGATTTTAATTCATGGAAACTATAATGTGGATATGACTATCACATAAGATCTGTGCCTACTAGCTTAGATCCTGGTCCCCTCTGTGGCTTAATAGTTGACCTAGTACATGGCTACCTATGGGGTAGGTCCATTAGGTCATTGGATGACTTAGTACATGGCTACCAATGGGGTAGGTCCATCAAGTCACATTGAGTTAGATATTGGGCTACCTTCAGGTAGTGCCATGCGACTCTATTATACTAGGTATTGGCTACCTGTAAGGTAGGTCCATGTGGGCAAGAATCTACCTAAAGAGAGGTAGCATACATATCCACTGCAGGGATAGTACAGAGTTAGGGGATAGGTAAGGATTGAGTAGTGTGGCTTAAAATGTAATCTTGGTTGTTAAATGATTAATTGAATGATTACATTGTTAAGAATAATTGCATGATTAGTGTTTTCCCCACATACCAGCTTTGGCTGACCGATGTTTTATTTGTCGGTGTTTTAGGTACAAGCGAAAAGAACAAACAGTAAATCGTCATATTGGGAAATACATGAAGTAAAATACAAGGAGGATTAGTTAGAGTAGAATCCTTAAGTGGATAGAAGGTTAGAGATCCAAGTTTAAAAAAAAAAGAGGTATGCAAAAGTTTATTTTCTTACAGATTTTCAGTTTAGTCTGTTAAAATTTAATAATTGTTCTTGGTTAATTGCCGAACCTTTGATCCAGGTTATTGGTTAACGGCTCTGTCCTTTCGGTCTCCCTTAATTGGGGGTTACTGGGAGGCGGGGTCGTAATATTTTGTCTTGTACCATGGTCTTATCGGTCTTATTACCGATATAAAAGCAAATTAAAAATCTCTTATAGGTGGAAGGTTAGGACTTTTACCTTTACTTAGTGACTACTATTCCGGAGCACTAAACATTTATTGCACTGGTGCCACCAAAAACTATGGTCTTTTAGAACAACTAGACAAATGTTTCTAGAATTGTGGAGATGTTTCATTGATTCTCAGCTTATTTCCCCTCCTTGGGTACTACTATCACAGATGTGATATCTATCTTTACTGATGGAAGAGTCCATTTTCTTGCCATATGTGAACTCTTCCCACATTTTCCATTATTTTATCATGACTATATTATCTCAGAATTCTTTCAGAACCCAAGGTTCCTGCATTGAGGACAAATATCCTTAGTTGTAATGCTAGTATCCAATCTACTTATACGCATCAGTGTTGTCCTAACCTACCCAACAGGAGCATAAAAGCTAGATTCTCTTATCTTGATTGGGTCAAGATGGGAATTCTCAAGCACTCATTCTTCCCTTGCTTGATCCCTTGCACCCATTCGTGGTGCAAACAACATTGCTCTAAGAAATGCATTCCTCATGTTCTCCAGTCATTCTTAAATTTCACCCTTTCTTCTACATAAGCAGAAGTCACTATAGGGTATACTGGAGGACACTAACACAAACTCAACACCTTAGTCCTATGTCTCTGTAGACTCAACGAACCTTAAGCTCTGATACCAAACTTGAAACGACCATTCTCAAACTGACAAACAAATCGTTATTAATTAAGAGAAATAACCATAAACAACATATTAACAAAAGCACAAAATTTTAAACCATTTTGCACATAGGTCCATTTTCCAGAAAACTCTTACATAAAGAACCAAAGACATATACACATGGTTCACATTACACATTTAGTATTCTATCTCTTCTTGAGGATAACAAGTATTAGCTTCTTTGCTTGATACACACGGTAACAACATAAAATCCTCGAGATAAGCAAACCCAAAATCTCAAGCCATTCATGAAAACCACTAAGACTATCTCCCAAGGACCTGACAGTACAAAGACGACACATATGACTTCTATCTATAGGACATTACAAACAGCGTACTCAACTTGAGATACAACAATGATCCTTGTTGATACACTCCTTCTTCTGTAGCCCGTTACTTAGTCTCTTGTCCGTGTCTTACCTAAAAAATTTGGATCCCACGGGGTGAGACTATTTTCCCAATGAGAGATATAACTCTCTGCCAATAATATTAATATCACATAAAAATAATAAAAATTGAAATGTAGGTATTCTATTTGTTTTATAGATATATCATCTAGTACCAAGCAAGGATATTAGCAACAAATCTACAATTCATCTTTTATTTGAAAGGGAATATAAAGAATATGTATAACACCTATCTAACAAGATGTATAAAAGTAGTCAGGAATCAACCAATGTTTCCATATTTGATCCTTAAATGAATATACTATGTGGTTGATTAGATGTTCACATTCATACTTATGCCCAGAGGAGATGAGATATACCACTCATACTCCAACCGACCACTAGTAAGTCGAAGTCGGTACCATACAAGGTCAGTGGCAGAACCGACTGTCAAGACCTCTTCTTTCTCAGTCAGCTCAAGAACACTTAGTTAACACTTAGGTTTAGCATGACATCTTGTGTTTGCTGGAATTAGCTATATTGGGG
Organism: Alisma plantago-aquatica; assembly: GCA_963693085.1. NCBI lineage: Eukaryota > Viridiplantae > Streptophyta > Magnoliopsida > Alismatales > Alismataceae > Alisma > Alisma plantago-aquatica. The sequence continues at coordinate 1,243,238,697 of OY856411.1, forward strand.
TATAGTGACATCCTCGCTATAGAGTTACTGTCGTAGCATGTACTCTCTTCGGGAGAAGACCACTTAGCTTTCTTGGATTATCAGGATGACCACTGAGCGATCCTGTGTTGATTTTATCAGGAAGTACACTGAGCTACCTGATATATTTGGGGAGTCCACTAAGCACCCTTATTTTATTTTGGAAATCCACTAAGAACCCTTATATTATTACATATTCAAACAAATATGTGTTCCAAGTAAAACTCGTTTCACCATTCAATAATTTCTAACATTGGATGGATCTATGGTATGGGAAACTACATGATAATATTTATCTTGCTTAATTAAGTGTATTACTATATCTTTTTAGAATCAATCAAGTTATAAACAAGATTAATAACAATTACTATAAAGAAAAGCATAAAAGAATTCATTATACACTTTCATATTCACTGAGTCACATAGCTCACTTAGAATCTCAACCTCTTGTCATTATCTCTCTTGGGTATTCAACCCTTCATTCATCACCAAACATTGTCACCACTTAGCAGATGATCATTAACTCATGGTCATCAGACCCAGATACTTATTCACATAGTCCACATAGCTCATTGGATATGTATCGCATAATCACATAGCTCTTACTTGACCATGCTTAATGCATTAAGATATTTGCATGATTATTATATCATGTTATCAACAATTTCAACATATGTCTTTAACCATGACTTACTAAGGAACACATCCTTCTATGGAATTAGGTTTATACTCAACCGAATAGAGTTTCAAGGTTTCATTATCACCATGATTATTGGGTCTAGGTATTCAGACCCTTAGACCCCCACATAGTATTAACACCTCTATAACAAGTAACTAATATCTCCAGGTTCTTTGATCCAAGTATTCTTCTTTACTTACTATATAATAATTTCACACAACTAACATAGTTCATAAAACATCTCGTCACCTCATTTCTAGGCAACAACTTATTTTTTTTTAGACATAAGTCTACTTGTTACATAGGTATTACACACATCTTACAAGACTCATCTAATTAAGTCTATCAATATAGGACATCTTAACTCCTATCTTGCGATATTCATCATTTCATGATTCAGGGATAGTGTAGGCTTTAGGATGAAAGACCTCTTATAATATCATTGTTCAATCTTACCCATGCTTAGGGTTAGGATTATTTACATCATCTCTATGTGATATAAGAAAGTGCATCCCTCTCATTGTTAGGGTTAGGGTCATCTCAATTTAATCAATTATAATTGTACAATCATATCATCACCCTTCATTAGGGCTGGATTTCTCTTTTATTACCAAGTAAATATTCAAGATCATAATATCTAGAATCAAACCATAATTCATACTCCACTCATCATAGGAGCATCGACACATGTTTCCCCACATATTTACCACCCATGTTAAAGTATTTATCTCTTATCCTTAATAGGATATAGATTGCATCTTTTTTAATTCACCTCTTAAGGTTTGTTACCTTAACATCACTAAACTTAATCACTTAGCATACATCACTTAGATATTTTTAATGGATTAAAGCATGTCTACCATATCGGATAGCATGATCAATAATACTTGTTTTGTTATGCTTGAGAATGCATGTATCATCATAACAAATAATTATTTCATTGTATGGAGAAATCACACTATCATACCAGGCTTAGGGTATATCCCTTATCATCAAATCATGTAGTCATGTTGAGTTATGCTAAATACATACACATATTTCAAGTCTTAGATTCTCTCTCATCCTTACTAGGATACAAATTTCTTAGTTCACACCTTTAAGGTCTAAACCTTATCAATATCAAATAAGTTAAGCTCATTGTATCTCACTATTACATTAATCATAATCATCACTTAGTCAATCTTAATAATTGACAACATGCCTACCATATCAAGTAGTATGATTGATAATGTCATTCATATATCATCTTGTCAAATATTCAATTTGATCATGTGGTATAACCACATCCTCATATCCGGTAATAGGCATATCCCCTATTACCATATCGTGCACCCACCTAGGGTTACCTTATCGTGCACCCACCTAGGTTTACCATATCATATACCCACCTAGAGTTACCATGTCGTGTACCCACCTAGGGTTACCATACTGTGTACCATCAAAGGTACCATATTGTGCACCATCAAATGTACCATATCGTGCACCATCAAAGGTACCATATCGTGCACCATCAAAGGTACCATATCATGCACCATCAAAGATACCATATCGACCACCATCAAAGGTACCATATCGGCCATGCATGTTATCCATCACTCAGTCTTGCATGTTGGGCACCCATCCTCATTCTAGGGTTTTACACATATCAGACATAAGGTTTTGTTTTACCTTTGTACTAAGTACAAGTGATAGATATGGGTCATTCATATCAACCATAAGACCTACTATGAATTACCTACTTATCGGGCAAGTCTCCATATTGGGTCCCATATCATCTTTCCCAAATCTTCAACCCATGTCGGATTGCAAGGTCTTCAACTCATATCGGGTTGAACAAGATTAATCAACTCATATTGGGTTACTAATGATGATGTGATCATCATCAACCCTAAGATCACTAATATTATTCAAAACTATGGATAACAATCCTAATTACATATTGGAACTCATGATTATATCAATTGATCATAAGGAACCCTAATTTGCAAATAATCAACAAATTGAATAATTATCGAAGAAGGATAATAATATTGAAGGGTTTGAGTTATATAACCAACCTCTTATGAGCTTCCAAGATTTAAGCCTCACTTCCTCACATTCCAAGGATGAGGATGGACCTTCTCCAAGATATAAGACTTGGGCTCTAAGCTCTTGCATGATATCGTTCATCATCTTGGGCGATATCACCTTAATTGGTTGCTTCAACCTTCCTTGGACAATATCTCTCTCATGTTTGGCCGATACCACTCAACCCTCTTCACCATGGGAATCATAAGAAGTGGTGTTGCACGATACAAGAGAAAGGGCAGTTGCTAGATCCAAAAATCTTGCCAACAAATGAAGATCAAGGTCTTTATACTTGAGGTTCATTGAAAAGAGAATCATAGGTGTCACTTACTTAAGGTGCTTCATGCCACCGAGCCATGCAAGGTCCACATATTCTCTAGCATGCATGCCACTATTATTTTCCATGAAAAAAGGATAAAGAAAAGATAAAGGGGCAGCCCTTGAGTTGCCTCCTAGGGAAAGTTCTCTTCCACTAACTTATTATTATTATATTCCACTCGATCATTTCCCAGGCAAAGAAGATCGATGCCTTATTCTCCCTTGAAGTGCCTTTCCCGGAATGGGTAGACCAAGGCTCCACAAAACTAATAGGATGCCCTCCTTATGGCTCTATGGACGATAGGGGCTCCTTTCCTTAGTCCTTAATCAATATGGCTCATATGTATGACTTCAACTTATGCATTTTCCTGTTTTCTTCATTATTAAGAGTACTAACACTCCAAGATTCTCCAAACATATTGCTTCCTTCTTTCTCTTTCCTCTAGGTAACAGTAAGTAAGAGTAGAAATAATGTAGATGTGGTAAATTACACATTAGCCCTACATTTTTTACATATTGCAATTTGTACCACAATTGATGTGCCAAGCACATAGCATTTTACACAAGTTCTCACTTAGGGTTTTGGCTTTGCACAAGCCACCACTTAGCATCATATTCTCTTTCATAACATATGAAACACTTAGTATATATTCAACATTTAACATTTGCAACATGACCCTTATCATGGGTAAACTGTACTTTTCACTTAGATTATCATTTAATGCACACATAGTTTGCATATAAGCTAAATTTTGTGAATAAACTTCACAAATACCTTAATTGATTTTTCCAAAAGATAAGAACAAATTGTAAGCATCTTACTTAATCAAAACATCTAGGGTTGGGCCATAACCTAGGTCAGGGGTGTTACAATATGTAACAGGTTGAGGCTAGTTATCCAGTGAACAATGATATGTAACATCTTTTGGAATGAATGAAATAAAAGTGGTATAAGTCATTTGGCTTTAAATATGATGCATTCAACTTGAGGTTCCTTTATTTGATTGATTTTAATTTACCCTGCTGTGGTAATGTGGTTATAAGTGATAATTCCACACTTTGTTTTGAGTAATCTTGTTTTGTCAGGAAATGTGTCACATTCGTAGTTCTTATAAAGAATGGGCAATATTATATTAGTAAAGATGAAATCGTTATTGGCAGTGCCCCAATGTCTTATGTTCTATACTTGATAGATCTAGAAACAAATGTATTTAATGTAAGTACCAAAAGACAAAAACTCGACAACTCAAACCAAACATACCTTTGGCATTGTCGTTTAGGGCACATAATGAGAAACACATACCTAGAATTCATAAAGATGGCTATCTAGACTCTTTTGATTTCAAATCAACAGAGACATGTGAGTCTTTTTTGTTGGGAAATATGATAAAGACTCCCTTCATTGGAAATAATGAGAGGGATAATGATCTATTATGACTCATACATATTGATGTGTGTGGCCCTTTTAGAACAATTTCTAGCGGTGGGTATCCATACTTCAGTAGCTTCACATATGACTTCAGTAGATATGGTTATTTACCTAATGAAACATAAGTCAGAAACCCTTGAAAAGTTAAAGGATTCCATGAATGAAGTACAAAACCAATTTGGCAAAAGTATTGAGGCACTTCATTTTGATCGAGGTGGAGAGTACTTAAGCCAAGAGTTTGAGGATGTTCTGCGATCCCATGGTATCCTATCACAATGGAGTTCACCTGGAACACCACAACACAATGTTGTACCAAAAATAAGGAATCACACACTGCTAGATATGGTGCAATCAATGATGAGTTTTGTTGATCTTCCAACCTCCTTCTAGGGTTATATTCTTGAAACTGCCACATTTACACTTAACCGCGTACCATCTAAATCATTTCAAAAGACACCATATGAGATATGGACTGGGAAGCATCCCAAAATGTCTTTGATGAGGATTTGGGGGATGTGAAGCTTATGTGAGGAAAATGTTTCCTAAAAATATTGGCCCTAGATCTGAAAATTGTTATTTTTGTTGGATATCCCAAAGAAACCAAGGGATACTACTTGTATAACCGAACTAACAACAAAGTAATTATTTCCAGAGATGCTGCATTCCTAGAAAAGGAATTTATATCCAAAGGAAGTAGTGGGAGGAAAGTAGAACTCGAAGAGGTACGAGGCCTACAAAAACATTGAACCATTAGATGTACAAGAAGAACAAGGAGAATCACAAGATGTTGTGGAATATCTAATTCCTAAAGTAATACAAGAACTCATAGATCTAGTAGGACACACCATGAGCCTAAAAGATATGGTTATCTTGTGACTCAAGAAGGCAGTGAGTTGGTCATAGACGATGAGAAAACAACCTATATAGAAGCTAATAAGGGACCAAAGTCTAAGAAATGGCTTGAGGCCACAGAATTTGAGATGGAATGCATGTACACCAACAAGGTATGGACCTTGGTGGAGCCACCTGAAGGGATAAAACCCATAGAGTGCAAGTGGGTCTTCAAGAAGGAGACTTGGACGGTAAAGTACAAGCCTATAAGGACAAATTGGTTGCAAAGGGTTTCAGATAAGTTCAAGGTGTTGACTATGACGAAACCTTTTCTCTAGTTGCCATGGTTAAGTCCATTAGGATCGTGCTTTCTATTACAACTTATCATGACTATGCGATTTGACTTATGGATATTAAAATTGCATTCCTTAATGGGAATCTTCTGGAGGATGTGTACATGACACAACCTGAGGGTTTTATAAATCTAAAGGATGCAAATAAAGTCTGTAAGCTACAAAGATCAATCTATGGATTGAAGCAAGCATCTCAGAGCTAGAATCTTCAATTTGGCGAGACATTTAAAGAGTTTGACTTTAGTCAAAATGAAGATGAAACATGTGTATACAAGAAGGTTAGTGGTAGCATGATTGTATTCCTCATATTGTATGTATATGACATACTATTGATGAGGAATGACATTCCTTCTTTACAAATGGTAAAGAATTGCTTGGGAAGTACATTCTCTATGAAGGACTTAGGAGAAGCATCATATATCTTAGGAATCAATATCTATAGAGATAGATATAGAAGGCTTCTTGGACTAAGTTAAAGCACATACATTGAAAAAGTGTTGAAGAGGTTCACCATGGAGAACTCAAAGAGAGGAAACCTACCCATGTGTCGTGGTGTCAACATCTCTAGAGATTAGTGTCCCAATTTTTGTGAAGAAAGGGAGTGCATGAGTGAGATTCCGTATGCATCTACAATTAGATCTCGTATGCCTTGATCATGATGAACAAATATCAGTCAGATCCAAGTGATACTCACTGGACAACTGTGAAGAATATCCTGAAGTACTTAAGAAGAACAAAGGATCAATTCCTTGTTTACGGCAGAGAGGAAGAGTTTGCGGTAAAGGGTTACACTGATGCAAGCTTCTAAATTGATAAAGATGATTATAAATCACAATCCATATTTATGTTTTTCCAAAAAAATAGAGTTTTTAGTTGGAAGAATTCTAAGTAAGAGACAGTTGCCAATTCTACAATAGAGGCCAAGTATATTGCTGCATTGAATGCAACACATGAGGTTGTCTAGATCAAGAAGTTTGTCTCATAACTTTGGGTTTTCCAAGCATCGTCGATGCAATTGAGCATATTGTGACAACAATGTGGCTATTGCACAAGCTAAGGAACCCATACTACATCAACATTCCAAGCATATACAAAGGCATTTCCAACTCATACGAGAGATCATACATCAAGGAGATGTGAAGATTTTTAGAGTACCAACTAAAATCAATGTGGTTGATCCCTTGGCAAAAGCACTTTTCTAGTAGAAGCATGATGATCATGTTAGATCACTTGAGATGAGATTCACGAGTGATTGTCTCTAAGTGTAAGTGAAAGTCTATTGGTATGTATGCCCAGAAAGCCAATCATATGATGATTGTAATTGCATAACGTGTAAATGATTTGATTAATAATAAAGACAATATTCTAATTTATTCTGTTCGATTCAGTTATAAGAGAATGATGTAACATTATAGATATATAAAGCATGATATTACTCAATGACGTATGTCTTTGGGTTGAGGTGAATAGTGAGATCATAGAGATGCCAAGAATATACATTCTTGTTATGTCCCTAGTCGGTTATTACTATGGAAGCAATGTAGACAACAATAATACATAAGGCTAGAGTGTGTGTTGGTTGATGACAAAATCTCATCATCCATGATATGTGATATCAAACCAAACACATATGTACTTGTTAGAGAATATTGTACTGGATGGACTCACCATAAGAGTGATACATGAATACCATGATTGGTAGTCAGAATCAACTCTTGTAGTGTTGGTGGTGATTGTAGTTCTTAGACATGAAGTCACTACACTCATCACATGTTGTTCAGTGTACTTAGACATCATCCAACACTACCTTGAATAAGGTTTGCCATAAAGGTGATACTCGGGTGCACTACGACACATGAGGATGACTTTGAGTGATGTAGATGGGATTTTTCCCTCCTACACGAGTATGATATCTTGGCCACTTGATAAACAAGACTGAGAAAATGCATGGCCATGAACATGTGAGTCAATATGTGATATTGAACTTACTCATATCTTAGATAGTCTTCTCTAGTTCACAAAACAAAGATTGATGAAGAGGATGACTATTCCATGCCTTGAGTTCAATCCAGATATTAGTGACAAAAGAACTATACAAACACTATAAAACCAAACACATATTGTAGGTTGAAGTTGTTCTCCAAATTTCCATTTACTTGGGTAACAATGATGTATTTCTAGATATCACTCTTTGCTTGTGATGTCATAAACTAGTTATGGTCATTCACTGTCAACTTAAATAGGAACCTATAGGGTCACACACACATGATACACTTAAAATACGAGTTTGTTCATGAATGATATTTAAATTGCTTATAAAGTGTTTAGGCATTTAATATAAACAACAATTGACTGAATGGACTCTGAACCGACCGGTTGGAGTGTCAGGTTGATTGGAAATTCCATTGGCTGAATTTTGGATGAACCAAGGCATGAATCGATTTGTTCACTTAGTGAACCGATCGACTCATGGTCATGAGACTACCAGATCATGAGATGAGACGTTCGATTCATGGATCAATTTGATTGCATCAAAGATTAGTGCTTATGTCATGTTGTGCATTAATTGGATTAGAATCTCCAATACAATTACGATTGTGAAACACGACAAAATGACCGGTTCAAGGGTTTGAACCAATTGGCTTGCATGCCAACTGATCAGGTCACTTGTGATCCAACCATTTTGCCTCTCACAGGCTGCATAAATTTATGAAATTCTAGTCCCTTCCACTCCCACACAGACTGTGAACCTTGACCCTAACCCTCCTATAAATAGAGGGGTACTAGGGGATTCCCATAGATACAACTCAAATGCTTCTCAGGTTGTAGAAATCGAGAGAACTCGAGCAAGTCCTACCTGATAAAGGGAGGGATAGAAAGGGAGAACAATTGTGGGAGAGTAAGTTGGTGCTAGTACACCAATGTGGAGGGACAACTCCTTCCTATAAATTCTTATAGAATGACCGAAGTTCTAGGTGGTCTGTATGGACTACCATAGAGGCGTAGAGGTTGTTTCCTATGCTAGGAGGATAACATCGAGCTGCCGTCTGTGGTGATTAGTAAGGAGCTAATGCAAATGTTGTTTGAGTGCGACTAGAAGAAAGGTGCACAAGATGACGAGGAGATTGTCACTGTGCTTTCTCTAGGACTAGGTATATCCTCAAAACCATCCTTTCCATTATATAGTTGTTGACATGATCTACTATTATAAGGGAATATGGTAGTAAAATTTTTATTTTGATACCAATTTTGTAGCCATATTTCCCTACAACCTCCAAATATAGACACATGGATCTGAACTGGTCTTCTGGTACTCATGACTCTACATGAAAGAATCTAACTTCTTGTATTACTACATGGGAGCTTGTTTCAAACTATACAAACTCTTCTTTAATATGTAGACTAAGTGCTCTTTCTCGTTGACTTGAAATCCTTCTGGCTACTCCATGTAGATTTCCTCTACTTGATCATTATGAAGAAATGCCATCTTCTCATCCATCTACTCAGCTCTAGGTCTAGGCTAGAAACCAAGCCTAGAACTAATATAATATAATTCATCTTGCAACATGAGAAAATATTATCAGAATCCATCCATGGTCTTTGACTAAAGCCCTTGACAACTTCTCTGGCTTTGTATTTGATATACTTGATGGTGTCATATTTCTTCATCGTATGGATTCACTTGTTCTTTGGTTCTCTCTAGCCCTTGGGAAGTACATCAAGCTCATAGGTATCATTCTTCTGCAAAGAAGACATATCCCCTTGCATCTCCTGATGCCAAAATACTATGTCTCTGAGTCTATGCCTCCTAATAAGTGTCTACATCCCCTTGATTATTAAACATAATATATTGAGAAATCCAATATCGAATGAAGGAGTTAGACTCCTTCGACTACTGTTCTGAGGTCTCTGCCTGATGATGTTCTTGATCCCCTATCCAGAAGTTCCTAACTATATATTTGAATCACTTAATTACACATCTAGATTAGGAATACTTTATGTGCTATTACTTTTGTAGTCTGGGTGATCATATTTATCTTCTTCATCATCTAAAGACTACAAATGTGAAGAAGCTGAAGCATCCTCATACTCATTATCAAAATAACTGTTACTTCAAAAGAACTGTTACCTAATCCTGCAACCTCCGCATCATGACTTTTAAAATCTATAACTATTTGACTCTCAAATAATGTCACATATCTGCATCTAGTCATGGTCTTTTTTCATGATCTCATAACTTGTAGCCAAAAGACTAATCTCCATATCCAATAAAGATACATGACACTACGTCTACTTATTGCCTCACCATAGAATATCTTAGGAAAGTGTGCAATGTTCAACATTCATTTGAATTTCTCGACTATGATACGTTCATCCTCTAAGTTGTAGTAACATGATGTTGTGTGAATGGATTTGTTCTCTCATGTTGTATGCCATGCTACATGTAGTAGTCCTTGAACTCACTGGATGTGTCATCTCCTCCATTGTCTGTGCAGAGACACTTCATATTTTTCTGTCTCCCACACCACTGTGGCATGAAATGTTTGGAAACACAAGCATGCATGATCCTTGGTCATCAAAAAGTAGACCCACACCTTACAAAATGTATCAATAATAAATATGAAAAAAATACCTATTTCCACCTAGTGAAGGCACCTAAAATAGACCACGAACATCTGAATGAGCCAACTGTAGAACATTTGGCTTCACCTTTGATCTTGTATTGAAAGAAACTCACTAATGCTTTCCTATCTGACATGAATTAGATGAACTCAGATTGATGTCCTTGCCATAAGGAATCAATCTCTTGTTTGATAGAATTTGCATGCATTTCTTACTCGTGTGTCCTAGCCATCTACACAATATATCTTTCTAGTGATCCTCAATTGCATGCATACCACCACATGTGAGCACTTTAAATTGGGTTTTGTATAATGTGCAACACAATTTACCTCATAAAATAACCAAAGAAACCTTTGCAATTTTGCATTTGCCACCACTAAATTTGAAACAAAATCATTGTCAATCAAAGGAAGAACCATATATCAAACTAAGCCACAAATTTGGAACATGAAGAACATTCTTGAGTGTGGGCGTGCAACCAAGAATTTTCTAATACAAATGTCTCCAATCCTAATAATTATAGAGAAGCTAGAATTTCTCATATTCACCCTCCCTTAGTCTCCCTTCTTGTATGATGTGAACAACTCCTTACTGGGTGAAGTATTATAAGAAGTTGCAATATTCACCATTCACTCAGAATCCTCCTCATCAATAAGCAACCATTGCTCCTAAGATGTCAATAACCACATCATCATCATCATTACTATCATCTAAAATTTTAGTTGAAGTATTCTTATTGTCATCCTTTTTGCCTTTTACTTTAGACCCATTTTCTTTTTCCAAACCTTGCAATCTTTTTGAAATGACACAAATTGCCCCAATAGAAGCACCATCTTCCCTTTGACCTTGATCTACCACTATTCTTCCCATTGTCTTGTGACTCACCGCATCTCTAAGATCGTCCACGTTCTTTTTCTCTATCAATTCCCATGCTTTTGGTGAAGTGCACTTCTAATCTACTATTTCCTGAGGCCCATCGTCGAGTCCCCTCATTCAACATACTGCTCTTCACCTGACCAAGGGTAAATATTCATGCTTGTGCAAAATGGTTGACTATCAAAATGAGCATCTCCCAACTATCATGTAATGATCCCTGAAGAAGTAGCACCTGGAGTTCATCATCAAGAACCATCTTCATGGAACCCATTTGATTCACAAGGTGTTGGAATCTGTTCATGTGCTCGATAATGCTTGTCATCATGATACTTTAGGTTCACCAACTTTCCAACCAAGAAAGCTTTATTTGTTGTAGTTTTAAGATCACATAATTTCTTGAGCTTTTCCCACAGATCCTTGACATTAGTCTCCTTTGAGATGTGATGGAACAAGGAAATATTGAGCTATTTTCTCACTATTCCCTTAGTCTTCCTGTTTACTTTTTTGACAATCCACATCAGACATACTCCCTATCTTTTATCCCTCTATTGAATTATACAAATCCTTACAATATTGAAAACCTCCATCTGGGGTTTCCAAATCTGCCAATTTGTTCTCATCTATTTAATCATCATTGCATCATGGTCCTTCCCCATTTAGATCTAAATCTATGCAACATACACTTTGATACCACTTGTAGGTTATTGGGGAATACATTCACATACATTACACAACCACGATGGGATGATCTTTTTATTTGCGAAAGTGTCACCAATGAGTGTGTAAACCCAAGATAATACTGCAAGAAGATAGAGGGAGAATACATGCTTTTAACTTTAAAAATCCTCACAAAGTGTGAAGAAAAAATCACAAGCACCAACCAACAAGAAATCCACTAAGAAACAAAGATACAATTGTTCTTCTCTAGTTTTGACCCCAAACATGAGATAATATAGCTAGAAGATGATAGAAGAAGATACCACCATAGGGAGAGATCCCTATAATCTACCACCCCAGAACTTTTGAGGAAGATATTATTCCATAAACTACAGAACAATAGATGGACAAAATAGGAACACGTGGATGCCTTGGAATTCTTGCCCCACTTCCTTTCTTCTTCCTTTTATTTTTCTCTCTTCTTCTTTATTTTCTTTTCCTCCCATGTCTGTAGAAAGAAATAAATGCGAAAATTGCTAATTTTCTTTTCATCTGGCGACTACCTATCCCTTGTGTTGGATTGACATCTGTGCGAATACAAAGGGGTATTAATAGCCTTGCATACTGGAATCTACCCAGCCCTAATGGGACATGTGTAGACTAGGCCCAATCGGGCTGGAAGTTGGCATTATCCTAACAAAATAAAGGTGTATTGTATGATGGTAGCAAATCTGAACTCATTTCAAAATTGCATATAACTCTTCAAAATTCTTTGTCTCTCTTCTTTCACTTAAACTCATTTTGAAATTGCATATACGTCTTCAAATTCCCTATTGTTCATCTTTCACTCTTAGCCAAAAAAATTTACTACCATTCTAATACACATGATCATATCCCTAAGTCCTAAGATTATCCCACCCCCAATCCTCAACAATATTCCTCTTTGTTACAAGGTAGACACTCCACGTACAAGATCAAGGTTCTTCCCCACCAGTGCATACACCACTCTTAGACTCTTCATAGACAATGGCACTTCCTAAAGCTAAATTATCTTTTCGCAACTTTGGTTGTTATGCTAACATATTCTAAACATTACACCCACACTCCCAAATTGACTCAACTACCTATTTGATCAAGATAGTGTACTCAATCCAAAGTAGGATACATTAGATTGTGTGCACCTTCTTCATTTATTCTACCCTCCATATTCATCTCCCCTATCTCTTCTGATGCACCTTTATATCCTTCTCCTTTCCATTACCTACATATTGTACTATGAAGAAAGCCCCCACTGGGGTCACAAAAGTGGCACTTCTACGGGGGAGATTCTCTCGATAATAAAAAAAAGCCCCCACTGTACCATATGTCTCTTCTACATGTGAGCCTAATTATGATCAATACAACATAGGAAAAAGTTTTGCAGAGAAGATGTTCAGATCAAGAGATAGAATACTCATCACATTTTATTGGAGGAAAAAATATATACAACCTAAAAAACATTCCAAGATCGCACAAGGAAAAATATAGAATGAAGGATGGGGGGTAAGAAGTTTTTATATGCATTAATAAAGAACTTTGACACCAACTATCATCCATTAGATGAAGTGTTGCATCTTAAATATTATATTGAGTACAATGTACATAAAAATAATATATGAAATCAAAAGACACTACAAAAAAATACAAAAGAGTTGTAACAAAAACTTTAACTGGTACATGCCACTCTTTGAGGTTAACTAGTTGGTAAGAGTCAAGTTTAAGAAAAGTCTTCTAGGTAGCCATAGAGAGAAAAAATAATGCTCATAGCCAATACTAAAGCAATAAAGTTTAAAGTTCATACAGTTTTAACCCAAAAATTTGGATTAACTCAATTGGATCACAACCTTTCCATTGTAGAGGCTTGGGAGATTGTGTAACTCAAAAGCTTCTAATGTATAATCCTAAGATTTTTTTGTAACCACAACACTCTATTGTAGAGGCCCAAAAAGTTCTAGTATATATTCCAATATATGTATTAAAAAGTATAAACTAAATGAAGTTTTACAACCTTAACTTTTTCTCTCTTAATATTTCCCTTTGCATTTAAATAAATGTATGCCTTTGCATATGGGAGGAGTTAATCCCTTTAACGAACTTATTATTTATTTGTAATTATATACAATAAAGGATATCAAAGAAACAAATTCCTTTTCACATAGATTGCCTTGAATGTCTCAAGTAATGTTTCCCATTTCTCACACAAACCACCCCATTTAAATTTTCTTGTTACAAGGGAAAATATCACTCTTTTGTGTTCCATGTTATAGTCTTCTTTGAATATGCATACATTTGGATCATCCAAAGGATTTCCTATCAACTGAATCATTCTTGATCACTAGGAACCATCAAAGATGTGCCTTTCTATCACTCATACTGTAGATCGGTGGGTATTCAGAGAAAAAAAAGGTCACCTCATCTATTTTGTGAAAATGGGATGAGGAGACATGCTAATTATGACTTTTTGTTAATATTTATCTCCATCTTTAAATATTGAAAGAAAAAATTCATTTCCACATTCTTGAAGAACATTATAAATATAACTTTCATGACATACTTTAAATTTATTGGTGCTTCATGCATTATCTCCATGTCACAATAAAACTGTCTCAACTACTACATGTTAGGTAATTAAAAAATGGAAAGAAGAATGGTGGAAGATATAAATAGATTTGAAGGATTATAGTTGGACTAAAACAAATTATAAACATTTTTTTCCTTTGGAATTCATATAGGAAACACATTATCAGTAGTAAGTCTTAAGAAACAATATTTTAAAAAGACAACATATCTTAGCCTACCATATAGTCTAAGACTTTTGTGGAAGCATGATGCATTGGGGAAATACCCTTGTAGATTTTTCTTTTGTTGATAGAAGGGCATCCCCCTCTCCTATAAATAGGATAAGGGGAAGCATACATACTCAAGAGAAACCCTAATGGTCAAAGACACTATTGGGACCATATTACAAATGTACCCAACAACTTAATTAACTAATTAAATAGACTCTATAACACCCCCTCGAGTTGAATCTTGAGAGAATCCCATGTCAACTTTCAAATAGACAGATAGAATAGAGAAAAATAACAAAAGATAAACTAAACCCATACAATAATGTTCCCCACCTTATTGTTACAATAAATCACTTAAATACTCCCCTCAATCTTATAATCTTAAAGTAGGTAGGTAGACATATTGGAGGCGATTCTTGATCATTGTGAATTGGCATATGGAGTAGAAGTAAACTCAACATATAGGCATCATGGTCTTCATTTTAGGTGCTATCATCATGAAATAACCAGAGAGTGTTGGAACACAAGAAGCAGTAGTCATTGTGCCTATAAAGTATGGACAAGAAAAGAGTCAACATGCGCAAGGAAAAAACAAGCTAGAGAGTGCTGGCATACAGTAACAAAAATTAGACAACATAGCCGAATAGAATACTAGTGCATGAAGTATCAAGCATATAAAGGACTTGAAGATCCAATATAAAAGAAACTCCATCATGTATATGTAATATCATCAATAGAAATCTTCATCATCTTCTATCATCATAAAGTTTCCATCACAATAGAATACATCACATTCTAGAGACTATTGGATCATAGTAATAAGATCACTTGATGTGTAAGGGCCCAAACAAGGAGTCAACATGCAAACAAAGCACATACAATAGATAGTACACAAGCACAAAGCAAAAAAAACGTGCTAATCATAACCTCAAGTAGCAAGAGTGATGTCCCCAGATAGAAAATCAACGAACAAATAACATAAGTGAGGTAGACAATTCTGTATCCACATTCAAGATGATGATGAATAAGTTTATCAAGCCCTTCAGATTCATTATAGTAGTGGAAAGCTCCACATAAAAGAAACACAAACACCACATAGTATCAATAAAGAGTAGCATAATGACTCTAGATAATAGTAGAAGGATCCACATAGAAGCAAAAGGAGCACCATATAGTAGCTACAAAAAATAGCATGAAAATATAGAAGAAAAAGTAAATTCCTCTTCCCCTCTCCTCCATGTCATGTCTTCCCTATACTCATCGTCCTCTATTATCCTCCTGACACCAACTACGAAAAGAGTCAAGAGAGTGGTTGGGGTGGAGAGTAAAAAATAATGGTAGAGGTAGTATTCATGTAGGCAAATATACGAAGGAGGTAATTGAAAACTCAAGTGAATGTGCAACATGACTAGGTCAAAAAATCATAGGATCCAATTATAATTAGGTATGATATGTATATGATAGTTGTATAATCATTGAGGAGGTAGACAATATACATGTAGGGATAGAAAGAATGGGAAGTTAAAGAACAAAAAATAATTTCTGGATAAGGAAGATAAGTGATGTTGGTAAGGATAAAGGAGGGACTCACCATGTACATAAATATTCATCATATTATAGAATAAGTATTGATGGTGTAGCATGCCAAGATGTATGGTAGTTGTACGTAATGACCACATTTGTGCTTAATTGGTAAACTAGGGTTTACCTGAATGATTACATGCTTGATTAGATTGAACATCATTTAGACTTTATTAATGATAGTAGATCAATTGTGATGTTTCAAACTTAAGAAGAAACTCTAACTATGATTTTAGTTTGAAGAATTAGGGTTTGAGAAATGTAAACCCTAATCGGCAAAAATTAGGGTTTTGATAGTACATGAATATGGAATTTGATCAGGATAGTAGTGCGGTAAATGATTTTTCATATTTTCTACAAATTTTGTATTAATTTAATTTTTAATATGATATGGATAACTTAATAATGCATATTGGAGAAAAATTTCAGAATTTTGAGTGTTCTTTGAATGTTGTTCTCGATTGAACTATACTTCAACCGAAATGCAGACAGAGTGTTTTTCCTATAGTGTAGTGTTTTATTTTTATTTATTTATTGGTACATCCAAAAGATCTGAAATTTTAACTAGAGATCTGAAACTCAATCATTAAAAACATTTAAAATTTAATAATTTTTGGATGTGTTTACACCTTATCAGTAAATAAATTATAGTAATATTTTTATGACAGAAAAATCTGCTGAAATAAGAAAAAGTTTAGTGAGGGGTCAATGTGCAATTAACCCAAGCAGCTCAATTGCTCTATATCGTCAACCTAACACACACGGAGATCTCATAATTCGTGATTCAATCTAGAGAAATGAAATCCTAGAGAGAGAGAGTTAGGGTTTGAAAGGAGAAATTGATGGAGATGCAGACCTAGGGTTTTGTGGTCTGAGGAATGATGAAATCATGTAAGTTTAGCTTATTTGCATAGACTTTAATGGTAAATCTTATCTCACATGTCAAGAATCTGTCCCTCCTCTGATTTGATCCAAAATGGTATCAAAACTTCCCCTTTTCTCACTCTTTCTTCATAATCCCTCATTTTTAGGGTTTCCGAGTTGAAAGGAAGAAGAATGAGGTGAATTGCTAGGGATTTGATAAGAAATCGAGATTTTTAGGGATCCGTTGCATTTTAAAGGTGTTTCAAACCTTAGGGTGAGTGGGAACTTCCTTTAAATAGTATATTGCATGAAAATTTGTTAAATAAACCATAATCTTTAATTGCTTAGTATGCGACTACAAACCTTGAATTGTCTATTTGTTTTAAGTTGTTGCAAAATGATATGAAATGGATTCTTCCTTTGTTTGAATGAATTTCAGATGATAAAATCATACTATAAATGTATACAATGCATTCTAATGAGAATTTCCTAAGTATTCACAGAGGTTATAAGAGTAAATTGAAATATAGGGAATTTGTCTATGACTGAAATTTGCTGTATAAGTAAATAGAGAAACTTGCTTATCTAGATCCCCTTGGTTTTGAATGATTGTTTATCTAAATTCATAGTACATATATGTCAGATACTATCTTGGATTTCATTTAAAGTGAGTAATTTTTGTTTGGTATCTCAGTGAAGAGGGTGAAACCCTCGATGCGAGGAAAGTTAGATATTTGCGAATAGATATATTGAAATCCATTTGAAGGGATTTTCTTGACACGATAAACTTTATTTATTCAATGTTATTATTGATGCATGATATCCCAGTGAATGGCATGGAAACCCAAATTCAGCTCAGTTCCAAGGTTTCATACATATATTGATTTTATATGATTTGTTGATAGTAGTCATTATTAAGTGAATGTTTATGTCACAAGAAATCTTTATGGGAGCCATGGGAATAAGTTGTTGCCTAGTGAGAGGTGACAAGATGAGTGATGGCCTTGTGAGCCATGAGAATACTAGTACAACTAGTGAAATGAATACCTTGGTCTAAGGACTTAGAGGTAATGGTTACATGTTATAGAAGTAACAATGCTATGTGATGATCTAAGGGTTTGAATACCCAGATCCAGTAATTATGATAATGATGTGAAGGGATGAGAATTCTCAGTAATGTGATAAGGGATTGAGATCCCAGGTATCATGTGTTGCAAAGATTTGAAAAGTACGTGATAGATGTATTACACCTTTCTTTGTAGCATTTGTTGTGATTAAATGAAACATTAAGGGTAGGGTTTTCAATGAATCAAGTATTGTGATATCAATGTTCTCAGTTATTATTAACCATTCTTGTCATGATAAGTAATTAACTCTTAATTGAGTTATGAGATGCACAACTCAAGATTTGGGTTGGTATTCACGTTCTTTGAGAAATTACAGATAAGTTGTAGGTGCTATTGATGATTACTCATATGTCAAGTAATTAACTCTTATCAGTGTAATAAGATGATAAATTGCATGATTCTAGTGTGTATGTGCCAAGTGGACATGTAATCTATTTATTTAAGAATTTTAGTCTACCTGCATGTATAGTATGTTGATTACTCAGTATATTACAATGTTTTGAATATACTGCTCTGTCAAGTTTAGAATGATATACATGTTGTATTATAACTTCAAATAAGTAGATGTGACACCATAGAGATACCAGAGTCAAGTATAAGGAAGAGAAGGGTACAATGTAGAAAAGAGCTTTCTAGGAATAATAAAATAATAGACTTAGGAGCTTTGAACATTGTAGAACCCCTATGTGAGGTCTGTGCCTTAGGGGTGAAATGACCTAACCCTGGCAGCGTCCAGTATACGGGGGTCGGAATGTGTTATCAGGTGGCACGGGGGATGAAGCCCTAGTGGAAGTCTCCTTAAGTTATAGTTTGCAGTGTCCAACATCAACCAGAAGTCCTGGTGGCACTAGAGTATAGAAAAGCTAAGAGGTGGCTTGACTCTCCACATGTGTGCTCAGGTTAGAGGAGGAGTCCAGTTTAGGCCAGAGAGCCATTTCCCTATTACAGACCAGGAGAGTAGTCAAACTTAGCATTTCTCATGTGTGTCAGCTAAGTCTTGTATGATGTGATCATAGTTCACTATGAGTGTTCATATGTAGAGTACATTGTATATGATTAGGGCATAATAAAATGAATGAGAGGTCAAACAAGTGTGTACAGTTATTCAATTATTCTTCGTATGTTTCTGAATTATTAGTTCTCTTTATGATCAATCAAGAGTTTAATATATTGATTCACTCTTATAGATATTTAGAATATCCTATCATATTTATGGTTGTCAATTATTAGAGTCTTTAAAGCTTACTACTGTTATAAATGATATACATTGCTCAAAAGTATATATGTAATTATATCAGTGTTTAGACTGTTTCTTTGAAGTACTCATTCACTGAGCGAGTAGGCTCACCCCTCTACTCACAATTTTTAGGGAAATCACATGGATTTGAAGAAGATATCATTGCATCAGAGTAGATCTTCCACAAGAGTTAAGTCTGAGTATAGTTAAGTTCAGTCGGTCCTTGTTACTCTAGGTTCTAGTATAGATGTGAGAGTGTTATACGTGATGTTTTGTATCTTTTTTTTCTTAATAAGAGAGAATGTATCTGATTATCATGTCGTATGTACCTGAGAATGAATGTATGGATGTGTATCATTTATGTTGAGCTCATATTAAAGTAATCAAAGTTTGATTCTCTTAAAAAGTTGTTTATGTGATTGTATGCGAGAAAAACAAAGAGTTTGAAAAAGAAGAAAAAGTTAAGGGTGATCTTTGTATTATGTTAAATCCTCAATTTATGCCCTAATCTCATGATTAATGGTAATTGTGAGATCAGGGTGTAATAACTTGGTATCAGTGCTTAGGCTGAGTTGTCAGGGACCATTAAGTTAGTAATTTAGAGTCATAAGTGTGGCAGATAGAAGATGTTATGATGTTAGCTCTGGGGATTTGAGTATTTGGATATCTTGGCCCGATATCTGAGTACTTGGATCAACTAGTATCAAACTACTCTGTCTATTCTTTCATGTATACCCTGGCCAGGTATATAGTGGAAGGATGGTCTAGAGAGAAACCCTAGAAATATTAGGGTTAGAAATAAGATAAGTAACATTAATTAAGAGCATACATATAAAATGAGAGAATTTTCATTTCATATTGTTAATTTATTGGAGATGAATAGAAAAGATCTTATATGTTTGAATTCATATATTTAGTATTTTGAAATATATATGCGTGTTTAAGATTTTTTGTACACTACGCAATTTTAGCATTTATTGATTACATTGTTTGTATCAAGTAGACTAGAAATGATCTTTTAATGAGCTTTCCTAAGTGGATAAACACATTGGAGATGAATAGGAGTTGAGTAATCCTGAGTAGCTCTTGGCTTCAGGACTGTAGGTTCGGCTAGTAGGATGCATTACTGGTATCTAATGACTCCTATTAGTAACATAACAAGAGTAAATTCTGGATAGATTAGATCCAAATTCTAGTATGAATGTATATACTCTAAGATTTTGAAATATAAGGGAAAGACTGGGATAACTAAGAATCAGTTGGAACTGATATCTGAGATCCAACTTTGGGGCCTCATTTGATAAACCCTTATTTGGGAATATAGGAACATGACATAAGGTTCAGATTAAGTTTAATTATTAGTATTATATGAACTCTAAATATGAAATATGGAAAAGATATGAGAAAAGTATGTAAGGGGCCAAGATAGTAAGAATCAATCATGAGGAATGGATTATATAACCGAGTACAATGTTTTTATGTACTCCAAAGCAAAGGGAAAATAGAAGAAAAGAGCTAAGTATACAATAAGTACATAGAAGTGAAGAGTCTTTAGAAGAGTTAAAGTGAAGAGAACTAGATGATCATGTAAATCATAAAACTAGGATAAGAGACTTAGTTGAATCAAAGAGAAATGTTGGAAATAATGAGCTTGTTTAAGGAATGAGGGTTATGATATAATTGAGAGCATGGAATGTATACCTTTATTAATAAGTTTAATACATTCATCCTTACTGCCTTTGGATTCTAAGTCTCTATAAAACAACAAACTAGTGTCTAAAAGAAGAACAAAAGTGTAGCTAAATAAATGAATAAGACATACAAAGGTAGATTATATTCAAGAAGGAAAAAAACTTGATTGAAAGAGAAACTATGTTTCACCCATGCATGAGCCATTTGATTTAAAATGAAGGATATGTAATGTATTAAACATGAGGTGATATTAGTAGAGATATTATTAATTTAGAATTTCAACTTCACATTAGTAGAAGGATAAAAGGAAATATATGCAACATGGTATACATGATCATACACATAAAAGAAGCAACATGATCATAAGAGAAAACTAGAAGTTAAAGATGACATGTGGAATAGTAGTATATGGTAAGGGGATTATGTAAAGTAAAGAAGGGTATGAAACATAGTGGAGTAATATAGATTATAAAAGAAAGAGGTTGCAAGATTCAAGAAAGTGCTAATTAGTCAAGTATCCTTGTTGATAATTAATTAAACCTACATATGAGAAATGTATTATTGAATGTTTGAAGATAGGAATTCTAAGTCTCAAAATCATCTTCTCTTTCATATCTTCCTTAATGAGAGAAATGTGGGAATGAAGTGATAAGAAAATGAATCATATATGATGCATTACCACCGTGGTAGAGACATCTAGTGAGTGTAATAATGACACACAATATGATGATGAAACCCTAGCAGAGTAATTGAGAATGTAATCTATCTGAATGGCCAAGTAAGAGAAAGGAAATTCAATCGATAAGATAAAGAAGACTTTAATAAAACTTGTGAGATCCAAAGTTTGAATTTCAAATTAAGGGAGCAAAGTCACATCACAATAATGCCATGCTACTGATAAGGACCAAACCCTAGAATGTTTAGAGTTGTAGTAGTCAAGAGATGACACTAGCGATTTGACCTTGAATACTAGCATCTCTATAAAATAAGATCATGATATTTGCACAATGAGAAGTAAACTAGCACTGATAGTAATCTAGGGTTTAAAGATTGCTAATCTAAAAGGTAGATAAACAATATGGAAATGATTCAGAGTAAAGAGTAAGATATAAATTTGAAATGTAACAAGTGTGTTTTGAACAAAAGGAGCAATACAATATGGGTGAAGTGCGATATGAGATAAATTCTTGCAGTGATAGAAAGAATGATGAATAATCTATTTGTACCTTGTATGTTTCAATTTCAGGAATGTTTAATCTACATGATTAAAATGAGAAGGATAAGTAGCAAAAAGTAAGTAGTAGTGAATGAGGAGAGACATAAGAGAAAACAATGGCTTTTAGTGATATGTGAATTTGTTTTTAGAAGTATAATTTGTTGAAGGTATACTAAGGGATGTAAATTTGTTTTACATATGATTTTAGTTGTACATGTGCAAGCAATATGTTAATTAAAGGTGTCTAATAGTCATAGTCATTCATACCAGTAGTCCATATTAGTATTGTACAATTTTGGTATGGTGATATGGGTTGAATAATGATGGAACAAATGAAGGGTTACCCTGAATAAGGTAGTCTTACCTATTCACTCATATGAATAGAAGGGATGATAACCATATTGTATTGATGTGTAACCCTAATGCGGTATAGATTGTTATACCTAGCTTTAATATAACTAAGTGATGGTAATTGGGTATGAATAGTCCTTGAATGACTAATACAATCATGGAGTACTTTGTTATTGTTGTTGAAACCCTAGTATGCTATAACCCAATGGTTACACCTTGAATTATGTGTGGGTTCATACTTGAGAATAATATGGAATGTGATAGTAATGCTTCACCATATGCATCCATGATGCAATGGGGATGTCGTGAGTAGTACTGCACAATTTTTGTTGAATCTAGTCTTCCAACTCAAGACTGTTTTTCTATTTGAGTAGCACAATAGTAAAATTCAAAACAACATGGTGAACTCTCTTTTGTGACTTAGAGGTAATACATAACAATAGTACATATTGAGCCGTATGAATTGAGATAGTTGGATCGGATTATCAATGTTGAGGTAACACCTCAAGAGTATGAAAATATTGAAATGGTTGTTTCTCTCTCTATCCTATGATTTATTGTGGCATAGAGAATTCGTTGGATATCATTGGGAACTATTTCAGACATGTTGTGATTATAAAAGAAATAAAGGACTTAATGTTGAAAAGTGCATTCAAGTATAACATACAAGAATGTAAGATTTCAGAAGCTTAAAATAAACTTTGAATATACTTTGTTTGCATATTTATGTTTTGGGTGTGAAACTTATTAAGAGGGTGAGAATTCTAATGACCACATTTGTGCTTAATTGGTAAACTAGGGTTTACCTGAATTATTACATGCTTGATTAGATTGAACATCATTTAGACTTGATTAATGATAGTAGATCAATTGTGATGTTTCAAACCTAAGAAGAAACTCTAACTATGATTTTAGTTTGAAGAATTAGGGTTTGGGAAAAGTAAATCCTAATCGGAAAAAATTAGGGTTTTGATAGTACATGAATATGGAATTTGACCAGGATAGCAGTGTGGTAAAGGATTTTTCATATTTTCTATAAATTTTTTAATTAATTGAATTTTGGATATGATATGGATAACTAAATCATGCATATTGGAGAAAAATTTCAGAATATTTGAGTGTTCTCTGAATGTGGTTCTCAGTCAAACTATACTTCGACCAAAATGCTGACAGAGTGCGTTTTAGCAGTGTAGTGTTTTATTTTTATTTATTTATTGGTAACTCCAAATGATCTGAAATTTTAACTAAAGATCTGAAACTCAATCATAAACAATAAGTAAAATTTTTATAATTTTTGGATGCGTTTAGACCTTATCAGTAGACGAATTACAGTAATATTGTTATGACAGAAAAATCTGCTAAAATAAGAAAATGTTTCACGAGGGGTCAATGTGCAATTAACCCAAGCAGCTCAATTACTCTATATGGTCAACCTAACACACAAGGAGATCTAATAATTCTTGATTCAATCTAGAGAAATGAAATCCTAGAGAGAGAGAGAGTTAGGGTTTGAGATGAGAAATTGATGGAGATGCTGACCTAGGGTTTTACGGTCTGAGGAATGATGAAATCATGTAAGTTTAGCTTCTTTGCATAGACTTTAATGGTGAATCTTCTCTCACATGTCAAGATTCCATCCTTCCTCTGATTTGATCCAAAATGGTATGAAAACTTCCCCTTTTCTCAGTCTTTCTTCATAATCCCTCATTTTTAGGGTTTTTGAGTTAAAAGGAAGAAGAATCGGGTGAATTGCTTGGGATTTGATATGAGATTGAGATTTTCAGGGATGAATTGCATTTTTAAGGTGTTTTCACACCTTAGGGTGAGTGGGAACTTCCTTTACATAGTATATTGCACTAAAATTGGTTAAATCAACCATAATCTTTAATTGCTTAGTATGCGACTATAAACCCTGAATTGTATATTTGTTCTATGTTGTTGCAAAATGATATGAAATGGATTCTTCCTTTGTTTGAATGAATTTCTGATGATACAATCATATTATAAATGTATACAATGCATTCTAATGAGAATTCCCTAAGTATTCACAGAGGTTATAAGAGTAAACTGAAATATAGGGAATTTGTCTATGACAGAAATTTGCTGTATAAGTAAATAGAGAAAGTTGCTTATCTAGATCCCCTTGGTTTTGAATGATTGTTTATCTAAATTCATAGTACATATATGTTAGATACTATCTTGTATTTCATTTAAAGTGAGTAGTGTTTGTTTGGTATCTCAGTGAAGAGGGTGAAACCCTAGATGCGAGTAAAGTTGGATATTTGCAAATAGATATCGTGAAATCCATTTGAAGGGATTTTATTGACATGATAGACTTTATTTATTCAAGGTTATTATTGATGCATGATATCCCAGTGAATGGCATGGAAACCCAAATTCAGCTCAGTTCCAAGGTTTCATACATATATCGATTTTATATGATTTGTTGATAGTAGTCTTTATTCAGTGAATGTTTTTGTCACATGAAATCTTTATGGGAGCCATGGGAATAAGTTGTTGCCTAGTGAGAGTTGACAAGATGTGTGATGGCCTTGTGAGCCATGAGAATACTTGTACAACCAGTGAAATGAATACCTTGGTCTAAGGACCTAGAGGTAATGGTTGCATGTTACAGAGGTAACAATGCTATGTGATGTTCTAAGGGTTTGAATACCCAGATCTAGTAATTATGATAATGATGTGAAGTGATGAGAATTCCCAGTAATGTGATAAGGGATTGAGATCCTAGGTATCATGTGTTGTAAAGATTTGAAAAGTACATGATAGATGTATTACACCTTTCTTTGTAGCATTTGTTGTGATTAAATGAAACCCTAAGGGTAGGGTGTTCAATGAATCAAGTATTGTGATATCAATGTTCTCAGTTTTTATTAATAATTCTTGTCATGATAAGTAATTATCTTTTAATTGAGTTATGAGATGCACAACTCAAGATTTGGTTGATATGCACATTCTAAGAGAAATTACAGATAAGTTGTAGGTTCTATTGACAATTACTCATATGTTAAGTAATTAACTCTTATCAGTGTAATAAGATGATGAATTGCATGATTCTAGTGTGTATGTGCTAAGTGGACATGTAATCTGTTTATTTAGGAATTTTAGCCTTCCTACATGTATAGTATGTTGATTACTCAGTATATTACAATGTTTTGAATATACTGCTCTGCCAAGTTTAGAATGATATACATGTTGCATTATAACTTCAAATAAGTAGACGCGACACCATAGAGATACCAAAGTCAAGTATAAGTACGATAAGGGTACAATGTAGAAAAGAGATTTCTAGGAATAATAAAATAATAGACTTAGGAGCCCTGAACACAGTAAAACCCTTATGTGAGGTCTGTGCCTTAGGGGTGAAACGACCTAAACCTGGCAACGTCCAGTATATGGGGGTCAGAACATGCTATCAGGTGGCACGGGGGACGAAGCCCTAGTGGAAGTCTCCTTAAATTATAGTTTGTAGTGTCCAACATCAACAAGAAGTCCTGGTGGCACTAGAGTACAGAAAAGCCAAGAGGTGGCTTGACTCTCCGCCTGTGTGCTCAGGTTAGAGGAGGAGTCCTGTTTAGGCCAAAGAGCCATTTCCCTGGTGTAGACCAGGAGAGTAGTCAAACTTAGCATTTCCCAGGTGTGTCCGCTAAGTCTTGTACCGTGTGATCATAGTGCACTACGAGTCTTCATATGTAGAGTACACTGTATATGATCAGGGCATAATAAAATGAATGAGAGGTCAAACAAGTGTGTATAGATATTCAATTATTCTTTGTATGTTTCTGAATTATTAGTTCTCTTTATGATCAATCAACCATTTCATATATTGATTCACTCTTATAGATATTTAGAGTATCCTTCCATATTTATGATTGTCAATTATTAGACTCTTTAAAGTTTACTACTGTTATAATTGATATCAATTGCTCACAAGTAAATCTGTAATTATATCAGTGCTTTAGATTGTTTCTTTGAAGTACTCATTCATTGAGCCAGTAGGCTCACCCCTCTACTCACAATTTTTAGGGAAATCACATGGACTTGAAGAAGATATCATTCCATTAGAGTAGATCTGCCACAAGAATTAAGTCTGAGTATAGTTAAGATTAGTCAGTCCTTGTCACTCTAGGTCCTAGTATAGATGTGAGAGTGTTATAAGTGATGTTTTGTATCTTTATTTTCTTAATAAGAGAGAATGTATATGATTATCATGTCGTATGTACCTGAGAATGAATGTATGGATGTGTATCATTTATGTTGAGCTCATATTAAAGTAATTAACATTTTATTCTCTTGCAAAGTTGTTTATGTGATTGGATGCGAGAAAAAAAAGAGTTTGAAAAAGAAGAAAAAGTTAAGGGTGATCTTTGTATTTCGTTAAATCCTCAATTTATGCCCTAATCTCATGATTAATGGTAATTGTGAGATCAGGGTATAACATTGTAGGTGACACGTCATGTTATTGAAGAGACACACCATGTCATGTAGCATGTCATTACTAGTGGAGAGTAGGTGACACACCATATTGTAGGGTGACACGCCATGTCATTTTAACAAATCTAGGGGTAAAATGCAGGTGACATGTCATGTCTGTAAGATGACACACCATGTCATTGGGAAAATTTTGTGAACCAATTCATGAATGAAACAAAACACCACATGCACACCATGTCAAGAAGTGACACACCGTGTTAGCGGTGAATAACAACAAAAAACCTTCAAGATAGTAGAAAAAAATGGGTACATCCTTCCAAATATCCACCATTGAAATATTGGGATGATGTGTCCCTAATACAAAAAAATAGGGTATCTTTATCCAAGATTTGGGATTTGATCTCAATAGATGTGGCATGGATGATAAAATGGTGTAGATATATAGATATGTAGATGACGATGGTGTAGATCGGTAGTGGAGTAGACAATGATGATAGGTAGATTAACAACTGAATAAATCACCACATTTTAGATCGACAATAGTATAGATGATGATGATGTAGATCTATAACAATATGGATGATGGTGGTGTATATTTTCATAGGTATATGATAGCAACAAATAATGTAGTAGTGAAGGTGCCATAAGAAAACAATATTGATGGAGACATGAAGACCCTTGTAGATCTGGTACTAACAACTTCAAAGTGGATGCTTTTTGTTGATTTGATGGAGATGCACCATGGAGATGGATCCAAGAATAAGTAGGGGTAGGATATCCCTATCGGAAACCAACCAAAGTCTAGCAGTGACGACCGCCCATAAGGGGAGGCTTCTCTAATTTTTGCTCTCTCTCTCAGGGTTGGGGTGGCATATAAAATCATGCTTTGATACCACGTGGAAAAATGATATGTTGGGGAAATCCCCTTGTATCACTTTTTCTTTTATTGATAGAAGGGGAGACCCCTCTTCTATAAATAGGATAAGGGGGAAGAATACATAATAAAAAAAACCCTAATGGGCCAATGCACTATTGGGCTTAGACCCAGCATATTAATCAACTAATTAGATAGATAGTCCAACAATTTCAAAGTCAACTGAGATCTTTTTCTTGCATGAAATACACTAAAAGTACATAAGTGTATAAAAGTATAATAAATTGAGTTATGTAATTACATTAAAACACATAAGAAAAATCCAAAAACTTATTAGAATTTACTAGACTACAAATGCCACCCATATTTCTATAGTGTAGTGGTTTAACATGTGACATGTTCACTTATATAGATAAAAAATAGGTACACAAACCAAGGTAGTATCATTTTTATCTAGTTAAACTTTTATAAAGGAAATCTAAAACATTATGCAGGGTTTTTGGCAAGGGGGTGAAACAAAAAAGTAAGACTCTCCTGATAAAACCCAAAGGGATATCAAACCAAAGACATTGTGTGAGTTAGAAAGATGGTCCATTGGATCTACCACTGTCACATCTTTAGTGGATGACCAATTTTTTCTCGAAAAGTAATTATATAGGGGAAGAGCATTAGTACATTTTTTCCCTCTTTGAGTGGCATGAGAAACATGTATTTCATATAATATGTCCCCATTTATTTGTCAAGGTGAGCCCACAAAGTTTAGGTGCATGCATGGGGAGATAAGCATGAACCAAACATTTTCCTTTTTATATTTTGTGTGAATATAATGAAGTCAGAGTGAGCCTCTAAGAAGACAACCAATTTTAACAAGATGCTAACACTCTTGAGGAAGTGCCCACCATAAATATACATCATAGGTGGTGGTCGAAGCTAGGAATGAGTCTAAGTGATCATTAAATCCAACACCCCCCTCATGTAATGAAGGGGGATATTACTAGAATATGAGTGATAATCTATCATATGTCTCACCTAGACTAGGACTCAAATATTGGGTTTGAGATATGCCAATCGTATTAGGAGTTATATCTAAGAAATTTGGATATGGATCCTTATGTACAACATGAATTCAAATATTTTGGTTAAACTAGATTTTAGATTGGACTACTAATTGAAACTATGTGTCATACATTCTAGTAAATAAGGATTATGGGAGACCAATGGATAGAAGGATCAATAAATGCATATTTATCCATTTTATTTACATGTTTTAGATCTCTTTTTTAAATCATGTTTTATTATTCCCTAGTTTTAGAGTTAAATTTCTTAATTTTTCCTTCATCTAGTCAATTGAAGTTTTTACTTGAGTTACTATGGCTTTTATAGGAAAACACCCAATTTATTCAAACCCCCCAAAAGTCCAAGAATCAGAGGCTTCTATTCCCATATTTAGCCTCCCAGTCGATCAATTGACTCACCTAGTCAGCTGACTCACTTGCACCATATTTTGACTTCCCCAAAATGCTAGTCGATGAACTCATCATTCCCAATAGATCAGCTTGCTGTCATAGATCAGTCAAAATTTGGGAAAGCTCATTTGTTTGGGAGAAAGGACCGATCAAAGAACACATTTAAAGACCAATCAAACTCCAAAATGAGAAGTCCATTATTTCAATCAAACTTTGACCAACATGGCTTTGGGATGAAGCAATACATTAAAGCTGGTCGACTGACTAGACTCCCCATTTGATTGATCTGGACCGTGGATCAAGCAAGAAGCCACCACAAATTGCTACACTTCTAGGTTTCCCCAACCCTTTCCCTCATAAAAGGAGGGGGGACCAACGAAAAAGCTATCTCTAGATCTAGGATCCAACTTTTCATACTCTAGCCTTGTTCCACTTTTATTATGTCTGAGTAGTTCCCCCTTGTCGGGACACGAGAAGTAGCCCAATGATCTCCATATCTTATATTAGCAAACTGTAAACCCCTTTTAAGATATAAAAGATGTATTTTTATCCATTGAATAATATGGGATGTGATCCGATCCATCGTGCTCCATGAAAGTTATGATCCATGATGATATAACCTTGGACGTTTGGACCAGAACATCAAACAAAACTCATGTGTTCCTCGAAGATACCAATGGAGGGAATACATTGGACGATTGAACAAGTACCTATGGAACATCAATAACCACTGGTCTATGAATGATTTAATCCATGTGTTGACTTTGAAGAGGACAAATGTTCAAGGTCATAATCTAAACATATCTAAAAACGGAATTTTAAAGTGACTAAGCTAACTATGGAGTTTGTGGTGATGAAACCCAAACTTTTGACAATTCCACAAAATCTGAATTAATCTTAATTAGTTGATTCCTTCAACTCTTCACTTTTTGATAACTTAGATTCAATTCTTGCAACTAGTTTTGTTCCTTTCTATTGTATACCTTTTGGTTCAACAACTTTAAATTTAGCAATTTTACTTTATTATTTAGATTAGTCTTTCTCCAAAACTTGGTTTAAATATTGTTCATTACATTTGATTTGATTTAACTCATGACATGTTGTATCTTGGGATCGATACCTTGTGTACTACATCAATTCACTTTTTTACAAGTGGATTCAGTAGCCACTTAAGGTTAACCTCCAAAGAAAGTTTTCTTTAGTGAATTTTGTGTGCTAGCAACAACACATCAAATTTGAACCCGTTGCTAGGGATGACATACATAGTGTTTCAAACTCGATCATTTTGGATAATTAAGACTTTTTCTTTTTCATTTTTCATTCTATAGAGACACATTCCGGTATTGTACTCCTCTTTCTATCAAATTCCCATTCCATTAGTACTTTTTTTCTTAGTTTGTTTATATAATTTTTAGTTTTGTTCATTATTTCTTTTTCAGATTTTGTTTTACTTATTAGATTTTTGCTAACCTTTGTTTTAGTTTTCCAAAAAAAATGGAGTGGCTGGCACCACAAAATGTGTTGTGGGAGATGTGGCTCCACCTATCATAACATAATGGAGTGCCGCAAGATGTCTCCATACTAAGTAACATGATAAGGCTCCACCTTGCGCATGATATTACACCCATAAGGAGGAATATTAAGCATTGCACCTTGTAATCAAGGAAGAAGAAAATCATCTGGAAGAACATGCCTTCTTCCGATCAAAGAGAGGCCTTGAGGACCAGGTAAGAGCAAAATAGGCCACTGTGTAGAAAGCCGGAAGCACTTCAATAGAATTGTAATGCAACCTTGATCAAGAGATGGACATGTATCATAAAGAAATCAAGGCCGCATCAATGGAAGAACTTTGTGTAGCTCTAAAAGTAGTTGTATGGGCCCCCAACTATCCATATAAGTCGAAAAATGAATTGGGATGCCTATATAAATAAGTTCATCAGTCAAGAGTCCTTCAACAAAAAGGTTAAAGACTGGCATGCTAGAAAAACCTCCAAACAATTTAAAGCTCCACCACCCTTATCCATTGCAAGATCAAATAGAGATGTTATAGTAATCAACCAATCATTGTTGGGGGTATTTTGGATAATATACCATCACTCTCCAATGATATAATAGTGGACCCTCTTAATGAAGGCTTCCTCACCAAGAGCAATGCACTCCACTTCAACCACTTCTTATTCCACATTAGGTTGAACCCGATGAGGTGATCCTCATAGAGCTGGAGCAGCCAGAGATGATTTCAGAACCTGAAGCTCCACCAACCACCTCTGGTGTAAATCTAGGTGTTACCAATGACCAACAAAAGTTGGTTGATCCTATGTTAGATCTTATACATGTTGATCCTTTTGAAGAAGGGATTCCTCGTCAGGAGCTCTATATTCCTCCTCAACCACACTTATTTTACATCAACTTGAGCATGATAAGGTGGTTCCACCTCTACAAGAACCTTACATGCCTCTATTATATTGTGAGGTGATCGTTTCTAAGCCCATTAATTTGGGCACATTTCCCATGAAGGAATCAGATCTCCCTTTTGGCATAGTAAAGGGCCCCAAGGCCTCCATTAACATTCATACGGATGGAGTGTTACATGAAGAGGACAACAACCACATACAAAGAAACACCAGGCTGATGACACAATTTCTCCCATGCCAAAAAAATGTCTAATACATGTAGATCCAGGTGAGAAAGTAGATGTTGTACCCGATCTACCACTATTGATGCTACACATGGTGTATCCATCTTATACCATCCTCTCCTTCGGAAAAGGTGATCCACCTCATGTCTTTGGGGAAGAGTTAATTCCAAAGATAAATGAAGAGTATTATCATGTCCCTCCTCCACATACATTGACAACACTTCCTCCATTAGTGAAGGAGGATCTATGGATCCTAATAGAGGAATTGTGAGGCAAAACACAACATCATTTTAATCAATCAAAAAGCCACTTTGAGATTCCACAACCACCAAATGATTGGGTGTATGATGAAGTGCCTTTGTTCAAAGCTCCACCCATCATTAACATCCCTTTCAACTAGATATTTTTTGAGGTATTAGGGCTAACTAGTGATCTCCAAAAAAATCTTCCCTCCATTCTAAATTTTACTTTTTCTTGGGATAAGCCAAATTTTTAAGTTTTGGGTGAAGGTGGGTGGTATGTACCCATTCCATCCACTCTATCTTCTTTTTCTAACATTTTTTATTATGCTATTTAGTTTACATTTAAAATTTTCAAAATTTTCTCTTTCTTCCCTTAGTTTTCACCTTTATCTAGTTGGCCATTTATGCACTCTAATAAAATTCCCTTAAACAAGTGAATCTTCTTACAACATTTTCAAGAAAAAAATACCCTTGCTGGAAATCATCTGGTCCCCTATGAACATTAATATCAATACCCTTGGGAAAGTTGGCAATCCAAAATGGATAGGTATGAATCAAACACGATGTATCCCTTCTCAAAAGTTTGTAAATAGATTGTATTATTTCTTGATTTGCGTACGTTATAGAGAATACTTGAATCAATGCACTATTCCCAATGCACTAAATTTCAAAACACAAGTTGCATAAGTCCATCGTTTTTCTACACTTCTTCCACCACCTTCTTACCTATCCATTCACAAAAATGAAAATCCTAAAAAGGTGCCAAACTCCAATTTTGGGGTGGCACACTTTCTTCCCCCTCTTTCGCTTATTCCATACCCCTCTTTAATAGGGGTGTACCAACAAGAAAAGATGTCAAAGTGCACAAAACATGCAATCAATATAATTTCAAACAAAGAAATAAAAAGGTCTCAAGTTGAATAGAGGAGAGATTGCTTCCTTCTATAACTCCCATCACTCTGCGTTTATACCCATGGGAATCTACATAAACACATCCATCAAATCCTTGAACCTTGTTCTTGTGCACAACTTGTAAGAATTTGTGGGAGTACAAAAGGAAAAAATGATAGGAAATCTATTTGTTTTACGTGTCTTGAAATGAAAGCAAGCCATGAGTAATTTTAAGTAGGGAATTAGAAAACGTGTTCTATTATTTTAGTTTATCGAGGTTTCTTGAGCATGGTAAGGATCCATGTAGTGCTAGCCAAGTGAGGACAACTAGATGAGAATATTATTGGGCACTATTTTTAATTCAATGTTGCTCGAGGACTAGCAACAATTTAAGCTTGAGGTATTTGATAAATGCATATTTATCGATTTTATTTGAATGTTTTAGATCTCTTTTTAAGAGCATTTTGTTATTATTCCCTAGTTTTTGAGTTGATTGTCTTAGTTTTCCATTATCTAGTCAATTGGAGTTTTTACTTATTGTATTATGGCTTTAGTAGGAAAATAATCAATTTACTCAGAATCCCAAAAGGCCCAAGAATCAGAGGCTTCTATTCCCATCTTCAGCCTCCCAAACGATCAAACTTGAACCAAATTTTGACTTCCTAGAAATCCCAGTCGATCAAATCATCATTCCCAATTGACTGATCACAATCAAAGATTAGCATAATTTGGATTTAGGGAAGCTCATTACTTCAGATGAATTGATTGATCAAAACACACATTTAAAGACCATTCAAATTCAAAATCAAGAAGTCTCATTACTACATTCAAACATACCTTCAGTCAAAGAAATACAACTCTAGTAAATCGACTCAGTTTCCCAGTCGATTGACTCATCACTCAAGACCCAGTCAAACTCTAAAACAAGAAGGCCATTATTACAGTCAAACTTTGACTGACATGACTTCAGGTTGAAGCAATGCATTGAATCCAGTCGACTGACTGGACTCCCCAGTCCATCGACCTAGACCCCAGATATGGAAGATATCTGCCACCAACATAGACACTTCTAGGATTTTGCCCCCTCCTTCCCCTGTAAAAGGAGGGGGGCTCCAAAGAAAAAGCTATCTTCCAATATCTAAATTAGATCCAACTATTCATACTATAGCCTATTCCACTTTCATTATGTCTGAGTAATTCCTCCCTATTGGCACATGGGGAGTAGCCCCATGATCTCCATATCTTATCGTAGCAAATCGTAAATCCCTTTGAAGATATTAAACATGTGTTTTTATCCATTCAATAACATGGAATGTGATTTGATCAATGGTGCTCCATGACATTTATGATCCATGAAAATAAAAACTTTAACTTGTGGGCCAGAGCATTAGAAAAAATTTATGTGTTCCTCAAAGAGAGAAATGACCGGAATACATTGGATGATTGAAAAAGGACCTATATAATGACGATGACCATGGGTATTTGGATAGTTTAATTCCTGGGGCCTAACTCTGAAGAGGACAAATCTTCATGGTCCTAATATAAAAATATCTTATAAGGGAATTTTAAATGTGGCTAAGCTTAGTACGGAGTTCTTGATGGTTAAACCCAGACTTTTTACAATTCTATAAAATCTGAATTAATTTTAATCAGTTGATTTTTTCTACTCTTCACTTTTTGATAACTTAGTTTCAATTCTTGCAATTTAATTTTGTTCCTTGTAATTTTTCACCTTTTAATCAACTCATCTTAATTCAACAATTTTAGCTTCTTGTTTAGATTAATATTTCTCTAAAAATTGGTTTAAATATTTTTCATTGCATTCAATTCAAATATAACTCTTGACACACCATTTCTTGGGATCGATACCTTGTGTACTACATTAATTCACTTGTTTACAAGTGTGTTGAGTATCTATTTAAATCTAAACTCCAGAGACAATTTTCTTTCAGGAATTTTGCATGCTGGAAACAACACATCAAGGGTCTCAAATTAATATCTATTAGTTGGTATAGGGCGACATCCTTGCCTGAAATGACATTAATATGATCACGAAGGGAACACCTTTCTATGCCAAGATGCCATGTCTTTTTTACCTTATTTGAGGTCATTATTATTCTTAAACATCCTTCAATTAATCTCACTAGTTCTCAATCTCTAATTATCACACATTTACTTGGGTAAGTATCTTGATAATCTGGGGTGAGAGTTCAACATATTTTCCTTATGAAAATATATTATAGGCATAGAAAGGGAACATTCTTGGATGAATCTAGAGTCTTTATATAGGATTAATTTCCATATGGGAGTTTGAAGTGCAATTTCCTCATCTAACCAAGTGTCAACCCATGCTCCTAACTAATTTTGTTTAGGATGGATACTCAAACCATCCAATGGTGTAACAAGAGGGATACCTACCAAAGATCCAGGGTCCAATGGAAGATCTAAAAAATATTTTAAACAAGCTCTATGATCATGGGAAGGTGGCTCTTGATGCGCCTCAGGGCACACCAGGCTATAAATTACTCGAATGATGACACACACTTAGTCATAATGATCTACAAGCGTGTGAACTCAGGATGTAGTATAGATAAAATGGCAACTAGGGGTGAATCCACAGGGAGTGGGGTAGGATGCTTGGTATCTAGGGCTTATTTTTTGGTTCTAGAGTGAAGTGTAGGATTTTGATAGTTTAATTGGGGTTTGAGTTACACTATGGTGAACAAGCAAGAAGGAAAGGTTAAAATATAACCTAGATTCTTTGTACAAATTTACTGTTAACTAACAAGATAAGAGAATAACTAGACTAAATTAGACTATTAGTAACAACAAAGTTCAACTAACTACATTAGAGTAGAAACTATAATAATAAGGAAAGCAAAAACTACATTTATGGAAACCTAGCACAAGAAACTAAGCAAAAAGTAGTCACTCTATCAAGAACCAACTAGAATGAACAAACAAGAAGACTAAGAAAATAAAAGACACTAGTTAGCAAGGGAGAAAATTGGGGTTCTAGCAAGGTATTAAGGTAGTAGTCTATTTGGGGGGTATGAAACCATAATTCATGCAATAGGGTTCTATTCATGCACACACATCCAACAAGTAAGTTATGAAACCAAAAAATAAGGATTGGTACAAAGTATACGTCCTATACTATTAGTCGGGCATGGGTGGCATGGTGGTGTATGGGGAAACTAGTCTTTATAAGGCTCTATTAACTAAGGGATTGGTAGACATAGATCTAGATTATCCAAGTCTAGGCTTCTAAGTGGTATTCTCCTAATATAGTTAAGGCAAGGAGTCATGTGGGGTATAGAAGTAGGGTTTTTCACCTCCCACATCCCTATTTATCCACTAAGCAAGCCTTTTTGCTAAGTGAACGTGGAGGAGAATACCTAGTCACTTATATGTCTCACTTAGGTCTAGTGGAATGGAGGGATAAAGTGGAAGGGGGAGAAACTAGCTAAGACTCGTCTAGGGAGCTTAGGAGTTTTCCCACCAAAGGCCCTAATCACCCCTTTCTCTATGACTTAGGTGATTCCACCACTCAAATGACCATAGAAAGAGATAGAGAAAGAGAATATACAATATAATATCAATAGGCATCAAAATCAGAGTAATATGCACAAATGTTTCCCAATATGGTATAATAGTTTCATGTTTGTACCTCCAAACAACCCACAAAGGGGTTTAGATACTCATGATCAAAGAAATCTCAAAAGAAAGGGGGTAATAAGATAGAAACTCAACAAAGATGGGTAGAGAAGCTCCAATCTTAACCTCTAAAAGATCCAAGCTCCTCCTCCTCCAAGTTGATGGAATGGCATGAAAAGTGGAAGGAATATGGTCAAAACCCTAGAAAACTAAGGTTTTGAGGTGGAAGTTGGAAGGTAATAGAGTACATGGGGTATGTAGGAGTTGGTGGAGGCTATTATGGCTAGGATTAGCTTTCCTTTGCCTTTCAGATGCCACTAATTCATAGATAGGGAGTATGGTGGATAGGTTTAAGTCAGCGGTATTTTAGGTAGTGTACTTTGAGAAGCATTTGTGTTCTAGTGTGGAACATGCATCCTAAGGGTAGAACAACCATTTAGCCCAGGGTGGGTGTATGGGTGGACTTGGTGGAATGAACATTCCAAATTGAAGTGACCATTTGCATGACGGTGGCACGACTATTCTGAGTAGAACAAATGTTCTGGCTGGAAGTAGCAAGGGTGTTTTGGATAGAACGACCATTCTGGATGATGGTGGAATTATTAGTGGAATGGGGTTGAGTGGACAATAAATTGGTAAAAATGGCCAATGTAGCATGATCGTTCTATGACCAAAATGGCCGTTCTAGAATCTAGGTGAGGGGTTTTGGATTTTTATTTAGTATTCCTGAGTTTGAAGATGAAATGACATGAACAAGTAAGAAATGACAATTGTGGCACAACCGTCTTAGGGGTAGAATGATTTTTCCATGTCCTAATTGAGGTTGACTTAGGGCATCTAGTGCTTGGTTTTCCTTTTCCTTGTTGTTTTTCTTTTGCTTAGCCACTCTTGGAGACATATGTTGCACTTTGAGTAGACTCTTGATCCAACCATGGAGTTCCTTGCTTCAATGATTCTTTGGAACCTTGGGATGGTTTGAGGTTAACTTCAATGGTTACTTTGACTCTTCCATGCATGTTGGAGTCCAATTAGTCATCTCTCCCTCCTCCATCGTCAAGTAGTCTCCAAATAACTGAAAAAGCACACAAGGAACATCCATAAGTGCAGTTGACAAACTAGTGGTAATTATGGGAATTAACGTGCATTCTAAACATTTTTACGTGAATATAATGCAAAATAACACTAGCTGGAGTCCCAAACTAGGGCTCCGTCGGCTCTCTATACCAAAATATCATCAATATCCCATAATAAACAAGGGTAGCCTATAATTTACCCTTACATCAACCTTAATGTTGTTAATCATGACGATGACACTTTTTGGATTTTGGGTTGAGCATGTACATCAACAGAGTTTTAGGCCTTGTACAAACGAACAACACTAAGGTTAATGTCAATACCATAAATTAGTTGAAGAATATTCATCCCTTTAGCTGTCTGGTATTGCATCTGTGGTACCCTTTGATTTTTCCACTACAGACCAGACACAAGCAAAAGATTAGAGAGCTACTGGTTACTCATTGCCCATAGTTGTCCACCCATAATGGCTTGTTTCTTCTTATTTTTATCTTGTCATGGTAATGTTGGATTGGTATGCCACTAGTTATAATGGTATAAATGATTGATGGTTCAGTTTTTTGTATCCTTAAAATGATATAAGCCATCAAAGTTGTATTGTTTTGATTTCTTTTTTTTTCTTCTTCTTTCTTTAGTGTTATATCCAATTTTTGTTTATACTGCAAGTAAAATTTCACTATATACAACCTTCCATTTTGTATGTATATATGTGAAACGTTTGTAGATGCCATTTCTATATGATACTTTGTATGGGGAATGCAACAAGGCCACATATACCTTAATGAATATGGACATATCAGATTTCCTTTAGTGATCAAAATGTGGAAAACAATGTCTAAAGAACCATATGAACAAACTTTTTGATGAACATGTAGTAGATATTTCTTCTTAGCAACATGATATGTGGGACATGGTTTGCACATATGTTTTAGTAGAAACAACACATAGAGACGTCTAGTGTAGTTTTGAGTTTAGACGATGGTCATTTGTGTCTTTTTTTATAATCTTAATAGGGGCTAGGTGATGAGAAGTTGTTGGGTTCTCAATGTATAGTATATTTCACATCTTTTAATTCCATTATAATGAGAGGTGCAATCCTTTAAAAAAGTTTTAATATTATATTTCATTCATGTGCACTTTTTGAGTTAGAGTTGTTACCTTAATAAGACAAAGGTTTTGATAACCTCCTGTCACATTAGACAGATTTCGTGAGCATCCTCTAATATGCCAGGGTTCTGACTCTTGTACATGACCTACCTGTAAGGAGTAATAAAGGGAGAAAAAACTCAACGCCGGTTTCTCATATCTCAACAGTTATTTTTGAAGACTTTATGTTATGAAATTATCACGAAACGAACATGCCACATGCACGCTCAGATACACGTGCGTAGGACGGATACAAGTCAGAAACGGTTACGAAAAACAGAAGGCTGTTAAAACCATACAGACGGAGAATTAAGAAAAGAGTGAATCATATCACACGTTGACCACCCGACAGTTCCTCATCTCGCCTTCATTCCCGGTGAGCACCCCTATACTCCCCATCTTTCTAGCAGACACCGCGAACTGCGCGAAGAATGCCCCTGGCCTTTGCAGCCGGAACACGGCTGCGGCGGCAGTTGGGTCGGTGAGGAGTGCGGCGTCCGAGCTAAAGAGACCCATGTTGCGGCTAACGGTGGTGAAGTACCGAGTGTCGATCGAAGGCGAGGGAGCTCCGAGGGTCCATCTCGACGGTGGTCGCGGGGTTGAAGGGGCTTGGACACTTCTGCCTCAGGAATGCGGCGTAGTTTGCGTCCAGAGAAGGGTCCACGTCGCCGTTGCCGGTGAAGTTGAGCCTCCGGGAGAAGGCGCCGCAATGTGAGGCACCGATGGTGTGCGCGCCTGCAATGATTTTACCCTCGTGAGTCGAAAACGTTGCTCATGCAATCCTATGCACCCTGATAAATGTATGTAGTGCTTATATAAGCAGCAAGCTTACCTGACAAGCCTACTAAATCGTTAACGTCGAGGCCTTTGCTGCCAAAGGTTTTCTGGAGGGTGTTGAAGTTGTCGAAAGGTGACGGCAAGTTGCCTGTGATGTCGGTGGCCATGGACACCCTGCCGTCCCTCCTCCCCGTTCTTACCACTCACAGTGGAAAACCAAACTGCATTGTTTGAGCAATAAGCGTAATGAATAACCAGTACGTATTACTACACGTTAGAAGATCTAGTGTTAGCTTTGTTAGTTGGAACGAGACCGCATCCCGAGCTGCCAAAGTGATGATGTCGGCGCAGGAGGATCGATGCATCGCAACCCTATTAGAACATGTAATTAACCAGCTTATTAAAAAGTTTATACATACATACAGTTCATGGCGAAAGTTCAGAAAACCCTGTGTGCGTACCTTCACGAAGCAGTCATGGTAATGAATCCTCAAGAGCTTGGCCGCAAGGGTCGGGTTAGAAGCCACATTGGCCCAGGTGATCCTCCTCACGATCTCCTCAGCCTGAGGGCAGCTTCTTCAGTAGAAGTTCCTGAACAGAGGTCCACCATTACTATGAAATAAGTTGAGCATCAAACCAATAGAATTGAGAGTTAATTACTCACCACTAGAATTTACCAAAGAAATAAAAAAACAACTTGGAATGATTTTTAAAGCTATAAATGAATTAGAAAGTCAATCGTAGATCTTGATCACTGCTCAAGATAGGAACCAAGACCCCGAGTCACCAATGAATGCTTTTTTTGTTAGTATTTGGTTCTTATCGTAATTGGATTAGAATTAAGTCCAGAAATATTAGAAAAGGAAAAATAATGTCCAACGTCGAGTCCAAGCATTATTTGTTGGATTTTGTGGAGAAAACATGCGTGCCGGAAGTAAAAAAAAATCTATGCAACCCCAAACAGGATCTCGTCGACAACAGCGCATTCGGAAAGAGTATTTGCGGGATATACCTTATTGCGGAGCAAGTCCGGCGATGTTCCGCTGCACGATGGTGTGCAACGTTTCTGGCCTACATGGACGGAACTTTTCTCCCATTCGCTGAGTGCGTCGTAGGAAGATCTGGTGGCGCTCCGTTCGTGCGGTGATGTACATCGCTTGTAGCGCATACGGATGGTCGTTGATGTCCTCTAAACGCAGGCGTCTCAACGTCTGTGTCTCTACTTTGTCCACATGGATAGACTGGAACTCCACGTCACACTTCCTAAGCCGACAGGAAGGAGTTGTCTCTGTGCGACGGCGTGCTAGCGTCGCAGTGCTCTCCTTTCTCTCTTGAGGATGGTGACGGTTAGGATTTACGTACGCGAGCATAAATTAAAAAGTCTCTCTCAATATCTTATATAGATATCGGCCGTCAAGTCCCTTTAAATAGGAGACGAGAGGAAGTAGGGTTTCCTAAACCCATTGGTAAACAGAAATACTGCATTAATTAAAACGTTTGTGGATTAATTAGAATATTCTGGAATTAATTAATTAACCAAATAATTACATTAATTGATTAATTATTATCAGACTCCATCCAATTACTCGTGATGGCTCCATGGGCATATATATATACCAACAGACTCACATTTGCACTTAGAGTCAAAATCACTCCAATATTATTCTAATCGATTACATAAACATTTTAGTAATCAATGTGATTCAGAGAAATTCCAATCAAATCCACAGTTATACTCCTATTCCAACACATCCTATGCGTGTGACCCGGTAGGCTCCAAATTACGTTGGCAGTGATATCCATAATCATATTATGATTTCACAAGCAATGATTGGCATCTAGCAAGACTTCATTGCCACCCAAGTGATTGTAGAAGTTGGAGAACAACTTAACCTATCATTCATGAATGGTGTTACAGTGATTGTATAGTTCCTTTGTCGCTGATATCCAGATTGAACTCGATCATGGAACTGTTATCCTCTTCAACGTTCAATCCATGTTCCTTGAACTAGAGAAGACTGTCTGAGATATATGTAAGCTCAATATCACATATTGACTCACATCAACATGGCCATGCATTTCTCAGTCTCGCTTATCAAGTGGCCGGAATATCAAACTCTTGTAGGAAGGACAAATTCCATCTACATCACTCACAGTCATCCCCATGTGTCACAGTGTACCCAAGCACCATCTTTATAGAAATCCTTATATAGGACCACGGTGGATGATGTCAATGTACACTGAATGTCATTTTATAAGCGTAGTGACTTCAGGTCTAAGAACCACAATCACCACCATCATTATGAGATGTGACTCTAACTACCAATCATGGTATCCATGTGTCACTCTCAAGGTGGGTCTATCCGATTCACTGTTCTGCAATAAGTTTCTATGTATTTGGTTTGATATCTGTTTATCATGGATAATGAGATTCTTCCATCAACCAATATACATTCTAATCTTATGTGTTATTGATGTCTATGGATATTTTCACAATAACAGTCGATTAGGGACAAAACAAGAATACATACTCTTAGCATACATATGATCTCACTGTTCAGGTCATCAACCCGAAGACATATGTCATTGAGTATATTATTCTATAGACATCTATAAGTTTTATGGTCATCTCACAATGTAAAACATAAATATAAGATTGGAAACTTGCCTTTATTGATATGATCAATGTAGTATTACAAATCGTTTACATAGTATCCCATTACAATAATCAAATGATAGTCTCTATGGGCATACATACCAATCGATTCCCATTGCACTTATACCCAATCACTCATGAATCTCAATCCAAGTGATCGAACATGTCCGTCATGTTTCTGCTATGAAAGTTCTTTTGTGAGTGGGTCAGCCACATTGCTTTCTGTAGGTACTCTGCAAATCTTCACATCTCCTCACTGTGCGATCTCTCGTATGAGATAGAACCTCCGTAGAATATGTTT
Source organism: Alisma plantago-aquatica (assembly GCA_963693085.1). Lineage (NCBI taxonomy): Eukaryota > Viridiplantae > Streptophyta > Magnoliopsida > Alismatales > Alismataceae > Alisma > Alisma plantago-aquatica. The sequence goes on from OY856411.1 coordinate 1,243,281,618, forward strand.
GGAACATTGGTGCAATCTTGGTTCTTTATCTTGTACAATTGCTCTGTTGTTGTCACAAAACAACTCAATTGCATCACCATCGCTTGGAACCACTACAAGTTTAGAAATGAACTTCTTGATCCACATAACTTCCTTTGTAGCATTAGATGCGACAATATATTTGACCTATGTTGTAGAATACACAATTGTCTCTAGCCTGGAACTCTTCCATCTCACAGCTTCGTTGTTCAGGAAAAACACAAATCCAGATTGTGATCGATAGTCATCTTTGTCAGTTTGGAAGCTAGCATCAGTGTAACCCTTTACCACGAGCTCTTCCTCACCACCGTATACCAAGAATTGATCCTTAGTCCTTCTCAAGTACTTTAGGATGATCTTTACAACTGATACCAGATCGTCATGCTCAAAGCATACACACATCAGGACGAGTACATAACATCATGAACATGATAGATCCAATTGTTGATGCATATGGAATCTTACTCATGAGCGCCCGTTCATCACATGAACTAGGACATTGGGCTTTAGAGATTGTAACCCCATGGGATATGGGCAAGTTGCCTCTCTTAGAACCCTCCATGATAAACCTCTTTAGCACCTTGTCAATGTATGTGCTCTGGCTTAGGCCTAGAAGCCTTCTAGATCTATCTCTATAGATCTTGATCCCTAATATATAGGATACTTCACCTAAATCCTTCATAGAGAAGGTCTTTCCCAGCCAACCTTTTACTGTCTGAAGAGTAGAAATGTCATTTCCCATTAATAGTATGTCATCCACATACAAAATGAGAAATACAATTTTTCTCCCACTAACCCTTTTGTAAACACAAGGTTCATCTTCATTTTGACTAAATCCAAACTTTTTAACTACTTCATCAAAATGTAGATTCCAGCTATGAGATGCTTGCTTCAATTCATAGATTGACCTTTGTAGCTTACAAACTTTATTGGCTTCCTTTAGATCGATAAAATCCTCAGGTTGTGTCATGTACACATCCTCGAGTAAATTCCCATTAAGGAATGATGTTTTAACATCCATCTTCCAAATCTCATAGTCATGATAAGCTGCAATGGCAAGCATGATCCTGATGGATTTAACCATGACAACTGGTGAGAAGGTCTCGTCATAATAAACACCTTGAATTAGATATTATCCTTTTGCAACCAATCTACCTTTATAGGTTTGAACATTTCCATCCATGTCAGTCTTCTTCTTGAAGACCCACTTGCACCCTATGGGTTTTACCCCTTCGGGTGGATCCACCAAGGTCCATACCTTGTTGGTGTACATGGATTCCATCTCAGATCTCATGGCTTCGAGCCATTTCTCAAATTCTGGTCCCTTAGTAGCTTCTAGATAGGAAGTTGGCTCATCTGCTATGCCCAATTCGTCACTGTCTTGAGTCACGAGAAATCCAAATTTCTCAGGCTCAAGTCGTGTCGTACTAGACCTATGAGGTTCATGTGTTACATTTGGAACTTGAAATTCCACAACAGTTTGTGAGTCTTCATGTTCCTTATGCACCTCCTCAGGTTCTCGACTTTCTTGTTGGTCTTGAACTTCTTTGAGCTCTACATTCCTCCCACTGATTCCTTTGGAAATAAATTCCTTTTCAAGAAATACAACAGTCCTAGCAACAAACACTTTGTTGTCAGTTGGTGTGTAGAAGTAGTATTCCCGAGTTTCCTTGGGGTATCCAATAAAATAGCATTTTTCAGATTTGGGTCCAAGCTTTTCAGGAAATTATTTCCTAACATAAGCTTCACATCCTCAAATCTTTAACATAGACAAATTGGGACGATTCCCATTCCATATCTCATATGGAGTCTTTTGAACTGATTTTGAAGGTACACGGTTAAGTGTAAACATTGCAGTTTGAAGAGCATATGATCAGAATGATATTGGAAGTTTAGATGAACTCATCATTGATCGTACCATATCTAATAATGTACAATTCCTTCTTTCTGACACACCATTATGTTGTGGTGTACCAGGTGGAGTCCATTGTGATACAATACTATGGTCTCTCAGAAGGTCCTCAAACTCTTGGCTTAAGTATTCTGCACCTCGATCTGAATGGAGTGCTTTAATACTCTTACCAAGTTGCTTCTCTACTTTATTCATGAAAGTCTTGAACATTTCAAGAGTTTCTGACTTGTGTTTCATAAGATATACATAGACATACCTAGTGAGGGCATCAGTGAAGGTAATGAAGTATTGATATCCTCCTCTAGCATTTGATCTAAATGGTCCACATACATCAATATGTATGAGCCCTAGCAGATCACTAGCTCTCTCACTGTGTCCAATGAAAGGAGTCTTGGTCATCTTCCCTCATAAACATGCCTCACATGTCTCTAATGATTCAAAATCAAAAGAGTCTAGATAACCATCCTTATGGAGTCTAGATATGTACTTCTCGTTTATGTGCCCAAGATGACAATGCCAAAAGTATGTTATGTTTGAGTTGTCAAGTTTTAGCCTTTTAGTATTTATGTTGTATGTACTTGTCTTAAGTTCTAACAAGTAGATACCATAAGACATAGGGGCATTGTCATAAAAGATCTCATCTTTAAAAATAGAAATCATTCCATTCTTAATATGAAATTCAAATCCACTCTTGTCCATACAAGATACAAAAACAATATTTCTATTAATGGAAGGTACATAATAGTAATTTTCTAATTCTATTACAAGGCCCGTAGGCAAAGATAAACTAATAACTCCAATTGCAGTGACAACAACTCTTGCTCCATTAGTGACCCACATCTCAACTTGGCCCTTTTGTAAAGGCTTACTTCTTGGCCCTTTCGTAAAGGCTTATTTCTTATCAGATCCTATATATTTGAACATATGTGAGATCCACATCCGGTATCTAGTACCCATGATCAAGAAGTATTTAAGTTTATCTCAATAAAATATATACCTGAAGTGGAGATCTCTATCCCCTACTTCTTCTTCCTCAGTTCCTCCAAGTAGAGAGGATAGTTTCTTTTCCAATGTCTAGCCTAGTGACAATGGTGACAACTGCCTTCTTTGGAGATCCCAACTTTAGCTTTGAGCACAGATCACTTTGACTTCTTCCTGGCTTTAGAACCTTTCTTAGCCTTGCCTTTTCCTTTTGACTTTCCCTTTGTCTTGCTGATCATCATCACAGACTTGGGCTTGTCTTTCCTCATCTGTGCTTCAGTTGTCCTCAACATGCCCAACAATTTTGACAACAGCTTGTCAAGATTGTTCATGTTGTAGTTCATGAAAAAATGACTATATGATTCAGGCAACGATTGTAGAATCACATCAGTGGCCAACTCTTGACCTAGGGGAAATCCTAGCTTGGACAGGGTTTCCATGTACCCAATCAAAGTGAGTATATGGGTGCCAACTGAGTCTCCCTCTTTCATCTTGAAAAACACTAGAGGGGGGGTGAATAGAGTTTTTGAATAATTTTAACAATTTATTGAACTCAGACAATCAACCACAAGAATATTGGACAAGGGGACAAGGATTTAGAGTGGTTCCAACTTTAGCAAATACTAAAGTTGTGGGCTCTGATCTCCAAACCATAACATAAACACGATTAAAACTCAGCGTAAGCGAATCGGTAATCAGCAGAAGACAAAAAACACGGGAAATTAAAACTTTTCGTGACAAGAGCATGAATCCATAAAAGCTTCTTTCATAAAGAGAGATAAACTGTTCACATCTCAGGATAATTACTTCTCGAGTAATTATATACATCAAGATACAAAATCTCAAGATCACTATACAAAAGACTCCAAGACCTGAGAGTACAGAGGACACATAGGACTGACTCTAACTACACCACATGGCAGGACAAATCTCCACCTGAGATTACTGCTGCCCCAGGTGCTGCTGCTGCTGAGACTGGTCACCTGTAGGTTGGTTCCTTCGTCTCCGACGTTCACCTAAAAAGTTGAAGCCTACGGGGTGAGACAATTATACATAATTGTCCCAGCGAGAGTTATAACTCTTTGCCAGAAGCTTTATTATAACATCAAAGAATATTTTAAGCAGTAAAGCCTTCAAAGCATTCTGTAACAGTTGCAGGTATAATAAGACCTCAACTATTTAGGAGATATGGAGAATATAAACACTATTGCAATGTAACATCAATCAACTAACTTGGAGTTATCTCTAACAAGTTATACTACATGGTTTATTATGTTTTACAAACAACATTATGCCCTGTGGAGATGAGGCTTACCACTCATACCCCAACTGATCGCTGAGAAGTCACATCAGTATCATACATAGGTCATTAAGAGAGCCGGATTCTCATGACCTTCACCTTCCTCAGTCAGTAAGAGGATCACTTGTAGGACATCTCGTGTCTCTACTACTATAGCTCACCAGGGTAAACTGGTCCTTTGCTATTCTAGAGTCACAGTGGCGTTCTGTACTCTCTTCGTCATCAGGAGGTTTCATGTTTACCTACCACTGATACAGATATCTGTGCTTTCTTCGTCATCAGGAGGTTTCATGTTTACCTACCACTGATACGGTATGGAAATATAGTGAAGAATGGATGGATTACACATCTTCATCACTTTCCTACACTAGGATGTAAGGTTCTACACATCCATGTACCCCACATACTCAAAAGTATGTGCTCCAGGAGTTCCCTAAGGAAAACCTGTTTCACCATCACTTAATTTCTGACAATGATGGATCTATGATCAGGGCTCTACGTTATACTTGATTAGTTAGGTACATTCAGTATTCTTTAACAGCATACATTGTTCTTCAAACAATAACAGTAGCATAGCAGCTATAAAAGAAGAATACTAAATGTAACAGGCCTAACTCATATCAATCATTATTTCTCATTATCCTCATCACAAGTCATCTCTAAGGCATGACCTTGATGGTATTCATGGCTCTCATAGCCCATTATCAGCATAGGATGCCACTGGCAAGGCATCAGATTACTTTACTTATTCATAAGGCTGACAACATGCCTTTAATGAATATAACATCAACATCCATACCTGGATATGATTACCTTCATATTAGAACCTGCATGGTTAATACATCTGATAAAGGTAATGCAACAATAAGGAATGTACTTCCCACTCTTGTCATAAGAGTTAAATTTTTAATTTAAAATCAAATAGAGTTTATTGCTCAAAAGCATGCCATTACCCTTGAATTAGGGTTTACTATTCACTTTACATGTCATCATCCTTGAATTAGGGTTTACTATTCACATCAAGGTGAATTAAACCCATAACATCATCATGTATGAGTAACATCTTCATTGATACTCTTGGATTAGTTAAAGGTTCATCATTTATCATAATTAGAGTTTCTATGATCTCACACAGGTGGATCATACCCTAATTATGCTCATTTCTGTGTATTGGGGATGCTTCAATTGAGTTTCCACTTAAAAATGATACTTTCTCTTTCTAGAAGTACTTTCTCTCTCTAGAAGTACTTTCTCTCTCATCATAAGGTTAGGTGATGTTAACATCACTCTAAAATAGGTTGGATTGAGTCATCATAGGCTAACATAGCCAAAAGCATCACCATTATGTGATTAGAGTTACTTTCTCTCTCTAGGGTACTTTCTCTCTCTAGAGTACTCTCTCTTTCATCATACTCATGGTTGATGATAACATTAGACTAGATCAAGTTGGATAGAGTCATTATGACTAAAAACATCATTCTCATGTAATTAGGGTTTGAATTGAGCAAGGTATAACTCAATTGACCTTTCAGGGGTATATTGGTAATTCACCCCATTGATCATCATTATGGTCAAAACCTTAGTCAAATAACCCCTTAATATCCTAGGTTGTCATTAGGGTTCTATTTGGGCAACATTGAACCATTACATCATCAAATGATTGAATGAGGTCAACCTTGAATCACATTGATTGATTTCAATCATTAATCATCAATTGGATTGAGATTGGTTGAAAGTGTTGACCGTTTGCCCACTTTGACCCTCCAAGACCACGAGACTCTTTCTAACTCCAAGACCGTGAGCCCCCTTAGGCTTCAAGACCGTGAGCCTCTTCAAGGGTTCAAGACCGCGAAGCCTCCCATTGGTTCAAGTTAATGTTGAGACCGCGAAGACCAATTTGAGTTGAGACCGCGAGGGTCATGAAGACCGTTTGCCCTTCTTTGACCTCAAGACCGCGAGGCCCTTCGCGGTCTTGAGACTGCGAGCCTCCTCTCGGTCTTGAGACCGTGAGCCCCCTCATGGTCTTGAGACCGTGAGCCCTCTCACGGTCTTGAGACCGCAAGGCTCTCATGGTCTCATCCGCTTGGTCCTTCAACAAGGCTCAAAGATGCAACCGATAATGTCAACCCATGTTGAAGCCCTCAAATGGTCAAAGATATGTTGGCCACTTATGGATTTAGTCAATTAAGATTATGCTTGATCACTTGGTCATTCAATTGACCCATAATGGTTAACCAATTATGGTTGAAATCGATTCAATTAGGGTCTATCAATGTTCACCCATCAACACTCAACAGTGTGCACCAACACAAGGTTGAACCCTTCAATTGAGCTCCTATTGGGCCCAAACTTGGCCCAAACGGTCTTGAGGTCATGTGGGTGGACCCCACATGGTATTGAGACCGTTTTCCCAAGATTTCATCAAAGTCTAAGGTGATTTGATAGGGGTTGAACCATGATTGGACCACAAAACAGAATTTTGATTAAATTGATAACTTATTTGCAATTGGGTCCTCAATTGGTCAAATTACTCAACCCTAGACCTTCAAACGGTCTTGGGTGATTGTCCTCTCGGTCTTGAGACCGTTTGGATGAGTTCCAAACGGTCTTGAGACCGTTTGCCCATCCAATTTTGGATTCTAGTGAAAATTCATCAAGATTGAACAAATTGAGTTGATGATTATATCAATATTTAATTGCAATGTAAATTGGTATAAAAGTACCTTCAATTGGTCAACAAATCTTGACCCCAGACCTCCAAACGGTCTTGGTTGATTGCCCTCGCGGTCTTGAGACCGTTTGGTGACCCCCAAACGGTTTTGAGACCGTTTAGGTCAATCAACCCTAAAAACCCTAACTAGGTCACCATAATTTCAGTACTGATTTTACCTAGGGTTAGCCCTAGTATTCACCCTTCAACTCTTAGCCCGTTTGGAATTAGACCATCAAACTTGGTGAGTTGTTCATTAACATAATTTTGAACAGTAATCTCATACTGTCAATGCTTAGTCAACGACCTTACACGGTCTTGAGACCGTTTGCCCAAAAAGGCAATTTCAGACCGTTTGAAAATCAGTAATTAATGCATTTCAAGTTGTGACTTACAAAGGTCATATCTCACGATTCCTTTGGAGTTAGTCTCCCAAATTTTGAGGGTAATTAGCCTATATAATTAGGAACAGATTTCTTATACGGTCCACGCTCGGTCAACGGGGCCAAACGGTCTTGAGACCGTTTGCCCTGTCGCGGTCTCGAGACCGTTTTCTCACCTCGCGGTCTTAAGTCCGAGAGAGCAAACTGTTAGGACCGTTTAAGGAAAAGAAAAGCGGTGGGTTTTTCTTGGAAATCACGCCTTCATCTTCTAGCTCAAGAACAGTACAGATATTCCAAGGGTTTGCTTGCATAATAGCAGGTAAAAGTAGGGAAACACTAAGAGCTATCATCAAAACGCATGTAAAGATGCACATAGTAAAGCATGGGTTTAGAGTTATAAAACCCGCCTAAAGCTTGCTTCTTGAGCTCCAAGCTTTCAAGATCCAAGCTCTAATGGCGTCCTTGAGTTCTTACAGGTTGGCCAAGGTGAAAACTCCAAGGAAGGATGAAAAGAGACGGCTAGAAAGGTAGGGTTTCAAGAGTTAGCCATGAAGATGACCTTGAATTCGAGTTCTAACCATGGAATTAGGCAAGAAGAGGGGTTTAGACCTACCTTGCACCCCTTGGTCGTCCTCCTTAGCTCCAAGGCAGTCCTTGGTCGTCTTTGGTGAAATGAAACAGTAAGGGAACGAATGGTAAGTTCCCTTGCAACTAAGGGAAGGAGAGCTTATATACATGGGGTAGGATTTTCAACATTAGTTCATAAGTTGTCCATAATTCCAACTAGGTCCCTCCTTCTTTACCTGATCGTTCCTTCCTCTTTATTCTAAGTACAAAACTTCTCTTAAGGTCTTAGGAGAAGAAGGTAAAGGAGAGCAAGCTAATAATGAGGTACATTCATAAAGAAATATTGCACATATACCCTGATGATTCAATCACAAGGCATATCTCATAACTTGATAATTCAATTGAGGTGACTTCCTCATCATTTCTTCTCTAAATGATGGCAAGAGTCTAAAAAGATACTTTAGATGACATATTTCACAATTTGCATCCCTTAATTTGGGTAAATTGCATTTTACCCCAAATTAGGGTTTTAAGCACCGGGATTGCTTCCACAGCTGCACCTTGGTGCCTTAGCTTGGGAAATCCCTCAAACTTGGCTAAACAGATTTCTCATGATGTCTCAACATCAGAGGAACATCTCATCATGTGCAAATTGCAAGCTAGCCCTTTTAACTGGGTAAATTGCACATAGGTCCCTGTATATCAAAACAATGCTACAACTTTAAATAAATAAAAAGGAGCAAATACTGAAATATACGTTTCTGAGAAACTTAATTACATGCTCAGAGTTAATCACAAAGATTTAATTACATATTTAGGCAAAACACCTAGGGTTAACTCATAACCCAGGTCAGGGATGTTACAAATTATCCACCCCTTACAAGGATTTCGTCCCCGAAATCGATAAAACATACTATGAGAAAAGGGCAGGATACTTTCGTCTGATCTCATCCTCTAACTCCCAAGTGGCTTCTTCAATACCACGATGGTTCCAGAGGACTTTCACAAGACTTATATCTTTCTTCTTTAGCTTTTTAATTCATTTATCAAGGATTGACACTGGTCCCTCTTCATAGGATATGTCATCATTCAATTCTACCTCCATAGGTTGTAGAACTGACTCGGTGTCTGGGTGACATTTCTTCAACATAGAAATGTGAAACACAGGATGTAACCTCTGTAATTCTGGGGGAAGCTCTAGTTTATATGCTACCTTTCCAATCCGTTCAATGATTGGATAAGGCCCCATATATCTAGGAGCTAACTTCCCTTTCCTTCCAAAACGAAGGACCCCTTTCCAAGGTGAGACCTTAAGATACACTCTGTTTCCAACCTGGAACTCTAAGGGTCTACGACGTTTGTCAGCATAAGATTTCTGCCTATCCTGAGCAGTCTTAATCTTATGTTGTATAACTTTAATCTTTTCTGTGGTTTGCTGCACAAGGTCAGGACCTAACAACTGATGCTCACCAGTTTCAAACCAACACAAAGGTGATCTACAACGTCTACCATATAAGGCTTCATAAGGTGCCATATCAATACTATGCTGATAGCTATTGTTATAGGCAAACTCTATCAAGCTTAGGTGTAGATCCCAACTTCCGGTGAACTGGAGAACACATGCTCGCAACATGTCTTCTAAGGTTTGTATGGTCCTTTCCGACTGTCCATCAGTCTGTGGATGAAAGGCCGTACTAAACCTCAGCTTAGTGCCTAAGGCTCTGTGCAACTGTTCCCAAAAACGACTGGTAAACTGAGGACCTCTGTCAGAAACTATTGTGACAGGAACTCCGTGCAAACGCACTATCTCTTTAACATACAACTCTGATAACCTTTCAGCAGAATAGGTTGTTTTGACAGGTAAGAAATGTGCTGTCTTAGTCAACCTATCAACAATTACCCAAATGGAATCATGTCCTTTGCTTGTCCTGGGTAGGCCAACAACAAAGTCCATGGTCACATGGTCCCACTTCCACTGTGATATGGGTAAAGGTTGCATTGTCCCTGCAGGCTTCTGGTGTTCAGCTTTAACTTGCTGACACACAGGACACCTCAGAACAAACTCTGCAACGTCCTTCTTCATCCCAGGCCACCAATACAAATTTTTCAAATTCCGATACATCTTGGTGCTCCCTGGATGCATAGCATACATGGAAGAATGGGCTTCTTCCAGGACTAACTTCCTCAAGTTGTCCACATCCGGAACTATCATTCTTCCATTATAACAAGCTACTTGATCTTTTGAGTCATGAAAACCATCTTGCTTCTCATTTCCATACTCAAATCTTATATGTTGAACTACAGCATCATCTAGCTGTGCCTCTTTAATCTGCTCCCTTAGAGTAGGTTTAATATGCATCTCAGCTAACAAACCAGTTAACAATGACACCTTCAACTGTACATTGTTTTGCCTTAAAGAGATAAGCATGTCTCTTCTAGAGCATACTAAAGAGTTTATTTGTGCTCTATTCATGGTTGATGTTGCTGATTTCCTACTCAAGGCATCTGCAACAACATTGGCCTTGCCTGGATGGTAATCAATTGTACAGTCATAGTCCTTGATTAACTCCATCCAACGACGTTGCCTCATGTTGAGCTCATGCTGAGAGAAGATATACTTAAGGTTATTATGGTCTGTGAAAATCTGAAATGTCTCTCCGTAGAGATAATGTCTCCAGATCTTCAAAGCATGAACCATAGCAGCTAATTCTAGATCGTGTGTTGGATAATTCTCCTCGTGTTTCTTAAGCTGTCGGGAAGCAAAAGAAATCACTTGTTTATCCTGCATCAACACACATCCTAGTCCATTCTTGGAAGCATCACAGAAAACTACATATCCTTTTCCTTGTTCAGGTAGCACTAGCACAGGTGCACTTGTCAACTTCTCCTTCAGTAACTGGAAAGATTGTTGACACTTATTACTCCAAGAAAAAGGAACATCTTTCCGGGTTAACTTGGTCAAAGGTAAGGATATAGAACTAAAGTTCTTAATGAACCTTCGATAATAGCCAGCTAACCCCAAGAAACTTCGAATCTCCGTCGGTGTCTTCGGTTGTTCCCATTGTAGAACAGATTCTACCTTTGTAGGGTCAACACGAATTCCCGAGGCGGATATTACATGTCCAAGAAAAGATACCTCCGGCAGCCAGAACTCACACTTGCTAAACTTAGCGTACAGCTTATGTTCTCTTAGTAAGGTCAAAGCTTGGCGAAGATGCTGCTCATGCTGCTGGGCATCCTTACTATAAATCAGTATGTCATCTATGATGACGACAACACACTGATCAAAGAAAGGTCGAAAAACTTTATTCATGAGTTCCATAAATGCAGCTGGTGCATTGGTTAGTCCAAACGACATCACCGTGAACTCATAGTGACCATATCTTGTCCTAAAGGCAGACTTGGATATGTCACTATCCTTAATGCGGAGTTGGTGATATCCAGACCTCAAGTCTATTTTTGAAAAGACTGTTGCACCACGCAACTGGTCAAAGAGATCATCAATCCTCGGCAGAGGATACTTATTCTTTATTGTTACTTTATTGAGTTGTCTATAGTCGATGCACAACCACATTGACCCATCTTTCATTTTAACAAACAAGACCGGAGCACCCCAAGGTGAAGTACTCGGTCAGATAAAACCTCTCTCAAGTAGCTCTTGAAGCTGTTTCTTGAGTTCTGCCATCTCGGCAGGCGCCATCCTATACGGAGTTTGAGCTATGGGTTTCGTATCTGGGATCAGATTAATTTCAAAATCAATCTCCCGAGGTGGTGGTATACCAGGAAGTTCTTCAGGAAACACATCCTCGAATTCCCTGACTATGGGAACTTCAGCAGAATTGGTCCTTTCCTTGGTAACATCTACCACATGGGCTAAGAATGCATAACATCCTTGCCTCAACAGCTTATCAGCAACCATAGCTGACACAAGACAGGTGGGCAGAATCTTTCTTTCACCTTGAAAGATCCATGTGTTGCTTTCATCAGCAAACACAGCCAACTTGGACTCACAATCCAAGACAACTCTATACCTTTCTAAGGTATCCATCCCGAGGATTATATCAAATCCCTGCATATCAAGTGGTATAAGATCCACTTGAATGCAATGGTCAGAAAAGAAAAGGATGCAGGGAGAACATACCTCCTGTAAAACGGCAGACCCACTCAACGGAGTCTCTAACAACAAACTATCTGCTCTAAGGCTAACAGTCATATTGCAGTTATGAATCACTTCATGAGTGATGAAAGAGTGTGTAGCACCTGGATCAATCAGAACGGATACAACACAGGATATAGACATATCAGAATATAAAAGTTTCATCTGACCTGCCACTACCCGTGGATTGACCACTGCCTCAGGTGGGTTCATAGCATAGAACCTCGCAGTCGCCTGGTGTTGAGGTGGTGCTGATGATCCAGCTTGAGACGCTTGTCCACATCCTCGAGCTGCTCCTTGATGTTGTCTATTCTGAGATCCTTGTTGATTCTGTCTCGGGGGTTGTTGTGTCACACCGACAGGCCTAGAACGGCAATCCTTCATCAAGTGTCCCACCTTACCACAGTTGTAGCAACTCTTCTCCTGTTGCTGTGGTCTGGGTGGTCCAGTAACTGACACTGATGCAGAACTGTGCGTCCCTTGAAGCGGTTGACTCCGCCCTCTACCTCTGCTTGGTGTCCATTGAGTTTGAAAACTCGATCTGGGTGGTGGAGGGTTAGGTGTAGAGAATCTAGGTTTCTTGTAATCCCTAGATGAAGAACCCTAGAACTGTGGATATCTTTTATGGGTTTGTCTTTTCTCAACCACAGATCTCTCTATCCTTCAGACTGACTCAACGAAGGTAGAGAATCTCTCTCTATTTTCTAAGGCAGACACAGGGGTTGACATATCAGAATTCAAACCCTTCTCGAATCTTCTGATTCTTTCCTCATCCGTAGCGGCCATGTGCGGACAGAACCGCAACAACTCCATGAACTTAGCTTCATATTCACTAATGTTCATCATACCCTGCCTTAGTTTTTCAAACTGAGAGATCTTCTCATCTAGGAAGGTCTTTGGAAAATATCTATTGATAAATTCCCGACGAAACTCTTCCCATGAGAACTCTACTCCAGGTCTCTTCTGCTCTTCCATGTTCCACCAGTGACCAGCACTGCCTTTGAGAAGATAGACAGCATGTCTAACCTTCTCAGCTTTCGGAATCATAAGAATCCTGAAAGCCTTCTCCAACTCTGTCAACCATAAGTCAGCATCTGCAGGGTCGGCAGTTCCGAAGTACTCGGTAGCTCCGACACGACGAAGTCGTTCGAATGTCTTACCAATACCTTGTACTTCAGGCTGGGCAGGTGCCCTAGGTGCAGGAATGGGCATCCTATCGGTTATATGTGTCATGGCAGTCATGAACTGCCCGAACATCGTCTGTACAGCTGGATCACTCATGTCAGATGGGTTGAACTGGGGTGGCTCTCTTGGCGACTCAGGTGCAGGTTGTTCTATTCTCGGAACTCTTGCACCGCCTCGAGGTGCACTAGCACTACTTTCTGCCACGTGCTCATCACGATGTTCTGACATTCTTATGTATCTTCTTTTCCTGAGGAGCAGAAGATTCTATTAGATGAGGAAGGATTACTAAAGGTAGACTCGACATCCTAAGTCCTATGCCTCTGTAGACTCGACTGAACCTGGAGCTCTGATACCACTAGTTGTGGGCTCTGATCTCCAAACCATAACATAAACACGATTAAAACTCAGCATAAGCAAATCGGTAATCAGCGGAAGACAAAATTCACGGGAAATTAAAACTTTTCATGATAAGAGAATGAATCCATAAAAGCTTCTTTCATAAAGAGAGATAAACTGTTCACATCTCAGGATAATTACTTCTCGAGTAATTATATACATCAAGATACAAAATCTCAAGATCACTATACAAAAGACTCCAAGACCTGAGAGTACAGAGGACACATAGGACTGACTCTAACTACACCACATGGCAGGACAAATCTCCACCTGAGATTACTGCTGCCCCTGGTGCTGCTGCTGCTGAGACTGGTCACCTGTAGGTTGGTTCCTTCGTCTCTGACGTTCACCTAAAAAGTTGAAGCCTACGGGGTGAGACAATTATACATAATTGTCCCAGTGAGAGTTATAACTCTTTGCCAGAAGCTTTATTATAACATCAAAGAATATTTTAAGCAGTAAAGCCTTCAAAGCATTCTGTAACAGTTGCAGGTATAACAAGATCTCAACTATTTAGGAGATATGGAGAATATAAACACTATTGCAATGTAACATCAATCAACTAACTTGGAGTTATCTCTAACAAGTTATACTACATGGTTGATTATGTTTTACAAACAACATTATGCCCTGTGGAGATGAGGCTTACCACTCATACCCCAACTGATCGCTGAGAAGTCACATCAGTATCATACATAGGTCATTAAGAGAGCCGGATTCTCATGACCTTCACCTTCCTCAGTCAGTAAGAGGATCACTTGTAGGACATCTCGTGTCTCTACTACTATAGCTCACCAGGGTAAACTGGTCCTTCGCTATTCTAGAGTCACAGTGGCATTCTGTACTCTCTTCGCCATCAAGAGGTTTCATGTTTACCTACCACTGATACGGATATATGTGCTTTCTTCGTCATCAGGAGGTTTCATGTTTACCTACCACTGATACGGTATGGAAATATAGTGAAGGATGGATGGATTACACATCTTCATCACTTTCCTACACTAGGATGTAAGGTTCTACACATCCATGTACCCCACATACTCAAAAGTATGTGCTCCAGGAGTTCCCTAAGGAAAACCTGTTTCACCATCACTTAATTTCTGACAATGATGGATCTATGATCAGGGCTCTACGTTATACTTGATTAGTTAGGTACATTCAGTATTCTTTAACAGCATACATTGTTCTTCAAACAATAATAGTAGCATAGCAGCTATAAAAGAAGAATACTAAATGTAACAGGCCTAACTCATATCAATCATTATTTCTCATTATCCTCATCACAAGTCATCTCTAAGGCATGACCTTGATGGTATTCATGGCTCTCATAGCCCATTATCAGCATAGGATGCCACTGGAAAGGCATCAGATTACTTTACTTATTCATAAGGCTAACAACATGCCTTTAATGAATATAACATCAACATCCATACCTGGATATGATTACCTTCATATTAGAACCTGCATGGTTAATACATCTGATAAAGGTAATGCAACAATAAGGAATGTACTTCCCACTCTTGTCATAAGAGTTAAATTTTTAATTTAAAATCAAATAGAGTTTATTGCTCAAAAGCATGCCATTACCCTTGAATTAGGGTTTACTATTCACATTACATGTCATCACCCTTGAATTAGGGTTTACTATTCACATCAAGGTGAATTAAACCCATAACATCATCATGTATGAGTAACATCTTCATTGATACTCTTGGATTAGTTAAAGGTTCATCATTTATCATAATTAGAGTTTCTATGATCTCACACATGTGGATCATACCCTAATTATGCTCATTTCTGTGTATTGGGGATGCTTCAATTGAGTTTCCACTTAAAAAGGATACTTTCTCTTTCTAGAAGTAATTTCTCTCTCTAGAAGTACTTTCTCTCTCATCATAAGGTTAGGTGATGTTAACATCACTCTAAAACAGGTTGGATTGAGTCATCATAGGCTAACATAGCCAAAAGCATCACCATTATGTGATTAGAGTTACTTTCTCTCTCTAGGGTACTTTCTCTCTCTAGAGTACTCTCTCTTTCATCATACTCATGGTTGATGATAAAATTAGACTAGATCAAGTTGGATAGAGTCATTATGACTAAAAACATCATTCTCATGTAATTAGGGTTTGAATTGAGCAAGGTATAACTCAATTGACCTTTCAGGGGTATATTGGTAATTCACCCCATTGATCATCATTATGGTCAAAACCTTAGTCAAATAACCCCTTAATATCCTAGGTTGTCATTAGGGTTCGATTTGGGCAACATTGAACCATTACATCATCAAATGATTGAATGAGGTCAACCTTGAATCACATTGATTGATTTCAATCATTAATCATCAATTGGATTGAGATTGGTTGAAAGTGTTGACCGTTTGCCCACTTTGACCCTCCAAGACCACGAGCCTCTTTCTAACTCCAAGACCGCGAGCCCCCTTAGGCTTCAACACCGTGAGCCTCTTCAAGGGTTCAAGACCGCGAAGCCTCCCATTGGTTCAAGTTAATGTTGAGACCGCGAAGACCAATTTGAGTTGAGACCGCGAGGGTCATGAAGATCGTTTGCCCTTCTTTGACCTCAAGACCGCGAGGCCCTTCGCGGTCTTGAGACTGCGAGCCTCCTCTCGGTCTTGAGACCGTGAGCCCCCTCACGGTCTTGAGACCGTGAGCCCTCTCACGGTCTTGAGACCGCGAGGCTCTCATGGTCTCAGCCGCTTGGTCCTTCAACAAGGCTCAAAGATGCAACCGATAATGTCAACCCATGTTGAAGCCCTCAAATGGTCAAATCTATATTGGCCACTTATGGATTTAGTCAATTAAGATTATGATTGATCACTTGGTCATTCAATTGACCCATAATGGTTAACCAATTATGGTTGAAATCGATTCAATTAGGGTCTATCAATGTTCACCCATCAACACTCAACAGTGTGCACCAACACAAGGTTGAACCCTTCAATTGAGCTCCAATTGGGCCCAAACTTGGCCCAAACGGTCTTGAGGTCATGTGGGTGGACCCCACATGGTATTGAGACCGTTTTCCCAAGATTTCATCAAAGTCTAAGGTGATTTGATAGGGGTTGAACCATGATTGGACCACAAAATAGAATTTTGATTAAATTGATAACTTATTTGCAATTGGGTCCTCAATTGGTCAAATTACTCAACCCTAGACCTTCAAACGGTCTTGGGTGATTGTCCTCTCGGTCTTGAGACCGTTTGGATGAGTTCCAAACGGTCTTGAGACCGTTTGCCCATCCAATTTTGGATTCTAGTGAAAATTCATCAAGATTGAACAAATTGAGTTGATGATTATATCAATATTTAATTGCAATGTAAATTGGTATAAAAGTACCTTCAATTGGTCAACAAATCTTGACCCCAGACCTCCAAACGGTCTTGGTTGATTTCCCTTGCGGTCTTGAGACCGTTTGGTGACCCCCAAACGGTCTTGAGACCGTTTAGGTCAATCAACCCTAAAAACCCTAACTAGGTCACCATAATTTCAGTACTGATTTTACCTAGGGTTAGCCCTAGTATTCACCCTTCAACTCTTAGCCCGTTTGGATTTAGACCATCAAACTTGGTGAGTTGTTCATTAACATAATTTTGAACAGTAATCTCATACGGTCAACGCTTAGTCAACGACCTTACACGGTCTTGAGACCGTTTGCCCAAAAAGGCAATTTCAGACCGTTTGAAAATCAGTAATTAATTCATTTAAAGTTGTGACTTAAAAAGGTCATATATCACGATTCCTTTGGAGTTAGTCTCCCAAATTTTGAGGGTAATTAACCTATGTAATTAGGAACAGATTTCTTATACGGTCCACGCTCGGTCAACGGGGCCAAACGGTCTTGAGACCGTTTTCCCTGTCGCGGTCTCGAGACCGTTTGCTCACCTCGTGGTCTTGAGTCCGAGAGAGCAAACTGTTAGGACCGTTTAAGGAAAAGAAAAGCGGTGGGTTTTTCTTGGAAATCACGCCTTCATCTTCTAGCTCAAGAACAGTACAGATATCCCAAGGGTTTGCTTGCATAATAGCAGGGAAAAGTAGGGAAACACTAAGAGCTATCATCAAAACGCATGTAAAGATGCACATAGTAAAGCATGGGTTTAGAGTTATAAAACCCGCCTAAAGCTTGTTTCTTGAGCTCCAAGCTTTCAAGCTCCAAGCTCTAATGGCGTCCTTGAGTTCTTACAGGTTGGCCAAGGTGAAAACTCCAAGGAAGGATGAATAGAGACGGCTAGAAAGGTAGGGTTTCAAGAGTTAGCCATGAAGATGACCTTGAATTCGAGTTCTAACCATGGAATTAGGCAAGAAGAGGGGTTTAGACCTACCTTGCACCCCTTGGTCGTCCTCCTTAGCTCCAAGGCAGTCCTTGGTCGTCTTTGGTGAAATGAAACAGTAAGGGAACGAAGGGTAAGTTCCCTTCCAACTAAGGGAAGGAGAGCTTATATACATGGGGTAGGATTTTCAACATTAGTTCATAAGTTGTCCATAATTCCAACTAGGTCCCTCCTTCTTTACCTGATCGTTCCTTCCTCTTTATTCTAAGGACAAACCTTCTCTTAAGGTCTTAGGAGAAGAATGTAAAGGAGAGCAAGCTAATAATGAGGTACATTCATAAAGAAATATTGCACATATACCCTGATGATTCAATCACAAGGCATATCTCATAACTTGATAATTCAATTGAGGTGACTTCCTCATCATTTCTTCTCTAAATGATGGCAAGAGTTTAAAAAGATACTTTAGATGACATATTTCACAATTTGCATCCCTTAATTTGGGTAAATTGCATTTTACCCCAAATTAGGGTTTTAAGCACCGGGATTGCTTCCACAGCTGCACCTTGGTGCCTTAGCTTGGGAAATCCCTCAAACTTGGCTAAACAGATTTCTCATGATGTCTCAACATCAGAGGAACATCTCATCATGTGCAAATTGCAAGCTAGCCCTTTTAAATGGGTAAATTGCACATAGGTCCCTGTATATCAAAACAATGCTACAACTTTAAATAAATAAAAAGGAGCAAATACTGAAATATACGTTTCTGAGAAACTTAATTACATGCTCAGAGTTAATCACAAAGATTTAATTACATATTTAGGCAAAACACCTAGGGTTAACTCATAACCCAGGTCAGGGATGTTACAAAAGTTGTCAGTCCACTACCCGGTTGCTTACCCAACCGGGATTTGGAAAGAATTTAATTTTATTACCTCGCAAGGACTTTACATAAAATTACAATTCTCTCCCTAAACCCTTCAAGCAGCCTTCACCTAGAAGTAATCGCACCAACCTTGAAGCAACCTTCACCTAGAAGTAATTGCACCAACCTTGAAGCAGCCTTCCTCCTGAAGTAGCTTCCCATTGCAATAGCCTTCTTGAAGTAGCTTCCCGTTGCGATAGCCTTCTTGAAGTAGCTTGAAGTCCACCTTCTCCTCCGAGAAGAACCTTCTCCAATCTGCAGCCTCCAACCCTAGGAGTAGTAAGGAGAATACAAAGAATAAAAGGAACAAGAAGGAATACAGAAATTACAACTTATCCTTTTAAGCACAAGGCTTGATTTGCCTATATCAAGCGTATTGATCTCCTAACCAATGAGTGTAGAAGTGTAAGTGTTGTGGAAAGGAGATGCTAGCCAATAGGACACGCAATTAGAGCAATGGGAATGAATAGACAATGTTGGAATTGCTCTATTGCTCAAAACAGATTGCCAATGAGTATTCAAGCTCAAGTATAGCACAAGTGTAGCTTAGGTGTGTTTAGGTGTCCTAAGGCATGTCCTATTTATAGGAATGACCTACAAGTGCTTAAGGACATTCTAGACACTTTCTAGGGAGTTCTAAGTGCTTAACTAGCCGTTAGGTATAAGTTAGGTGCATTAGTAATGGCTAGTTGCTTTATTCTGCAGTTGCTGTCAGAGTCCATCTCGGTCGACAAATTGTCGACCGAGATACCTACTCGGTCGAAGTTTTGTCGACCGACAGGCTCTCTCGATCAACGTTCATTTGCAACTGCCAACTACCTTGTCAGCTGTGTCTAACGGCTACTTGGGTCTTTCTCGGTCGAGAAGTTTGTCGACCGAGAGTGTCTCGGTCGAGGAGTTTGTCGACCGAGATTGACCATGTTTCAATCTTTCAATTAAGGCACTAAGTGTGTGTACGAGTGTGCATATGTGACACTATTGAAGGGGATGACATGACTAAGTGTGGTGTTTAGCTAGGGAAGATCTAACGCTTGATTTACATGAAGTCTAAGTACTTGTACATTATATATTTGTACAAGTTTACAATTGATTACATTTCATGACATTTACAATCATCCAAGCATATAGATTCCCTAGAGCTTTGTTCATCCACCTTATTCCTGCAACACTCAAGTAGCGCGTTAGATCAACAAGAATGAAATGTTTGTCATCATCGAAACAAAGGGATTTATCATAATGTCCAATTTATCCAACACATCTTGCTCCTGAAAAAAGCCTTGGAGACATCATATCTCTCATGTCTTGCTTGATGTTGATACATGTTCTTGAGATGTGTTACCATCTCCATGACATTCATGTTATCATGCTACTGTTGCAACTCATAGTTCATTGAGCACAACATCAGGCACTTGACATCCACAACATCATCAAGGTGCTTCTTGTAAGCATCCTTTTTAGCCTTGGGGGCATTTGAGGTGGGTTTTGATGGCTATGGTGTTTCAAGGACATAGAGCTTATGCTCATGTGTGAGAACAATTCTCAGCATCCTAAACCAATTTTGAAAGTTGGTTCTGATAAGTTTGTCCTTCTCAAGGACCGATCGCAATGTGAAAGTGTGAGTGTTGTTTTCCATTTGATTGCAATAAAAGAAAAAGTTTGCATTTAGTCTAAACATTTTAACTTGTAAATATTTATTAAATGAGATTATTTAGGCCTTTAATTAATGACAATCCCACTATTTTATTCAAATTGATAGCACTCACTATCAACTCGAAAGATTTCAGCATACAACCTTCTAGTGAGCCAAGATCCAAAATAATTGGATCAATGCCCAGCCAATGCCGGCGTCAAAGACCAAATACTAAGGTAGACAAATTTTGCCAATTGCATCATATGCAACTCTTGGATAGATGATCATGCACAACTCCTTGACATGATGCATCTGTGTGCCTCTAGGTACTTGATCCTATCAAGGTTCCCTAGTTAAGTCCAACCCATAAGCCAGCACGATGAGTGTGCACCCTATGGAGGCAGATCCACACACCCACCGTAACACTTCCATGAGATAGACAGTGTACCACGTGGAGGCATGCCCACACATAGTCGATCAAGATTTTCAGGTGTGTTGCTTTATGGAAGGCAACTAAAACTTAATATTATTAATTGAGGGGTTTTATTAATACATATACATATCCAAACACCACATACTTATAGTAACATATCATATACTACTATATCTACAACCACAAATGATAGACATGCTATCACAAACACAAATACATCAGTTATGGCCATACTATTGTAATCCTTTAGAGAAACAAAGTATTAGGGTCCACCTATGGTCTTATGCATCTCATGCAACAACACCTGTGAATCAACCTGTAAGGATCAACATTACAATGAACAACTTCATGATTGCTCCGTGAGGTTGGAACTTCAAGTTGCTTCTTGGAATCAGATCTTCATGTTACTTCTCCATGGACGCTCCTTGGAGTTGGATCTTCAAGTTGCTTCTTGGAATTGGATCTTCATGGTGCTTCTCCATGGACGCTCCTTGGATTTGGATCTTCAAGTGGCCTCCTTACATCAAGGTTACAAAGGCTAAAACTAATCCTATCTCTATTACATCATATGAGTACATATATAAAGGGAAAGAATTAATTACACTTTGAAATAAGAGATGAGGCTCGGCATGCAAGTCGAATACTTTATACAAAGGATCCTCGTAAAACTATTATACATCCATAGCATTCACAACACAAACAAACATATCCACAAGATTGACATCCACATTCATTTACAACATTAAAAAAAGGGGATACTAGGCCATAACTGTGCATGCATTCACCACATAAAATAGATTTTAAAGACGACGTGTATGATATCATAGGTATATCTACATATACATAGATACATATAAAAATTGTAGTACTTTTAATGCGGGACATTCCCCATTAACTAAATTTTTGACTCCCATGAAGACTATGCGGGGTACACAGGGGCAGTGCCCCTGTGCGGGGATCAATATTTTCCTTAGTTGACCCCATCCGAAATGTCAAAAATAGAAGCTTGTGGTGTATGTGGAATTAGGTTTAGATTTGCACATTAGCAATTTTAATTCGCATTGTATGCAACATAGAAAATAGTATACAATGATTTGATCATATCAAAACGAATCTAAATATGTCGTAGACCGATGTGGCTCTGATACCACTATTGGGTTTTGTGGAGAAAACATGCGCGACAGAAGTAACAAAAAAAAATCCATGCAACCTAAAATAGGATCTCATCGACAACAACGTATTCGGAAAGAGCATTTGTGGGATATACCTTATCGCGGAGCAAGTCCGGCGATGTCCCGCTGCACGATGGTATGCAACGTTTCTTGCCTACACGGGTGAAACTTCTCTCCCGTTTGCTGAGTGCATCTCAGGAAGATCCGACGACGCTCCTTTTGTGTGGTGACGTACACTGCTTGTAGCACGTACGGATGGTCGTTGATGTCCTCCGAATGTTGGCGTCTCAGTGTCTACGTCTCTACTTCATCCACACGGATGGACCAGAACTCCACGTTGCACTTCCTAAGCCAGTGGGAAGGAGTCGTCTTTGTGTGACAGCGTGCTAGTATTGTGGTACTCTCCTATCTCTGCCGAGGACGTTGACGGCTAGGGTTTACATATGTGAGCATAAGCTAAAAAGCCTCTCTTAATATCTTATATAGATATTGGTCGTCAAGCCCCTTTAAATAGGAGACAAGAGGAAGTAGGGTTTCCTAAACCCATCAGTAAATAGAAACACTATGTTAATTAAAATGCTCGTAGATTAATTAGAATATTCTAGAATTAATTAATTAACCAAATAATCACATTAATTGATTAATCGATATCTGACTCCATGCAATAGTTCGTGATGGCTCTGTGGGCATATATATACCAACATTATTTCCTTATCCTATTTTATTGTTGTTCTCCTAGTCGTTATAGAATAGACATAACCGTCTTACTTCCTTACAGGGGGATGTCATGTACCTATAAATAGAGGTAGATACCATGGGTTATCGGTGTGCCGAATAGCGTCAAACATTGTGTGTGCCAATACAGGGGAAGGTATACCGACAACTAAGAAGGAAGAGAGCGAGAGTGGGGTACGAGATTCTATTGTGGGCATGGGATTGTGGAAGAGCGACAATCCTTGTAATCTTTGTGAAGTTGCTTAATAGAATTTTGTGGTCTTCTTCGCCAAGTCAGTTCTCTCATTGGTTGTTTGTTTGTCAGTTTGGCCTATCTACTGGGAGGCCATTGTGGCTTTTATTGTGCAAGCTAAGGTTTTACCTCGTGTGGTATTTTCTTGGGCTTGGAGGTCTTCTGCGTGAATCCCATCAAGTGTTTTTAGAGAAAAGGTTGCTACGAGACGATCAATGAGCACCGAAGGCACGCGAAGCATGGCGATGTCGACTAGCAACGTGGGGAGTCATCATATTGACAAATTTGATGGCAGAAGCAACTTCAGTGTGTGGCAAAGTGCGATGAAATACATCTAGGTTCAACAAGGGCTAATCAAAGCTCTTGAAGGGGAAAAGCCGAACAAGATGTCTGAAGGGGACTAGAGGATGATGGAACACAAGGTGGTCAGTACAATTTGTCAGAGTCTTTCTATAGAGGTAAAGTATTCAGTGATCAATGAAGATTCACTGAAGAAATTATGGAAAATCTTAGAAGAGTTGCACATGGTGAAGTTGCTGAGGAACAAGTGGGTGCTAAAATGAAAATTGTACAAATTGTGCATGGAAGAAGGCACAAGGTTCGTCGACCATCTCAATGTCTTCAACAAGCTTGTCACACAACTGGTTAGCATGGAGGAGACGATTAGCGAGAGTGATAAGGTCGTTCTATTTACATCATCTCTACCACAATCATGGTAACAACCGGTGATGAACATCCATGTCGGGAAGACTACATTCAACTTCAACGAGGCGATTGCATATTTATTAGAGGCAGAGTCTTTGAATAAGCCATCTAAATCTTACTCCTTGGGTGGTAATGTTTTGGCTGTTATCGATGGCATCTAAAAAAGCAAGGGTCACGGGAAGAAGAATCAAAAGGGCAAAGGCAGACGTGTATGCTATATATGTAACGAGGAGAGCCACATATTAAAAGATTGTCCAATGTTGAAGCAGTTGAAGAGTGGAGCTTACGCGTTAGTGGAAGGATATTCAGAAGCACTAGCTATCATGAAATTAGGTACCAATCATGGGAGGATATTTGATCCAGGCTCTTGCTACATCATATGTCTAGAGAGAGATGTATTTGATGAAGGATCTCTCCATTGGGTACGTGGGATTGTTCAACTAGTAGATGATAAACTCTACCAAATTACTAGAATTGGAACAGTTACATTCAGGATGCATGATGGAGCACATCACACTTGTCGGGGGTCCGATATGTCCCCGGTCTCAAGAGGAAACTAATATATGATAGGGCACTTGAATCCATCAGTTGTAAGATTTCAAAGCAAGGTGGAGTTGTGCAAGTCACATGCAAGGGGCAAGTGATCATGAAGGGCACTTGGTCTAAAGGAGCATATCGATTGGTTGGGGAGGTTCTAACTAAAAGAGTAGTAGCTGACGAGAGTTCTGCCACTTGAGGTGTGCGTAGATGAAGCATTGACACATGAGATGAGCTTAAAATGTGCTACATGTCTTTAATTCTCAGGCGCAGTCACGTGTAAGGTTGCAAGACTGACTATGAAATTCAACAGATACAAAGGCGAAGCTATCAACTATTGGAAGAAGGAAGATGTGGCAAGACTTACCACACAGTACCAGTGAGAAGGTGGAGGTTGGAGAAGGTACAAACTTATGGCATGGAGGGCCAAAGGAATGAAGGCTATAGTTATTCCAGCTGTAGGTGGAGGCGGTGCAGTTTCTCAAACTATACAACTTGAGGAGCTCTTAGATGAAGGGTCTGGGTAGCCATGTCTAGACACACACTCTACATAGGTGTGCAACGGTCGAGTGCTTCCAATGGCAGAAGCATCTTCTGAGGGTGGAAGCAAATAGAAGAAGAACTGGAGCAAAATTCTTGGAGTAGATACCTCAGTGGATATGATCCAAGGTGGAGATTGTGAGGATTTGGTTCTTATCCTAATTGGATTAGAATTAAGTCTAGCAATATTAGAAAAGGGAAAATAATGTCCAACGTGGAGTCCAAGCATTATTTCCTTCTCCTATTTTATTGTCATTCTCCTAGTCCTTATAGAATAGATGTAACTCTCTTACTTCCTTACATGGGGATGTCTTGTACCTATAAATAGAGGTAGACACCATGGGTTATCGATGTGCTGAATAATGCCAAACATTGTGTGTGCCAATACAGGGGAGGGCATACAGACAGCCAAGAAGGAAGAGAGTGAGAGTGGGGTATTGAATTCTATTATGGGCACAGAATTGTGGGAGAGCGACAATCCTTGTAATCTTTTTGAAGTTGCTTAATAGAATTTTTGCAGTCTTCTTTGCCAACTCATTTCTCTCATTGGTTGTTTATTTGTCAGTTTGGCCTGTCGATTGGGAGGTCATTGTAACTTTTATCATGTAAGCTAGGGTTGTATCTTGTGTGGTGTTTTCTTGGGCTTGGAGGGCTTCCACGCAAATCCCATCATTTTTTACACCATAGATGATGTATTGATTAAAGTATGATTATAAACATTAAGAAATATAAAATATACCAATGTTTTATTTGGTAGAGTGTAGTTGGATGACAAGGTGCATGTTTGATGTACATTTTTACATTGCAAACTCACACAACTACACCTGACTACACCCAACCAAACTAGCCTATCATTGTGAAAGGGAGCCACAACAAAAAGTAGGTCGATATCATTGCCCCTATATATTACTACTAAACAAGTTGTGTGAATTACTGGGATAGGGGAGTTCTTTTTGCATCACTATATTGATCTAGTAGAGATAAGTTTGCATTGGAACAAGGACTTTTGTTTCTTTGAATCGAGTTGTCGGTGGCTAATGATGGTGGATTATGAATTTTTAAAATAGGAAAACATCATTTAACGTCTGATATGCGCAAACCCCATGTAAAACACAAGTATACATATCAAAATAATATAGGCCCAAAGAGACCCGGATGTCGAACTCAGGAAAATGCTCTCCATAGACTACTACGAACGGTGATACGATCAGATAAGTCAATCAAAGCTTTGAGTGAAGGTGTAATTATCTAAGATATAGTAAATAAATCTAAGATTACTATTTTTAATCTCAAGTGAAGTGAATTCCTTAGGTTTACGATTTAACCTCAGTTAACATTACAATTAACATCATATCATTAACAATTACCTCTCCTAACTCTTGGACATAATAAGAATTACCCACTCTCACGATACAATTCACTACCTATTCTAATACCTATCCCACTTTCATGGTAATTGAGTTTTTAATTAGGTGCTTTACTAAAAACTCAGGATTATCCACTTCACATCCGTAAGTCCCTTTCTCAAGGTGTGATATAAAATATGTAATTCTATGAATTTCCAACCCTTGATCCCGCTCTCAAATAAACTAATGGTCTAAATAATTAGATCAAGCATGGATAATTCATGACATTCTCATAGAATTATGCCTAGAAATTAAGAGAAACATATATATTAATGCATAAAAGTCAATAATGCATAACCGGGATACTCCTAGGTCCTAAGGAATAAGGGGATTGGCCCCTACATGATTTCTATTGTCAAGTACATAAGAGAGAAGAAAAGAAATGTGGGGAACAGTAGAGAACTAAAAAAACCCCTAAAGAAGATAGTCTAGATAACTCCCTCACATGAACATTCCAATTTGCTAACCTTAGGATGGAAATCCATCCACCGCAAGTGCCAGAATATCCCACAACATGACTTTCTATTCTTCTTTCTCCTCACTTTGCTCTCGGTCGTAGTACAATGGAATAGAATGAGATACCTAAGTTTGGTTGAAATCCCCCTAAGTCATAGTAGTGAGTTAGGGAATCATTAATTGCAAACTGTCAGATTAGACAAACTTTTACATCAGCTTGATCCCATTGTGTCGGTACTACCAAAACCTTGGATAGTTACGATCGCCTGTGCATTTGTCAGTACTACCAAGTTGATGTCGGTAGTAACTAAATTTCACAAGATTTTCTAAATCCTTGATGTGAGGTTGTCAGTGGTATCAACTTCCTTAGTCGGTACAAATGAGTTGACTCAATTTTACATATTCATTTCTAAGCAAGTACCGGTACCACCAACAATCAAGTTGGTAGTACTAAGTTGTGTAGTTTCTTGTAGTGTCACCTGAAATACATAAAAGAAAACATAAACTCCCAAATAGTTATGAATCTAATAGGAACATTCAAAATACATTTATTTGATGCAATTAAGTGTCACAAGATAATGAGAATAAATAATACACTCACTAATACGAAAATGAACAATAAGTTCACAAAATCCATGAGAAACAACCTATAAAGATGACAATTATTCAGTGCATCAAACTCCTCTAATCTTAAATGTTGCTTGTCCTCGAGCAACACACCATCAGATCTATTTGAGACAAGTCAATAATGAAATGAGTTTAAATTGCAACAACAAGAATTGTTGGTTAAATGTTTTAACACATTCGAAAATATGCACACTCCAAGTTCATTTTCATCTATCGTGACCATTTTTAGGCATTGTTGGATAAATGCTTTAACACATTTGAAAATATGCTCTGAGAGAAACTCTTATAGGGGTCCAGTACCAGAGATTCTTCCCCTTTTAAAGATGATTCTCCTATTGCTGGAAATGGCAAAATCTTCTTGAAAAATAGTTTAGGAGGCATACCACAGAGTCACACAATGGCGATGGGCTACACACTCTGGGGCGATTGAGGCTAGACTTAGACTTGTTAAGGTGCACACCTAGGCATGCCTAGGATGGAAGGGCACCCTAGGGGGGTGTGCTTCACCCTCTCCCTTGCTCGTGTTGCTATCTTGAGTTATTTTTCTGGTCTTAGGGCATACTTATGGGTTGCAATGTTTCATGTGATCATCTTACTGTTCAAAACAAAAATTGTTACAACCCCAACTTTTGGGTTCATTTGGTGAGAAATGTAATTTCTCATATTAAAGATATTTGAACAAATAATGATATAATTTTTTTTGAATAAATGGATTTCGTTTACAATAGCCTTGATGATTATTTTGTGGGCTTTATTGGCTACTGGGCCCAATAACAAAGAAATGACAAAAGAAACTCTATTATTGAGTAAATAAGAAAATAGAGGAAAGAAAAATGTGGAAACCTCTAGAAGGCAAATCCAAAGAGGGATTTCGTGCCTCTTGGGTTCCTTGGGTTCCAAGGAGTCCAAAATTGCAAAGATAAAGCAATAAGAAAAGAAAAGATCAATTAGATATTTCTTTATTAAGAAAGAAATTGAAAACAATGATAAAATGTGGAAAATAAGTGGAAATAAGTATAATTGAATTATCCTTAGTGGAATTTCGTATCCCAAGGATTCCTAACATTAAAAGGAATACAAATGAGGAAAATAAAAGACAAATAAAGAGAAATCCTTAGAAAGAGATATTTTAATAAGAAATAAACAAGATAATGTGAAATAATGAATATAGATGCATATAGAAGGATAAAAAGTATCCTTAAAAAGGAATTTAGAAATATTTGAGTTTCTTGGGGTACAAGGATCCCCAATGGAGAAAAAAAAGAAAATACCAAAAATAGAAAATAAGAGAATAATATGATGCATAATGAATGATTTTTGTAGTATTGTTTAAAAGGAAGTAATTTCTTTTAAAAGAAAATAGAAATTCGTGCCAATGAATTAAAAGACAAGAAGAAAGAGAGTAAGGATTTTTTTTATTCCAAAATATTCAAGAAATAAGGTATATCAAAGAGATGATTAGGAGAGAGAGAAAGAGGAACTTGCTTCGTAATGAAGAAATCAAATTCCTTTTGGAAAAGGGCTGTGTTTTTTCATGGGCAAGCCATCCCGGGGCTTCTTTACCCTCCCTATATAAGGGGTAAGACCTTGGACCGAGTCCAGAAGATCCCATGCCTCGTTCTCTCCTCTTCTTCCACATTTTCGTCCAAAAACCCTAACCAAGGAGAAGCTATGTGATCGCGGAGCCATGAGGCTGCAAAGAAGGAGTTCGAGGGAAGCATGATGTCCCATGACACCGGAAGGCAACCTTGCCATCGTGTCCCTGACCTAACCCGAGCGCTATAGCAGCCGCACGGCTGCAACAATAGTCGTAGGTTGCAGGGCTACCCAGCCCAACCTAGCTGATTTGGCCACGTGTTGAGTAGAGTTCCAAGCTCGGAAGGAGGTGGCGGAGCAAAGGCAACCTACGTTGGTGACCTTCGAGGTCCAGAGGAGGGAGAATATGTTGCGCAAGCCACAACTAGGGTTGCTACGGCGGAAGTAGTAGTTGATCGCAAGGTTGAAGAAGCTCGGAGAGCCATTGGACGGTTTTACCCTTAGCGTAACAAAGGACGGGCCACTTAAGTGGAGGGCAGAAGTGTCATTTAATTCTAATTTCTAAGCGGGCCGCGTTGCATGGACTAAGGCTACGTGGCGCCTCCCTATTGGCCAAAGTAAGTGGAATTTGTAAAATTTATAGTTAATTATTTGTAGCTCAGATTAGCACATATAACATATGAAACTTGCTCAAAAAAATGAGAAGAATCCAATAAAAATACATACAGAAGCTAATTCCTCTTGTAATTCGAAAAGTAGTATAAGTTATCAACTTTGATGAATTAAAGATTAAGAAACCCTATTTTGAGATGATTAATATATTTAGCAGGGTTTAATGGATGATTAAAGTTGGTATTAACTTGTTAATGATGAAAAGGAACATTAGGAATAAAAAGGATGAACTTTGCATGTAATTAGTTTAATTTAGAATTTCATGTGCATGAATATACTTTAATGGGCCTTAAAACCCTAATATTGGTAAATGTGACTCTTAATGGCTTTAATTATTCAAAATCGTGAATAAGGTTAAGAGATGATGATTTTAAGCTATTTTGAGTATAGAAGTTCTTAATTGTGGATAAATATCCTTAATATGATAATTAGGGTTTTTCTAATGGATAAAGGTAGAATTAATGATAAATAACGTTCATATGTGAATTAGACCATAATGAACTATGAATTGATGATAAATGAGCATAATGACTTTGTCATAGATTAAAAGGATAAAAATGGTAGCTTTAATGTAAAAGAGGCTTAATGGACTTAATTGATGATTAATTGTGTTGTTTCTAAAATTAAGGTTATATGTTAAAAGGAAACCTTAATAACTTTCAGGAAGGATAGATGAGAAATTAGGGTTTAAAAGAGTAAAAACCCTAATTGCAAAGTAAACCCTAAAAGAGGTAGAAATCCTAAAAAGGAATAGAAACCTTAAGTAGCAAGATGGTTTGAATCGATTTTGATAAAAAGGAATTGGATGTGATTTCAGGATTCTTGCATGATTGGATTTCCCTTCTTGGTTGATTCTGTCTCAAATCTGCCTGATAGGTATGTGGTTACACTTATGAATATCTCAAATTAGTTTTTTGAGGTTTTCTGAAGTTTTCCTCGATGACTTGAATTAAGCTGTTGGATGAATTTAATTCATGCAAACTATAATGTGGATATGACTATCACTTAAGATATGTGCCTACTAGCTCAGATCCTAGTCCCCTCTATGGCTTAATAGTTTGACCTAGTACATGACTACCTATGGGGTAGGTCCATCAGGTCATTGGATGACTTAGTATATGACTACCAATGGGGTAGGTCCATCAAGTCACCTTGAGTCAGGTATTGGGCTACCTATGGGTAGTGCCATGCGACTCTTTAGCACACCATGAGTTAGGGATTGGGCTACCTATGGGTAGTGCCATGCGACTCAACCCTAGATATTGATCTACCTATTAGGTAGGATCATGCTGGGTTTAATGGGGATCTACCATGAGGAAGGTAGCATCTAGGTCCACTGCAGGGACAACACAGAGATAGGGGATATGTAAGGATTGAGTAGTATTGCTTAAGACATAATCTTGGCTGTTAAATGATAATTGGCTGATTACATTATTATCATAGTTGCACGATTATTGTTTCCCCCACATACCAGCTTTATGCTGACCGACGTTTTGCTTGTCGGCGTTTTAGGTACACGTGAAAAGGACAAACAGTAAAGTGGCATATGTGGAATTAAATGAGGATTAACGATCAAGGAGGATTAGTTAGAATATTCTCTCATATGGATAGAAGTTTAGTAATCCAAATTTTTCAAAGGTATGCAAAAAGTTTTAATTTATACCCGATTTCAATATAGTTGGTAGAATTTTATAATTGTTATTGATTATTTGTTGAACCTTTGATCATGTTAATTGGGATAATGGCTCTGACCTTATGGTCTCCCTTAATTGGGGGTTACCGGGAGGCGGGGTCATTAAATTTGGTATCAGAGCATAGGTTCCTCATTTAATCTTTAATAATTATTAAATTTTAAAAACTCCGTAGAACCCAAGGGAGTTATTAGAGGATTTTCTGAAAGACTGAGGCGTCTAGAAAAGGATCACGTCCGGGGGCTGGCAATATTTTCCTCCACACCGCTAGTCGGAATACAATGACTCCCAGATCTGTGTGACTTCCTGGCCAAAGTCTCAGGATTTGACTCGAAATAAGATACCTTTAGGACTCTCTCATCTTATTCATCCCTTCTCAACTCAAATGATATTAAGGACCTTAAGGATTAGGGTTTTCTCTCTTTTCCTCACCCTCTTGAGGTATGGGTAAGATTGATAAGGTTTAAGGAATCCTCCACCAAATTAATAAAAAGCATGTAAATAAGATGACATGGACATAAGATTAATAGGTTGTGTAAAAGAATAGATGCATGCTTAGGTTGAATGACATAAGTTGTCATGCGCTCAGGAGAGACCTGAGGCTAGACCTTCTTGTCAGGAGGATAAGTAAAGAGAGTTAGTCTTATAGGTAGAGACCTCCATTATAAGTGGAGACCCGACATATCCTATGAGGATGATGCTAACCCTAACCCTAAGTGGGGAGAAGAAACGATGAGTTAGATGTCATGGTAGACCAGTGTTTGGATGGACATGCCTTTGGATGCCATATGAGCCATGAGAGGTTGGATGACCGAGTACCTTTGGCGACCCAACCCTGGGAAGGGTCGTGCATGTTAGAATGAAGGATAGCTCCTTCTTTGAGGAGGTTAGAGAAGAACATATGGAAACCCCATGAGCTTATATGAGCATGGCATAGTAGGCACCCAGAATACGTCAGTAGTGCGAGAAGTAGGTCGAAACCCCTGGCCAAGGGAGTATGTTGGATAGCTGATGAGATAAGCATAATGAGCTATGGATAACCTTGAGCAAACATAAGCATGAACATATGCTTCACCACGTAGAGGTATGTTTGTGATCCTGATCCATCTTCATGGAGAGAGGACCTTTAGTATAAGGCTGGTTGTGGAGTTAGCTCTAGAGAGAGAGCAGGACCCAAGCAAGAAGGTTGGAAGCCTAGACTCCGATATATGAGGAAAAGTGGGGAGTTGAGGATGATGTGATCTAAGTGGATTTTTGTGGTTGCCTCATGCTTGATCCTTAGAGGCTGATGATGTCTTGTTTTCTATGAGAGGAACCAAACCCTAGAGAGAGGATGAGTCTGTTAGTACCTCTGTACCTTTGGTATAGATGTGAGGAAGAGTTCCTTAGACCTGAAGATGTTTAGTAGCAGGTTGTGTGGCCTTGTACCTTGCCAGTTGTACTTGAGGAGGACTCCACTCTGAAGTGTTGCTCGAGTAGAAGGATGACAGAAAGTGCATGTCATGCCTTGTACATGTTTGGATTCGTGGTTAAGAGATTGAGTATGTAGTTGGATACCCAAAGGTGAACCTAGGGTTCCTAGGCCTAAGAGGGGAAGTAGTGTACCTGATACTCATGATGAGATTTGAGTCTCTGTAGTTCAAGCACGATACTCCTCATGTGTAGAGGAAAAGGAAACCCCTTAAGTTAAAGGTATGTTTCATGAACCCCTCACAACTAAGTTGGTCTAATGTTGAGGATAAGAACAAGTGTGACCTAGCATGGTTTTGTAGGTTTCTTCTTGTGCCTTAGTAGCTTTCTAGGGCTAAGCATGCTCATGTGGATGCAGACCCTAAACATAAGGATGCTTGTGACCTTTATTATCAAGGTGTAGTTTCCTCCCATCCTGGGGGAGGGACCCTTTTGTAGGGTGTATACTAGTTTTGTTGGTTTTGAGGTAACCTAAATAGGTTTCAGAGGATCATGAGAAGCTAAGTGAAGAGTACATGGTAAGAGAATGAACCTGTAGACTCATAAATAACCATCTCTAAGTGTAGGTGTTACCATGGAAGTAACCAGTATGGGGCCTGACCAAGGTAGACAGGTTACCATGACCCATATGAAAGGATGAAAGTCAGCCCCAGAATGTAGAGAGAGAGATGATGAATGCTTGGGTAAGGTTCTAAGCTGGACATGTAATATGTTAGAATCCTAAGTCTATCCTAGGGTCAGGTAGGGATAAGACCGATGGAAGTAGGAGTTGCCTTCCCTAGTTACACATGACCATAGGGTTGAGAGGTAACATCTATCATTGTCTGAGGGCCATGAGTTAGGAGATTGATCACCTTCATGAACTCATGGGACCCAAAGGGCAGATGAGTAGGGCACTCTCTGATGCATGAGGGAAGAGGGATGACCCCAAAAGTTCCAGCACCCTATAGACTCAGAGGAGATGACCAAGGATTGTGTGTGGGCCCAAGTAGGTTCGGAACCAATTTTCCATGGAAGTAACTTTGATATCATGATGTTTGTGATGTAGATACATAAATTGCTTGTTTCAACATAGACTTGAAGGTGTACTAGCAAGGTGGGATGTACCATTTCTACTCTTGGAACAGGAAGAACTCTGTATTTGGACGGCCGCCAAATGCTTATTTCCTCTTGTTATGGGAGTGAGAGATAGGACAATACGCATGCCATACACCGAGGGTAAAGATGATGTGAGTTGGAGCGTTGCTATGAGGTATGAGGATAGAGATGATAACATACCCTAGTGGAGTGAATGATACATGGATGGTTTACAAACTTTAAGAGAAACAAGGTAGTAATCTTATGAGGATGTTTATATCATGAGCTATGAGTTATACAAGGTTGAGTTTGAAAACCAAGATAATAAGCTTAGAGTTTTTCTTGATGAAGGTAGACTTAGAGCTGAGATGAAATAATAAGTGGAGGATGCTCTGGATGAGATACAACTGCCTAGTTTAGATGGAGGCTAGAAGAGGTTGTTATGTTAACCCTCAGATGGAAAAATAGATAAGTTTGTCTAATACCCAGATGGAACAAGATTTGTTGAACAAGTTAGTGTTTTTTTTGTTAGCCAGCTTAGTCCTTGATACAATGAAAGGATGGTTGTAGAACCTCGGATGCACTTCTCTGAAAAGGAAAGTGATGAAACCACGAATAAAGTGTTTTAGGGTTTCCGAGGAATCGATCTTAAGGAATCATGACAATACAGGAGGTCGTGATTTAAGATTACCATATACCATGGTACTACCAAGATGATAAGTGACAATAGTGCTTTGGATGCTTAAGATGGAGTTGCATGGGGTAAGTTTCCATGCAAGCCAGGAGGTGAAGGACGAACACTAGTAACCTAGTGTATCGATATGGAGGATAAAAGAAATCCCTGAGAAGGAATGGGAGATTATCATTATGGATGTTGTAAGTCTCCCCTAGACCAAGGAAGGTCAAGATGCAATATGGGTTATGGTAGATCGCCTTACCTAGATGACATGAGGAAGAAAGAGTACTGTCATGGGACATATTCGGTTGAACTACATATGAGGGAGATAATTCAACTGCACCATGATGTGAGTTCAAAAGATCATGTGTATGACCTAGAGGTTCACTTCCATAAGGTGGAAGTAGGTACATGAAGAACTCGATGTTAGTACCGCTTATCACCCTAACTAATGGTTAGTATGATCTAGACTAGAGGGTCTGATGAGAGTATGTGTGCTCGATCATGGTGATATCTAGAGACAGTTCTTGTCTTCGGTAAGATGTGATGATAACCACCATAGCCAGTATCAGGATGTAAAGGAGCTCTGCAAAGGAGGTTGTGTCGGTAACAACTTTGTTGAGATGATGATGGTGAAGGGACCTCGAAAGGTCAAGAAAGGACCATAGTGTGTACAGATGAAGTCACTTTGATCATGCAATGGCTGAAAGGAGCCTAAGGATAATATGAGTTGTAAGCTGATGCAAAGTAGACTGACATGCAATTCACTGTGGGGGAATATGTGACATGAAAATCCGACCCCTCTAAGTTATAACTAAGAGAGCTGAGTCCCCGATGCATGGGTTCTTTTGACATAGTTTGGTGGAGAAGGTTAAATTTTTCCCTTACCCCTCAGGATAATGTGATGTGTGATGAGTTCCATGTGTCCAATTTAGAGCACTATGTGAAGTACTTGGACCATGTGCGGAGCCATGAACCTAGTGAGCCCCAAGGGAGGCTGAAATGACCTGAGTCACCTGTGAGGTTTATAGATGCCAAGGTGAAAGAACTCAAAGAAAAGAATATGTGATGATAAAGGTTCTTTGGAAGCGCCATGGATATAGGAAAGCCACATAGGGGCCAACGATGGACATGGAAAAGTCTTATCCTGAATTGTTTGTTTGCTTGATGAAATTTTGAGGACAAAATTCCTATAAGAGGGGAAGGATGTTACAACCCCAACTTTTGGGTTCATTTGGTGAGAAATGTAATTTCTCATATTAAAGATATTCAAACAAATAATGATATAACTTGTTTTGAATAAATGGATTTTGTTTACAATAGCCTTGATGATTGTTTTGTGGGCTTTATTGTCTATTGGGCCCAATAACAAAGAAATGACAAAAGAAACTCTATTATTGAGTAAATAAGAAAATAGAGGAAAGAAAAATGTGGAAACCTCTAGAAGGCAAATCCAAAGAGGGATTTCGTGCCTCTTGGGTTCCAAGGAGTCCAAAATTGCAAAGATAAAGCAATAAGAAAAGAAAATATCAACTAGATATATCTTTATTAAGAAAGAAATTGAAAACAATGATAAAATGTGGAAAATAAGTGGAAAGAAGTGTAATTGAGTTATCCTTAGTGGAATTTCGTATCTAAAGGATTCCTAACATTAAAAGGAATACCAATGAGGAAAATAAAAGAGAAATAAAGAGAAATCCTCAGAAAGAGATATTTTAATAAGAAATAAACAAGATAATGTGAAATAATGAATATATAGATGCATCTAGAAGGATAATACGTATCCTTAAAAAGGAATTTCAAAATATTTGAGTTTCTTGGGGTACAAGGATCCCCAATGGAGAAAAAGAAAGAGAAAATACCAAAAATAGAAAATAAGAGAATAATATTATGCATAATGAATGATTTTTGTAGTATTGTTTAAAAGGAAGTAGTTTCTATTAAAAGAAAATAGAAATTCGTGCCAATGAATTAAAAGACAAGAAGAAAGAGATTAAGGATTTTTGTATTCCAAAATATTCAAGAAATAAGGTATATCAAAGAGATGATTAGGAGAGAGAGAAAGAGGAACTTGCTTCGTAATGAAGAAATCAAATTTGTTTTGGAAAAGGACTGTATTTCTTTGTGGGCAAGCCATCCTGGGCTTCTTTACCCTCCCTATATAAGGGGTAAGACATTGGACCGAGTCCAGAAAATCCCATGCCTCGTTCTCTCCTCTTCTTCCACATTTTCATCCAAAAACCCTAACCAAGGAGAAGTTACGTGATCACGGAGCCATGAGGCTGCAAAGAAGGAGTTCGAGGGAAGCATGATGTCCCATGACACCGGAAGGCAACCTTGCCATCGTGTCCCTGACCTAACCCGAGCGCTATAGCAGCTGCAGGTTGCAGGGCTACCCAAACCAACCTAGCCAATCTAGCCATGTGTTGAGTGGAGCTCCAAGCTCGGAAGGAGGTGGTCGAGCAAAGGCAACCTATGCTGGTGAACTTTGGGGTCCAGAGGAGGGAGAACGGGTTGTGCAAGCCATGGCTAGGGTTGCTGCGGCGGAAGCAGCAGTCGATCACAAGGTTGAAGAAGCTCGGAGTGCCATTGGACAGTTTTACCCTCGGCGTAACAAAGGACGGGCCACTTAAGTGGAGGGCAAAAGTGTCATTTAATTCTAATTTCTAAGCGGGCCGTGTTGCATGCACAAAGGCTACGTGGCGCCTTCCTATTGGCCAAAGTAAGTGTATTTTGTAAAATTCGTAGTTAATTATTCATAGCTCAGATTAGCACGTATAAAATATGAAACTTGCTAAGAAAAATGAGAGGAATCCAATAAAAATACATATAGAAGCTAATTCTTCTTGATATTAGAAAAGTAGTATAAGTTATCAACTTTGATGAATTAAAGATTAAGAAACCCTATTTTGAAATGATTAATATATTTAGTAGGGTTTAATGGATGATTAAAGTTGGTATTAACTTGTAAATGATGAAAAGGAACATTAGGAACAAAAAGGATGAACTTTTCACGTAATTAGTTTAATTTAGAATTTTATGTGCATGAATATACTTTAATGGGCCTTAAAACCCTAATATTGGTAAATGCGACTCTTAATGGCTTTAATTATTCAAAATCATGAATAAAGTTCAGAGATGATGATTTTAAGCTATTTCGAGTATAGAAGTTCTTAATTGTGGATAAATATCCTTAATATGATAATTAGGGTTTTTCTAATGGATAAAGGCATAATTAATGATTAATAACGTTCATATGTGAATTAGACCATAATGAACTACGAATTGATGATAAATGAGAATAATGACTTTGTCATAGATTAAAAGGATAAAAATGGTAGCTTTAATGTAAAAGAGGCATAATGGACTTAATTGATGATTTATTGTGTTGTTTCTA
Source organism: Alisma plantago-aquatica (assembly GCA_963693085.1). NCBI lineage: Eukaryota > Viridiplantae > Streptophyta > Magnoliopsida > Alismatales > Alismataceae > Alisma > Alisma plantago-aquatica. Next base: position 1,243,319,432 of record OY856411.1, read on the forward strand.
AAATTAAGGTTATATGTTGTTAAAAGGAAACCTTAATAACTTTTAGGAAGGATAGATGAGAAATTAGGGTTTAAAAGAGTAAAAACCCTAATTGCAAAGTAAACCCTAAAAGAGGTAGAAATCCTAAAAAGGAATAGAAACCTTAAGTAGCGAGATGGTTTGAATCGATTTTGATAAAAAGGAATTGGATGTGATTTTAGAATTCTTGCTTGATTGAATTTCCCTTCTTGGTTGATTCTGTCTCAGATCTGCCTAACAGGCATGTGGTTACACTTATGAATATCTTGAATTAGTTTTTTGAGGTTTTTTGAAGTTTTCCTCAATGACTTGAATTAAACTGTTGGATTAATTTAATTCATGCAAACTATAATGTGGATATGACTATCACTTAAGATATGTGCCTACTAGCTCAGATCCTAGTCCCCTCTATGGCTTAATAGTTTGATCTAGTACATGGCTACCTATGGGGTAGGTCCATCAGGTCATTGGATGACTTAGTATATGGCTACCAATGGGGTAGGTCCATCAAGTCACCTTGAGTCAGGGATTGGGCTACCTATGGGTAGTGCCATGCGACTCTTTAGCACACCATGAGTTAGGGATTGGGCTACCTATGGGTAGTGCCATGTGACTCAACCCTAGATATTGATCTACCTATTTGGTAGGATCATGTGGGGTTTAATGGGGATCTACCATGAGGAAGGTAGCATCCAGGCCCACTGCAGGGACAACACAGTGATAGGGGATATGTAAGGATTGAGTAGTATAGCTTAAGACATAATCTTGGCTGTTAAATGATAATTGGCTGATTACATTGTTATCATAGCTGCACGATTATTGTTTCCCCCACATACCAGCTTTATGCTGACTGGCATTTTATTTGTCGGCGTTTTAGGTACAAGTAAAAAGGACAAACAGTAAAGTGGCATATGTGGAATTAAATGAGGATTAACGATCAAGGAGGATTAGTTAGAATATTATCTCATATGGATATAAGTTTAGTAATCCAAGTTTTTCAAAGGTATGCAAAAAGTTTTAATTTATACCAAATTTCAATATAGTTGGTAGAATTTGATAATTGTTATTGATTATTTATCGAACCTTTGATCCTATTAATTGGGATAATGGCTCTGACCTTCTGGTCTCCCTTAATTGGGGGTTACTGAGAGGCGGGGTCATTACAAAAATTGTCATCTATGTTATATGCTACATCATATTTATTTTAGGATATATTACTATCAATATCCATTTCCAAAATTTTCTTATATTGCGCCTTCAATGTAGTTTATGTCCAATGGCTATATTATGAAATATAGTTATTACTTTGCTGAAGATTTGGAGCTATGGCATTAAATCTATAATATGGTTGGTGAATAATGTCCAGTCGAAGACCAGTCACTCTAAACTTCGTGTTCATAATGTCAAAACTATGTGGGATTAACTATCCCATGTGTATTCTCATTTACAGATTCTAAAGAAGGTCTTCAAGATATTCAAAAATATGGCATAAAAAGAGTATTTGATTGACGGATCTGTCGAGGACTGTAACACTCTGGGATGAATACAAAGTATATCATCCCCTTTCTTCTGACATCAAAGAAGTTCACAAAAAAGTATTTGTTGTGGCAGAAAGGAAGAATCACCATCTTCTTGGAGTAGCACACACTATTCTCCTTCACTATAATGTTCCTAAAAGTTTCCAACCTGAAGTTGTGTCTACAATGTGCTACTTAATTAACTGTATGTCTTCTTCTGTGTTGCATAATCAAGTCCCTTTATCTTATCTGTATCCAAATGCGCCTTTGTTTTCTATACCTTCTCACATCTTTTAGCACATGCTTTGTTAAGAATCTCTATCCTGGATATCTAAACTTCACCCTTGAAGTCCATTCCTATCACTCTATGTCGAGGACATGGACGTGGCCTTGGTGCGATCATGATGATTGTGCTTCTGGTACTCCTGGACATAATCCTCCTTCTAGCTCTGGTCAAGGTAAACCTCAACCTCCTACTACCAACTACTTCAGCAACTTTTATGGACACACGAGCTAGAATGAAGACTGTTGCTGGGAAAAACATGGCACACTTTCCTAGGTGTCAATGCCCTCTAATACATGTGAAGATTCAACTGCCATTGCCTCAAGTTCTACTCATCCCATGGTTGAGTGGATTCACTCAGAGTTCAAAAAACTCCTTCAGACTCATCTACCCAAGATGGTAGTTCATCTGCTTTACTTGCATCTCATGCTACTTATGGTAAAAATACATGGGTCATTTGTTGGTATGTATGCATGTAGAGACAATCATATGATGATTGTAATGGAGAATCAAATACTTAATTTGGTAATGATAAGGGTAATTCTATCTATTATGTTTGTCTCAATCCTGAGATGATCACACATACATATTAGATGTCAAAAGAATGATGTTACTTGATGGCATATGTCTTCAGGTTGAGGACCTAGACAATGAGATCATATTTATGATATAAGAGTTCATATATTCTTATTATGTCCTTAGTCATATATTACTATGGATGCAAAATATACATAAATAATAAATAAAATTAGAGGGTGTGTTGGGTAATGATTGAATCTCATTGGTCATTATATCTGATATCAAACCAATGACATAGGTATTTGTTATAGAACATTGTACCACACATACCCACAATGAGAGTGATACGCGGAGACCATGAAATGGTAGTCAAAATCATCTCTCATAGTGACAGTGGTGATTATAGTTCTAGACCTAAATTCACTACACTCATCACATGTCGTTTGATACTTTTTTGACATAATCCAGTGTGACCTTGAACAAGGGTTTCCATAAAGGTTGTGCTCAGGTGCATTGTGACACATGGGGATTGATGTGAGTGATGTAGATGGGATTTTTCCCTCCTACAAATATTGATATCTATGCCTCTTGATAAACATGACAGAGAAATGTATGGCCATACTCGTTTGACTCAATATGTGATATATGAGCTCACATGCATCTTAGGAAGTCTGCTCTAGATCAAGGAACATGGATTGAACATTGAGAGGATGATGATTTCATGCCTTGAGTTCAATCCAGATATCAGATACAAAGGAACTATACGATCACTATACGCTAATAAAAAATTGTAGGTTGAATTTATTCTCCAACTTTCCAATTACTTGGGTAGCAATGATGGTTTTAGTAACCTCTCATTGCTTGTGATGTCATAAGTTACTTATGGACATTCAATACTAGCGTAACCAGGGACCTATAGGGTCACACTCATAGGATGAAGTTGGAATATGAGTTTATTCATGAATGATGTTTAATTTGATTAGTAAATTGTTTAGGTATTCAGTTTAAACAATTGAGGTTGAAAATTGACTGACTGGACTATGAATCGACCAGATCAAGAATTGAACCGATCAATTCAATTTTCAGGTCAATTTGAACAACATTAGCTAAATATTGCCTGAGCTGGGACATGAAATGTCCAATTCACTCAGTGAATCGATTAGTTAAAGGTTCAAAATGACAAGTTTAACTTGTGAACCACCCGGTTCAATGATCAATATGATTGGATCAAGGATTGATACTGACATCACATTTTACATTAATCAAATATTGAATACCAATGTGATGAAAATTGGAAAGCAAGTGAACTGACCAGTTCAAGAGTCGAATCGGCTAGTTCACATGTGAACTGACCGGTGATAGTGAACTGACTGGTTCAACATTTTTATCTTTATGAAAATTAATGATTTTCAATCTCTTCGACTCCGAGATGAACTAGAAACCCTAAACCTGGACGTCCTATATAAGGGGGGTGGGGTACACAGTCTAGGCTTTCAGTGGCACAACAATAAGCTCTAAAAATTGTTGTCCTCTCTGATTATGGTATGGTAACTAAGAGAGCCTGAGCAAGTCCTACCTGTGAAAGGGAGGGAAAATAAGGGAGAGCAACTCAGCACTAGCACACTGATGTTTTGATGCGATGATTTTGAGTCACATTTATAGACCTGTTTTATATGTGTTTTATGCTTTAATTAGTCATTTCTATGGTTAATATCGCATAATTCATCCATTTTGGTCTTTGCCACTATTTTATGTCAAATCCCCTTTATTTCATCATTTTGAACATTAATTGTCAAATTATTATTATTTGTGTGAATTGATGTGATCTTGTCTTTGAATTTCAGGACAAACGAGTATTTGCTTCCGTCGATACCATCGATGGAAGTCGATACCATCGACATGGTCACAGGTTGCCAGCCGAAAGAAGCAGGAAAAAGTCGATACTATCGACTTTGATGTCGATGGTATCGAGTCACCTTCAGGTTGTTGGTGATGAAGCAGTCGATAGTATCAACACCAAGTCGATACCATCGATGCACGGAGGCTACAACGTCGAAAAATGACAAAACCGATGCCTAAAGGAAGTCGATACCATCGACCTGAGTCGATGGTATTGAGATGATGTCGGGCGCGAAAAAGGAAGGGTTCACTACTGCAGCGGGTCGATACCATCGACTCGCGTCGATGGTATCGACGCCGTTAGATGTGTGTTGGATTCAGATTGATCTCAATCGGACGGCTGGAGTTAATGAACGACCTAATTAGGGACTTATACCTAAGGACGGCCGCCAAGAGGAGGGGGAGATCAGATTATCCATTGCACGAGTACCGAGGAGCGAGAGAGAGGAGAACGGAGGCTAGAAGCTCATACCAGTCGATCCGGACACTGCCGAAGACGGATGTCACCACCGAGAGGCAGGAAAGCATGTGTTCTACGCAAAGGATCAATCGGTTCTTCTCCGTTCAGGGGTTTTCCCATCCAATTCACATTTTTCATATGATTTCCCCTATTTCTTCCATGTACTTGTGTGAGATGAACATGCGGGGCTAATCCCCTCCATCTTTAGGACCGGGAGTAGCCCGGGAATTCATTGTATGACAGTTTTATAATAGTAATTCATATTTTCTCTCTTAATCCGTGGTATAGTTTCGTGTTCTCAATCACATTGTTATGCTTGATCACCATAATAATAACCTAATGCCCTTAATCACTTCGACAGAAGGATTAACGACTGAAAAGAGACGAAACCTACATTAATCGATAAATCCCTTGAACAAGGTGGTGTAAAATTAATGGTGGATACTGAGAGATCATTCGTAATGCACTTAGTTTAGGGGATAGGCTACTACGACGGTGGAATCGACCTAAACCTTAGTAGTGAATTGCACCACGACAGTGGGCAATTCTATTTTCAGGCCACTATCCGGATAGAGAGAGAAGATTGAGGCATTATATAAAATCTAATATAATGAAAACCCGCAGTGAAATCGCAATCCTAAAGATACCTTTTGAATTGATTAAACCAACATTTAATCGATTGCTTCTTTTGTTTTGTTTTTATTTTTCTTTTAGTTTTAACAACAACTCTAAACTTGTTAATCGGCTTAGCTGATCGCGACTAGTTAGTAGGAGTCACCAACAATTCCGAGTATCCCTGTGTTCAACTCGGGCCTCACAAGGCCTGTACTACTCGACGCGTATACTTGCATTTTTAGCACGTAGTAAAATACACGTCAAGTTTTTGGCGCCGTTGCCGGGGATACGACAAATTGTTGGCACTTTGAGTGCTACGAGCGGCCACTCTAGGCCATATTTTTTTATTTTGAGACAACTTCAAATATTTTTTAAATTGATCTATAAATTTTTAATAATTGTTTAAGCACTGTACTAAATTTGATTTTTCTATTTTCAGGTACTGTGCATGGTGCAGACGCGTACCACTGACTACGCGCAGCACGCACCAAAGGTTCCACTGGCGGGCTCGGAAGACGAAGGTGACCATAATCAAGATCATCAAGAGGAACTGTTATCTGAATCCGAACACGAAGAGATGGCCGACGAACCAACGATTTGGGCGAAGATCAAAGCTTCTTCCGCATCTGCTTCTAAAGGGCCGATAAAGAAGCTAGCAATCAATATACCGACGTATAAGATTGATCCGGCTCTAATCAATTTGGTGAAGTCTAACGCTTTCCATGGTTTAAAGAATGAGGATCCTGTCGCGCACCTGAGTCAATTCGTGGAGAACTGCGATATGGTGAAAATTGACAGATTTCCGCAGACTGTGCTCTACTTGAATCTCTTCCCGAGTTCACTAGCGGGAGTTGCACGAGAATGGCTACACAACCTAGATAACGAATTTGTGGAGTCTTGGGACCATATGGTGGAGGTCTTCTTTGAGAGGTTCTTCCCTCCTGAGAAGACCAACGACATGATCAGAAAGATTCACAACTTTACTCAACAGGCCGGTGAAACATATTCGGAGACCTGGGAGAGATTTCAGGTCATGCTGAGGAGGTGCCCACATCACGGGATGGATGAAGAAACACAGGTGAATATCTTATATTTTGCTATCTCCGAGCACGATAGGAGTAATCTAGATTCAGCTGGGTCAGGATTCTTTCTGAATAATACGGATACCAGATGTTGGGAGATATTAAAGAACATGGCTAGGAAACAGTCATGGGGTGACAGAGGCGTTGCGAAGCAAGTCAGAGTTGCAGGTGAATCCAAAGTAATTAAGGAGCTGAATGACAAGCTAGATATTCTAGCCAAGAAGTTGCTAGCTAAGGAAGATGCATCTGAGGATGAGGAAGCCCAAGTTAAATTCATGCAACAACAGGGCTATAGAAACAATGACTATGCATGGAGAAAGGACAAAAAGTTTTCATGGAAGGATCCGAATAATTTTCTGCAGGATCCGGATGCCAAGCCACAACCTAGAGCAGAGGATAAGAACACTGAACTACTGAGTCAAATGGTACAACAGAACCGGGAGATGATGGCCATGTTTGGTAAGCAATTGCAATCTCAAGGTGATATTCTAACCAAGTTTGGACATACGCTGCAAAGACATGGAGCACAAATGCGGGCATTAGAAACCACCGTGGCACAAATTTCTAGTGAAGTGGTGGCCATCAAGCACGCCAATCAACAGAAACCGGCCGAGAATGCAAACGTGGCCCAAGCACACCATCAGGTCAAGTATATGTCTATGGTAAGCAATGAGGAGGAATCTCAGGTGCAAGAAGCTAAAGAAGAAAGAAAAATGACTTTTAATATGCATGTGTCACCGGCGATACCGTATCCACGCACTTACTATGGACTACCGGGCAGAAACCCTTTCTTCAGAAAATCACAGCGAGTTATGAATATTGCATCTCCATCTAGGCAAGAAGAACAATTGAAGGTAGTTTGTGCATGTGTGGAAACATCGAATGCGAGAGAGGAACCACAACAAGCTATTACTGTTGATGATGTCTCGCCAAAGCCCATGTCAGAGGGAGTGATTGAAGTAAGCTTAGGAAAGTTGGCCCCGAAAAGCTCATATGTGCCACCTCACAGGCGTGTGAGTGCAGCAGTTGTGTCAATTCCAGGAAATCCATGGCCAAAGAAAGAGCATCGTCATTTTAGGAAATTCTTGGAAATATTCTGAAAACTCCACATCAATATTCCATTAGTGGAGATGATCGAGAAGGTTCCCGCCTATGGGAGGTTCATCAAAGAAATCATCAATAAGAAGAGGCAGATAAAAGATGATGATATTTGTCGGATGAATGAGACGGTGAGTTCTATGATTCACGGGAGTTCGCCAAAGAAGAGAAAAGACCCAGGAGGTTTCTACATTCCATGCTCGATAGGTGATCAACATTTTCCTAAAGAATAATGTGATTCAGGCGCCAGCATAAATCTCATGCCTCTGGCGACATTTCAGAAACTTGGGTTAAAAGAAATCAAGAAGTCGGCCGCGACAATTGAATTGGCGGATGGGTCTTTAGTGAGACCATATGGAGTATGTGAAGATGTTCTCGTCAAATTGGATCGATTTATATTCCCAATGGATTTTGTTGTCATGGATATGCACCGCTCCAAAGCTGTGAAATTCTTCTAGGAAGACCTTTTCAAGCAACGGCGGATGTCGTGACTGCCTTAGGGAGAGGTACATTGTCCTTGGGAATTGGAGGAGATCGAGTTGAATTCAAATTACCGCACGATCCTCTAAGCACATGCCCCAAAGTGCCAAGATGATGAGCTTCAAGTCGTCTAGCCTAAGACGTTAAATAAGGGCGCTTGTTGGGAGGCAACCCAACCATCGGTACAGTAGGATAGTTTGTTTACATTCGTAGTTTAATTTGTTTTTACTTAGTTTTTAGTATAAAAAAGATACCGTGATCGATTTGTTTGATGTGCAGGCTGGGGCAGAGTCGATACCATCAACACACTAGTCGATGGTATCGACCGGGTTACAGGTTGACGACTGCAGATTTTGCTCTACGTCGATACCATCGACGGCCTCGTCGATGGTATCGACCTACCTACAGGAAGGTCGCGAAGAAAAAGTCGATGATATCGACACGGGCGTCGATACCATCGAGATCTCTGGAGATTTATAGACAAAATCGACTCAGGAAAGTCGATACCATCGACGTCCATGTCGATGGTAGCGACACAGCTACAGGTTGAGATGCAAAGCGGCGGTGTTGCAACAAAGACAAGTCGATACCATCGACCCATGTCGATGGTATCGACACTCCACGTTACCGATCCACGCAAACGAATCAACGGCGATCGCGGCTTCCACGTCATCGATCTGGGTGCAGCGTCGATACCATCGACCCATGTTGATGGTATCGACATGTCAGCGATCCGGGTTTCAAGATCCAGCCATCGACGACCATCGATACTCATGAGGGAGGCGGATAGCATCGACATGTGTCGATACCATCGACTCGCGTCGATGGTATCGACGGACCAACAGTGGCGCCGACCAAGTCTATATAAGGAGATTCATGACATCATTTAACGTCACACCTTCAGAGCTCTCTTCTTCCTTTGCGTCGAGCACTCCCCCGAGCCATCCAAGCCCAAAGAGCAGCAGCACCGAGCGACGATCTTCACCGAGTGGAGATTCAATTCTCCATCTTCACCGAGCTCTTCTTCTAATCCTTTTCTCGTCGCAACAATGGTGCATACAACCGGAGCTTCTTCCTCGCGCACTCATATGATTGACATCCCCGAGTTTGTCCCACCACCGCCATCATCAGTCGCACGTCCTCGACTTGTCCACCCATCCGCGGATGTGAAGAAGGTTTACGAAGAAATCCTGAAGCGCAAGATCGAGCCCACCCGTTACGTGGATCCGGAGATGATCAATGATCTTGGCTTCAAGGCAAATCTGGATTATGTACTGAAGGGGCAGGCCCACCAAACGGGCCTTGGACACGATGAGCTTAAGTACCATGAAGACGGCCAGCCATTTTTCGGCGAGTGGCCAACGTACAAAGAGCTGGTGGCGGAATTCATGGCGTCACTGGACGTCTGTGTTGTGCCCAATGAAATATCAGCAAGCGACCGCGAGTGGGAAAAGGGCAGGGTGTCTTTTCGGTTGTACAACCGTGACTACACCATCACCCTCGAGCAGTTCAATGACATCTTCAACTGGAATCACTCGCGGTACGACTACAGGTGGCCGGATAACCGCACCAACTACGACGCTCTCTTCTCCGAGTTGTTGACGGTGCCACAAGGGAAGTCAGTTAGCTACCACAACGCCGCGGTAGCCGACTTCGAGCACCCATTTGTCCGGGTCTTGCACCGGACGTTGAGCTCCACCTTGTTTGCTCGGGGCGACCTAGCCCTTAGCAAGTTTCAGGAGCCTGACCTTTTCTTTCTCTACAAGCTTCTGACGCAACAAGAGTGCAACTGGGGCGCCTTCTTTCTGCAACGAGTTTTGGCGGTGAAGCGGAGTACGAGGAAAGCGCCGATTCACTTCGGCGGGCTAATCACCAAGCTGGCTTCATACCTTGGCTTGAATTTCCAGACCCTCACTCCTCTATCTACTAAGAGCAAGGTGAACTTGCAACATTTACACCGGTCCAATCTCATTCTTCTCCAAGATGGCGTGGCGTTCGCACACTTCCACGTAAATCAAGCATATCAGGAGTGTTCTCTACCCGACCCCATCTTCAACATCGAAGGCGCGCAACATTTCCGGTGGCCAATCATAGCCATCGATTCCGATGAAGAAGACGGAGGCAACAATGGTGGCGATGACGAGGCGACGGAAGAGGAGGAAGAGGCATTCACACCTCTTCGATCACGAGTGGCACCCCAGAAGCGCCCTGGGATGCATCCGGGTGCATCTTCATCTTCTCCGCATCGACCTCCACCACCACAGCCCTCACAGCAGAGTGAGGATGTTTATTCTATGTAGGGAATGTACAACATGCTCCAAGATATTCAGCAGACGCAGCACAGCCACACCGCTGCATATGCCGGTATTCAAGACACCACCAACTGGATTTTTGTCAACCAATAGGCGATCTTCGAGAATGAGCGCCTTCTTTTCGCCAATCAAGAGAACATCCATGATCAGCTGCATCGGATGGAGCAGCAGCAGCAACCGTTTTATGATCATTACTGGAGCCATAATTATTTTGGGGGGTATCCACAACCTCCTCCGATGCCCCAGTATGATCCGACCTTTCAGGGGCAATACCCATCTTGGGACCCCACTTCTTCGCACCCGCCTCCACCTCCACAAGAGTGATATGGTATCACTGTTCCAACCTTTGAGTTTGTTTTTGACTATGAGGCCATAGTCAAATTCAAGCTTAGGGGGGTAGTTGGAACAGTTCTATCTTTTATTGTTTTTAGTTTTTAGCATTTTTTTGCTTTTATTCTCTTGTTATTTATTTCTTGCTATTTTAGTTTTTGTAGGATCCACGTGCTATCTAGTGTAATTGTGGATGTCGTAAAAGTGTGTCATCTTGTTGTTAGTGCATGGGAAATTCAAGGGAAATTTGAAATTTGAAAATTTTTGTGTGTTTGGATAGCTTGCTTTGTTTGACCTTGGGGCACACAACGTTTCATACCTGTACTCCTAATGACTCATGAAAGTGGACGGAAATGGTTGTTTGAGCCTAAACTGACCAAATGGTAATGAGACTTTAATTGGATGTAAGAGAGAGAATCCTCTAAACTACTACACAGGTCAGTAAGGAGGGACGCATAATATCTTTCTAAGGTTCAGTTATCTAGTCTTGTGATCGTTCCACTTCATTTTTCCATAATTCACCCAAGAATTGGAAGTAAAGTGCAGTTTTAATTCCTTTTGTGTGCATAGCATTTAGATAGGATTTGCATTGGTATTTTCCATATGTTTGCATAAAAAGAAAAAAAATATAGTGATTCATGCACATTACCTTTAGGTGCATGCCATGTAGTTGCACTCATGATTTTCATGCATAAAGTATATCATGTATCTAAATTTTTCCCCAATGGTGAATTAAATTGTTCCATACCTTCTAAATAGTGCAAAAGAAAAATTTTCTGAGTATGAAGAAAATAGCCCAATAAAATTATCTTTAAGCAATTATGGATATGTGGGCTGAAAAAAAAAGCTGAAAATCTGCAATAGAAAAAAAAAGAAAAGAAAAAGAATTTAGAAGAAAGTGAAATAAGAAGGAGAAAGGAACGTAATATCACTTATATTTCAGGATAATTGAGTACATGATGTAGCTTGACTAGATATCCATCTCATTTTGAGGCGGATGGTTAGTGCATGCATCATTCCACCCAATTTTAGGCATTAGGGCATTTCTAAGGTGCACTTGCATCATATAGGACATTTTTGTATTATGCATGTTGAAACTGTACAATACTTCCACTTTCTTCCATGAGCTACCCATTTTCATCCACCCGTTGCTCGGATTGGTAGGCCACCGTGAATTTCTCCTCACTAATGAGTATCAGGAGAACTGCTTCTATGTAGATGGTAGTTAGGGCGAGCAACGTAGTATAGGCGATCACAAGATGCACCAAGTCTGAACCGGCGAATTTTATTATGTTAACTGCCTTATGTGATAGTGTTCATTGGTTAGGAGGTCAATGTCTTTTATTGATGATTACTGTCGCCTTTAGGGTAATTACCGTTCTGTGGTTAGAGAGGGCCAGTATGTGAATGTCTGGTGGGAGTCATATGGGATGTTGGGTTTTTGTGTTGTTTTTCAGTTGACATTTGCAATTCTATTCTAAGGATTAGTTGCTCGAGGGCGAGCAACGTTCAAGCTTAGGGGAGTTTGAAGCGATGATTTTGAGTCGCATTCATAGACCTGTTTTATATGTGTTTTATGCTTTAATTAGTCATTTCTATGGTTAATATCGCATAATTCATCCATTTTGGTCTTTGCCACTATTTTATGTCAAATCCCCTTTATTTCATCATTTTGAGCATTAATTGTCAAATTATTATTATTTGTGTGAATTGATGTGATCTTGTCTTTGAATTTCAGGACAAACGATTATTTGCTTCCGTCGATACCATCGACGGAAGTCGATACCATCGACATGGTCACAGGTTGCCAGTCGAAAGAAGCAGGAAAAAGTCGATACTATCGACTTTGATGTCGATGGTATCGAGTCACCTTCAGGTTGTTGGTGAAGAAGCAGTCGATAGTATCGACACCAAGTCGATACCATCGACGCACGGAGGCTACAGCGTCGAAAAACGACAAAACCGACGCCTAAAGGAAGTCGATACCATCGACCCGAGTCGATGGTATCGAGATGATGTCGGGCGCGACAAAGGAAGGGTTCGCTACTGCAGCGGGTCGATACCATCGACTCGCGTCGATGGTATCGACGCCGTTAGATGTGTGTTGGATTCAGATTGATCTCAATCGGACGGCTGGAGTTAATGAACGACCTAATTAGGGACTTATACCTAAGGACGGCCGCCAAGAGGAGGGGGATATCAGATTAGCCATTGCATGAGTACCGAGGAGCGAGAGAGAGGAGAACGTAGGCTAGAAGCTCATACCAGTTGATCCGGACGCTGCCGAAGATGGATTTCACCACCGAGAGGCGGGAAAGCACGTGTTCTACGCAAAGGATCAATCAGTTCTTCCCCGTTCAGGGGTTTTCCCATCCAATTCACGTTTTTCATATGATTTCCCCTATTTCTTCCATGTACTTGTGTGAGATGAACATGCGGGGCTAATCCCCTCCATCTTTAGGATCGGGAGTAGCCCGTGAATTCATTGTATGACAGTTTTATAATAGTAATTCATATTTTCTCTCTTAATCTGTGGTATAGTTTCGTGTTCTCAATCACATTGTTATGCTTGATCACCATAATAATAACCTAATGCCCTTAATCACTTCGACAGAAGGATTAACGGCTGAAAAGAGATGAAACCTACATTAATCGATAAATCCCTTGAACAAGGTGGTGTAAAATTAATGGTGGATACTGAGAGATCGTTCGTAATGCACTTAGTTTAGGGGATAGGTTACTACGACGGTGGAACCGACCTAAACCTTAGTAGTGAATTGCACCACGACAGTGGGCAATTCTGTTTTCAGGCCACTACCCGGATAGAGAGAGAAGATTGAGGCATTATATAAAATCTAATACAATGAAAACCTGCGGTGAAACCACAATCCTAAAGATACCTTTTGAATTGATTAAACCAACATTTAATCGATTGCTTCTTTTGTTTTGTTTTTATTTTTCTTTTAGTTTTAACAACAACTCTCAACTTGTTAATCGGCTTAGCTGATTGCGACTAGTTAGTAGGAGTCACCAATAATTCCGAGTATCCCTGTGTTCGCCTCGGGCCTCACAAGGCCTGTACTACTCGACGCGTATACTTACGTTTTTAGCGCGTAGTAAAATACACGTCATGTTTGAAGGGAAAACTCCTTCCCGTTGGCTCTAGCAAGAGCAACAAGAATTCCTAGTGGTCTGTGTGGACTGCGATAGAGGCAAGGAGGTTGTTACCACCCTCTAGGAGGTCAAAAAATACCATTTTCTGTGGTGGTACCATCTTGATAGTTGTCCATGTGCAACTTGCGAAAGAAGCACACTACTGCAAGAGTAGTCATTGAAATTGCTCCAGGACCAGGTATATCTCTAGCTATCCTTCTTTCCCAGATACGTCATTGTTGATGCAATTTGCTAGATTGAGGATCGAGCATTAAATTTTTGTTTTCAGTACCTTCTCTACTGCCTCAATACTACATTAAATTTCCCAATAGTGGTATAAGATCCACATTAGTTTATGATGTATGTGTACTTTAACCGATACGATAAAATTTATTTCACTACATACAATGTAGATTTTAAAATGATTAATGTGCAAATCTGATTAAATACCACATACAATCCCAAAAGATATATATGATATGATATATATGCAATACATACACATCGTCGTAAAACTGTTTTGATGGTAATTGGAAGTGAGGTTATGGCCAAAACCCCAGTGGACTGAGTGCACGGTTGATTGGTTTATTTCCTATTGTTACTCAGTTTGTATATTGAGCCTCTCTCCTCCTTTCTAGATGTCCATTAATGCTCCTATTCCTATTTCCCCTCGAAGTAACTTGAGGTTTTCCCTTTTACAATGTAATATGGCTTAGCATAGTCTTAATTTATGTTTTGTCATGAGAAGATGTTATGTACTAGAAGATTCAATTGATTGAGAGTCATGTCAACTGAAGGACTGAGGAGGCCAGATGACAGGATGAACCGATTGATTGGTGGATGAACCGATCAGCTAGAGGAGTCCATACATCACTTAAAGTTGAGAACCAAATGACCATTTCAAGAGACAAATTAACTGACTAGGAGGCCAACCAATCAATTCAAGAGTTGAAAAAATCAACCCAGATCAGTTCCAACACATATTTCTTCTATACATGTTTCTACGTATGATGTGGACCTAGGTGGTAGCAATTACTTGTGGATCAATTGCATTAGTGTGACCATAACCATTTCTCATATGTTTTATGATTTCATGTTTCTTTTTTTGACATAGCATGTATATATACATACTATATGTATTTGGTGATTGAATATGTATATACATTTATGTATAAAATCTCTCAATCAATATTAAATCTAATATGCTTTCCAAAAGCGAGATGCATGAAAAGATTGATCGACCAAGCGTAGGTTATGCCAAAGTATGGTTTGCCGTCTATCTCATGGAAGTGTGATGGTAGATATGTGAGCTTTCCAGAGTAGGCTGCAAATTCTGTCATGTTGGCTTTTGGTTTAGGCTTAACTAGGTGACCTTAATGAGATTAAGTGCCTAGAAGCATAATGATGAACTATAGCAAAGAGTTGTGCATACCATCTATCTAATAGTTGCATTGGATGCAATTAACAAATATTACCTACCTAAATAGTCAATTTGTGGGCGATCAATCAAAACTGACTCATGATTTGATGAAATATGAATCTTGGCTCACTAGAAGATTGTACGTTGCAGTCTTCCAAATTAGTAGTGAGGGTTATCAGTTTGAATTAAATAGTGGGAGTGATAATTAATTAAAGGTATAATTAATATTGTCAAACTTATCAAATCAAAATAATATTTTTTTTGACAAAAGTTGCAATTTTCTTTTGTAGAATGTAATGACAAACAAATCATCATTGTGAGTTCTTAAAAGGAACAAACTAAACACGACAAAATTCCATGATTGGTTCTAGACTTCGAGAAGGGTTCTCAATGATGAGCATAATCTCTATGTCTTGGATACACCAGTGCTAAAGGAACCTACTCATGACGCACCTAGGACTGAGGTGGATGATTATTGGAAGCATGCCAACACTGCCTTATACATTAAGAACCTTATTCTATGTTTTATGAACTATGAGTTGCATGAGCAACATCAATACTACCATTCTCTCTCTCTCACACACACAATGAGCTTGAATTGATACTACTACTGTTCTCTCTCTCTCACACACACACACGATGAGCTTGAATGAATATACTACTACTACTACTACTACTCTCTCTCACACACACAATGAGATTGAATCAATACTACTACTATTACTACTCTCTCTCTCTCTCACACAATGAGCTTGAACCATTACTACTATTATTCTCTCTCTCTCTCACACACAATGATCTTGAATCAATACTACTCTTTCTCTCTCTCTTACACAAACAATGAGTTTGAATCAATACTACTACTACTACTACTACTACTACTCTCTCACACACACGATGAGCTTGAATCAATACTACTACTACTACTACTCTCTCTACACAATGAGCTTGAATCAATGCCACTAGTACTCTATCTCTCTCTCTATCACACACACACAATGAGCTTTAATCAATATTAATACTAACTCTCTCTCACACACAATGAGCTTGAATCAATACTACTACTCTCTCTTTCTCTCTTACATACACACACAATGATCTTAAACCAATACTACTACTACTACTTTCTCTCTTTCACTCACTCACTCACTCTTTCTCACACACACATTTGGATTTATTTGAGGCCCCATCTCTTGCTTCAATCTAAACCACACACCCTTGTCTTACTGGCAATCCCTGAGGGCATGTAGGGTGGTCTCATTGTCACTAGGGGTGCGCACCTAGGCATGCCTAGGATGGCAAGGCACCCTAGGGGTGTGTGCTTTGCCCTATCCCTTGCCTATATTGCCACCTCGAGTAATTTTGTTGGTCTTAGGGCATATTTATGGGTTGTGATGTTTCATGTGATCGTCTTACTATTCAAAACAAATATGATCATCTGTGTTACATGTTATACATAATTTTTATTTTAAAATATACTACTCTCAGTATGCATTTCTAGAAAACATTTTTAGATTGTGCCTTCAATTTAGTTTATGTCCAAAGGCTATATTATGAAAGAAAGTTTATACTTTGCTGAAGATTTGGAGCCTTGAAATTAAATCTATGTTCATATGTTGACATGTAGAATAATTTGTTTCCTTTTTAGGCATCAATGTTAATTAGAATCTAGTGTAAATATAATTGATTATGTTATTATATCATAAAATAAATGTATATGAAGGAAATCACTAGACCTATATGTATATACCACATTATCACTATGAAAATATGTATATGAGGGAGGAGATGTTTACAAAAATTATAGAAGATATGTATATGTATACATGGAAAATGTGTTGGATTCGTAATATTTGAAAGTCGCTTAGGAGTACCCAAATGTGAAGGTGTCTAGCCTTGGTACCTGAATGCCTTGCCACATTTGACATGTTTGTGTGTGTCTTAGAGAATCTAGAGGGGATATGTTTTGTGGGATGGTTACATGTTGTGTAGTGGATCCCTTAATTGAGTTTCTATCTTATATTTTTGCCCATTTTCATATTAAGATGTTCATCATGCATGCTATTTCCCCATTTATCATATTTTTATGTCAAATGCAGTCATTAAAGATATTTTGCATGTTTAGTAGGTACTTTGGATGCTACTTCATGAAAGGAGGAGAGAGAGGCGATTCAAAGAATTTTAATACTCATGGAAAGGTCCAAAAAGTCACTAAAGGAGAATCCAACCTACCCCAAGCTCAAGTGCCATAGAGCCCCTAAAAATGGTTGTTTTGTAGTTAGAATGGACACTCTCCAACAACAAACATCAAAATCCCTAAAATCCTCCAATTTCACCTTTCACCCATCAACGTATGTAGAATGCTCGACCATGCTATAAAGGCCAAAATCCATCATTTCATGTCCAAATCACCATTTTTCAAGAAATTGCTAGCACTTAACCATAGAACGAACGTTCAGAGACCTGAACTCCATGTTATTTTCCCATTTTCAACAATTATTTGTCCATTTATCCCACTTTTTCATTCACAACCAAAATTGCGGTACTGATTAGAATGACCATGCTATTATTTCCATTTAACCAATTCCCTATCCATATAGCCTACTTTTTCATTCATAGCTAAGATGGTCATTTTGAACAGAACAATCTTTGCACTTTTCATGCAGAATGCCCGTCCTAAGTAGGGCCCTCAATGTATCTTACCAACTGTCATAGGTAATGGTATGCGTGATGTCCCCAGATTTTCTAAAACTTAATCTGATGTGTGACATCCAAATTAAAACCTCACCTCAGTGAGATACAATTTAAACACCACACATTAGTCTAAGAAGAAGCAAATCAGAGGAAGTCAAAAGGAAAACAACAATAGCACATGTACATGAACAATAATAAAACCTTACAAGAAATGTTCACCATTCATGATATAATTACATAATGAATTGCTAAAACATTTGATATTACATATTGAGAAAAACACTTCTACATATACATGTACTATCACTAAACAATAGGATCTTAAGACAACATGTCCACCTGTACATCAGCTCGCCACACAAGTCTAAACTATCCATGGTTGTTCAAGAGCATGTCCACAACCTAAATAGAAAATTACATGTGGTACACATCAACACAATATTCAAGAATATTGTACAGAGTACGCCTACATGTCTTTTATATACCTCTCATTACTAAGCCTGGAAATAAGATAAAACTAGAACTTGGTAGTAATAAACAAATATAAGAAAAAGCATATACTTTCACAAAGATGTTCATTAACAAGAGATAACACATATTTTAAGCTCATTTTCTATTATATCATCCATGCATTTACTACCTGGGAGTTGAATGCAATAAGGCCTTTATGATCTACTACCAAAGAGTTGGATCATTTCACAATGTGATCTACTACCAATGAGTTGGATCACTTCCAGGTACTTTACTACGAAAGAGTTGAAGTACTTACTTTCCAACACTTTACTACCAAAGAGTTGAAGTGCTTGGATATAATGGAACAAATATATTATGTTTCTTTTTTTGATCAGTAAGCGTGAGGCTCTTCTATTACTTTCCAACAAGTAACATTTACAAGTGAAAGAGCAGCGCTCCAATATGTGTCAAAAGAAACAAAAATTAAGCAGCAAAGTTAGCTATTTATACAGAAGGGAAGCTATCTCTGCAGGCTATCAAAGTCACTCTGAATGCGTCTCCAAACCCCCTTTATAGAAGGGTCAACATTCTCAAAAATGGAGATATTCCTCTGGTACCATATGTGGTATAGGGCAAGGATAACAAGCAGCTTCTCCTTGATGCCTTTAATGGACAACAGATTTGCACTGCTTTTCGGTAAATAAGTAGTTGCGCCAAAAACTCTGCTCCAGATTTCATTTGCGATCTCACATCTCCAAAGGATATGTTGGGTATTTTCACTGCAGGTCTTGCACAAGGTGCAGCGGGAGGCTAGGGAAAAGCCTCTGTTTTGGAGATAACTATCAGTCATGAGGTTTCCGTGGAACATCTTCCAGCAGCTAACCTTCATCCTTGGGGGGGATTTGCTCTTACATAACCAACAAGCCCAACCTACTTCTTCATGAGCTACCCTGCAAAGGTTCCAAGCATCCTTTAGCTTGAATTCAGTCATATTCCCATAGTGGCATAAATCGTTGCCTTGAGTTAGAGGAATGCTGCTGCAAATTTCAGCAAGCCTCTCCACCCCCCGGGTTGAAGGAAGCTTCCATTTATTGTCACTGATAATATTACTTAGGCGAGCTTGTTGGGAGAGATTGGTTCGCATGGCCAGAGAAGGATTCAGCAGGTGAGAAAGAAAGGCCCCTTGCACCCAAGGGTCTTTCCATAGGGAGATAGAACAGCCATCTCCAATTTTATAGCACACCAAAGGGAGGACTATGTCTCTATATTTCAGAAGCATCTTCCAAAGCCAGCTTTGCCCTTGTCTGGTTGGGCAAGACAATAAGGTGTCCTTTGCCAAATACTTGTTATGAACCCACCGAATCCAGTGGGAGTTTTTATGATTGGCGATGTCCCACAACAGACGCATCATACCTGCTGTATTCCAGTCTTCTACCCTGTGAATGCCCAGACCAACCTCTCTTTTTGGCCTGCAGATCGTGTCCCAGTTAACAGTATGAAAATGCTTCCCATCTTCTGTCTCCCCAGAGGAAATTCCTGCACAAGGTTTCAATCTCACTCATGGTAGCCTTTGGAATAGGAAACACACCCGTCCAAAATATATTATGTTTCATGTGTTCATAGCCATAAGTATGGAAAATCAAACAAGATATCATAAAAGAACAATCATTTCAACCAATACCATATGCCAAGTATTTGCTACACATATACTACAAGCATAATGTATAATAAGTCAAGTAAGAGGTAATGGCGTACCTTCCAAAGAGATACCCTAATCATCACATATTCATGAATCATCTATATCCATGTTCAAACCATGATTAAGACAAGATCATACATACCATCATCAGATTCTCATCATCTTAACCCTAGCATGATTCATTAGGGTTTCACTTAGTTCATTGGGATATTCTCATTGTTACTTATATTCTTGTCTTGGGATTATCTTACTGATCCTATATTCCATATTATTGATCATTAACTGATAATAGTGTTTTCCATCATTAGGTGAACATAGTAACACTATGTCACATATTAACCCTAGGTTACATCATTAACCTAAATTAGGGTTTCATGACATGTATTAAGGTTCATATTCATATAACATGGATTCTGTGTATAAAACTGATCTCATATTTACATATTATCTTACGGTCACTGATATGAGTTTTTTTTAATTTCATCATTTATTGAGCATGCATGTATTTATTGCATTTTATTTAGGGTTATTAACCCTAGATAGACATTCTAAGAAAATTACATGATTATGTGTCACAACATGATCATATCTGATGTCAGATGGATTCTAAAACACATTTAAGAGTTACTGATGCATTCTCACAATTTTAGGTCTTCATTTGATATTTATTATCCATTAAACAAGTATATAGAATCTTACATGATATTATTGGCTTTTAAGATTCAAAAGACTAATATCATGGTCCCATGTTGTTCTACTCATATTTCCAAAAAATTTGGTATATTATTTGTATTTTTTAATTATTGTGCTAATTATTACAAATTATACAAGATCTAAGATTTATTGAAGATAATTACCTTTAAAGGCCAATCGAGAGTCACCATGTGGCGACTAGACTAGCGCTGCCCTTAGCTTGCTGTGGGCCGGTTTGGTTCAGAGATTAGCCGCTCGATTTCTCTTGGTTTGGCAGTTGTACCCAGTCTGTTTCCTTTCCCTCTTTGCGTTCTCAGATCCACGCCCGATGCAGAAATCTGTGAGTCCGTCTGGCCTCTGGTGTTTGGCCGCCGCCACGGGGTTCCGCGGAATTCACCCTTCACATGAGAGTGAGCCCTCCACCACCGTTAGGGATCTCTTCCGATGGGCAATCGGACCGTGGTCGAACCCTCCTCTCTAACCTCTGATAGTGCCAGGTTCTCTCTCTGCGATCTGCACGATCTCACCGCCTTCACTGTCGTCAGGTCCAAAGCTATGCTGTTGGACTGGTCTACTCCGATGAGAAAAGGCACCCCTGTCCTCCTCGTCGGCCTCTGATGACGCCTCCCGTAGGCTGCTTCAGTGTCGAGATGGCCTACTCGATGACAAGCCATCTCCTCTTCTGCTCGCCGTCAACTGTCTCTGCGCTCGACGCCTTCGTGCGTTTGTCCTTGCACCACCGTCGATCCTGTCTCCAGTGGTCGGCCGCCAGAACCTTCTTCTCACCACTGGTCTTAACTGTCGTGCTGTGTCTTCTCTCTCCCCGACTCCTCTAAACTCAACCTCACTTTCCCGCTTTTCTAAGATCATCACAGATCTGCAAATAGACTCCCACTTCCATTCTCTTCCTTGGTCTTTGTCCAATGATAGAGAGTAGACGAGGTTGGTAGTTTTAAACCCCCTCATCCCCTTAATCTCTACTCTTAAGTCGGGGTTTAGGATACCAATCTTAGCGAAACGTGATCAACCGTTCTCTTATCTTCCCCTCTCGCCCCACTATGTGTGTACATGGTATCGTGGGAACTCACGGTTCCAAGGCTGACTGTAACTGGAGGGAAAAGACGGTCTTCTCAGCCACTGACCATATCCGATGCACACAGGATGAAGGGCATCATTAGGTCGATCTATGCATTGCATGCCACAATGGCTTGTAACAAAGGTTGATGTCCAGCTTAATGCTAAGAATAATTTGAACCGTAGTCTTTCATACCTAAATATACATATTACTTCATCATATTCAAACTTAGATAACTTTGACTAGGAACCTCAATTAACCAGGAAACTAGGACCACAACTTTTTCATCACTCAAGTTGCATCCCATCCAACTTTGGTGCCAAGATTTAATTATTCGACCATTAAATCATGTACATCAAAAGAGCATAATCTAATGGATCATAATTATGATTTCAACACAACTAACATCCATATTTGATTAAAGCACTTGGGACTCTTTAAATAACACAACACATGGGTCTAATTATCTCATTAGGTAATCACATACTTTAAAAGTTCACTCCATCACATCCTACACACCTTAAAAGAAATTTCGTACTTGAAATTAAGTCAAAATCTAATCCATCACATCATATACATCTTAACAGAAATTTGTCCTCAATATTAAACCATTCTCATACTCCAAGGGAAAACTAAAAGATATTCATATACATGTAGGGGCCACTCTTGGTAAAACATATCCACAAACAAGAGCTCTAGAACATATATGCAAAACCCTTGAAGGATTTCTAGAGAATCTAGGGTGTAACATCACCTCATAAGATTAGAACAAGGGTTTAGAAGTTCTAGTTATGTCATGACATATCTAATATGTTAGGGTTTCATCCTTATCTTTACCCATGCATTAGGTTTCCCACAACATATTACCATGTTCTAAAGGAGTTAACTATAGTTAGCCCATTATATCAAGGTGTCATCAACATTTTATTGAGCTAATTTTTAGAACATGTTCAACATTAAGATATGCTTTTTAGGAGGGAGTTAACTATAGTCAACCTACTTTATCTATCTAGATCATATCAAGGTGTCACCATCATTATGTTGTGCTAACTGTCAAACTATATTTTTCATATTTATTAAGCACTAAACACCTCATGTAACATGTTTCATTCATATGATCTTATCTCATTGCTCATAATAAATTGCAACCTTTACTAGTGATTTCATCACAAGATTAACCAATAAAATTTCACATTATCATCATTAGTCATGTATATGGTTAACCATTTATACATAGAAACTATTAAACCATCTCTAGGTTTTCATCATGTCATGTCTATATATCACGTCTCGAGATTAGATCACATCCTTACATATATTATATCATGGTTGTACTAAACAAACTTATGTGAGTGGCTAATCAAACATATATCATAACTTTATCTAGTCCCATTGAGGTTCACCTAACCCATATCATGAGGGTAGTTCCATGCTCAGTCTCTATGAGCTAACTCAACTCCATGAGTATCTCATGTGCATAAAACTTTATCCTCCCTGTTTGGTCTAGGGTTCTTAAGTCTACCCCATTGGCATTGGCAGATCAACTTCACAAGCTCTAGTCACATAAGCACAAACCAAAACATGATGTGACATTCTGTTCATAGGTTCTCTACCCAAGAGACATGCTTACCCAAAACTCTGTCTTATACACAAGCACTAGATTCCTACAAGGAACCACCAACCTGAGCTTGAGGATTTAAAGAATCTAACATAGTTACCTCCTCTAGGTTCTTGGGACTCTCTCACTTATGCAGATGGTAGGTTCTCATATTTCATTGTTCACATATGCACATATATTACCAACCTCTCTCTAACTCTAGCGTTTGGTCCTCCCAAGGACATCTAGTGTTCAACAAGGCTATAGGAATCATGCATAAATCGAGTCATCTCAATCACTTAGTAGTAGTCTAGTTTAGGACGTATCATATCACATATCTCATAATTCTCATATCTTAGAGTTTAGGTTCTCTGACCTTCTCCCTATGGGTCTCACTCTTACTTGAGCTAACCCCAAAATTGGTCCTAACACTAGAGGTCCTACATTGTAAAAGTGCTTGAGGCTCTTGCTGATTCACATCCTTGTCTTCACTTATCTTATCTCATCTTACAAAACAGACATACTTTCATCATCAAAACCTATCTCAAATCCTCAAAAATAAACATAAGTCCTTAAAGACAACATTGATCATCATAAACCATCTTATATCATCCATATTAGACCTACATCATATCATCAAAACTTATTTCATCTATACCATCTATCATATATTCTAACAAGACTTTAAACATCTGATCTAGAACTACACTCTCTTCTAGACTGATGTCATTCACTTTCACTTAGGTTACATGACCACCTCCTACTCGTACATGTGTGGGGACACATTTTTTTAATAGTTATATATATAATAAAGTATTATGTAGTTTTTCTCCAATAAAACATGCGTCAGAGAAAACTATCGAGGTTCAATCCAATTGGAACCCAAAACCAAATCGTGAAAATGAGTGCCCCACACATAGTAGAGAGTACAACTCCATGAAAACTACTAAAAAGGGTAAAAACAATGTTTAGACTAGTGTCACTACTCTAGACAACGGGCGCCAGATGTCTAGGGTTTCTCTTCCCTTGATGTACATCATTTCCAAATAATGCAATGTCCAATACCACTGCATTATAAGGAAATAATGACATCTAAGGACTTGCTATACAATAAGCACCAGTCTAGACCTAGTTCTCAGTCATCTAGGTTCTAACCTAGAGGCTAGGTCAGATCTAGTCTCTAAAAGATGACTAATCTAACCCTAAAGATGTTCAAGTTTAGGTTTTTCTTTAGTTTGAGATGCATGATGAGCAAATGTCAGGCTTTGCTGTTGTTCATGCTCTGATACCACCTGTGACATCCCCATATTTTGTAAAACTTAATCTGATGTATGACATATAAATTGAAACCTCACCTCGGCAATCATCCCAATTTAAACACCCCACACTAGGATAAGAAGAAGAAAATCAAGGGAGTCAGAAGGAAAACAACAGTAGCACATGCACATGAACAATAATAAAACCATACAACACATGTTCACCATTCAATACATAATTACATAATGAATTGTTACAACATTTTGTATTACATATTGAATAGCAAACTTCTACATATACACGTACTGCCACTAATTGATAAGATTTTAAGACAATAGGTCCACCTATACATCAGCTCACCACACAACTCTCAACTATCCATGGTTCTTCAAGAGCACATATCAACAACCTAAACAAAAGATTACATGTGGTACATTGCAACACAATATTCAAGAATATTGTACTGAGTACGCCTAAGTGTCTTTTATATAGCTCTCATTACTAAGCTTGGCAATAAGATAAAACTAGAACTTGGTAGTAATAAACAAATATAAGAAAACACATATACTTGCATACAGATGTTCATTAACAAAAGAGAACACATATTTTAAGCTCATTTTCCATTATATCATCCATGAGTTTACTACCTGAGAGTTGAATGCATTAAGGCCTTTATGATCTACTACCAAAGAGTTGGATCACTTCCAATTACTTTACTACCAAAGAGTTGAAGTACTTACTTTCCAACACTTTACTACCAAAGAGTTGAAGTGCCTAGATATAATGGAACAAATATATGATGTTTCATGTGTTCATAGCCATAAGTATGGAAAATCAAACAAGATATCATAAAAGAATAATTATTTTGTCCAATACCATATGCCAAATATTTGCTACACATATACTACAAGCATACTATATAATAAGCCAAGTAGGAGGTAATAGTGTACCTTCCAAAGAGATATCCTAATCATCACAATTCATGAGTCATCTATATCCTTATTCAAACCCTGATTAAGACAAGATCATATATACCATCATCAGATTCTCATCATCTTAACCCTAGTATGATTCATTAGGGTTTCACTTAGTCCATTGTGATATTCTCATTGTTACTTGTATTCTTGTCTTGGGATTATCTTACTGATCTTATATTCCAGATTATTATTCATTAACTGATAATTGTGTTTTCCATCATTAGGTGAACATATTAACATTATGTCACATATTAACCCTATGTTACATCATTAACCTAAATTAGGGTTTCATGACATGTATTAAGGTTCATCTTCATATAACATGGATTTCATGTATAAAACTGATCTCATATTAACATATTATCTTACAGTCACTGATATGAGGGTTTTCTGTGAATTTCATCATTTATTGAGCATGTATGTATTTATTGCATTTTATTTAGTGTTATTAGCCCTAGATAGACATTCTAAAAAAATTACATGATTATGTGTCATAATATGTTCATATATAATTTTAGATGGATTCTAAAACACATTTAAGAGTTACTGAAACATTCTCATAGTTTGAGGTCTTCATTTGATATTTATTATCCATTAAACAGGTATACAACATCTTACATGATATTACTGACATTTAAGATTCAAAAGACTGATATCAAGGTCCCATCTTGTTCTACTCATTTTTCTAAACATTTTAGTATATTATTTGTATTTTTCTGATCATTGAGATAATTACTACAAATTATACAAGATTTGAAATTTATTGAAGATAATTACCTTTAAAGGTCAACTGAGAGTTGCCACGTGGTGACTATGCTAGCACTGTCCTTAGCTTGCTACAGACCGGTTTGGTTCAGAGATTAGCCACCCGATTTGTCTTGGTTTGGCTATTGGACCCAATCTGTTTCATTTCCATCTTTGTGTTATCAGATCCACGCCCGATGCAATGATCTGCGAGTCCATCTGGCCTCTGGTGTGTTGCCATCACTACGAGGTTCCAGGGATCTTGTCTTTCATGTGAGAGTGCACCCGTTGCCACTGTGAGGGATCTCTTCTGATGGGAAACTAAACTGTGGTTGAACCCTCCTCTCTAACCTCTAATAGTGTTGAGTTCTATCTACAGTCTGCATGATCTCACCACCTTCACCTTCATCATGCCCAAAGTTTGCTATCGGAGTGGTCTACTCTAACGAACAAAGGCACCCTCTCCTCCTCGTCCGATCTCTGATGATGCCCCCCTTAGGCTGCTTCAGTGTCGAGATGGCCTATTTGAAGACAAGCCATCTCCTCTTCTGCTTGCCATCAACTGTCTCTCCGCTCGATGCCTTCGTGTGTTTGTCCTTGGCAATGTCGTCGATCCTGTCTCTGGTGGTTGGCTACCAGAACCTTCTTTTCACCACTGGTCTTAACTTTCGTGTCGTATCTTCGCTCTCCCCAGATCCTATGAACTTGACCTCACTTTCCCATTCTTCTAAGATCATCACAAATCTACAAATAGACTCCCACTTCCATTCTCTTCCTTGGTCTTTATCCATCGATAGAGAGTAGAGGACGTTGGTAGTTTTGAACTCCCTCGTCCCTTAATCTCTACTCTTATGTTGGGGTTTAGGATCTCAATCTCAGTAAAAATGTGATCAACCATTCTCTTATCTTCCCCTCTCGCCCCACTATGTGTGTACATGGTATTGTGGGTACTCACGGTTCCAAGGCTGATTGTAACTGCTGGGAAAAGACAATCTTCTCAACCATCTGACCATATCCGACACACATAGGATGAAGGGCATCATTAAGTCGATTCATGGATTGCATGCCACAATGGCTCGTAACAAAGGTTGATGTCTAGCTTAATGCTAAGAATAATTTGAACTGTAGTCTTTCATACCTAAATATACATATTACTTCATCATATTCAAACATAGATAACTTTGACTAGGAACCTCAATTAACCATGAAACTAGGATCACAACTTTTTCATCACTCACGTTGCATCCCATCCAACTTTGGTGCCAAGACTCAATTATTCAACCATTCAATCATGTACTTCAAAAGAGAATAATCTCATGGATTATAATTATGATTTCAACACAACTAACATCCATATTTTATTAATGCACTTGGGACTCTTTAAATAAGACAACACATGGGTCCAATTATCTCATTAGGTAATTACATACTTTAAAAGTTCACTCCATCATAGAATGGGTAATTTGTCTCTCCACCAATATCCTTATCCCACCCTTATGGTTACCCTCTTATCCACAGGGGCAACAAAGAGGGTAAGGGTGAAGAGGGGAATTTTTGTCTTCTAAAAACTTGTGCTAATATTGAAAACCATAAATAACTCCTAAGAGGTTGCTCTAGTATGTTCTTCTCCTCCTTTTTGTGATCTAGTTCCTTCAAGTGCGGTCTATGGAATAGCCTCTAGGTGAGATGACTCCAACATGATCCCTCCTAAATGAGACATGGAATTTATTAGTTGTCTTTAGGTGGTTGCCCCATTTGGATTATATAGGGAGAAATATATCACCACTTGGCCATGGATCCTTATATGCTCTTTGTCTTGATCTTAACCTTCAGAAAAAAATGATGCCACATATTCACCATTGTTGCAAATTAGGTCTTCAAATCTTGGTGCCACCGACATGGGTCAGTGGTACCGAGAACCATTTTGGTAATTCCCCTTGTTTTCTTTTTGATTCTTCATTTCCCGTTGTCAATTCTTCTCCTTCCCATGTTAGTGCCATTGATACAAGTTGGTGATACTGACTTTCTGCTATTTTTTCTCAATCATGTATGAAATAAAGAAACACTATTTTAGAGCTAAAAACTCCATATAAATAGGGAGAAATGAAAAATTGATTTAGGAGGATTGTTTGTTATAATATCACTTTTATTGGTCACAACATATAATTTTGTGAAATTTTTAGGACATAATGGTGGAATTTTATATTTTGAGCTCTATTGGTCTAGGTTATGTAGAAACTAAGTAACTTATTGAAGTCCATGCAAGAATCTTTGACTTCATTCCAACTCTCAATTGTACCTCTAATTGACTTGAGTGATAGATAGCTTGATCTCGTAAGAGATCATGTATAATTATTATAAACTTACAAATGTGTAATATATATTCCCATGAATATATTTGCTGCCCATGTTTTGTCTTCTTCATATGATAATTTGAACTTAGATATCTAGTTCAAATGAGGATTAATCCTTTAAGTTATAAATTATTAATTGGAATATTACAATTAACATGATGTCTTTATTAGTATATATGCTTTATGCATTATGTTATGTTGTTTTTTTTGTTATGCATTATGTTGTGTTGTATGTTTTGTTGAAGAATTTAGACGTGTCTTGTCTTTAGTTTTCTTTGATCCAATATTGGCTAATTTTATTTCTCACTCTCTTATCCTATAAAAGAGATTGCATTGCATTTGTTTTAGACATATCAAATAAAGGTTTTCTTATTCTATATTGTATGGGATGTGTTCAATCCTTCTTAATCCTATGATCTTCCCATGTCACCATCACATCCAACACCCATGGACCTCCAACACCTTTGACACCTACATCCCCCATCGACCTCCATCACCTTTAACCTCCATCACCACCTTCACTAAACTCTAATACCCCATCGACATCCTATCATCATTAACCTCAAACCCCATTGACCTCCACCTTATCATCCTCCAACACCTCACCAACCTCCATTAAACTCCATCACCTCCACCACCTCCACCAACCTCTAACATCCCATCGATCTCCCATCACCATCAACCTCTAACCACATCGACCTCCACCTCATCAACATCCATCACCCCATCAACCTCTACCCATCGACCTCCACCCCATCATCCTTCACTCCATCAAACTCCACCCCTCATTGAACCTTATACCATCGACCTTTACCCCATCGACATCCACCTCATTGACCTCTAACATCCCATCAACCTCTACCGCATCTATCTCCACCTCATCAACCTCTCCCCATCACCCTCCACTCCATTACACTCCACCCCTCATTAAACCCCATCCCATCAACCTCGACTGCATTAACCTCCACCCCATCGATCTCTCTTAATCCTTTTCAACTAATTCCAAAAACAACACATTGAGGACCTAAAAGTACCACCTTTTTTGTCTACCTACACCACATGGTGGAGTAAATCTCACACCATGGTGGCATAGGTCTTCCTTCTCTCTCTACTTCCCCTATGTGGGTTTCTCTAATCTACTGATCTAGATCTACTACTTTGTACTACCTCTATGTAGGTTTCTTGAATTTGTTGATCTATATCTGCTATTGCACTCTACTGCCCATATACGGGTTTCTCAGATCTACTGATCTAGATCTGCTACTTGTGCTTCCACTACTTCATTCCTATATGCATCATGACTCTGGCTTCTATGGCAACTATAGATCCTCCTCAGTCTTTTTATGTTACGACGATGAAACTTGACGGATCAAACTATCATCTTTGGTCAGAATCTTTTAAACTATATGTCAAAGCCTAAGGGTGGTATTCCCATATTTCTTTCAATGCTCAGATCCCTCCTGATGACACGACTAATGAAAAGCCAAGTAGGCCTATGCTCAGTAGTGAAAAGATGATTCCAGAGTTATGATATGGATGGTGAACAACCAAAGATATGTGGGATCATGATTCCATGTCTATTCTCACCAGTACAATCTAAAGAAGGTCTTCAAGATCTTCAAAAATCTTATGAAAAAAGGAGTATATGACTGCTGGAGCTGTCGAGGACTACTACAACCACTGTTAAAGCTCTGGGACGAATACAAAGTATATCATCCCTTTTCTTCTGACATGAAAGAAGTTCAACCCCAGTGCAAAAAACTTCAGTTAGTTCAGTTCCTGGCTAGATTTCCTGCTTCTTTCTATAGGATTTATTAACCATATCTTTTATAATGATCCCTTACCTACATTAATGGATGTTTTCAAGAGCATTTGATGCCTTCCTTCTCTATTTTATCTACCTACTAGTTCTTGTGATTACTTGATCCTTACATTATGCTCTTATGATTGTGGTCGACGACGTAGATGTGGATGTAGACGTGGTCACAGTTGCGATGGTCATGCTTTTGGTACTCATGAATGTGATCCTCCTCATGGCCCTGGACAAGGTCAACCTCAACCTCCTACAACCAACCACTTCTACAATTTCTGTGGATGCACAAACCAAAATGTAGAACACCGATGGGAAAACATGGCACACATGCCTGGGCAAATTAGGTCTCGTCTTATACTTGTGAAGATCCAACAACTACTGCCTAAAGTTCTACTTAGCCCACAGATGAGTGAATTCACTTAGAATTTGAAATGCTCCTTTCAGATCATCTATCCTCACAAACACCTGCTCAAGATGGTAGTTCTTCTAATTTACTTGCATCTCCAGGTACATATGGTACAAATGAATGGGTCATTGACTCAAGGGCATCAAAACATGTTTCTGGATGTGATGAACTTTTTATCGTCTTATCAAAAAGTACTGGATTCCCTTATGTAATAGTAGCTTATGGGACTCAGGAAGCGGTACACGGTATTGGCAGTATATGTCTACCTAAAAATCTACTTTTAAAATCTATCTTATATGTGCCAAGATTTTCACCTAATCTATTATCTTTCAGTATAATTGTGAAGAGCATTTAGTTCTCAATCACTTTTGATCCTAAAGGTTGTGTTTTTTGGATCTCTAAATGAGGATGGGAATTGGTTGGCTCTATGAAGGACCTGATGGACTGTACTACTTGGATGTGCTATAATCTTCCAATACTATGCTATCGTCTTCTCTGATTGGTCTAAAATCACACTGCCATATGGTACATCCCTATGCTACCAAACTACGACATCTATTTCCTAATATTCTTGATAAACAATTTTCCTATGAATCTTGCCAATTTGTAAAACAATCTCAATCTATTTTTCATAAGAAGAAAGATATTTGTTCAAAAGTCTTTTTGACATTATCCATGCCAATATCTGGGGGCCATGTACAATTAATATCTTGTCTGGCATTTGCACTTTTATGAATTTTATTGTTCAATATCCAAGGGAAACTTAGTTGTTTCTTTAAAGGATCGCAGTAATATTTTTAACACTATCACCACATTTTTCACTGAGATCCAAACCCAATTTAATATAACCGTTAAAGTCTTTCAAATTGATAATGCCTTATAATTGATGCAACAATCTATTGATATTTTTTGTACTTCTCAGAATACCATTCATCAAACTTCATGCCCTCACAAACACAACAAAATGGTACGACAGAGAGGAAGAATCACCATCTTCTTGAAGTATCACGCACCATTCTCCTTCACTATAATGCTCCTAAACATTTACGACCTGAAGTTGTCTAGAACATGATACTTAGTTAACCATATGCCTTCTTTTATGTTGCATTTTCAACTCCCTTTAACTCGTTTGTATCCATATTTGCCTTTATTTTCTATACCTCCTCACGTCTTTGCAACACATGATTTGTTAAAAATATCTACCTTGGATATCTAAACTTCACCACTACTACACTAAATGTATATCTCTGGGATATTCATAAACAAGAAAAGGATATGGTCTCATGACCCTATCAAATGACTATGGTTTGTTAGTCTAGATGTTATGTTTTTTGAACATATGCAATACTACTATGACAAGTGATCTATTTTGTCAAGTGATATGATGGATCATACTCCTATGCCTGAGGTGGTAGAACATGCTCACACTAACATAACTGAAGAGGCGTACATGAGAAGTTCTAAGGTTATAGTCCCCTCTTTGGCCCCTCAACAACCAATGTCTCCCTTGTCAGGATTTTACAAACACTTCCAAGTTATTCTCTGACCTACATCTTCTACTAATCTTGGTGCTAACTTTAATTATTTTTCTACTACTCTTTCTACTATTTCTGTACCATAGAATGCAACACAAGCTCTTCAACATCCTTCATGGTGTAATTCTATGGAATCTGAAGTGACTATCCTCATCCTAAAAATGTCTGACTATTTACTATCGTTAGATTTTTACAGCCAAATATCAGGTAGATGGTTCAGTTGAATGACTGAAGGCCTGATAGTACTCATAGAAATAGGAATGCTTGGTACTAAACCTGATAGTACTCCTCTAGATCCCAATACCATTTGGGATGATGAATCTTTAGCACCCTATTTGATAACCACTAATACATAAGTTTGGTTGGTATGCTTATTTATCTTATTGTAACTAGAGATGATATTTTTTTTACAATTGGACTTGTCACTAGGTATCTTGATAAGCCTTGACAATTCCATTAGGATGTTGTCTTACATATCCTTAAATATCTAAAAACTTCTCTATTGAAAGGATAGATGTATCAAAGACATGGGCACTATAAAATCTCTGGATATTTCTGATTCTAATTTTGATTATGCAGGTTGTAGATGTCATATGAAATATACCTCTCGATACTAAACTTTGGTGGGGGAAATCTAGTTACATGATGTAGTAAGAAACAAACCATGGTTTCTCAGTCTAATACTGAAGCAGAATACATAGCTATGGCTCATATTGCTTGTGAATTAATGTGAGTCCACATACTCCTCAAAGAATTTGGTATCTTTGGTTATGCTCCTATTCCCATGCATTGTGACAATAAAACTTCCATTTTTATTTCCAGTGATCCAACATTTCATGAGTGCACCAAGCATATAGAGGTGGATTGCCATTTTGTTCATGAATATGTTCTCTCTGGTCGCACCTATAATCCTTATCTATGTATAGAAGACCAAGTTACTTACATATTTACCAAGATACTTCCCAAAACTTTCTTTGTTACACAAGTGGGCAACCTATGCATGTTTGAAATCTAACTCCATCTAGAGTGGGAGTATTAGTATATATGCCTTATGCATTATATTGTGTTGTGTGTTTTGTTATGGACTTTAGACTTGTCTTGTATTTACCTCTTATTTGATCCCATATTTCCTAGTTGTGTTTCTCACTTACTCTCTTATCCTATAAAAGAGAGTGCAATGTATTTGTTTTAGACATATCAAATAAAGGTTTTTTTATACTATAATCTTAATAAATTTATTTAACAAGATCATGAAGACAAAGAAGATGCTAGATGAGTGGAGAAATAGTACTATAGTCCCCATATACAAGAACAAAGGTGATGTTTAGATGTGCACAAACTATAAAGGTATCAATTTAATGAGTCACACCATGAAGCTTTGGGAGGGGATTATGTAGTAGAGGCTAACATCTATAACGTATATATCAAACAACCAATTTGGTTTCATGCCTGGTAGATCAACAACGTATGCAATTTTTCTGATATGGAGGCTTATGGAGAAGTATAGGGAAAAAAAGAGATATTCACATGGTTTTTATTCATTTGGAAAAGGCTTATGATCGAGTACCCAAAGAAGTGTTGTGGATGGTTTTGAGGAAAATGGTGTGTCAATCCAATACATTGACTTGATTAAAGACATGTATGGCAGCTCTATTGCAAGTGTGAAGACTCTTGGAGAAGAGACACCAACATTTCCCATCACAATTAGGGTACACCAAGGATCCACACTCAACCCATATCCGTTCGTTCTTGTTATGGACTAGTTGAAAAAGAATGTTCAGGATGATGTTCCTTGGTGTATGTTATTTTCTAATGATATTGTATTGATTTACGAAACTAAAGATGGTTTGAATGATAAAGTTGAGCTTTGGAGCAAGGCATTGGAGTCAAATGGATTGATGATTAGTAAGAAACTTGTTGTGTCATCTGTACAACTCTAGTAGTAATATTCAAC
The DNA here is from genome assembly GCA_963693085.1 of Alisma plantago-aquatica. Lineage (NCBI taxonomy): Eukaryota > Viridiplantae > Streptophyta > Magnoliopsida > Alismatales > Alismataceae > Alisma > Alisma plantago-aquatica. The sequence goes on from OY856411.1 coordinate 1,243,353,869, forward strand.
TTTAAATTATAGCTATCATCCTAAAATTATATCTATTGTATCAACACATTACTCAAAAATCTTACTTTCTAGCTTTTTACCAATCATGGCATGTGTCCCATACCATTCCTTGAAGCATAAAAAAAAGGCGATGTATCCATCCCTTTTTTTCTAGATACACTGACACTAGAACACTTGTCGGTTCTTTTTCAGCATCAAAAGAAATGCTAACACTGGAACCTATCATTCCATACAAGGAAACATCATTCCTAGTCAACCTTATTATGGGTGAAACAACAACACTATCTTCACCTTACTAGGATTTACACAACCTAGTTAGAAGACATATCATGATCTCATAAAGCCATTTAATAAACCCCATCTCACTCTTATTCAACTTGTCTCATAGCTATTGCTGCTTCGGCAACCCTAATGTTTTTGAAGAAATATTGATCATATTTTTGACCATATTTGAAATACTTTGACATGTCATCATTCAAAGCTTGATATAACTTGTATGAGATGACTAGAACACTTTGTTCCTCCTATTCATAAATTCTATTTGTACATTGGTTAGTCTAAAGGGCATAAATCTAAACCCATCATGGTCATGTGAATTATGTAATCCAATCTAACTCTTATTCATTGATATTGAATCATAGGTTTATCTTAAAGGAACACGATATCACATATCTATTGACCAAAAAACCATCTATACTTGATAGTGGTCTTGCCCATCTATCACTAAAGCATACACAACATTATAGAATCAATTTTTTTCCCTTCCAAACAACATTTAGAGGGTCATCATAAACTCTCTCTCTCTAAGGGAGAGGAACACTTGGAATGTTCATTTAATAAACATCTCCAACCTTCACATACATCTCATACTGTTGATACATCTTGGATACTAGGATTCATTACCTTGGTATCCACCTCATGTGCTATAAGGAACTCACATCCTTATCTCATCTACTTTTACCAACATAATAAATTTCAAAACATATAAGAGGATTCTCCCAAATTATTGGAAGGCTGAAAAGAAAACTCATCACAAACTTTATGATCTTGGAACCATAGTCCAAGATATCTTATACTATAATAAGCTATTAACCCTCATTCTTACATCTAATTTACATATACCAAGTGGCAATGATCCACTTGAATGTACCCTAGAAAGAAAAGACACAAAGGGAAACACACTTCCCACATCATTGCAACATAGTTCAAGGGTCACTAGGAAAAAGGTAACCAATTCTATTTTCATTATGAAGGTTACAACTTCTTATGTATCATTTTACCTTTTTCATTTTAGGTTCCTTGCCATTATCATAGGAATCATCATGATTAACATATCTCATTACTCCTTCCTTGATGACTATTTATCACACTTGGGTATGTTCTCTTATTTTATTATGCTTTTCAGTCGCTTATCAATAGGTAAATCATCACATTCCACATTTTCATCATTAAACATGGATCATCTGCCTTAATTTCTTTCAAACACCATGCTTATTTTACATTAACACTTTCTTACACACATAGGTTGGTCGGAGATTAACTCAGGTTCCACCTTATTCCTTTTTCATTGTTCTCATTTATCTTCTCATTTTATACTTGTCATTGGAGTTCTCTCCATCTTATGTGGATTTCATACCTTGAATCACTTTATAAGCATAGACTTATCTATCTTTTACTTTATTTTCTTCTTGAATCACATCTTCAAGAACTCCTCTTTTCCTTATTTGTATTCATATTTAGATTTCTTGGTGTTGTGTCTTTCTATTTAGCTACCAAACATTCAAGTTTTGATAGATTATGATGTAATTCTCATCTTCTTTAAAGTAGGATTGAGATATTCACACTATGATTTCTTACTCATTATGCTCTTTAGATTGTCTCAAAATGACTACTTGATCAGAGTAATCAGAAAGATAACAATCTAAGAATTCCATACTTACCTTTCTTCAATAATTGAATACATGGCCAGGGCACCCAAATACTGAGATTAGGTAGTATGCATCATATTTTTATGTCATATTCCTAATTTTGACATCATGCATGTCCTAAGTCCTAGTGTCCCAGTAGACTCAATGAACCTAAAGCTATGATACCGACTTATGAGAACCCGTTACACTAAATGAGATTACTCAAAACATAAAACATAATCAATCACCAATTAACCACATACCCAAAAATATGGATAAATTAAAACCGATTTCAACATCAACACCCGTTTAGAAACATTTTCAAAAGAGCCCAATATCTTTCATGTATACATACTATGATAAGAATTTGATACAAATTGTTATATCACCTTAGCTACAATATATCTACATAGGAGAACAATATTTGTATATGCCACACAACAAACATTAACATGTTCACAAAATTCCGATTCATTTGAAACACCAGATACAAACTTTTCCTGCCCTGACCTGAGAGTACAAGGATGACTCTAGGACAAACTAGACATCTAATCAACTTTCTCAAAGATTTATTACTATAGCTCCTCTTTGCTACCACATGTTTGTTTTTTTCACTTCAGAATACCTAAAAAGATGTGGCGAACCACAAGGGTGAGACCCATGTCCCAACAAGAGATATAACCTCTAGAAATGCCTATTAATTACAACATTTTAAATAGTAGATAACTAAGCAGTTGGAGTATTTAATAATCAATTGAATAGATTGAACAATTCAAGTATGCTAAACATATTAAGAAATTAATCTTAGAAATAAGTATGATCATCAATGCATATATAGATAACAAATAAATCCATTTCTTTGGATAGATATCTACTCAAATATCATCAAATTGCACCTAATAACAATCATTATCATTAATCTGACTATCATCATATTCCTTGCTAACAACACAATCAATCTAGTAGCATAAGCATCCCTAACATCATGAATATGTTTAGTAACATAACATGGCTATCAATATTGGCATCTCAAATAAAGAGAACAGATCTATATCATAAGTAGAACTAACATCATAACACAATGAACTACATACGCATGGTTAGTAGTTTAAGCATTTCTAATTACATAGGAATGGCTAGCAATATTAAACATAGCTAGAAGCAACATCTTAACCATCAATATCATTATATTTGACAGCATAAACATGTTTACAACTTGAGCATAACTACAACTTAAGCATATCTATTATCTCTTATTGTACTATACATGATATCAGTGCAAAGAAAGCAAACAAGGATTATCATCCAATATGAAGTGTCATGTATAACCCTAAACAGATATGCTACACGGATATCATACATCTTTTATTATGCCCTAGGGAATTTGAATTGTACCATCCAATGTCCAACTGACCCCTACAAAGGGCTATTCGGTTAGCATTTCATAACTATACAAGCAATCACTAATACAGAAATGGCTTATAACGTCACTTTTGCTGGTGTCGGTTGTAATAAAAAACCGACACCTAAATCATACAACGTCAGTGTTTAAAATCAGCCGACATCAATATGTGAAGGGTGACCAGACACGGGTATCGCTTTTATTAAGTGTCGATTCCTTAATAAGAAACTGACACCTAAAAGTAACCGCCAAAACCAAAATTTCCAGTGAAAAAAATTGCCTCCAAAAATTGACATACATCGTCGGTGTTTAAGAGAGGAACCGACAACTAAAGGTTTTCTGCGAGACAGAAATTTGCTCACTTTTTATCGTCGGTTTTGTGACAATAACTGACGCCGTTGTGTTTTCGCGTGAATAACCGCGAAAATTTTCACCTCCCTTTAGTGTCGGTGGTTTGTTGCAAATCGACACTTAAAGTTTACATTATCGGTTTTTGTTAGAAACAGACATCGAATGTTAACTTAATATCGCACGAGCGAGCCCGACTCTTCCCCTTTCTCTCTGTGATTGCAATCGACTATTAGGGTCTGGCGATTCGGGTGTTCTCCTTGCTCGCCACCGCCGATCTCCTTGCTCACCGACACCGTGAAGCGCCGCCGTGAAGCGTCGCCGTGAAGCGCCGCCGTGAAGCGCCGATCTCCTTGCCGCCGCTGTGAAGCACCGCCATGGAGCTCGCCGACGTTCGTGGAGCTCGTCGACGTTCGTGGAGCTCTCCGCCTTCGTGGAGCTCACCACCTCCATGGAGCTCTCCGTTCATGGATCCGCCACCGTCGTTGGTCCTCTCCTCCAGCCGGTCCTCCTCTCGTCAGTGCTAGAAGTAGCCAACGCCAACAGCAGCAGCCGGAACCAGAGCCAGCGCCAGTAGCCAGCGCCAATAGCGGCAGTCGGAACCAGAGCTTGCCATTATCGTCACCACTGCCACTGCTAGAGATAAAGCCTCCAATTGACTAGGTTTGCATCCTCAATTCATCCTTGGCTTAACTTATTTTTTAATGTGTGTTGTTGATATGTGTTGACCTTGGCTGAACTTATTTTTTAATGTTTTGCATTCATACACGATCGTGCTAAAATTTGTAGTGTGCATTTCCAATTTTAGGTTTGACTTTTTTGATGTTACTAGCGGATAGGAGCCAGGCTCCTGTTCATTTTCTGATTCACTTCAAAATGATTAGAATGTGCCTGGGTTCTTATTATAAGTATGTTCTTTTATCCTTTTAAAAAATATTTCAAACATAGTGTCATGTACTCATAAAACTAAATATGAGTATTGATTAAACAAATAGATAATAAGTGTCACCTCATTTTATGAAATACCAAGATACATCAAATTATAGAAAATACTAGTCTGAAAATTTATAACATCATTATATGTACTTACACTTTTTCTGAAAATATATAACATCGTTATATGTACTTACGTACACTTTGTTAATACTAATATTATGCAGTCTCAGTCCACCCACAATAGTCACTATGAACTGGGCCTCTATGTCAATGTTAACGTTCCCTATTGAAGAACAATTGGACATCATCCTAGATGATTGTTCGTTAAACCAATTGGCCATACCCAAACATTGGCATTTTCTAAAAGGAAGACACCACAGGCCTGGTGAAGTGACCCTAAATTTTGGCAATTATTCACATGTTATCAAGGTTGAGTATGATTTGGCGGGAAATCTTGTATCAAAATCCGGTTGGCATGATTGGATTGGAAAGATGCATGTGGGCCGTAGCGACATGCTTTTTCTCCATCCAGTTGGCCATAATACCATCAACGTTTGGATAACCAACATCAACTGCGAGACCCCCGATCATCTACTACGGTATGAGCACACGGCGGAGGATATCATCTATGACGAATGTGATTATGAGGCCCCTGTCAGTTCAGATTCGTCTAAATACAGTGAGGAGCTCTGCGACACAACATCATCAAAAAGGCCACGGTAGGTCCAATTAACAAATATAATTGTCAAGAAAAAAAAATTGTATTTACACTTTTTGTCTGAAAGCAATCAATACTCATAGATGCTTTCTTTTCTGAACTTCAGGAGAAGATCGCCACAATGATAAGTCCTCGAAGTTACTGATGCGGGACCATGTTGGTGTAGTATTTAGTTGTCTATCTATCTAGACTTGTCTGTATTAATAGTTATTTTAATTATGCGCATGTTTAGGGGTACACCAACCCCTTTGTTTAGTTACTGTTTAGGGGTACACCAACCCCTGTGTGTGGATGTAAAAAGAGATTAATGAATGGAACTTAAAGTTGCTACATGAATTCTTCTAACTGAATTGATGATTGGCTTGGTTATTGAATGTTACAAATTACTGATAAATTTCATTATAAATGTTTTTTTATCCTTATTATAACTATGTTTTCAATGATCACTTCCATTATGATTCAGGAGCTCGTCAGCCTTCTGCCCTCCCATTCGGCTTCCACGTGCACCCATCTGTCTCGCCTCTCTCCCTGCTCGAGAGCAAGACGCCCGACTGGGCTCAAACAGAGGTAAACATCCCCAAAAACCCTCTGTCTCGCCCTCTGATTTGTATTTACTTAAATACTGATTTGTATTTACTTATCCACTCGTTCATCTAATGATTTTTATTCATCACATTATTTAAATTTAGGGCTTTATATTTAAATGCATCTAAACATTCATAAGCTATTAATGTTGATTAATTTAGGAAGCATTGATATGTTGTTATGGCTGTCCACAAATGTTTTTATAAGAAATTGTGTGTTGAATGGGGTTGTGAACAAGGAATTGGTGTTGTATTTGTTGGCCTAGAAACCCGTCCAAGATTTACTCATTAGGAGTACATCTTGGATAGTCCCCAATTTGGGACTGTTCTTGAAAACCTAATCTCACTTAGGATGTAAGTGTATAATGTGTATTGGGTTTTCAAGAAAATTTGGGCAGCATTTCCCCATTTGTTCTCTAAGTACATATGTACTTGGAGAACAGCGGGGAAATGCTGCCGAAATTTTCTTCAAAACCCAATACACATTATACACTTACTAGTGAGATTAGGTGTTCAAAAATGGGATAGGTGGTACACATTTAAGAATGACATCACATGTTTAAACCCTAAAGTTTTAACCATAAACTCTAATCTGTTTACCCTAGACCCTAATCTTGTTGTAATATATACTTATTTTCTCTTTGATCAGAGAATGGATAGATCATGGATGTCCATTTGCAATCGCTGCACCCCAGAGTTTATTTCTGGTCTTGATCAGTTTGTTAGATTTGCCGAGGAACATAGGAAACAACCTGGAGATAGGTTCTACTGTCCATGTAGGCATTGCGGTAACAACTTGAAAGTCAGTACTGGTGACGAAATCAGAAGTCATGTCATGTACAACGGGATTGTACAAGGCTATACAGAATGTCACTGGCATGGAGAGATTTCAAACCTGAAACCAGTGGATGTCGATAGCAGTGCTTGTGTGGAAGAAGAAATTGCCTCCGATGACGTAGATGTGAATGAACCAGTTCCAGTAGACATCGTTGATGTGATGCTGGATAGTTGTGGGGTAGAGCACACTGATCCACCTCCCATGTTTAGAAACATTGTGCATGATGATCAGATACCATTATACACAGGTTGTAAGTTTACGAAGCTTAGCGCTGTGTTGAGATTGTATAAACTAAAAGCTAACAATCGATGGAGCGACAAAAGCTTCACGTTATTGTTGTCTTTGTTGAAAGAAATTCTTCCTAAAGGAAACGAGCTGCTGATCTCAACATACCAGTTAAAGAAATTGTTGTTCCCAATGGGAATGGAGGCCAAGAAGATACACGCATGCCCGAATGATTGTGTATTATTTCAAAAGGACTATGTGAATTTGAAAGATTGTCCGAAATGTGGTGCATCAAGGTATAAATTGACGACTTCGGGGGAGTCCAAAATTGGTTCTCCCGCCAAGGTGATGTGGTATCTACCTATAATACCACAGTTTCAATGCTTATTTGCCAATCCTATAGATGTAAAGAATTTGAGGTGGCATGCATATGTTAAGAAAAATAATGATGGGATCCTATGACATGCATCTGATTCCCCATAGTGAAAGAAGATTGATCTATTGTACCCTGAATTCGGTGAAGAGGACAAGAATCTAAGACTTGGGCTTTGTATAGATGGGATGAATCTATATGGGACATTGAGAAGCCAACATAGCACTTGGCCAGTCATGCTTGTTATATACAATCTTCCTCCCTGGTTGTGTATAAAAAATAAGTACGTTATGCTGTCATTGTTGATATCGGGCCCTAAACAACCTAGAAATGATATCGATGTTTATATTGAACCTCTGATTGATGACTTAAAGAAACTCTGGGGTGAAGGTGTGATCACCTATGATGCTTCACGAAGAGAGACATTTTGTTTGCACGCTATGTTGTTTTGCACTGTGAATGACTTTCCAACATATGGGAATTTGTCTGGATATAGTGTTAGAGGATCTCAAGCGTGTCCTATATGTGAAGAGAACACTGATTCAATATGACTAAAACACGACGGCAAGACTGTATATATTTCTCATCGAAGGTTTCTTCCAAAATTTCATCTGTATCGTAGGTTGTGCAAAGCATTCAATGGACGGAATGAGGAACGTAGTGCACCTAAACCTATATCAGGGGAGGATGTTTATGAAAGAGTGAAAGACATCACCAATGAATTTGGTAAGAGATCACAATGTACGATGGCGACAAGGAGTGTCAAGTCTTTATTCAAGAAAAAATTGATATTTTGGGATATTCCTTATTGGAGTTCTTTGACAGTCAGGCATTGTATCGATGTCATGCACGTTGAGAAAAATGTATGTGATAGCGTCATTGATACTCTGTTGAATATACCAGGTAAGACTAAAGATGGGATAAAATCCAGAATGGACCTACGTGAAATGAGAATAAGGTCAGAATTAACAGAATTACGTGAAATGGGTAATAAAAGAACATACTTACCTCCCGCTTGTTACACATTGTCTAGAAAGGAGAAGAAGGCATTTTGTGACTTGGTAAATGTTAAGGTGCCACAGGGTTACTCATCCAACATCCGTTCATTGGTATCAATGAAAGATATGAAGTTGATAGGTCTTGAATCTCATGATTGTCATATTCTACTGCAACAAATATTGCCTGTGGCAATTAGATCTATATTGCCGAAGCATATAAGGTTTGCAATCACCAGACTTTGTTTCTTTTTCAACAGTCTGTGCAGTAAAGTTATTGACCCTGATACTCTCAATAATTTGCAAAGAGAAGTGGTTGTTACCCTATGTCAATTCGAGATGTATTTTCCTTCGTCGTTCTTTGATATCATGGTACATCTTGTTGTCCACTTGACTAGGGAAGTGAAAATGTTGGGACCAGTTTTTTTTGCATTGGATGTATCCCTTTGAACGATACATGAGTGTTTTTAAAGGTGATGTTCGAAACTGTTATCGGCCTGACGGGAGTATTATTGAGGGTTATGTGGTGAGAGAGGTTATGGATTTTGCAATGACTTTCTGAGTGGTAATTATGCTCCCGTGAATGACAAGAATATTGAGGAGCATTTTGGCAAAGGAGTTTTGGGAGCACAGGTGAAAGTAATCAGCCGTGAGTAGTTGGAGCAAGGTCACTTATATATTTTGCACAACATGGATGAAGTGAGTGTTTATATCGAGGAACATACCAATTTCATCAAGAGACAATATCCTCGATCCAATTCAATGTGGCTTGTTAGAGAGCATAACAAGACATTTATTAAGTGGTTTGAAGATAAAGTCTTACATCAACTATCTCAAACACCAGATAATGTTACAGAAACCATCAAATGCCTCACCTTTAAACCAAAATTGAATGTTATGTCTTATGAAGGTTTTTTTTTTGTTAAGCCAGGGGTCGCTTTTATTCATCCCACACCCCTCTTGTGGGCATAATCATCAAAAAATTACAGCTCCTACTTATATCAGACGCAGGTACTAAAACAAAGAAACAAAACAAACAACGTGTTCCCCTTTATATTTCTCCGACTAGCTAACTATTTTCTACATAATGATGTACGGGACTTGATGCTTCTCCAAGGCCGCCATACCCCTTACTCTGCATGGTATATTTAGGATATCAGAAGAAACATAAGGCTCATCAAAACTGCTGCCCCATTTTCCTAGTTCACGAGGTATCGAGTTGATGACCTTGTGAACAAGGGACCCATAAATCATAGCAGCGTGAATATCCTCTCACAACTCATGAACAAAAGATGTCGACCTCCATGGTTCCTTTCCGTTGTTCCATATGATATCATACGCGTAAGCCTCATCAATTTCAACACATGAGATGCCCAACACATTATCTCTCGTTGGTTTCAAGCCGATGACACACGCTTGCATGTACGCAAGGATGTAGTATGTACTCCTGATCCACATTCTGAACACCAAGCAAATATCAGCCCTGTGGTTCCTAATAATTCCCGCCGCCCATCTTCTAGGAACTCCATGGTTGTCTCTATCTTTCCCGATCGTAATATTGAGATTAAGATTATGTAGGTCGGGCGTCATCCATCTTAACAGTTTAATCTGCCTCATCGTGACTTTAGGTTCCACCAAGTTTGCCTCCCTCATACGGTCATAAATATTGTTATCAGAATCAATCATAAAAGATCTTTCTTTCAGCTGAACATTCAACGTTCTAGTAACAAACTCCCATTCATGACATAGTGGTATGTGTTTTCCTTCAAACCTTGCTTCGCACCTCAGCCGCCAAATACTGTATGGGATCAAAACTGCCAAGTTTCCAGCTAACCATTCCTTAAGTTTCTTCCTTTTCCCCAAACTGCATGTGTCTATTAGAGTTCTTACGTTGGTGGGTGGCATCATATCTGTCAAATCAACAAATTTTCCCCAAAAAAACTCCACATTTTGTCCTTGAAACAACAGATGCTCAATGTTTTCTTCATGCGGTTCCGCACAACAATTGCACTGAGATACTAACGAGATATTGCATCTAGCTTTAATGTTGTCATCTGTTGACGTGGCTCTTCTAACAGATTTACAAATGAAAGCAGCAGCCTTAGGGAAATTATTATCCCAAATCGAACCTAGTCCAACTGGACCTTCCCTTCTATCAAGCATCAGTACCTACTTAACCGATCTCATAGAAAAATCTCCTCACATTCCCAGACTCCATATCATCCTCATTAGAAATCCATGTGTTAGAATCATGGATAAGATTCAACCCCTCATAATTGACAATCATCTTTAAAAGGTCCCAATCCCATCCATGCCCATCAATCCAAAAATCTTTAATAAGAAAGGGATGTCTTCTGTCGTTAGAAAATCTCGCATGATCAGCCAACCGCTGTTCACACCACCACGAGTCCCAAAAAGAAATATCACCTCTTCCTACCACCCATCTACACAAATGGAACACCCGCGGAAACATATCCCAGATTCTTTTCCAGTACGGGGAAGTATAGGGCCCAAGCTTCAAGGATCCGGGGTAAACATTATCACGACCTCTTGCCATGTTAGCATACTTCCCCCTACAGAACACAGCCCATAATGAATCTGACGTCAACACCTCCCAGCATGCCTTCCCTACAAATGCATCATTTATCAGTCGCAAAGGTGGGATCCCAAGTCCACCTTGAGAAAAAGGTCTTGCAACTCTATGCCAACTAGCCTAAGAAATTGAGATAGTTTGTTTTCAATACGGTCTGCAATCCCCGCTGGAATACCAATCGCAGCCGCCGTATATACTGGGATGGATGTCAGAACATGAGCAATCAGTAATCTTCTACCCACAAAGGATAATAGTTTGGACCTCCAGGCTGTGAATTTACCAACAATATTTTTCATTAAGAACTCAAAATCATCAAGTCTCATCCTCCCATTAGAAATAGGAATGCCCAAGTAAGTTAAAGAATCCTTTGCTGCCCCCGTATCAAGAAAATTCACCACTCTGTCGATCATCTCCAAATCATTCCCACCTACGACATAGGAGGATTTAGCCTTGTTTATACGCTGCCCCGTGGCCCGTTCGTACGCCTCAAAGGTTTCCTTAACCTTCACCATCGATCTTTGATCAGCATTGAAAAATATAGCAATATCATCTACATATAAAAGGATGCTTGGTGGAACTGCTTCTCCCCTTATCTGGAATCTAGAGATGAGTCCTTCTTCTTCTAGTTTCAGAAATCTTCTACATAGAATCTCCTCAAACAGAATGAAAAGAAAAGGTGATAAAGCACATCCTTGCTTGATGCCTCTACAGATCGGGAAAAATCATGTAGTTTCTTCTCCAATAGTGATCGTGGCCCAAGTATTAGAAAAGAAGCTTAAGAACAAATTCACCATCTCCATAGTAAACCCAAATTGCTGCAGTACTCTCCGCAGAACATTCCAGTCAGTCCTATCATAAGCTCTCGACATATCATACTTCAAAATTACATTAGGTGTACCTTGGCCCCTGTTGATGTCGTGCATCAACTCCTTCGCAATTCGGACGTGATGAGTGATATTGGACCCTTTGACAAAAGCACCTTGCACCTTAGAAATAAATCTCGGCATCATGGGAGACATCCTATCATTGAGAACTCGCGCAAGTATGCGAAGGCCAACGTTCTCAATCGATATAGGTCTGAAATCCTCCGGTAACCTTTTTGGGGTGTCCACCTTCGGTATAAGTAGAATACGGCAGCAAAAAAGACCCCTAAAACACAGCTGTCCTCTAAAGAAGGCCTCCGTCATTTTCATAAAATCCTCACCAATGATAGACCAAGCAGCCCGAAAGAACGTCAAAGTGAACCCATCCGGACCTAGAGCCGATGCGGAATCCATCTTTTGCAAGGTCTTCACAACCTCCTCTTCATGGGGAGCAGCAATAAGGGAAAAATTGTCATCCATGGATATTGATTCTGGGATATCTTGCAGAAATTCTTCCATATCAGAATTACTTGTCTCCACCACTTCATTGAAAAATTTTTGATAGTGACTGGCCGCCACCTCCGCCATCAGCTTTGGATCCGAGATACAAGTGCCATCCTGTAAGACCACCCTGTTGAGCCTCCTGTGTTTTCTTCTTACTTTGACAGTAGCATGATAGAATTTCGTATTACGCTCACCATCTTTAAGCTAGCTTATCCTCACTTTCTCTTTCCACTTTGCCTCTTCTTCATTTAGCAGTAGTTGCAGCTCATTCTCAGCTGTCCTCAGATTTATTTCATTCACCCTGGTTGGATTCCCATCAAAAGCAACCTGTGTAGTAAAGACCACGTCCTCCACGTCATGTATACGCTGCTTGATTTTACCAAAAGAATCTTTGCTCCATCGATGTAGAGTTGTCCTAACCCTCTTAAGTTTGTGATAGAAAACAAAGGAAGGATGCTCAGTCACCAATTCATTCCAAGCATGTTCAATCACTTTTAAGCAATCATCGTGACCAAGCCATGCCTTCATAAAAACAAAGTGTGCTTTCTTTCGTTCTACTGCTTGAACGGCTGAAATCGTAACAATTGGACTGTGATCTGATACTCTATCTCTGGTCAAGTGTATCGACCTGGTAGCGGGCCTTGCCATCATCCATGCTTCATTAACTAGCACTCTATCTATTCTCTGCCACATAGTAGGTGTAAGAATCTGTTTATTCACCCAAGTGAATTGGCTTCCTTCAAATGGAATTTCATCCAAAGCTGCATCCGCAATTAAAGTGTTGAAATCCAGCATGTCCTGGTATCCTGGAAGGTTTTCGCCTCGTCTTTCCCTTGTATTACGTACCACATTGAAGTCACATGCGATCATCCATGGCTCATCACCAATATGTTCCCCCAATACAAGCAATTCGTACCACAAATTTCTTCTCGCAATGGTATCACAACTGGCATATATAGCTGTAATAAAAAATTTAGATCCATCGCTGTTTTCCATACTCGTCGTGATGTGCTGTCTATGTCTCCTGAAAACCGCAGGGTTCATATCTCTGTCAGCATAGAACCAGATCTTTCCTCCCTCTTCTTGATTGTCCACTTCCCAGTCAAGCCTCACAATGTCCATGAGTTCCGCAGCCTGTTCCGCATGAAGAAATGACTCAAACAAACAAACCACTCCTAGTTTAAAATGACCACAAATTCTGCTCAACACTCTTCTTGTTGGGTTATTAGATGCACCCCGGATATTCCAAAAAATAGACGTACAATCCATGTATAACTTGTAGCCTCTGTCCCCAGCAAAGATGAACCCGATCAAGGGCTGTACCCCCCTTCAAAATCCGACCAGCAACCATCAAAAATCCCCTGTCACAGTCTGAGTGTCTTCTCCTGGAATGATAACGCCTGTGGTACCGACTATATCACCATCTCTTCTTCGCCTGCTGTGGCTTCTCCCAGACCTCCTCCTATGCTCATTGTATTCACTCTCAAGGAACATGAAATCCTCCAGTCGTCTGTTCGACAAAAACCTGTTGTTGCCTTCTCTATCCACCACCACTCGCCTTGGAGTTCTGTGATGCTGCCTGATCGGAGATGGACACCGCGTCTGAGAGATCTCCCTAACATCCGAGGTTCTATCTGTCACAACCACCATGGTATTAGATGCATTTGTCTTCTCCTGCATAATTAAGGCCTCCCGAGGAAACCCAGAGTCTCTCCCAAACTTAGTAAGATACGTGTTATTAGATCCCACCGGTCCTCTCGCCACCATAAAGAGCTGAACAGAAGTATGACGCTGCCTGTATGTAAGAGATATAAATTGAGGGACATCTTCATTAAAGGCCTCTACTAAGATCAGAAGTCCAGATAGGTCATCTTTATCCTTCTGCCAATCAGAAATAAACCTCAGTTTTCCGAACGGTGATATAATCTTCTCCATCGTTTCGTCGTCCCTACAGGTAATAGGAATGTCTGCTACCCAGAACCAAAAGTCCTCCTTCTGCTGGTGCTGTTCGCCATTGATCATGTGGTGCATATTGATTCTTTTCCCACGTAGTAATGGTACTCCCTTTCTGTCACTTCCTATGCTTCCTTATCGCATGAGAAGAAGGCAACAACCTTGCTCTCCGCAAACCTATATAAATCTGCAGCATTGGGCCAACACTGTCACAAGAAAGGGCATAGCTCCGTCCACTGAATACCATAGGGCCAAGATACCTCCACCGCTCTCTCTAGAGTTGTCATCTTGCTTCTCCGCATCTCGTCGTCAAGACCGACATCAACAGTGATGCATTTAGGGACGTGTTGCGGAGCGCCCCTAGCCAGAATACCTGTAGGCAGAGGTGGGAAGGCCGTTCTCGAATGTACATCTGGTGGCCTCGGTCTCGGGACAAACTGTGTGCACCTAGCAGCCACATGCCCCGGTCTACGACAGTTATAGCAGACCTTGCTTCTCCTACACTGTGCTTGCCAATGACCTCTCCCCATACACCTGAAGCAAGTGTCGTGCGGAATTCCGTACAGGGGTGCTTTCCTTTGGGACTGCATCGTGACCACTGGCGGCATGTTTGGTGTCTGACCAGAAATCATCCTAGGGTTCAGCACGTTTCCATTAGGTACTTCCATCGTTCCTTCTCCAGACGATCGTGGCGCTGGCTCCACCGAGATAGTAGGGGCATCCGACGAGCAGGCCGTCTCGATCGCCAATGGTACTGGACCTCCATTCCCCATCAACGGCGGCTGTGGCGGCATCAAGACGGGGTGTCCCTCCCAATGATCAGACTCCAACGTCGGCGGCTCTGCATGTATACCTTCCCGCAATGACGATCCCGGTGCACTCCGGAGCATGGGGTCTCCCGCTCACCCAGACTCGGAAATGTCAGACCTCCCTTCCTCCCTGGTTGCCGTAGGCTGCGATCGATGACCAAGAAACCCGTCCTCGTCAGACAGTACCACCCTAACATCAGGAAGTATCTCCTCCGTTGAAATCGGGGACGCCATCATAGATTTTCTCCTCTCCGCTACCACTTGTTGTGCTAGGTTTTCACGCATGCTCTGTCTGGTCACCCTCCGCAATAACGACGAGGGCAGCATCGTGACCTGAACCCTAGCCCCTAATAGACAGTGGCCTCCGGTAGGCGGGGTGCCTAGCCGGAGTGGGACGGCGGCGCCGACAGGAGGGCGATCGCCCAAGAATCACCCGATCGCCGGAGCCACGGGTCTCCGTCTTAGGAGCCGCGGGTCCTCTTATGAAGGGTTTGACATAAATGGTTTCTCATATTACACAAAGCATCAAGATGATAAGAGTGTCATCCAAAACAGCAGGATCACCCTTCAAGCGTCGACTATGTATTTTGCAAGTGCAAAGGATAAAAGTCCACATGAAGCTAAAATGTCATATTACGGTGTCATTGAAGACATACGGGAGTTTGACTATGTAGTTTTTAGAATTTTGCTCTTTAAATGTAATTGGGTTGACAACAACAAAGGAGTTATAGTGGATGAAATGGGTTTCACGTTAGTGAACTTTGAAAAGATTGGCGAGAAGGATGAACCATTCATATTGGCATCACATGCAAAACATGTAATTTATATCGATGATCCTGCAAATGATAAATGGTCGGTTGTTCTTCATGGTAAAAGACAGTTCATTGAAGATCCTATAGATGAAGAAGAGTACTATGATAATTATGATGACTCCAATCCATTCTCAGTTGGGTTGCCAACACCACCAAACATTGAAGCTGGGGATGACAATGACTTGTATGTTCGCGGGGATCATAATGAAGGATTGTTAATTGATAAAAGATCACAATATTAGAGGCATGGATGTTTATATTTTTATTATGTTCCTATGATGATCGTGCTGATGATCACCGTGAGGGTGAGGATGTGCTTGAAAAACACTAGAGGGGGGTGAATAGAGTTTTAAATAATTTTAACAATTTATTGAACTCAAACAACCACAATTGAAATTAGAAGAAGGAGACAGGTGTTTAGAGTGGTTCCAACTTTAGCAAATACTAAAGTTGTCAGTCAACTACCCGGTTGCTTACCCAACCAGGATTTTGAAAGTATTTATTTTATTACCTTCTCAAGGATTTATACAAAATACAATACTTTCCTTTACACCCTTTGAACAACCTTCACTTGAAGTAGGTGCACCAACTTTGAGGTAGCCTTCTTGAAGTAACTCCAAGCTCCCCCTTGAAGTAGCCTTCCTCTCTAGAAGTAACCTCCCGTTGCACCAGCCTTCTGAAGTAGCTCAAAGTCACCTTCTTCGCCAAGAAGAACTCCACCCTCTCCAATCAGCAGCCTCCAACCTAGGAGTAGCAAGGAGAGTACAAACGGTAATAAAGAACAGGAAAGGAAAAAGGAAATTACAACTTATCCTTTGTAGCCCAAGGCTTGATTTTCCTAGATCAAGCGTATAGATCTCCTAACCAAGTGTATAGACTTGTGATTGCAGTGGGTAGGAGATACTAGCCTATAGGACACGAATTATGAGCTAAGGAAGGAAGTAGCCAATTGTCACAAAGCTCAAATAGCTCACAAACAGATTGCTCAAAGTATGCTCAAGGATTTATCAAGTGTAGCAAGTATGTTTGAGTGTCCTATGGCTTGTCCTATTTATAGGAATGGCCTAAGGATGCTTAAGGACGTTCTAGACAACTTCTAGGGGTTTCTAAGTGCTTAACTAGCCGTTAGGTACAAGTTTGTTGCTTTAACAACGGCTAATTAATTAATTCTGCAGTTGCTGTCAGAGACTGTCTCGGTCGAGGAATGGTCGACCGAGACACCTACTCGGTCGAACTTTTGTCGACCGACAGGCTCTCTGGAACAAGTGATTTGCAATGTCTATCTCCAACTGCCAACTACCTTGTCAGTTGTGTCTAACGGCTACTTTGGATCTTTCTCAGTCGAGAAGATTGTCGACCGAGAGTGTCTCAGTCGAGGAGTTTGTCGACCGAGATTGATCCTGTTTCAATGTTTCAATTTAGGCACTAACTATATGTATGAGTGTGCAAATGTGATCCTATTAGAATGGAATGAATTATCTAAATGTGGTGTTTGGCTAGGGAGAATCTAACGCTTGATTTACATGCAATCTAAGTACTTGTACATTATATATTTGTACTAGTTTTTACAAAGTGATTACATTGCATGAAAACATAAACATGTAAGCATATGGATTTCCCTAGTTGCTTTTTCATCCACCTTAATCCTGCACACTCAAGTAGCTCATTAGATCAATAAGAATGAAATGTTTGTCATAATCAAAACAGAGGGATTTATAGATGTCCATTTAGCCAACAATCTCCCCCTTTTTGAAGATGACAAACATTTCCAAAAATATAAATAAAGGAAATATGAACCATATGAGTTTCATACCTTTAGATTACCTTTTGTAGCTTTTCCTCTTGGTTATAAAATGTGTGCTTATTATTCCCCTTGAATTTTGGAACATGAAATCCAATTCACTAGGGAATATAGCAACTTTCAATGTAAAGCCAAGAGTTTATTTATGAAACTCATTGATTGAGTGTTTCTAAGTTTTAGTTTTATATTTATTTCTCCCCCTTTGTCATTTCAAAAAAATATCCGTTTAGAAATAAAAAATCCCCCTTAATTAGATGTCCTATCAAATCTAATGAAAAAGATGTCCATTTAAAAGCCAAAATATCATGATGCAAATAAGAGTTTTTGTTTAAGTAGAACAAATATCAAAGAAAACATCTTCCAAAGGAGTGATAAGCAGTTTCTTCCTAATTTTGTTAAATTGATCTAGTGGAAGCGGTTTTGTAAAAATATCAGCCAATTGATCTTCCGTATCAACATGATGAAGGGAAACATGATTCTTGGAGATATGATCCCTTAAAAAGTGATGACGGATTTCAATATGTTTAGCTCGGCTGTGTAAAATAGGATTGTGTGCTAAGTTTATGGCGCTCGTGTTGTCACAAAAGATAGGCGTAGATGAAAGAGTAAAACCATAATCATTTAATACTTGTTGCATATAAAGCACTTGAGCACAACAAGACCCAGCTGCCATATATTCAGCTTCAGTTGTAGATAGGGAAACCGTATTTTGTTTCTTGCTAAACCAAGATATTAAAGCTTTCCCTAACAAGAAACAACCACCACTAGTACTCTTGCGATCAAGGCGACAACCAGCATAATCCGCATCAGTATAAGCTTTAAAATCCAAGGATTGTCCTTTTGGATACCATAAACCAAAACAAGTAGTGCCGGCTAGGTAACGAAGAATTCGTTTAACTGCTAGAAAATGAGAGTGCATATGTTGTGATTGAAATCGAGCACAAAGACCAACGGGAAACATAATGTCCGGTCTAGAAGCAGTTAAGTAAAGCAAACTACCAATCATGGCTCTATATAAAGAATCATCAATAGGTTCCCCATCTTCATCCTTATCAATTTTAATAGAAGTAGCCATAGGAGTAGTAGCATGTTTGCACTGATCCATCCCAAAATGTTTTAAGAGTTCTTTAGTATATTTTTCTTGGCTTATGAATATTCCGGCAGGTGTTTGCTTAATTTGAAAACCAAGAAAGAAAGTTAGTTCACCCATGAGGCTCATTTCAAATTCTTTTTGCATAATGTCACTAAATTGTGTGCACAATGAATCATTAGAAGCTCCAAAAATAATGTCATCAACATATATTTGCACAACTAGGAAATCAGATGTATATGTTTTGAAAAATAAAGTAGAATCTGAATTTCCAATAGAAAAACCATTATCAAAAAGATATGTCTTGAGCCTTTCATACCAGTTTCTAGGTGCTTGTTTCAAACCATAAAGTGCTTTCTTAAGTTTATAAACATAGTCACCTTTTTCCGGTATTTCAAAACCAGGTGGTTGGGCAACATATACTTCTTCTTGAATGATGCCATTTAGAAATGCACTTTTTACATCCATTTGGTAGAGTTTGATGTTTTTATGTGCAACAATAGCTAGTAACATTCTAATAGCTTCAAGTCTAGCTACCGGTGCATATGTTTCATCAAAATCTATTCCTTCTTGTTGATTATATCCTTGTGCTACTAACCGAGCTTTATTCCTTATTACTTCTCCTGCCTCATTTAGCTTGTTCCTAAAAACCCATTTAGTTCCTATTATGGTTTTATCTTGTGGTTTAGGAACTAAATCCCATACATCATTTTTAGTGAATTGATTCAATTCTTCTTGCATGGCTATTATCCAATAGTCATCTTTAAAATGTAGATTTTGGTACCCATGTGATGGTCCGATATGGTTAGAATCATTTAAGTACATACTTGTATAAAAGTTCTGAATCAGGAATCCAGTCGGTCGACAATTGTTCGACCGACATCTGTCTCGGTCGACTAATTGTCGATCGAGAAGATTACTGTATTACAAACAAAGAAACACAGAAATTGAACTCGGTTGACCAATTTTCGACCAAAATAATTTGTTGTAGATTTTGATTTGTTACAGACATCCGGTCGGTCGACAATACTTCGACCGATTAATGGTTCGGTCGACAATACTTTGACCGACAATGTTTCTGTTTCAATATAACAGTGTAGAAAATTAACAGTATGCATGAAATCTTTTGTTCAGTTGAGATAAGACAATATAAATAGCAAGATGGAGCGTTTGGCCATATCTCAACTAAATTTCATTTGATTCTACTAAGTTTGAGGTTTTGGGACCCAAACTAATTCGGAATCCTTAGTCTTATAAGGGCATGAAAAAGAATAGTGTCCAAGACGTAAACAAAAATGGCAAGTAATATAATCAACTTCATTTCTCTTTCTAGCCATTGTGTTCTTGGGTACAAACATAGTTTGAGTTCTTTTGGGTTGATTTTTCTTTGAAGCATATCCCAAACCTTTTCTTCCGTTGAAGACAGTACCAATGCTTAGAATGTTATCAAGTATAATTTTTCTTCTTAACTCATAAAGTTCTCTTTGCAGCTGAGCAATGTCATTCATCTTCTTGTGTAAATCTTTTCTTGCTTGATCTAAATCAGATAGTAATGAATCTTTTTCTTTTACAACATTATCATAGTCTAGATGGTTACACAAAATAGGTTGAGTCTGAAAATCTTGTAGTTAAGCTAACAATTCAGTCTTTTCTTTAGAAAGAAGATCAACATTTGTTTCTAAAGTGAGTAGCTTTCTAGTGCAATCATCTAAAGATGTTTTTAGAGACAAATTCTCAAGATCAATGTTGTTCTTTTCAGAAGAAAGATTATCTAATTTAGCAATTTGCTCATCATTTGATTTGATAACCTTCTTTAGTTTCTTCTTGTCATCAACATACTTATCATGAATTTCTTGTAGACTAGTAACTAACTCTTCTTTAGGAAGACCAAGTAGGCTTACCTCTTGAGAGTCTTCATCATCTTCTCTTGCCATTAGACAATCCACCGTTTCTTCTCCGCTTTCACTATCACTTGACTCGTCCCATGCAACTTTATAGGCTTTTTCTCCTTTCTTCTTGTATGAGCTTTTCTTTCCTTTCTTTGCTTTAGGACATTCATTTTTGAAATGTCCTTTCTTCCCACATTCAAAGCACCTAGGAGGGGTAGAAGAAGAACTGGAAATTTTGTTAGATTTAAATCTTTTGTATTTCTTACCATTGACTATCAAGGCTTCTTCTCCTTCTTCTTCACTTGACTCCTCACTTTCTTGTGTGACAACCTTTGAAGCTTTTAGAGCCACATCCTTTTTCTTTCCTTGCTGAAGTTCATGTGCTCTTCTTTCTTCTTCTTCTAGAGTTGCTTCATGAGCTTCTAAGTTACCAATAAGTTGCTCCATTTTCAGTCGAGTGAGGTCGTTTGCTTCTTCAATGGCTGTCACCTTTGGCTTATATTTTGGAGGAAGTGAACGAAGGATCTTTGATACCTGATCTTCTTCAAGGACAGGTTTTCCTAGGGCACTTAAACCATTAACAATAGTAGAGAATTTTGCAAACATTTCACTAATTGATTCATCAGGATCCATACGAAAGTGTTCAAATTTTTGTTTAAACATGCTAATTTTGGAATTTTTGACTTGGACTGTTCCTTCATAGGTTATGGATAGTCTATGCCAAATATCATAGGCTGTGTCACAATTAGATATTCTATTAAATTCTCCTACTGATATAAAACAATATAAAATGCTTACAGCTTTTGCATTCATTTGAGCTAGCTTTACCGTATTTGCATCCCATTCTACAAATTGAGTTTGAGGGAGCTCATATGGAGTTGACACCATTCTCCATAAGTCCCAATTGATGCCTTGGAAGTAGAACTGCATCCTTCTCTTCCAATATTGGTAGTCTGTTCCATCGAACGCTGGAGGCCTAGCAACAAGTGTCCCTTCGAGGTTGAGGTTGTTGAGCACTCCATCACCCATTTCTTCAAGACCTTGTTAGGGTTCCTAGAAGCCTGCTCTGATACCAATTGAAAAACACTAGAGGGGGTGAATAGAGTTTTTAAATAATTTTAACAATTTATTGAACTCAAACAACCACAATTGAAATTAGAAGAAGGAGACAGGTGTTTAGAGTGGTTCCAACTTTAGCAAATACTAAAGTTGTCAGTCCACTACCCGGTTGCTTACCCAACCGGGATTTTGAAAGTATTTATTTTATTACCTTCTCAAGGATTTATACAAAATACAATACTTTCCTTTACACCCTTTGAACAGCCTTCACTTGAAGTAGGTGCACCAACTTTGAGGTAGCCTTCTTGAAGTAACTCCAAGCTCCCCCTTGAAGTAGCCTTCCTCTCTAGAAGTAACCTCCCGTTGTACCAGCCTTCTGAAGTAGCTCAAAGTCACCTTCTTCGCCAAGAAGAACTCCACCCTCTCCAATCAGCAGCCTCCAACCTAGGAGTAGCAAGGAGAGTACAAACGGTAATAAAGAACAAGAAAGGAAAAAGGAAATTACAACTTATCCTTTGTAGCCCAAGGCTTGATTTGCCTAGATCAAGCGTATAGATCTCCTAACCAAGTGTATGGACT
The DNA here is from genome assembly GCA_963693085.1 of Alisma plantago-aquatica. NCBI lineage: Eukaryota > Viridiplantae > Streptophyta > Magnoliopsida > Alismatales > Alismataceae > Alisma > Alisma plantago-aquatica. The sequence continues at coordinate 1,243,376,147 of OY856411.1, forward strand.
TGTGATTGCAGTGGGTAGGAGATACTAGCCTATAGGACACGAATTATGAGCTAAGGAAGGAAGTAGCCAATTGTCACAAAGCTCAAATAGCTCACAAACAGATTGCTCAAAGTATGCTCAAGGATTTCTCAAGTGTAGCAAGTATGTTTGAGTGTCCTATGGCTTGTCCTATTTATAGGAATGGCCTAAGGATGCTAAAGGACGTTCTAGACAACTTCTAGGGGTTTCTAAGTGCTTAACTAGCCGTTAGGTACAAGTTTGTTGCTTTAACAACGGATAATTAATTAATTCTGCAGTTGCTGTCAGAGACCGTCTCGGTCGAGGAATGGTCGACCGAGACACCTACTCGGTCGAACTTTTGTCGACCGACAGGCTCTCTGGAACAAGTGATTTGCAACGTCTATCTCCAACTGCCAACTACCTTGTCAGTTGTGTCTAACGGCTACTTTGGATCTTTCTCGGTCGAGAAGATTTTCGACTGAGAGTGTCTCGGTCGAGGAGTTTGTCGACCGAGATTGATCCTGTTTCAATGTTTCAATTTAGGCACTAACTATATGTATGAGTGTGCAAATGTGATCCTATTAGAATGGAATGACTTATCTAAATGTGGTGTTTGGCTAGGGAGAATCTAACGCTTGATTTACATGTAATCTAAGTACTTGTACATTATATATTTGTACAAGTTTTTACAAAGAGATTACATTGCTTGAAAACATAAACATGTAAGCATGTGGATTTCCCTAGTTGCTTTGTCATCCACCTTAATCCTGCACACTCAAGTAGCTCGTTAGATCAATAAGAATGAAATGTTTGTCATAATCAAAATAGAGGGATTTATAGATGTCCATTTAGCCAACAGTGCTTGCACCGCCTGACAATGTAAGTTTTAAGAATATATCCATGAGGTTTCTATCTATATGTTCATTTATAATTAAATTATGTAAGTGTGTTTTTTATCATAATTTTAGGATACTAGTTAATAGCAATTCTATTTAATTTGCAGGTGTTCTTTAAAGACTACAGGCTATGCAGGACGACCATGACATAGCTATGTAGGCCATCGACATTGCTTTGTAAATACAAAGCACAACAGTCGGAGAGAAAGCAAGCATCCCACACTATATCTTAGTACATAAATAGTGGGACTAAGGTGACGATCCCACCTGCTAAAACAGATTACCGACAACTACATGTTACGACTGGCAGGTCGTGATTCAGCAACTGTATGCATTAGCAGGAGGACAAACAGATTTCACCATGAGTTAACATTGAAGAAGGTCTACTAACCTACACTGAGCTAAACAAGTTTATCAGTACTAGCCTAAGGCACAAGTACCGTTCTTCGACACAATGACAGTTGTGGAAGCTTGGTGGCCACTACACATTCAACTGTGTAGTAGCCACTAAGCTTCCATGACTGTCATTGTCCCGATGAACGATACTTGTGCCTTAGGATGGTACTGATAAAATTGTTTAGCTCAGTGTAGGTTAGTAGACCTTCTTCAATGTTAACTCGTGGTGAAAACTATTTGTCCTCCTGCTAATGCATACAGTTGCTGAATCACGACCTCCTAGTCGTAACATGTAGTTGTCAGTAACCTGTTTTAGCAGGTGGGATCGTCACCTTAGTCCCACTATATATGTACTAAGCTAGTGTTGTATGTAAATTTGGCGTTGTTGTTGTTATGCACTATATATGTGTTAGTCTGTCATGTTGTTATATGAATCTAAAACACTTGTGTGTGCTGCACTTTATGTATTGTATCTGTATCATGCTTCCCTTCATTGTGGCTTCTTTTGCTGTTTCATGGCTCTTTGAATATATGATTTTGTTGACAATGATGACAATGATGACATTGTGAATGAATTTTTATGAATTGTGTGTGAAAATCATCAATACATGAATGTTTCTACATGTGTCTGAATGTGAAAAGAGATAAAATGTTTGCAGGTTTGTGGCCTGTTGTTGGCTGATATCAATGGATGTCGTAAAACCTATAGTTCATAACTAAACTGTAGGTTTCTCATCCTACGACCAGCCATAGCAGGTCTGCAGACTGACAGAAAAAAAAACATCGGCGTCGGTTATTTGAACAAAACCGAAGATATATGGTTACAATGTCAGTTTCCATACTCGTAACCGATGTTGATTTCCCTAATGAGGCTAGACACTACGACCGTGCTGGCCAGCACGGCCGTGTCAGCGGACCAGACATAAAACAGGTGTCAGATATTTATATACAACTGACGACATAGGATAACACTGTCGGTTTCCCTACTAGTAACCGACGTCGATTTCCCTAGAGGCCAGACAACACGGCCGTGTTGGTCAGCATGGCCGTGGCAGCGGGTGAGATGGCTGTCAGTTATCACTAAGAAACCGACGATGATAGTGCCCCAGATGGCGCCCTTTCTATGGCGTGAAGGTATGTGGTGTCGGTTTCGAACCTAATAACCGACACTTATACCCCCTGCTGGCATGTTTTCGACGCGTTTTCGGTGGCGCGCGAAGGGTTTTGGTGTCGGTTTGAGAACCGATGTTTAACAGTTGGGCTTTTAGCGGCGCCCACATAGGTTTCTCTTAAGAACCGACAGTAAAGGCCTTAAAAAACTGACACTAAAGGCATATTATGTACTAGTGAATTAATTTATCATTTTATTATTTAGGACAATATGACGAGGAAGGATGTCCACATAATATCTTCTGGGCGGATGCTAATTCCAAGATGACATATCAGACATTTAGTGAAGTGATTACTTTTAACATCACGTACATGACTAACAAGTACATAATGATTTTTCCACCATTCATAGATGTGAACTACCACATGTAGTCAACTATATTTGGGTGTGCATTGCTACATGATGAGACAGTTTATTTTTTTATTTTAGTATTCCAAACATTTTGTAGATGTAATATGCGGAAAACACCCTAAAGAAATATTAACTGATCACATCCAACAAAGAGGAAGGCAATTGACATAGTTTTCTGATGTAGTTCAATGTTGTTGTCAAAGGCATATAATGTGAAAAGCACATGAGCACCTTCATGTAATATGTTGGAAAGTTGTTTGATTTGACAAAGAGTTTCATTGCTGCATAAATGAACATTTCACTATTGAAGAATTTGAGAATAGATGGTAGAGAATGATATGCACATTTAACTTAGGTGACAATACACATATGTGTTTGTCATGGAGAGTAGAGATCAAATGATTCATGTTTACATTAGAGGTATTTGTTTTGCCAACATGTCAGCCACACAATGAAGTTTGAGTATGAATGCTATTTTGAAATACCACATCAACAATCATTTACCACTTCTTAAGTTTGTAGAAGCATATGAAAAGGTGGTAGAGAGATGATATGACAAAGAAGATGAGGACTTTAGAACCAAAAAAGGAGCACCCAGTCTTTGGTGTTATGCACCAATTGAAAAACGTGCAAGAAATGTATACACAAGAACTATTTACAAAGCTTTATATAAACAAATGAAGAAGACAACTTGCTATGATATAGAGGAGGTCATCAAGGTCTCCTTATATCACGTTATATATATTTTTGAAGAGGAATATCAATTCATGGCAAGAAGTACTATAAGGTGACCTTAAAAAGAGAATGAGAAGAAATAACTTGTGATTGTAGACATTTTCAATTTTGTGGAATTCTTTGTTGTCATGCAGTCTAGGTATTATTATTTCATAATTTTCATAAGATTACACCATTATATGTCTTGAGGCATTGGCCATTAAGTGTAAAATAAACAACAAAGATGTTCATGTTGAAGAAACTCAAGTGGATGAGGGAGATAGTACTCTGCTGAATAAGTTTTAAACCTTGTGTATGGTTGGTTTAGCTTCTAAAGACAAAGATATTTAATGATCGTGCAAAAAATGTTTCAAAATTAATATCATAATGTGGTGGAAATGCAACAAAGATTGATTCAGTTTCTAACAGAAGCAGCATCCGTAAGGTTTGCACTCCTCAATAAATCATCTCCCTATATATACATATATATATATATATATATATATATATAAATATATATAACAAATATGTGTGTGTGTGAAATGATATATACAACCATTATTTAATGCTCAATAAAAGCCTTAAGACAAACTCTGAAAAGCATAAAAATACTCAAGCGCACTACAATGAATAGATGAATATTATGTATCATTCATAAACCCTAAAACTCAAGGTATGGGGCTTTTCACATTATCAAAATTCTTGTTTAGAATTTGATTACCATAAAATGTAATATAATACCCTTATGTGGAGTTGGGAACCCAAAAAATCACTACTGGCTTGGAAGTTTAAGTATAGGCTAAAGTGCAATCTCTTGGGATGCCTGCACACCTTGACGGTCATCTATATCAAAACTGACACATGATTCATCTTCTTATCATAGTTACCAAACCAAGAAATTTTTTTTCATTGTTTTGGTTAACCGTTCTAACATGCATTCATCAAAGACTATATAACATGACAACCTATTTTTCACTCTACAGAAGAATTTGTCTAAAATTCAAAATTAAAAATTTAGAAAGAACACCTTATAACAAGCTAACCTGTTTTTTATTTAAAATAATATTCTTTTCAAAATACAATTTAAAAACTTAGAAAGAACAAGTTATAACTCATGATTCATCTCTTTGGTAACATCCATACTTGGAAGCAGTCTAATATGTAACTTGCAATTAACATCCATGACTTACTTTTTAGATCATGTTGCTAGGAACGATAAGATGCCTTCAATAAGTATGATGGTATCATCCTCACACTTTCCATAAGTGTAAAATTTTATACTTCCTACAAAACATAAAAATAGAAAATAGAAATTTTTTACAAGATGAGAGTCTGCAGTGGTAGAGATTCTATGAATTAGATCCAAAATTTAAAATTCAAAACCCAAGTTATATAGAAGTAAGTTGTTCCCATGATATTATCTTACAATATGTAAGGTTTTCCATTTAATCTCCTAGCTATAATATTTTGACTTTTAAGCTATTGTTTAACGATTATATGGTTTACATGATGATATTATCTTTGACATATATTAACTCATATATCTATTTATCCTAAATTATAGTCGAGCAAAAATGTGAACTTTGTTTTACTAATCCCAATAATGAATTTAATATAGCTCACACCCTAGGAAAAATATTTTTATATTAATTGATGGATTTTACATATTCATATATGATACTTCAAATTATATAGAAGTTGTGTACTCATCTTAAACTAGTGGAATATTTTTATAATTGCTTCCACATCGTAGAGATATCCTTAGTTATCTATGCATTGTTTGCTTATTTAATATTGGGCATGAAGTCCTATAGTTTTTCATATAATTTTCCAAAGTTTTAGAGATGCTATTATGGTAAAGTTTGACCTATGATATATGCTATGAGTACGTTTTCTCATTCAATACCATTTTATATATGTACAATACTTGTAAGAAGTAAATATGAAGCTTGTGATTTAACATACAATACAATGCTTTTGACCAACTTTCCTGAAAAAGATGATGATTTATTTTTTACATATTGGGATTCCGATATTCTATCAAAAGTGATTCGTATAGGTGAAAAGATAATTTTTTCTTTACAAGTTAGTGTATTAGAGTAAACACATTAAAGTTAAATACTTTTAGTTTAAACCAAAAATTCTTAGGAATTTGGATCTTTAATGTGTTGGGGTTCCCTAGGCACTGAAGGAGGGTTTTAAATCTAGGCCATAGTTCCTTTAATGACCTAAAGTGTATCCTACACCCCTTTAATACTTGTTCAATTTCTTTTAAGGATGAACTAATCATTGACATGTTTTCTTAAAGGAGACTTAACTCATTGTAGATATGTATTTATTTATATCATTGTAGGATTTAAATATGTCAAATTAGGTATGATATTGGAAATCTTGGTATATATATGATCCCTCTAGGAGGATAAAAAGAGAATGCCAAACAAAAACATATAGATTACACAACCTTAATATGGAGGTAAGAGATCCCAACACCCTTTACATGTAAGGGTTTATAATGCATCCTTTTTTGGTACATAAACATTATGGAATCTGGGTATCTATGTATTAAATAGAGATTGTGTTTCCTTTTTTAGCTTAGCAAAGTTAGCCAATTGATCACTGTTTCTATCATTTTGTGTTCTAAAATTTCTCTCATGCTAGACATAGATCACCACATGATTTAACGAAAACATTATTCTTTTGTCAGTATATCTTCTTCAATCTGCATTCATTCAAATTTAGAATATATTGAGTCCCATTCATCCAAGACCTAGCTCATATGTTACACATCTTACAATCACTAAATAGGGGTGCCATATATTTAGTATATCCATTACATTGAATCCATTACATATGAATGAGTGTTTATATCTTCTAACTCCCATGAGAAAGAACTTTGGGATATATATTGGAAGAAAAATATTCCCAATAACTTTGTATTTTTGAAGAATTTCACAACATAGTTTCCACAATTCCTCATGCAAGGAATCACCCTTGATTTTATGCCATATGTTATCAAATAGTTTCACATAATCAAATAACCACACCTTTTGTGAAGGTTTTTGACTTGCATCCATGCAAATTCATGTTCATTCATCATGCATGAGTCTTTTGATTCTTTCATCATTTAAAAGACAACCAACTCTATCAGAGATGTAAGAACCAATCCACCTTCATCTAGTAAGAAGGATATTCTCTCTCAAATTAGCTACAATATAGTTGGAGGTAGATATGTTTGGGTCGAATCAGGCCTTATAGGATCGAATTATCTCTTCTTTTGCTCAATTTTGACCTAGGCGGAGAAAGTAGATGGTTTTTGTATATGAATATCACATTCGAAAAATTAGGGCCAATTAGGTAAATTATAGAACAAATTTAGGAAGCTAAAGTCTCATTTAGGCTTATCCTAGTTTGAATTGATTTCAGCATGGGTTATGTTGTTCTGGTTTTGATGTCCTTAAGACTTATTAATGATTAAGTGGACTAGTATATATGACTTATAAAAGAACATGTGGGTATGTATATCTTAAGTATATATTAAATTTACATAATAACAATCCAAGTCACCCTTTCTATAGAGGGAATCACCTAGTTTTTTATGTTGCCTTGGTTGAAAATAGATAACTTTATTTTGGAACACTAGGAATTAAAATAAATGGAAAATGACTTCACATTTTTGTAAACAATTGGCTATACAATGAATATGTCATTTTTTATATTTTTGGGTCTTTTCCTGTATCCCTGTTAGTGGATTACATGAGAAAATCTATTGTAAATATGTTTTATTTTTTAGTTTCCCTTATACCCTTCTCTATAATTTATTTTACTTATGTATACCTTTAAAAAATTACATATTCACATGTTGACTTTACATAATAGAAAAGTATTGGTGCGGCATACTTGCTTTGTAAGGAACAATTTTGTCCTTTTCTTCATAGTTTTTGTAAATTTCCTTGGTATAATGTTCGTTTGTGTGTAGTAAAGAAATTGTGGTGGTAGAGGTACTCATGGTTTCCTCATTAGTGGTGTGGTTTGCAAAAAATAAACTATTCAAATATTATTCCCAATGTTTAAGTGTTTCCATTTAATATTTGAAAATGATATTGCCCATCACATTTAGTTATCGTGGCACTGGACTAGGCATTGCTAGGAACCAGAAGCATCCCCCACCACCAAAAGAGAGAATCTGTGTACTTGATTGACTTGAGTTAGCACTTTTACGACCCCAATCAATGCCTTTCATGGCCAAAATAGAATGAAGACATATAACACACAAAATACACCATTCATATTCATCTATGCCCCTATCAATTTACAAACTAGTTTCTCTTCTATGGATATCTTGAATAGTCATCACTGTTATTTGTGATATTTATGATTCAAACTAAACTTCATGTGCACTACCACATACATTTGCACAGGTATAACAAATGAAATACAACATCCATGTGCACCACACCCATGTCTAATTAATATCTAATTTTTCTAATATAAATATGGTAGATTGTTGAGGACCAATCTGTGTGGTATGTCACACCTTAAAAGGCATAAGAATGTATCCTACAAATAGATAGTCAATGCACCCAACAAATTTTGGGTCATATACCTTGTTTACTTAAAAAAATATTCATAATTTATACAAGGGAAAAAGAGTTAACAGATGCTTCATATATCTTTTCTGTAAGGAATTATATTGAGTTTGTGGAGGTTTTTCATTGTTGGACGCACTCTCTTATTTTATATTTCTATAAATTACACTTTACCTCATCGTTAATATCTTGTATATTGTTCATGGATACTATCATTTTTTTTTCATCTTTTACACCATTTTTTAGTCTCACGTGTTTTTTTAATACTTTGTATAAGCATTGTTCTTGCATCTTTAGGACCCAATTTGATCTAAGGTTATAAAACTAATATAGTATGATGTGGAAATGAGTGGTGGATTTTGTAATATATATTTTAGTTAACGTTTTAGCTAATAGGAACGACAATATTCCTTGTAGATGTGCAAACTTTACTTGAAAGGCAATATCTTAGGAAAGTTCATCAACAAGTAAATTTGGTGTACCATGAAATTCTCACTACATTTCTAAAGAAGAAAAAGTTTTCCTATTTCTTAACTGTGTAGATGAACTGAAGTTGATCTATTTGGCATTTGAGTGGTCCATATAATATGGTTCTTATCATTGATAGTACAATTAATCCCATTTGTGGTCAAGATGATATTTCAAATGGGACTCTTAAAGGTGAACTGCAAATATAGATTGAGTTGAGGACCACAATAACATTGTTCCATGTCTGGGAGGCCTCATAATCGACCTATCTGTCACAATTCTTTCCTCTATTACTATTACAACTATGATTAAAATACATTATGGAGATGAGGAGCTCGCTATCTTTCTTTCTCACTTGATCATCAATGATCATCTCAACATATTGGGTTAATGCCAAATAAATATATTTTATGACATAGTTGTTGGGTTTTAGGGGAGGCAGAGAAGCAGCGGAAACAAACATTTTTTTTTCTGCCAAAACTCAGAACAAAAGGAATCGCGTCAACGTCTATATAATAGGAAAGATGGTTTGTGGATGCATACCTTGTCCCGAGGCTTGCTCGACGACAATACCTCACGCCTTGTGCGGTCTTCACCTCTGGTCTTGGACGGTGTCTGTGCAGCTCCTGGTCGTACCGGGACTGAAGACTCCTAGTCTCACCGAGACTGTCGGGATTGACAGTTGCCCTCCGAGCGACAGAGGTCTCCCGCCTCTGCAGTCATCCACACGGACTGCTTGGAACTCCGATCTCCTTGTCGCACAAGGAATCAGAAGGAGTCGCACCCTCCTATTGGCGTACTAGTCGCCAACACACTCTCCTGCCACTAGTCACTTTCTGCAGTTGTCTTTCCCTTACTTTGCCTCCCTTATTGGATAGCACTTGCTCGGGCTCTCTCTCAGTTACCAAAACCAGAGAGAACGACAACTTCACAGAGCAACTGGTTGCACTGAGTTGTACTTTGAGAAGCCCCCAATACCCCTATATATAGGAGGGTCATGGGACAGGGTTCTCTATCCCAGGCAATGCAGGACTAAAGCAGGAGTAGAAGGGTTCGAGATTTTCCAAAAAAACAACCAACTCGCAACCTGAACCGATCGTTTCATAAATGAAATGGTCAGTTGGAGATCTGAGCTGGTCGGTTGACACCTCAACCGATCGGTTGGGACCCATGAACCAGTCGGTTCGTGGTCCTGATCAGTTCCCGATTGACTTTCCTTCTTTTATTTTCAATTGGTATCGAATACCAATCCTTGTTCCAATCAAATTTGGCAAGAGAAATGAAAGGAAATTTCTCACCAATCTTACTTTCCCAACTTTCCTGGTTGCAACAGTTGAACCGATCGTTTCAACACTTGAAGCAATCGTTCACCCTATTCATGAGCCGATCGACTCACCACATGAGCCGATCAGTTCACCAAGATGAGTCGATCGGTTCATCACATGAGTTGATCGGTTGGGAGTGCAGATTGTGCAGAATCAGTCAATTGCGGTTTCAATCAATCTGGTACTCTAATCAATCAGTCAAACACCATGAACACTATGATACTGAGCTATCAATTGATTGAGTGTTTAATTGAACTACTAAACTCCTATAGTAATCAATCTAAACATTGTTTGTGGAAAAAACTCTTCTTCCAGGTTAAATCCTATGTGTGACCCTACAGGTCCATTTCACATTGGCAGTGAAAGTCCATAACACTTATGACCTCACAAGCAAAGAGCGGTGCCTAGTCACACATCAGTGCTACCCAAGTGAAATAGAAAGTTGGAGAACAACTTTCAATCCTACAATCCGTGAATGGTGTTACAGTGAATGTATAATTCCTTTATCACTGATATCTTGAATGAACTCGAGGCATGGAACAGTCATCCTGTCAACGTTCATTCATTTCCTTGATCTCAGAGCAGACTGGGTGAGATGTGTGTGACATCAATATCACATATTGATTCATACGTGCATGTGCATGCCTTTTCTCAATCCTACTCATAAAGTGACCAAGGACATCAAACTCCCTCAGGAGGGATAAATCCCATATCTATCACTCACCCCTCAAAAGCCCCATGTGTCAAAGCCACCCAATCATCACCTTTATAACAACCCATGTTTCAGGACTGTGTTTGATGATGTCAAAGTGTACCCAACGACATGTGTTGAGTGTAGTGATTTCAGGTCTAAGAATCACACTCACCACCATCACTATGAGAGCTGACTGTGACTACCAAGTCATGGTTCCATGTGTCACTCTCACGGTGGGTCTGTCCGGTACCTTGTTCTCTAACAAGTACCTATGTGCTTGGTTTGATATCACTATATCATGACTAATGAGATTCTATCATCAACCAACACACAATCTAGTCTTCAGTGTTATTGATGTCAATGATTATTTCCACAATAACAACTGACTAGGGACTAAACAAGAATGTATACTCTTAACATCCGTATGATCTCATCGTTTAGGTCCTGAACCTAAAAGCATTCATCATTGAGTGAAAACATTCGTTAGACATCTATCATGTTACACCATCATCTCAGAAATAGTTTAAACATATAGATCGGAAATTGCCTTTATTATTATTCAAATCATTTACAAAGTATCCCATTACAATCATCATATGACTTGCTCTATGTGCATACATACCAATAGACTACCACTTGCACTTAGAGCCAGTCACCAAGGAACCTCAGTCCTTGTGACCTAGCATGACCATCATGCTTCTGCTGAGAAAGGGCCTTAGTTCGTGGATCAGCTATGTTGTCTTCAGTTGGTACTTTGCAAATCTTCACATCTCCTCACTATACGATCTCTCGTATGAGATGGAAGCGCCGCAGTATGTGCTTGGACCGCTGATGTGATCTGGGTTCCTTAGCTTGTGCAATAGCTCCATTATTGTCACAATAAAGCTCAATTGCATCACAGCTACTGGGAACTACACCAAGTTCAGAAATGAACTTCCTGAACCACACAGCCTCCTTTGCTGCATGTGAAGCAGCAATATACTCAGCCTCTGTAGTAGAATCGACAACAGTTTCTTGCTTGGAACTCTTCCAGCTCACTGATCCATTATTAAGGCAAAATATAAATCCTGACTGCGATCTGTAATCATCTTTATCGGTTTGGAAGCTTGCATCGGTGTAACCCTTTACGACCAGCTCTTCGTCACCGCCGTAAACAAGAAACTGATCCTTAGTCCTTCACAAGTACTTGAGGATGTTCTTTACGGCTGTCCAGTGAGCATCCCCGAGATCTGATTGGTACCTGCTCGTCATGCTGAGAGCATACAAGACATCTAGGTGTGTGCACAACATAGCGTACATGATGGATCCGATGGCTGATGCATATGGGATCCCATTCATACGCTCCCTCTCTTCACAAGATTGGGGACATTGAGATCTAGAGACGGTGACTCCATGTAGCATGGGGATGTTGCCTCTCTTTGAGTTCTCCATGCTGAACCGCTTCCGCACTTTGTCGATGTACATGCTATGACTTAGTCCGAGAAGACTTCTAGATCTATCTCTATAGATCTTAATTCCTAAAATGTAGGATGCTTCTCCCAAGTCCTTCATTGAGAAAGTATTCCCAAGCCAAGTCTTTACCTTCTCTAAGGCTAAGACATCATTCCCCATCAAAAGTATGTCATCCACATACAATATGAGGAATGTGGTCGAGCTCCCACTAACCTTCTTCTACACACAAGGTTCATCTTCATTTTGAATAAAGCCAAACACTTTGACTTCCTCATCAAATCGAAGATTCCAACTCTGAGATGCTTGCTTCAATCCATAGATTGACCTTTGCAGCTTACAGACTTTATTAGCATTCTTTGGATCTACAAAACCTTCAGGCTGTGTCATGTACACGTCCTCATTTATATTCCCGTTAAGGAATGCGGTTTTAACATCCATCTGCCAAATCTCATAGTCATAATAAGCTACAATAGCAAGCATGATTCTGATGGACTTAATCATGGCAACTGGAGAAAAGGTTTCGTCATAGTCAACACCTTGAACTTGTTGAAATCCCTTCGCAACCAATCTGCCTTTATAAGTTTGCACATTGCCATCCATGTCGGTCTTCTTCTTGAAGACCCACTTGCACCCTATGGGTTTTACCCCTTTGGGTGGTTCCACCAAAGTCCATACTTTGTTGGAGTACATGGATTCCATCTCGAATCTCATGGCTTCAAACCATTTCTCAGAATTTGGTCCCTCCATAGCCTCTACGTAGGTATTTGGATCATCAACTATGATCAACTCACCACCTTCCTAAGTTACAAGGTTCCAAACCTCTCAGGTTCAAGGTGGGTCCTACTATATCTACGAGGTCCTTGTGTTACCTGAGGAGAATGAGATTCCACAACACCTTGTGAATCTCCATTTTCCTCTTGTACATCTACCAGTTCTATGTTTTCTCGTTGGGCTTTAACCTCTTCAAGCTCTATTTTCCTCCCACTGCTTCCTTTGGAAATAAATTCCTTCTCTAGGAACACAGCTGTCCTGGCAACAAACACTTTGTTGTCAGTAGGGTTGTATAGATAATATCCCCTCATTTCCTTGGGATATCCAACAAAATGACATTTATCGGATTTGGGTCCAAGCTTATCAGGAAACATTTTCCTAACGTAAGCCTCACAACCCCAAATCTTCAGAAAAGACAAATCGGGACGCTTCTCGTACCATATCTCATATGGTGTCTTTTGAACCGATTTAGATGGTACACGGTTAAGTGTAAACACGGCGGTTTCAAGAGCATGACCCCAGAAGGAAATAGGAAGATCAGAAAAACTCATCATTGATCGCACCATATCCAACAATGTGCGATTCCTTCTTTCAGACACACCGTTATGCTGTGGTGTTCCAGGAGGAGTCCATTGTGATACAATACCACGGGCTCGCAGAAGGTCCTCAAACTCCTGGCTTAAGTATTCTCCACCTTGATCAGATTGAAGTGCCTTAATACTTTTAGCAAGTTGGTTCTGTACTTCATTCATGAAATCCTTGAACCTTTCAAGGGTTTCTAACTTATGCTTCATCAGGTACACATAGCCATACCTACTGAAATCATCAATGAAGGTAATGAAGTACTGACACCCATTTTTGGCATTAGTTCTAAAAGGCACACATACATCAGTATGTATGAGTCCTAATAGATCACTAGCTCTCTCACCTTTACCTGAAAAGGGAGTCTTGGTCATCTTGCCCAATAAACAAGATTCACATTGCTCTATTGAATCATAATCAAAAGAGTCTAGATAACCATCTTTATGGAGTCTAGAAATGTGCTTCTCATTTATGTGCCCTAGACGACAATGCCAAAGATATGTTTTGTTTGAGTCATTGAGTTTTTGCTTTTTGGTGTTTACGTTGTATACACTTGTCTCCAAATCTATCAAGTATAGACCATAAGACATTGAGGCACTGCCATAAAAGATCCCATCTTTAGAAATGGAACAATTTCCATTCTTAATAAGAAATTCAAATCCATCTCTGTCCAAATAAGAGACGGAAATGATATTCCTATTTATGGCAGGTACATAATAGCAGTTCTTCAACTCTATTATTAGCCCACTTGGTAGAGCCAACTCATAGGTTCCTACGGCACTGGCGGCAACCCTTGCCCCATTAGCAACACGTAGTTCAACCTCACCTTTCCCTAAAGGCCTACTTCTCTTAAGATCCTTCACGTTTGAACAAATGTGAGATCCGCATCTGGTATCAAGTACCCATGATGAAGAAGTAGTAAAGTTAATCTCTATCACGTATACACCAAAAGTAGAGATCTCTATCTCTGACTTCTTCTTCCATCGTTCCTTCCATCCTCTCCATGTAGAAGAAATTGGTTTGGCAAGAGAACCCTTCTCTCCCTTACCATTCGTTCCATTGATCTCTATCAATGAACTTTCTTTCTTCTTCATTAACGCATTAAGCGTACATAGAGTGGATTCAAAGGCTCTTGGTATATCTAGATTGTGCAGAACACTTCTCATAGCTCTCAAGCAGTTATGAAATTTATTCTCAATTAATTTGCCCATTTTAAAAGATGATTCCTTTGCCATTCTACAAGAGAAAATTGCATTTTTTCAAAACTCCTTTTGATTTGATTTGAATAAATTTGATGATAGTTAATTAGGCCTTTAATTAATTACCACTCCCACTATTTTAACTCAAATTGACATCCCTCACCATCAATTCTAAAGATTGCAGTGCACAATCTTCTAGTGAGCCAAGATCCTGAAATCCTCTGAGCCATGGACCAGCTAGGGCTGTCACCCACAACTCAGATCTCCCAGGTAGGAAACTCTTGGCAATTGCATCATATGCAACTCTTGAAAGATGTCACATGCAACTCCTTGCCATGATCATCTCCATGCCTCAAGGTGCTAGATCCTATCTAGGTCACCTTGTTAAGCCCGACCCAAATCCAACACGATGAATATGCACCCTGCTAGGGCAGACCCACACATTCATCCTTCACACTTCCACAAGATAGACAGTGCACCACGCTAGGGCGTGCCCACACTTGGTCGATCAAGCTTTTCACATGTGTCACAATTGGAAGGCATCTAAAACTTAATATTTAATGAGGGATTTGGTTTTTATATACATATACATATCCAATCACCACAATATATAGTACATATCATATACATGCTATATCCCACAGAGAACATGCAAAACGATAAAAGCAATGATTATGGCCATCCTATTGTGATTCCTCGAGCCAAGAGGAATCACGGTCATGTAGGTCTACATCACATGCAACCTGTACAAGATGATATCTATGCCTGCCTTTCTGGGTTTGATCAGCTCATCTCCATGACTAATCGGCTCACCATCAAGTTGGTTGTTCGGGTGCCACCAGCCGATCGACTGGCGCCTCCAGCCGATCGGTTCACCAATCATCGTGCATCTCCTCAGGTCACCACCCGCTCATCTCGCTCCTCGAACCGGTCGTATGGAACACCAACTGATCGGTTCACGCCTTGAACCGATCGTCTCAGGTCGTCCTCCAGATCGTTCGCCGTTCTTTGACATAATAGGAAATAAAATCTATCCTATTTACAATTGAATTGTGAAACCCTGAGTTACATTCAGGGGGAGCAATGTTAGGAAAAGAAATCTCGAATTATTTTGAGTTACATCAGGAATAGGAGAAAAGGGAATCAGTGCGCAGACTGAGATGCAAGCAACAACATACAACCACACACAGATCTAGGGTTTATAGGCCATAACCATGCTACACATCCACCACAAAAGTCGTTTAAGGGCGACGCGTATCGAGTGCATTAATATTACATATCATATATGTATATTTGGGATTTGTGGATTGGACATGCATAAAGCCAATTTTATTCGCATCGTATGCAATAAATAAAGGCGACAAACCAAAATCGATCATATCGATAATCCTAAAATATAGAACAGTTGACGTGGCTCTGATACCACTGTTTGGTTTTAGGGGAGGCAGAGAAGCAGCGGAAACAAAAATTTTTTTCTCCCAAAACCCAGAACAAAAGGAATCGCATCAACGTTTATATAATAGGAAAGATGGTTTGTGGATGCATACCTTGTCCCGAGGCTTGCTCGGAGAAAGTACCTCGTGCCTTGCACGGTCCTCACCTCCGATCTTGGACGGTGTCTGTGCAGCTCCTGGTCGTACCGAGACTGAAGACTCCTGGTCTCACCCGGACTATCAGGATTGATAGTTGTCCTCCGAGCGACAGAGGTCTCCGGCCTCTGTAGTCATCCACACGTACTGCTTGGAACTCCGATCTCCTTTTCGCAGAAGGAATCGGAAGGATTCGCACCCTCCTGTTGGCGTACTAGTCTCCAACACACTCTCCTGCCACCAGTTGCTTTCTGCTGTTGTCTTTCCCTTGCTGTGCCTCCCTTATTGGGCAGTACTTGCTCGGGCTCTCTCTCAGTTATCAAAACCATAGAGAACGACAACTTCACAAAGTAACTGGTTGCACTGAGTTGTACTTTGAGAAGCCCCCAATACCCCTATACATAGGAGGGTCATGGGATAGGGTTCTCTATCCCGGGAAATGCGGGACTAAAGCAGGAGTAGAAGGGTTCGAGATTTTCCACAAAAACAACCAACTCACAACCTGAACCGATCGTTTCATAAATGAAACAGTCAGTTGGGGATCTGAGTCGGTCGGTTGACACCTCAACCGATCGGCTGGGACCCATGAACTGGTTGGTTCACTTCTAAACCGATCGGTTCGTGGTCCTGATCAGTTCCCGATTGACTTTCCTTCTTTAGTTTCCAATTGGTTTTGAATACCAATCCTTGGTCCAATCAAATTGGGCAAGTGAAACGAAAGGAAATTTCTCTCCAATCTTACTTTCCCAACTTGCCCAGTTGCAACAGTTGAACCGATCATTTCAACACTTGAAGCAATCATTCACCCTGTTCCTGAGCCGATGGACTCACCACATGAGCCGATCGGTTCACCAAGATGAGTCGATCGGTTCATCACATGAGCCGATCGGTTGGGAGTGCAGATTGTGCAAAATCATTCAATTGCAGTTTCAATCAATATGATACTCTAATCAATCAGTCCAACACCTTGAACACTATGATATCGAGCTATCAATTGATTGAGTGTTTAATTGAACTACTAAACTCCTTTAGTAATCAATCTAAACATTGTTTGTGGACAAAACTCCTCTTCCAGGTTAAATCCTATGTGTGTGACCCTGCAGGTCCATTTCACATTGGCAGTGAAAGTCCATAACACTTATATATGACCTCACAAGCAAAGAGCAGTGCCTAGTCACACATCAGTGAAACCCAAGTGAAATAGAAAGTTGGAGAACAACTTTCAATCCTACAATCCGTGAATGGTGTTATAGTGAATGTATAATTCCTTTGTCACTGATATCCTGAATAAACTCGAGGCATGGAACAATCATCCTATCAACGTTCATTCATTTCCTTGATCTCAGAGCAGACTGAGTGAGATGTGTGTGACATTAATATCACATATTGATTCACACGTGCATGCACATGCCTTTTCTCAATCCTACTCATTAAGTGACCAAGGACATCAAACTCCCTCAGGAGGGACAAATCCCATATCTATCACTCACCCCTCAAAAGACCCATGTGTCAAAGACACCCAATCATCACCTTTATAACAACCCATGTTTCAGGACTGCGTTTGATGATGTCAAAGTGTACCCAACGACATGTGTTGAGTGTAGTGATTTCAAGTCTAAGAATCACACTCACCACCATCACTATGAGAGCTGACTGTGACTACCAAGTCATGGTTCCATGTGTCACTCTCACGGTGGGTCTGTTCGGTACCTTGTTCTTTTACAAGTACCTATGTGCTTGGTTTGATATCACTATATCATGACTAATGAGATTATATCATCAACTAACACACAATCTAGTCTTCAGTGTTATTGATGTCAATGGTTATTTCCACAATAACAACCGACTAGGGACTAAACAAGAATGTATACTCTTAACATCCGTATGATCTCATCATTTAGGTCCTGAACCTAAAAGCATACGTCATTGAGTGAAAACATTCTTTATACATCTATCATGTTACACCATCATCTCAGAAATAGTTTAAACATATAGATCGGAAATTGCCTTTATTATTATTCAAATCATTTACAAAGTATCCCGTTACAATCATCATATGACTTGCTCTATGGGCATACATAGGAACAATAGTTTTCTTCGACATGGAATTTATATCAATATGATATAGTCTATATTCTATTTATTGTTTCAGTGGTGATTTCTAAACACAAAAAATCTATTTGGGCAGTTTCCAATAGGTCGGTAGAAAAGAAAAAGAGAAATGGAGTTGCCACCACATTTATATGGGAAAAATGAGGAAATTTATAAAAGATGCTTCAAAAATCAAGTTAATAAGATAGAAGATCAACCAAAGAATGGATAAGGTGTCATGTTATCCATGGGTAAGGTGTTCATACCCCATAAAACCCGCTAGATATGCTAAATCTGGACATGGCCCTTTACATTTTGTTTTATAAACGGGGCTTTTATGCACATAAAAGTGCAAAATTACATGAAAACAACATGAAAAAGAGGTTGAATATATTAGTATAGTAGTAATGATCATCAACCCGAATTACTCATGTCCTCACACAATTAGGGGGTTAAAAATGGGGGATAGAAAGGTATATTGAAAACAACATACAAAAGTGAGATCAAATATAACAATGGCTGTTAAGGATCATCAATCCTAAATGCTCATACCATCACACCGATGAGGTTTGGGTAAGGATGATGAGAAGGGGATCTACATGGTTGTTAGGCCCAAATTACCTTTATTTGACACTTTGGAGGATATGGAGGGATCTTTCCTCTCCTTTTTCCCTAGAATTGTGATGAGGGTAAGGAATGATCTAGATGTTTGTATCACGAGTGGACGGCTTAAGGGTGTATTTTTAGTGCTATTGTTTTAAGATGATAGTCTCTTTTCCTTTAGATAGCCTTTAACATTGAACTTTCATCCTTTTGGCATATATCAAGTTCTAGTCTTTATAAATAGGTTTCCAATGAAAAATCCCAGTCTTTGAGAATCCAATGACCATTGATACTAGTTTATGGATTATTTTTGTCCTAAC
This sequence comes from Alisma plantago-aquatica, assembly GCA_963693085.1. NCBI lineage: Eukaryota > Viridiplantae > Streptophyta > Magnoliopsida > Alismatales > Alismataceae > Alisma > Alisma plantago-aquatica. Next base: position 1,243,395,355 of record OY856411.1, read on the forward strand.
TAAAATAACTAGTCAACCGATTGATTGTTTAATTCAAACAACTAGTTAATCTAAATTAGATAGTCAATTGATCAATTAATCAATATTTAATCTATTGACTTGCTGACTAATGAAACTATTGAGTGACTAGTTCAGTTGATAAACCAGATCAAAAATGCAGAACTATTCTAATTATCATAGTGATTGGAAACTTAATTGGGCAAGTGACCCCTTAGGTTCCACATATCACTAGCAATGATTTCAAAGACCTCACAGGCTATTAACAATATCTTGAAACACATCATTGCTACCTAATTATTGAAATAAGTTGGAGAACAAATTTAACTATAAGTGACTAATGTTATTATGATTGTATAATCCCTTTGTAATGAATATCCAAATTGTACCTTAGGTGAAGTAGTCATTTTGTTAATATTCCATCTATGTTTCTTTAATTAAATAAGACTATCAAAATTTTGTTGGCTTCGATATCATATATTGATTCACATGAGCTCCCCATGAATTTCGTATTTGAATTATCAAATGTAAATATATCACTTCAATATGAGGTACAAATTCCATCTACGTCAGTCACAATAATCCACAAATCACCAAATCACTAAATGTATGAAAACTCATATTAGAAGTTGTGTTGGGTAGTGTTAAAGTGAATGGAACAACTTGTGATCATTGTAGTGACTTCAAGTCTAAGGATCATTGTAACCATTTCTACATTGCGACATGAGTTTGAATGCCATGATATGGTTTCCATGTGTCACTCTGAGAATGTTTCTATTTAGCAAAACTAGTTGACTAAATAAATAATTATCTTCCTAACTTGATATCCAATATCATGATTAAAGATTCATAGTCATCAATGACCGTTCATACTAGTTTTATGGATTAATTTTGTTCTATAGTATCCACAATTATATACAATTAGGGAAATAATGAAAATGAATACTCTTAGTATACATATGATCTCATGTTCAGGCCATGAACTCCAACCATATGTTACTGAGTCAAAATAGTTAGGCTTTTTTACAATTAGTCATTATATCAATATTGAAACAAACGCAATAGGTGGAATTGACTTCTATTAATATTCAAATAAGGTACTAAATATAACATTGAAATTATCATATGATGGCTCTCAGGACATTGAACCAATAGTCTCTCTCATCTGTACTAGATCCAATCACTCATGAATCTAATTTCAAACTAATATGGCCATCTTGCTTCTATTGTGAAAATGCATTTTTAAGGAATAAAAAAATTGCTTTTAGTTGCTAACTTACAAGTCTTTATATTTTCTCACCGTTCAAACTCTCCTATGAGGTGGTTCACCATAGAATGTGCTTGGAGATCTGATATGATATGTGATTCTCAGCCTATTAAATGTCTCTAATCATAGTAAATCTCTACTATGTTTAGTTGGTGGGTATGTATATATCTATATAACATGCATGTTCCATGAGGTGCATCACATTGTGATGATTAATGCTTACAATTAGTTAGTTGTATCAGTTGCTAACTCAATAAGTTGATTTATTAACTAAGTGTTCTACCAAGCATATAATAGTGATGCACCTCATAATGTCACACATTTCCTTCAGTTTATAACATATATGCATCAAATTTTGAGTGATTATTTGCAAACTATTAATGTTATAATCATACTTGTCATTTCCAATCAAGATAGTTTATTTATATATATGTATATATATGTTATTAATTGGCAAACTAAGGACAACATATTGTAATTTACTAATGGGAAATACCATAGGAGATGTTTAAGGAATCAATTTTTAATAAAATAGGGATTTACTCAAGTAAATACATAGATGAAGAAAATTATTATAAACATAGTTGCAAATGGAGAAGAATGCGGATAAACATGCATACAAAATTATCCTCAAATATATGTTTCATGCCATTAAAAATATAGTTTCATTAGTTTCCAAGTCAATAGATTTAATGCTTGTTAGTTGATTAATTGATTATCTAGTTTAGATTAACTAGTTGTTTGAATGAAAAAATCAGTCGGTTGACTGGTTACTTTGGATAGGAAAGAAAATAGCAACAAATACTAGTTTAGTGGAATATTGATGTCTTATAATATGCAAAACTATATACAATTAGGAAAAAAATGAAAATGATAACACTAAGTATACATATGATCTCATGTTCAGGCCATCAACTCAAACCAAATGACACTAAGTCAAAACATTATTAGATTTTTTTATGATTAGTCGTTGTATAATTATTGAAACAAACACAATAGGATGAATTGACTTCTATTAATATTCAAATAAGGTACTAAGTATAACACTGGAATCATCATATGATGGCTCTCAGGGCATTTAACCAACAATCTCTCGCCTATACTAGATCCAATCACTCATGAATCTAATTTCAAACTAACATGACCATCTTGCTTCTATTGCAAAAGTGCTTTTGTTAAGGGATAATTTTTTTCCTTTTAGTTGGTAGTCTACAAGTTTTTACATTTTCTCATTGTTCAATCTCTCATATGAGAAGAGCTCAACACAGAATGTGCTTGGAAATCTGGTATGATATCTGATTCTCAACCTATAAAATGGTTCTAATCACAGTGAATCTCTACTATGTTTAATTGGTGGGTACGTATATATCTTTAGAACATGCATGCTCCATTATCTGCATCACTTTGTAATGGTTAATGCTTACAATGAGTTAGTTAAATCAGTTACCAACTCAATAAGTTGATTTATTAACTATGTGTTCTACCAAGCATAAAATAGTGATGCTCATCATAGTGTCACACATGTCCTTCAGGTTATAACACATATGCATCAAGTTTTGAGTGATTATTTGCAAGATGTTAATGTTAGAATCATAGTTGTCATTTTCAATCAAGATAGTTTATATATATATATATGTATGTATATGTATATTATTAATTGGTAAAATGAGGACACATGTTGTAATTTACTAATGGGAAGTCCCATATGAGATATTTCACAAATCAATTTTTAATAAAATAGAGATTTCTTTAAGTAAATACATATATTAAGAAAATGATTATATATATAGTTGCAAATGAAGAAGAATGTAGATAACATGCATACAAACTCATCCTCACATATATTCTTTCATGCCATGAAAAATATAGAATGATGATTGGTTTCCATGATTTTACTACCAATATGTATGCATTCCATTAATGAAAGAAGTACACCCTAACTAGTGAAGTAAAAAATTGTATTACATAATAACGAAAAAACTATATATGCAGATGAAACACCAAGAATAAAATACCTAAGAAAGGACAACTAGATGTTAAAAAGATAAGGATCAATTGGACGTTTTATATGTTTGGGTATGTTTCGAATAGACATATGTAAATGTGATTATAGGACTTAGTCAATGATCATCAAGACAACATTAACTATTGAAATTAATTTTTCTTTTTCATGGTAGCATGAGAGATGTGGTTATCTTACTATTGAATTATGTTTTATTTATATCATGGTTATAGATGAACACCTAGTTTGATACACTCTTGGTCATATGGATCTCATGGAAAATTCATAATAAATAAAATGGAAGGTAAATGGATAGTAGGTAGTGAAAAGGTTTTGGAGAGAAAAGATAGAATCATAATTAGATAAAAGGTAGTGTAGTCATCTTGGGAAGCAAATTTAGTGGCATATGATTTTTTTGTAAAATAACAATTAATAAAACATTTAGGTGTCCAACAGTCCATAATAGTTAATTTGTATGGATAGATAATTGACCAATTAGCACATGTTAGTTTCATGAAAGGCATTGATTAATTTTAAATGTTAAGATTCTTATGCAATAATATATAAATTAATATTGAAATGTTTTAGAAACATGAAGACATAAAGTAATGCAAAGCATAAGTCAGGTAATTAGTTTTGAGTGAACTATGGTGGACCTTCCTAAGAATGGATCTTTCATCATTATATTAATTACACCAAATAATAACTATTGAAGTTTTTATTTCATATTTTTAAGGTTTTTGCATATATTTTATATTTCTACTTCACAGAGTAGCCATTAATATTTATGCAAATTTTATTCGATATTGATTGTAAAAAAATTGTGGAAAATATTGTTATAGCAAAAGAATCCTATATGAAATTTTTTTCTATTTTAACACAACAAAAATATTGACTTTTTTCATCCAAATATATTTTTGTCTTATTCATTGGGATATCACATCCTAATATTTTGTGTATAGAAAATAAGTTATTTATATAGTCACCTATCAAGATTATGTAAAAGGAGAATCATGATTAACTACACACAATTTTATTCATTATTACCAAATCATCATCATCCAATAAAATAGTGTCGATGACTCTATTCTGACTATACTTACATCATTATCAATTGACCAATTTAAAAAATACTTATTTTTTGAAGTTTTTAATAATGTTACTCTTTAGGAAAGAGGGTACAATCTTATTCATTAGTTTCATTCCTACTCCTTAGAATTTTCAATATATGTGCTACAAAGTAGTAATGCCCAACACCAGCACGACATTAGATAGTTGAGGAACCCCTCCCTACCCAGTTTTAGCATTATCTTCCAAATTCCATCCAATTAACATTAGCCCACCTACAAAAAAATGTTTCCACCACATAATATTGTCACGCACCCAACACCTCCATAATAGTAGCTAGTTTACCCCTCTCATCCCAAGATTGTCATTCTCCTCCACCTAAAATCTAGTTGCCATAACCTACCTAAACCACTAAACTCTTGATGGAACTTAATACCCCTACCCACCATCACCTACCAAACAACACCATTTCTAGTAATCCATAAGACTTAAATGAAAGCACAATCATTATTGTAGTATTTGAAATAGATACATAGTCATCAATGACCACTCATACTAGTTTTATGGATTATTTTTGTCCTATAATATGCATAATTATATACAATTAAGGAAATAGTGAAAATGAATACTCTAAGTATACATATGACCTCATGTTCATGCCATCAACTCAAACCATATGTCACTAAGTCAAAACATTCTTATGGTTTTTATGATTAGTCGTTATATCAATATTGAAACAAACACAATAGGTGGAATTGACTTATGTTAATATTCAAATAAGGTACTCAATATAACATTAAAATCATCATATGATGGCTCTTAGGGCATTCACCCAACAATCTCTCACCTGTACTAGATCCAATCATTCATGAATCTAATTTCAAACAAACATGACCATCTTGCTTCTATTGTGAAAGTTCTTTTCTTAAGGGATAAAAAAATTGAATTTAGTTGGTAGTCTAAAAGACTTTACATTTTCTCACTGTTCAATCTCTCATATGAGATGAGTTCACCATAGAATGTGCTTGGAGCTCTAATCTTATATGTGATTCTCAGCCTATAAAATGGTTCTAATCAAAGTAAATATCTACTATGTTTAGTTGGTGGGTCTATATATATCTATAGAACATGAATGTTCCATGAGGTGCATCATGTTGTAATAGTTAATGCTTACAATCAGTTAGTTAAATCAGTTTTTATCTCAACAAGTTGATTTATAGAGTAAGTGTTCTACCAATCATTAAATATTGATGCACCGGATAGTGTCATGCGTGTCCTTCATGTTGTAACACATATGCATCAAGTTTTGTGTGATTATTTTCAAATTATTAATGTTAGAATCATAATTGTCATTTTCAATCAAGATATATATATATATATATATTTATATATATGTATATATATGTATATATATACATATATATATATACATATATATATAAATATATATATGCATATATATACATATATATACACACACACACACACACACACACACACACACATATATATATATATATATATATTACTTATTGGTAAACTGAGGACAACATATTGTAATTTACTAATGGGGAGTCCCATATGAGATGTTTAATGAATCATTTTTTTTAATAAAATAGATATTTCCTTAAGTAAATACATATATTAAGAAAATGATTATATATGTAGTTGCAAATGGAGAAGAATGTGGATAAACATACATACAAAATTATTCTAACATCTATGTTTTCATGCCATGTAAAATATAGAATGATGATTGGTTTCTATGATCTTACTACCAAGCCTTATGTATTTAATTAATGGAAGAAGTACACCCTAACTAGTGAAGTAAAAAATTATATTACATACTAAGAAAAAATCTATATATATATATATAGATGTAAAAACATGGATAAATACCCGATCATGGACAACAAGATGTTAATAATACAAGTATGAAATGGAATTTATATATGTTTGGGTATGTTTAGAATAGGCATATGTAAATGCAATTAAAGGACTTAGTCAATGATCATAAGGACTACTTTAACTAGTGAAATTAATTTTCCTTTTTCATGTTCGCATGAGGGATGTGGCTTTCTTACTATTGAATTGTGTTTTATTTATATCATGGTGCTAGATGAACACCTACTTTTATGCACTCTTGGTCTTATGGACCTCATGGAAAATTCATAATAAATAAAATGAAATGTAAATACATTTTAGATAGTAGAGACGTCTTAAGAAGCAAAGATAGTATCATAATAAGATAAAAGGTAGTTTAGTAATATTTGGAAGCAAATTTCGTGGCATATGAAATCCTTTTGCAACATAACAATTAGTAAAATATTTAGGAGTCCAACAATCAATAATAGTTAATTTGTATGGATAGGTAATTGACCAATTAGCACAAGTTAGTTTCATGAAAGGCATTGATTAATTCTAAATGTTAGGATTCTTATACAATAATATATAAATTAATTATGAAATGCTTCAGAAACATAAAGACATAAAGTAATTTAAAGAATAAGTCGATAATAGTTATGAGTGAACTTGGTAGACCTTCTTAAGAATAGATATTTCATCATTATATTCATTAAGCCAAATAATAACTATTCAAGTTTTTATTACATATTTTTAAGGTTTTGGCATATATAATATAATTCTACTTCATAGAAAATCCATTTATGGTTTCTGCAAATTTTAATCGATATTGATTTTAAAAAAACTTAGTGGAAAATATTGTTATAGTAGGTAAATTCTATACAAAATTCTTTGCTACTATAACACCACAGAAATATTGACTTTTTTCATCAAAATCATATTTTTGTATTCATTGAGATATCACATCCTAATCTTTTGTTTATAGAAAATAAGTCTTTTATACAGTCACGTACCATGATTATGTAAAAGGAGAATCATGTTTAACTATTTGCTATTTTATGCATCATTATCAAAGCATCATCATACAACAAAAATAGTGACAGTGACTCTATTCTGACTATACTTACATCATTATCAGTTTCCCAATTTTAAAAAATATTCATTTTTTGAAGTGTTTAATGATGTTACTCTTTGCGAAAGAGGGTACAATCTTACGCACTAGTTTCATTCATATTCCTTGGAATTTTTAATATACATGCTACAAAGTAGTAATGCCCAAAACCAACATGAAATGAGATAGTTGATGAACCCCTCCCTGCCCAATTTTAGAATTATCCTCCAACTTCAACCCGGTTAACATTATCCCACCTACAAAAAAATTTATTGTCACCACATAATAACCCCACCCACAGTCACGCAACCAGCACCACCATAATAGTAGCTAGTTTCCCCCTCTCATCCCAATATTGTCATTCTCTCCCACCAATAATCTAGTTTCCATAACCAACATAAACCACTAAACTATTGATGGAACTTAATATCCCTACCCACCATCACCTACCAAACAACACCACTTCTAGTAATCCACAAGACTTCACTAACTTCTAGTGGAGCCACAACCATTATTGTAATATTCAAAATAGATACATAGTCATCAATGACCACTCATATTAGTTTTATGGATTATTTTTGTCCTATAATATCCACAATTATATACAATTAGGTAAATAATGAAAAAAATGAATACTCTTAAGTGTACATATGATCTCATGTTCAGGCCATCAACTCAAACCATATGTCACTGATTCAAAACATTATTAGGTGTTTTTACGATTAGTCATTATATCAATATTGACACAAACACAATATGTGGAATGGACTTCTATTAATATTCAAATAAGGTACTAACATAACATTGAAATTATCATATGATGGCTCTTAGGGAATTCAATCAACAGTCTCTTGGCTATACTAGATCCAATCAATCATGAATCTAATTTCAAGCTCACATGACCATCTTCCTTCTATTGTGAAAGTACTTTTGTTAAGGTAGTCTACAAGTCTTTATATTTTCTAGTATTTAATCTCTCATACAAGATGAGTTCACCATAGAATGTGCTTGGATATCTGATTTGATAGGTGATTCTCAACCTATAAAATGGTTCTAATCATAGTAAATCTCTACTATGTCTATTTGGTGGGTATGCATATATGTCTAGAACATGCATGTTCCTTTAGGTGCATCACTTTGTAATTGTTAATGCTTACAATCAGTTAGTTAAATTAGTTACTAACTCACTAAGTTGATTTATTAGCTGAGTGTTCTACCAAGCATAAAACAGTGATGCCCCTCATAGTGACATGCATGTCCTTCAGGTTATAACACATATGCATCAAGTTTTGAGTGATTATTTGCAAAATATTAATATTAAAATCATAAGTATAATTTTTAATCAAGATATTATATATATATATATATATATATGTATGTATAAGCATATATATATATGTGTGTGTATATATATATATATGTATAAGTATATATATATATATATATATATATATATATATATATATGTATAATTGGTAAAATGAGGACATGATTATGTAATTTACTAGCGGAAGTCCCATATGAGATGTTTAACGAATCAATTTTTAATAAAGTACAGATTTCTTTAAGTGAATCCATACAATAAGAAAATGATTATGTTTATAGTTGCAAATGGAGAAGAATGCGGATAAACATGCATACAAAATTATCCTCATATATATATTTTCATGCCATGAAAAATGTAGTTTCATTAGTTTGCAAGTCAACATATTGAATACTTGTTAGTTAATCAATTTGTTATTTACTTTAGATTAACAAGTTGTTTGAATGAAACAATCAGTAGGTTGATTGATTATTTTGGATAGGAAAGAAAAGGACAATTCATACTAGTTTTATGGAATGTTTTTGTCCTATTATATCCACAATTATATACAAATCAGGTAAATAATGAAAAAAATGAATACTCTAATTATACATATGATCTCAAGTTCATGCCATCAACTCAAATCAGATGTCACTGAGTCAAAACCTTCTTAAGTTTTTTTACAATTAGTCATTATATCAATATTGAAACAAACACAATATGTGGAATTGACTTCTATTATTATGCAAATAAGGTACTAAGTATAACATCAAAATCATTACATTATGGCTCTCAAGAATTCAACCAACATGCACTCACATGTACTAGATCTAATCACTCATGAATCTAATTTCAAACTAAAATGACCATCTTGCTTGTATTGTGAAAGTGCTTTTGGTAAGGGATAAAAAAAATTGCATTTAGTTGTTAGTCTATAAGTCTTTACATTTTCTCATTGTTCAATCACTCGTATGAGATGAGTTCACCATAGAAAGTGTTTGGATCTCTGATATTCTATGTGATTCTTGTCCTATAAAATGGATTTAAGCACAATAAATATCTACTATGTTTAGTTGATGGGTATGTATATATCTATAGAACATGCATGTTCCATGAGGTTCATCAATTTGTAACCGTTGATGCTTACAATTAGTTCGCTAAATCAGTTACGAATTCAATAAGTTGATTTATTAACTGAGTGTTCTACCAAGCATAAAATAGTGATGCACCTCATAGTGTCACACATGTCCTTAAGGTTATAACTCATATGCTTAAAGTTTTAAGTGATTATTTGTAAAATAATAATGTTAGAATCAAAATTTTCATTTTCAATCAAGATACTTTATATATATATATATATATATATATATATATATATATATATATATATTACTAATCGGTAAACTGAAGATAACATATTGTAATTTACTGATGGGAAGTCCGATATGAGATTTTTTACGAATCTATTTTTAATAAAATAGAGATTTCCTTAAGTGAATACATACACTAAGAAAATGATTATATATATATATATATATATATATATATATATATATATATATATATATATATATATATATATATATATATAGTTGCTAATGGAGAAGAATGTGGTTAAACATGCATACAAAATTATCGTAGGATATATGTTTCCATTCCATGTAAAATATAGAATGATGATTGGTCTCTATGATTTTACTACCAACCCTTATACATTAAATTAATGGATGAAGTACACCCTAACTATTGAAGTAAAAAATTATATTGCATACTAACGAAAAAACTATATATATAGAAGAAACACCAAGCATAGATACCTGAGCAAGGATAACAAGATGTTAAAAATAGAAGGATCAATATAAATTTCTATATGTTCAGGTATGTTTAGAATAGACATATGTAAATGCAATTAGAGGACTTAGTCAGTGAGCATAAGTACAAGATTAACTGTTGAACTTAGTTTTTCTTTTTAATGTTAGCATGAGGGATGTGGTTGCCTTACTATTGAATTGTGTTTTATTTATATCATGATGCGAGATGAACACCTACTTTTAAACACTCCTGGTCATATGGATCTCATGGAAAATGCTTAATAAAAAAATGGGAAATAAACATATAGTAGGTAGTGAAGAGGTCTTTAGAAGAAAAGATAATATCATAATTAAATAATAGGTAGTGTAGTCATCTGAAGAAGCAAATTTAATAGCATATGAAAATTCTTTGTAAAATAATAATTAATAAAACATTTAGGAGTCCAACAGTCAATAATACTTAGTATTTATGGATAGGTAATTGACCAATTAGCACATGTTAGTTTCATGAAAGGCATTTATAAATTCTAAATGTTAGGATTCTTATACAATAATGTAGAAATAATTTTGAAATGTTTTAGAAACATGAAGACATAAATTTATGCAAAGAATAAGTCGGGTAATTAGTTATGAGTGAACTATCATGGACCTTCCTAAGAATGGATCTTTTTTTTAATCGAGAGAACCACCCCCGTAGAAGGGACACTTTTGTGACCCCCCCCCCCCAGACAGCGTAAAACTCTCGGGCCCCGAGCTCCCTGCACACCTGGGAACCGGTTAAAGCACACAGTTGGCCGGCTTGCACGACGGGTATCATTTTGGAGGCGGCTGCTAGGTTTTGAACCCGGGTCCCTTCATGAGGGGATACCGTGCTGAACCACATGAACCACTCCTCCCCGGAAAGAATGGATCTTTCATTATTATATTCATTACACCAAATAATAACCATTGAAGTTTTTATTAAATATTTTATGGTTTTGCATACATAAAACAATTCTACTTAATTGAGAATCCATTTAAGTTTTTTGGAAATTTTAATCAGTATTGATTTAAAAAAAACTTAGTGGAAAATATTGTTATAGTAGGGAAATCCTATATGAAATTCTTTGCTATTTTAAAACAACACAAATATTGACTTTTTTATTCAAATCATTTTCTTGTTTTCTTCATTGGGATATCACATCCTAATCTTATGTGTAGAAAATAAGTCTTTTATATAGTCACCTATCATGATTATGTAAAAAGAGAATCATGCTTAACTACATACAATTTTATGCATCATTACCAAAGCATCATCGTCCAACACAAATAGTTTTGGTGACTCTGTTCTAACTATACTTACATCATTATCAGCTGTCTAATTTAAATAAATAATATTTTTTTGTAGTGTTTAATGATGTTACTCTTTAGGAAAGAGGGTACAATCTTATTAATTAATTACATTCCTATTCCTTGGAATTTTTGATATATGTTCTACAAAAGAGTGATGCTCAACACCAACACGACATTAGATAGTTGATGAACCCCTGCCCTCCCAATTTATGGCATTATCTTCCAATTTCAATCTGGTTAACATTATCCCATCTACAAAAAAATGTTGTCACCACGCAATAACCCCACCCATTATCATACACCCAACACTACCAAAATAGTTACTAGTTTCCCCGTATCATACCAATATTGTCATTTTCCTCTGCCTACAATCTAGTTGCCATAAACTACCTAAACCACTAAACTATTGATGGAACTTAATACCCCTACTCACCATCACCTACCAAACAACACCAGTTCTAGTATTCCATAAGACTTAAATAACTTCTAGTGGAGCCACAATCATTAATGTAGTATTTAAAATAGATGCATAGTCATCAATGTCCACTCATACTAGTTTTGTAGATTGTTTATCTCCTATCATATCCACAATTATATAGAAATCAGGGAAATAATGAAAGTGAATACACAAAGTATACATATGATCTCATGTTCTGGCCATGAACTCAAACCATATGTCACTGAGTCAAAATGTTCTTATATGATTAGTCGTTATATCAATATTGAAACAAACATAATAGGTTGAATTGACTTCTATTAATATTCATGTTAGGTACTAAGTATAAAATTGAAATCATCATATGATGGCTCTCAGGGCATTCAACCAACAATCTCTCACCTGTACTAGATCCAATGACTCATGAATCAAATTTCAAACTAACATGACCATCTTGCTTGTATTATGAAAGTGCTTCTGTTAAGGGATAAACAATTGCTTTTAGTTGGTAGTCTACAAGTCTTTACATTTTCTCACTGTTCAGTCTCTCGTATTAGATGAGTTCACCATATAATGTGCTTGGAGATCTGATATGATATGTGATTCTTAGCCTATAAAATGGTTATAATCACAATAAATCTCTACTATGTTTAGTTGGTGGGTATGTACATATCTCTATAACATGCATGTTCCATGAGGTGCATAACTTTGTAATTGTTAATGGTTACAATCAGTTAGTTAAATCAGTTGCTGGTGTGTTTCTCAGATGCAACAAAACAAACTGGAAAAATTTGGTACCAAAGGGTAGAGTCAACACCACAACCTCTAGGTAGCTATGGAATTTTCTATCCCCGGAAACGGCGCCAGAAAGCTTGGTGCGTATGAGCCAGAGATGCACACTACCCAAAAAGAAGTGACTATATGCGCCCCATGGAACTCGAACACACATGATCTCTCGATATTTATAAAATTCATAAAAAGGCTCAATCACAAAACCAAACAGGTCACCTGCAAGTGCACAGGGTACTATTGTACTATAGGTGATAGTCAAGAATAGGGATCGATCTATAGGGAGGAGGGGGGGGGCACTAGAGCTTAGTTTAATGTAGTTATGTTTCTAATGTGGAGACTAGGGTTATGGGTTGATTGGTTTTGATTTGGTTAAACTAAGTGAGCAGGAAAGTAAAGGCAATATGAAACCTAGATTATCAAAACCCCTAAATTACCCTAGGCAAGCAAGTCTAAGAAACTAGATTAAGCAACTAGCTAAACAAGAGAAAAGATTAACTACACTTCACTAGCAAAGCAATTAGCAACTAAGAGCTATTCTAAGCACTAGAGAGAGCAAGAACCTAAGTTAACCCTAATGAGCAAGGATAAGCAAATAAATAGATTTATCAAAAGGAATTAAACTAGACTAGCATGAACAAGCTAAGAAGGAAAGTTGAGTTCTAAGCAATGAGATAGGATATGTGTGCCATTTGGGAATGGAATATTGATTTTAGTTGAGGGGAAGTCATTAAACAAGCATGGTTCTCATTATCCATCTAGATTACCAAACCAAACAATAAGGCAACTACTACTAGAATGTACCCTATACTACTAGTTGAAGACTAGGGTTAGGTGTAATTCTAGTAGGATTTTCCAAATATAGGTTTCTAGGGTAAGTGGTATTGGGCAATTGAGGGCCAAGGGTAGAAATGGGAGTAGATTTGAGGGTATTTTACCTCATGCCACTAGCCATCTAGCCTTTAGTAAACCCTAGGAAATGACCCCAATCCCACTTACACTAGCTACTTATATCTCACCCCAACTAGTAGGAGAAGGGATATGCATGTGGAAACAAAGGAGACTATCCAGGGATCCACTATATGGACCTAGGAGTCATGCCTAAGATTGCCACACACTCTCCAATTCTCCTAGAGATAAGGTGTCATCAAGCACCATCAAACAAGTAATTCATGATAAACAACATAAACCACAAGCAATATAATGGGAAATGAGATAAAATAATGGATCAATCATCATAAATGAAATTGAGTTCATTACAAGATAATTTCCCCCCAACATGGTATCAAAGTCACATTTTGACCCCAAATAGCCCACCACTAGGGGCATAGCTAAACATGATCATGAAAAATGGAAAACAAAAGAGAAGAAAGAGCATGGAGTCCATGGAGCTCAGGGTAGATTCTTCTCCTCCATATCCTAGCTTGTTGGGGGTAACCTCTATCCTCTAAGGGTGAAGATGGGCATAAGAATGGAGGGGATTATGGAGGAAAACCTAGAAATCTAGGTTTCCAAGGTAGAAGTGAGGTGGAAATGGTAGGTGAAGAGAATAATTGCAAGGAGAATGCAATGAATGCTCTAGAGAGGGTGGAGAGGAGTAATGGAAGATAACCTAGTGTTGTGGCCACCACCCATGTATATACAGGTGGTGGTGGAAGCACTAGGGTAAATAGGGGTATAGTCGGAAAAATAGTGCAGAAAAGTTAGGGTTTAGGTGGCAACATAGCCGTGCTGGGCAGCACGACCGTGGTGGTGGAGGGTTGGAATGGCTGTGGCGATGGATAATGGTCATTATGAGGAAGTGGAAAAATCACAAGTTGAGGTGGTAAAATGGAGGCTGGTGGTATGGTCATTCTAGGCAGCACGACCATTGTGAGGGCTAGGTAGCATAGTCATGCTGGGTAGCATGGTTGTGGTCAGTGAGGTAGGGGGGAGGTCATTCCCTAAAACACGCTCGTTCTGGGTTCTAGTAGCACAACCATTTTAGGGGCTTCATAGCACAGCCATACTGGGTAACACAGCTGTGGTGGCGATGTTGTTGAAGCTTTGGAAGTTTGGGATATTCTCTATAACTTTGGCATTGATCAGCATAGCTGTTCCTTGGCACCACAGTCATGTTGGGGTCTTCAGTAGCTTTTTCAACTTGAAACTTCATGATCAATGGACTTCTTTGCTTGATGTTGATCCTTGTCCATTAGGGGTATCTTGAGGGAGATTTGGGGACTTCTTTGGACCCCTCCATGAGTAGTGGAATCCTAGAACTCCTTCCTTCTCTCTCATTCATCCAATCATGGTCCCAATACCTAAAAAGTATGGAAAGAACGTCCATAAGTGCATTTGAAAGTAATAAACATATTGGGGAGAATTAACTTGCATTATACTATGTTAAGATGTGTTTATCATGCAAAAAGACACAAGATGAAGCCCTAAAATAGGCCTGAATCATCACCCCAAACATAAAACATACTTGTCCTCAAGTATGCCCCAACTCAATCTCTCTACAAAATTTCCACAATCAAGAAATGACAAATGCAAAGCAAAAAGGTGATTATTACCGAATGGGACTAAGTACATGTATTCCTCCTCTCTCCTCTCCTCTCCTACTTTAGCAAACCAATCATGAAAAGAGCACAAAGCATATGAACTTTGAATATAGTTCATAGAGCACACAAGTTGTCCATATTTCTTTCATTTAGTTCTGAGTAGACCGTTTCATGATGGTGTTAATCAAGGATGACCAAGAGTGTTGTTTCACCTTCATGCATTCATCAAATCACACCAAATGACCCACCTGGCTCTGAAAAGGGGTAAGGTGAGCTAGACTTATTATTTCCTAGCTCAATAGGTATGAAGAACAAAGAAAGGATTGTAGTAAGATTTTTGGAGTGCTATTACATAGAGCACTCATCTTATCTTTATTTTAGATTCTCTTAAACAGAAGAACCTTTTATTTTCTTTTGGCATTTTTTGTTCTTTTCTTTTCTTTTCTTTGCCTTGGGTGTAGGTAGGGCATAAGGTGGATGGAGTGGGGAGATGAAGATATGGCCACCCCAAACTTTTGGTGGTGGCCAAGGATGAGTATGTGCACTAAGGCATCTTTTTATGAGGCGGAGGGGTAAGGATATGGTGAGTGAAATGTCAAATCAAAGAGGGGTCATTGGTATGATTCTCAATATAAGGCTTCCTGCATGAAAATTAATCCAACACTTAATCCTAGAAATCACACCACATGAATGAACAAGATGAAATTGATATTTCTATCAAGTGATTTCATAGACACTAAATGTTCAAAGCTTGCTCAAATCATAATTCAACCAAATCAATCACAAACACAAGAGAGGTGATGCGCATCTAAAAAGTCAAACATTGATACCATTTAGCAATAAGCATAACATTTCACTTGCATCTGTCAAAAGGTCATCATTTTTTATCAAACAGTAGAGATTGGGTCAAAACACACTTTTTAGACAATACAACTTAAATTTGGGCAAAATTGGCCAAAATGGTTCCAATTTGCATTAAATCACATCTGAACCTACTTTAGGGAAATTTAAAACATAAAAGTAGTAAATCCTAGTTAAAACACACAAGAAATTAGAAAAAACTACATGAAAGTGCAATGCATGGCATGATAGAGAAAAAAGAGAATTTTTTTTGAAAAATTACACAAAAATGCATGAAAGTACTACATGCATGCATGAATGCAAGTAAAAGAAGATCTACACTAGATAGATCAAGATCAAACAAAAAATGATCAGGTGGAATAGGAAATCAACAAAATAAGCTAAGAACTGAGGGCTTACCGCCTTACTACCCCAAAAGTTTGAATCGTGTTGTCCTCAACATGAAACTAAAGCTTAGGAATGATAGGGTAGAAGTCATAGATGTGGTGGTGTGGGACCCTATGGTGGGCCAGTATGTGGAGGTGGGTGCTGGTAGTAGTGGCCCCAGTATTCCGCTTGTGGAAGCGGGTATGTTTCCTAATAACTAGAAAGGGCTCCCCAAAAATTCTCCCCTCATTGGGGGTTTCTCTGCACCTACACATGCTGGAACTGGTACATTTGGTTGATCTGATGATGAATCTGGTGCTAATCTAACCACATAACCTGTTGTGTCTTCTGAATCACCTCCAATTTTGCATGAATGGATGACATGTCGTATGCATTTGTTGAACGTGGTCGTGGATCAAAGTCCTCCTCTCTCATTGGTGTGTGACATGGCTTCTCAAATATGTGTAGTTACTCAAGCACATTTTTCTCTCCTCCTTCAGATAAGTCCATATTTGGTTCTCTAAATCCCTCTCATGGATGCTCCTCCTCATACTATGATATCAACCCTAAAAATTTATCCGGTGGTCCCAGATCCATGAGAAGGGGGTGGAGTGGTATGGGATCTCCAAGGTAATTCCAGGATACTCGAGGTTCAGAACATAAAATATCTTTCTATCTCTGAGGGAGATCATTTGGGACCTAGCAAGATATTTCAAATAAACATATTTTCTTCCTTCTACCTTAGTAAGCACATCTATAGAGCAGCCACTACCTTCGCCATTGTGGTGATAATTCCCCCCATAATGAATGGATTTTTACTCTTGGAGGGAATTTTCTTCAAATGGTCATGGTACCTATGTTTACGAAACCCCTACATGCAACTATGGCCATAACAAATAAATCTTTCTATGAACAACACCTTTGATTGTCATAACGGCTAAACAAGGTGTTTGCTAGGACCTTCTGTAGATATCTCATGAAGGGGTTGTAAATCTTGCTGGTCTTGGATTTTCCTATAGAAAAAGTAGCTTGACCAGTAATTTCCTTCCACATCTTGGAGTAATCTACTCTACCATTCTTGTCAAGTCATTCATCATTGAAGTTCTTTTCCATTTCTGAATCGGGGGCAAATATAGCATTGATTTGGGAAGCTTTAAGCACATGTGCTGAGCAATTCATCTTAAACCAGATAGCATCTTGTCCTTGGTATTATAACTTCTCTAAGTTTGCAAAGAATTCATGAGTCAACTCCAAGTATGTTTCTTCAACCGCAAGAAAAATCTTGTACAGCCCACAATGTTGCATTTGACTTTTGAATGTGTAGTTGATCCGTAGAGCTTGCATGGTATCCATACATGCATATCTAGTGGGGATCACCCTCCTTGTCATGCAATCGGAGTGGATAGGTCTCATCACAGCTCTTCTTGTCATTCCCCTACCATAGGTGGTTCCCTCGGGTTGTTTACCCACCCATTTAATCCTTTCCTCTTCTAGCTTGGACACATAGTCCACTAGTCCATCTTCCATTTCCTCGCTTTCAGTACCATCCTATTCCTCTTATGCATAAGTGTGTGACCCTCAACTTGTGTCTAAGTTCAAGGGCACCCTCTCAAAGCTTGCATTAGGTCAGGCTGATGGAGTGGAATGTCTAGCCGGAGTTGGTCATGGAGGTAAGCGAGAGGAAGATGCATCATTTGTTTTCTTAGCCCTTGTCTCGCGATCTGGCACATTAACATTAACCGAATCCACTATGTTCTTTAGCTCTTATTCTTCCTCCTCTTCCTCGAGATTGTTGTAGCTCATATACGTGGTGTGGCCGCTGGAGGAGGATTAGTGCTGAGGAGTGCTTGTCAATGTCGACCATCGGAGGGATTGCAAAATTGAGTTTGACGGTGACGAAGCACTGCCAGACTATTGAGACAAGTTGGAGGCATGTTTGTTGTGGTTTTTACCTATGGTGAGGATGTTCATTGTCTTCTCCATTCCTTTGATGATTGCCTTGCCTATCTCTTCATCTTTGCAAGGATTTTTGGTGAAAATTAGGAAAGAACAACAAAAACCGAACTCTCTGACTGTAGGGGAAGAATCTCCTTGGAGGTGGAGAAATAGATGGCTACGAAGAGTGCAAAATAGAGTTGGAGGTAGGGGAAGGTGATTGGGGACCAAAGGGAACTCAAATCTAGAGTTTGGGAGAAAGATGAGTCGATTTGGGGGTGAAGGATGCTCACTCTAGTCGCCACTTTGCTAGGAATGGTCATGCTCAGTCATAGAAATGAAGTATGGGTCATGCTTGCTCAGGAGAATCAAGCAAGCTAAGTGTTGGGCTCGGGCCAGCACGACCATTCTGGCCAGCATAGCCGTGTTGATGGGATGCCAACACGGTTGTGCTGCCAGTGCCTAAAACTCAAGTTTTCCCTGTTGAAATCCAACTTAGCCAGTACGGCCGTTCCGAGCCAGCACGACCGTTCTGGCTAGATGCCAACACGATCGTGTTACTAGAGGCCAAATCTTGCTTTTCCCTATTAAAAATCATCTTTTCCAAGCGGATCGTGTTGGGCTCTATCAGTTTAAAAATCTTCAGAAAACATCAAATCATTTCATATTTCATAATCCAATCATTTTGAATTATCCATTTGATGTTGTATCAATCATTTTTTACTGATTGAGCTTCATTTCTCAACTTGCACCTGTTTCACCTATCATTTCATCAAAACTAAAACTAAAACTATCAAGAACAATTGTGTGTGTGTTTTTTTGGTGAAAATGAAAGTATGACAAAACAACAAGGTTTGAGAATCTCAAACCATGTGGGTTGCCTCCAAGTAGCGCTAAATTTATAGCCTTCAACTAGGCTTGTTGCTTGCTTCATCATGTGTTAACACCCCAAGTGTCTTCTCTTTCTTTCACCATAATCCTTTATAAGATCTTGACGACGTGACCTTCATCATAAGGAGTGTACATCGATTAGTAGTAACGACTTAGCTTCCATTCTTCTAGAGTGTCATAGTAGCATAGACTATCGGCATTGTCTTCTTCACCTAGGCGGTCCCTTTACTCCTCAGTGAACATAAAGAAGTCATGCATCCTCCTTTTATGTGTGACTGTCAAAGTTCCTGCACCCACATTTAGTTTTGCACCCACTGTAGAGAAAAAAGGCCTTCCCAATATAATATACTCTCCCCATCAATAGGGCCAAAGTCTAAGATCAGGAAGTCTGTTGGATAAGCAATGTTTATCCTTTGGTTTAATGCCACTATCTCATTCAGTAGTATACCCAGACGTCTCCTCTTAGTTCCATCCCCCAATGAAGTGGTACAATCCATCGGCTCCATCTTCTTTAGGCCGAGTCATCGATACATTTAGAATGACATAACACTCGTTGCTGCACCTATATCTATGAGAGCATGATTGATGGGTTGCCATTTGATGTATCATGTGATGAGAGGGGTTCCTGGATCATCCCTTTTGTCTGATAGGTCAATGGCAATAATGAAGTTCACGCTTTTGGTGGCCATGATTTCTTTAAGTTTCACCAACATCAACTTCCTCTTCTCCGTGCAAACATCCTTTAGCAAAGACATGAGAGTTCTGACTCCAGTCACCCTTCATTTTATGGACCCTAATATTTTCATTCCTTGACTAAATTTCTTGTGGGAGCAAGGGTCCTCTAGTGCATCATGGAGCTGCTTGCTTGTCTTAAAGTTTTTTGCAGACATTTGCATACCTTAAGGTGGTATGATGGCAATTCTTGTATCAAGGGATGACGCTTGGGTTGTCATCAACTCCCAACATTGTGGTATGTTAAGTGTTATTATAACATCAACATGTAGAGAAGCAAATCCCATCTCATCATAGAGTGGAGCAAAAATTGAATCATCAAGACATCTAATGCCTTCAACACTTTCACCAAAGGGTGTGACCATTGTTCTCATATCTTCCAATGTGGTTGAAACACAAGATATTGTCTTCTCTATCACTGGTGGGACACTTGGGGGTGTTCCTTCAACAACAAATGAGGCAGTGTGAGATTTTGTGCCCTTGCCACTCTTAAGAAATAGTGAAATGGAATGATCTTCCTTGTTCTCAAAATTCCAACTAGATCTCTCTGGCAAAGTATCTTCATCACATGACTCAATCAATTTACCTTTTTCCCTTTTCTAGCCTTGAGTAGATTTCCTCTCCCACATTATAGACACCATGTTCACTTGCTCATGGGTAGTAGAAGAAGAAGATTTTGGAGGTTGTTGTGACTATTGAGGTGGAGGCGAACTTTGATGTGGTGGGTCTGGGTTTTGGAGGATGAATTGTGATTGTGGTTGTTGTTGTGGTTGTGGTTTGTCATGGATGGGGGTGATATTGTGGAGGGGGTTGTTGATATCAGTGAAGTGGGGGTGGAGCATATTGTTAATTGAGACGAGCTTGAGGAGGCGGTGGAGCATGGGGGTTTTGTGATCCTTGATATGAAGTAGGAGCATATGTACTTTGAGTGTTTCCCTTGAAGGTTCTATCATTGTTCGGGTTTGGCATGGGTTGGGATGGAAGTCTTCCTTCCTCCCTCCTAGAAAGTGAGAGTTAGATTTGGTCTAGCTTTTGCTCAAGCTGGCTAATGGACTTCCCATGGGAGAACACATCTTTCTTCACTTCATCCAAACTCCTCAACCACCCAAGTACTTCATCTTCAAACTTGAAGATATATCTTGGTCTTTGTTGTCCTTGTCCTTGACCATCCTCATTTTGTCGCTTCCATGAGAAATTTGGATGGTTTCTCCACTCAGGATTGTAGGTGTTAGACATAGGACCCATATTGTTGTGGTTTCCATGAGTTTAGAGCATTAACTTCTTCATCAACATCATCTACAGACATAGTAGCTTGGCCAGATGAACCTCCTACTTGGTTCTTCATTATATTCATCATGTCTGCCTTCATTTTCATCATTTGGAGTTTAGATCCAACATTTTTAATGGGAGCTATAGGAGGATGGGTAGGAAAATAGCTTCTGTCATAGTATCCCGCCTTACTTGATGCGTAGTGATGGGATTTTTCAACCAAGTGCTCAAATAAAGGCCAAGACTCTTCCGGTGGCTTTGCCATAAATGTACCTCTACATGAAGAATCAACGCTCGTTTGGCTAAGCTCACCCAAACCAATATAGAAGGATTGAACCAACAGCCACAACGATACTTTGTGATGTGGGCAGTCATGTAAGATCTTCAAAAATCTCTCCCAAGCCTCATGGAAAGGCTCATTCTCTTTTTGAGTGAAGGCAGTGATGCACCTCCGCATATGGGTTAACTTAGCAATGGGGTAGAACTTCTTGAGGAATTTGTTCTTGACCTCATTCCACGTCACCAACTCAGACTCAGACATATACCACTCCTTGGATTTTTCTTTTAAGGAGAAGGGAAAGAGTGTTATTATTATGGAGTCATCGATGGCGGAAGGCATGCAGAAGGTAGAACACACTTCTAAGAAAGCATCAATGTGGTGGTAGGGATTCTTGTTCTCCATCCCATAGTAGGTGGGAATGAGTTCAAGAAGACCAGGAGGGATGGTGAATTTTTGACCTGGTATTTGGTCAACAAGGGTGGGGATCAGGGAGATATAGTTCCCCAGGGAAAAGTAAGAGTGGAGGGGCAGTTTGTTGGAGGTTGAGCGTCGTCATTATGGTGGGGAGGTGGATCTGCCATTTCGGCCACTTGATGTTGTTTGCGGTGGATTTGGTGGCATCTTCTACCAATGTCAGGGTTGTATGGCACCAAATCAGTACAAGACGAGCGTGTCCCAGTCATGCACAACTATCACATACACAAAGCACAAACAAGAAACAACAACAAAGTTAGAAGTCCAGTAAATAAGAGTACTCAAATAATAAAGAATAGCAATGGTGAGGGCAGTATGAAGAGATAAACTACAAAACTAGCTAGGTCGAGCTCTTCTTTCCCCGACAATGGTGCCAGAAATCTTGGTGTGTTTCTCAAACGCAACAAAACAAACTGACAATATATGGTGCCAAAGGGGAGAGTCAACACCACAACCACTAGGTATGGCACTTTCTATCCCCAGAAATGATGAGAAAAAGCTTGGTGTGTATGAGCCAGAGGTGCACACACTAGCCAACAAGAAGTGACTAGATGTGCCTCATGGAACTCAAACACACAAGATCTATCGATATTTATAAATACCCTAAAAAGGCTCAATCACAAAACTAAACAGGTCACCCGCAAGTGCACGGGGTACTATTGTAGTATAGGTGATAAGAAAGAGTAGGGGTAAATCCACAGGGAGAGAGGGGGTACTAGATCTTAGTTTAATGTGGTTACATTCCTAATGTGGAACTAGGGTTAAGTGTTTATTGGTTTTTATTTGGTTAAACTAAGTGAGAAGGCAAGTAAAGGCAATATGAAATCTAGATTATCAAAAACCCTAAATTACCCCAGCCAAGCAAGTCTAAGAAACTAGGTTAAGCAATTAGATAAACAAGAGAAAAGGTTAACTATACTACACTAGCAAAGCAATTAGCAACTAAGAGCTAATCTAAGCACTATAGAGAATAAAAGCCTAAGTTAACCCTAATGAGAAAGGCTAAGCAATTAACTAGATTGATCAAAAGCAATTAAACTAGACTAGCATGAACAAGCTAAGAAGGCAAGTTGAGTTTTAAGCAATGATTTAGGATAGATGGGTCGTTTGGGAATGGAACATTGATATTAGATGGGGGAAGTCATTGAGTATGCATGGTTCTCATTATCTATCTAGATTACCAAACCAAAAAATAAGGCAACTACTACTAGAATGTACCCTATACTACTAGTTGAAGACTAGGGTTGGGTGTAATTATAGTAGGATTCACCAAATCTAGGTTTTTAGGGTATGTGGTATTGGGAAATTGAGGGACAAGGGTAGAAATGGGAGTAGAGATGAGGGTATTTTACCTCATGCCACTAGCCATCTAGCCTTTAGTAAAACCTAGGCAATCACACCAATCCCACTTACACTAGCTACTTAGATTTCACACCAAGTAGTAGGAGAAGGGATATGCATGTGGGAACAAAGGAGACTAGCTAGGGATCCACTATTTTGACCTAGAAGTCATGCCTAAGATTGGCGCGTACACTCCAATTCTCCTAGAGACAAGGTGTCATCAAACACCATCAAACAAGCAATTCATGATAAAAAAAACATAAACCATAAGAAGATAATGGAAAATGAGATAAAATTATGGAGCAATAATCATAAATGAAATTGAGTTCATTACAAGCTAATTTTCCCCCAACATGGTATCAAAGTCACATTTTGACCCCAAACATCCCACCACTAGGGGCTTAGCTAAACATGATCATGAAAAAGAGAAAACAAAAGAGGAGAAAGAGAATGGAATCCATGAAGCTTGGGTTAGCTTCTTCTCCTTCACATCCTAGCTACTTGGGGGTGACCTCTCTCCTCTAAGGGTGAAGATGGGCATCAGAATGGAGGGGACTATGGTGGGAAACCCAGAAATCTAGGTTTCTAAGGTAGAAGTAAGGTGGAAATGGTGGGTGGAGAGCATAAATGCAACGAGAATGCAATGAATGCTCTAGAGAGGGTGGAGAGGAGTGATGGCAGCTAACCTAGTGTTGTGGCCACCACCCATGTATATATAGGTGGTGGTGGAAGCACTAGGGTAAGTAGGGGTATAGTGGGAAAAATAGTGCAAAAAAGTTAGGGTTTAGGTGGCAGCATGTCCGTGGTGGTGGAGGGTTGGAACGACTGTGGTGGTGGAGAACGATCATTTTGAGGAAGTGGAAAAATCAAAGATTGAGGTGGTAAAATGGAGGCTGGTGGCACAGCCGTGCTGGGTAGCATGGTCGTGTGAGGGCTAGGTAGAATAGCCATGATGGGTAGCACAGCTGTGCTGAGGGATAGGTAGAACGGTCATGTTGGGTAGCACGACTGTGTTGGGTGAGGTAGGGGGAGGCCGTTCCCTACAACACGCTCGTTCTTGGTTATGGCAGCATGGCCGCGTGATGCCATCAGTGTATATAAATGGTATGTACATATAAACAGGTTGTAATATGTAACAGTGGTTGCTGATAGCCTTTGAAAATGATATGTAACATCTTTTGGTATATATGGGATACAGACGACCTGAGTTGAAGTCTTGTTTATGAAATACTTTCACTTAAGATATTACATTACAAATATTTAGTTTACCCTATTTTAAGGTAATGTTGTGATTCATTATAATTCCACATTTTTTTAGTAATGTCACTTTGTGTGGTGAAGGGTGTCACATAACTCACATGGTATGAGAAGATTTATCATGGAACTTCCCATCTCAATAGAATATTTCCAAAGATATAGCTCTGCAACCACCTCCACAATGCTTGTTTTGGTATATATGGAATACAGACAACTTGAGTTGAAGGTGTGTTTATGAAATAATTCCACTTAATATATTACATTGCAAATGGTTTTAGTTTACCCACTTTTCTGTTAATGTTGTGATTAGTGATAATTCCACATTTTTTAGTTATGTCGCTTTGTGTGGCAAAAAGAGTCACATAACTCACATGGTATGAGAAGATTTATCATGGAACTTCCCATCTCAATAGGATCTTTCCAAAGATATAGCTCTAAAACCACCTCCACAATGCTTCTTTTGCATAAAATCTGAGTTGGAGACTGACTGTGAGTGATGTGGAAGGGATTTATCCCTCCTA
This sequence comes from Alisma plantago-aquatica, assembly GCA_963693085.1. Classification (NCBI taxonomy): domain Eukaryota; kingdom Viridiplantae; phylum Streptophyta; class Magnoliopsida; order Alismatales; family Alismataceae; genus Alisma; species Alisma plantago-aquatica. Next base: position 1,243,420,804 of record OY856411.1, read on the forward strand.
AAGGAGTATGATATCCTAGGCCTCTTGATAATTGAGACTAAGAAATGCATGGCCATGCACATGTGAGTCAATATGTAATATTG